>CM076578.1:1790411690-1791060246 GCA_034641835.2 Pinus albicaulis | reverse complement strand
CTTATATGATGATACCTGATGTCGATGTGTTTGGACCTATCATGAAATACTGGATTAGCCGAGAGTTTAATGCAACTCTGGTTATCACAGTAGATCACTGTAGGCTCCAAATGCAACCTGAACAATCCGACGAGGATCTTCCTCATCCAAATAGCCTCGCATGCAGCCAAGCTAGCTGCCATTTACTCGGCCTCTGCTGAACTGAGTGCCATAGATCTTTGCTTCCTACTGTACCAGGAAACTAATGTCGACCCAATGCTGAAAACTCCTCCAGATGTGCTCTTCCGGTCCGTTGGACTCCCTGCCCAATCTGCATCAGTGAAGCCAGAAAGCTTCGCTCCATCCTCCTGTCTGTACCATAGACCATATCCCGATGTGCCTCCGATATAGCGCAATACATGCTTGCCCGCCTTCCAAAAGAGCTTGGTAGGCTTAACCATAGCTTGCGAAAGCTGGTTAACTGCATAGCATATATCGGGTCGAGTATTGACCAGATACATCAACGACCCCACCAACTGTCGATAGACACTGGCATCCACTACCTCCTCCGAAGTAGCATCTCCCTTCCTCCAACCTCCAGGAAGAGGGGTATCAACAGGCTTGCAGCCTTGCATGTTGAACCTCTCCAGAATCTCCCGGGCATACTTGCCCTGAGAAACAAACAGTCCTCCACTGCGCTGCCAAATCTCCAATCCCATGAAATAATGAAGGATGCCCAGGTCCTTCATCTCAAACTCTCGTGCAAGATCCTCCTTGCATGAAAGTATCAACTGCTCGTCGCCAGTCAAAATCAGATCATCTACATACAGTACGATGATCAACAGCTTTCCCTCCACCACAATCTGGTACAGGTTTGGATCCGCCTCACTCTTGGAGAATCCAAGCCCGGTGAAGTAGCTGTCTATCCGAGTGTACCAAGCACGAGGTGCTTGCTTCCGCCCATACAGTGCTCTCTTGAGTCGGCACACATGCGACTCACTGCTGAAGATCTCAAAACCTTCAGGCTGCTCTATGTACACCTCTTCCTCAATAACTCCATTGAGGAACGCAGTCTTCACATCCATCCGATGAATGTGCCACCCCATCTGCGCTGAGAGAGCAAGGATCGTCCGTATGGAAGAGTACCTTGCGACAGGTGCAAAATTCTCCTCATAATCGATCCCCTCGATCTGTGAAAAGCCACGCGAAAATCTCGCCAGACTTCTCTCCACACTCCCGCTTCGCCGTTCGTTTCACCTTGTAGATCCATCGCGAACCTACAACTGATTTCCCAACCGGTCTTGGGACAATCTCCCATGCACTGTTCCTGATGATCGAATCATATTCTTCGATCATCGCATCAACCCATGCGGGTTCCTCCACAGCTTCCTCAAAAGAGGATGGCTCTGTCACAACACATTGACTCATAAGAGCCATGTATCCAGTGTACCGATCCGGTGACTGTCTCTGTCTGCGCTGTGCCGTAGGTGGTCCTACAACCTTCTCTGCATCCCGAGCCAGTCGCTCAGCTTCTGTAGTGCGCATGCGCCCTCTGATGGTTGGCGCTGCCTGGGTGGTTTCTTCCACCTCCCGAACCTCCTCTTGTGGCTGATCCACATCCGGAAGCTCCTCCTTAGGAACTAACAGCTCCTCATCTGCATGCAAGTGTAGCTCCCTCTCAAGCGAACACCGCATGGCTTTCTCCTCCTGAAATTTTATATCCCGTCGCACAACAGTCTTTCGACTGTCTAAAAAATACACCCGATAGTTGTGAGGTGTATCAGTGTACCCCACAAATATTCCAACCTCAGCAGTTGGATCCAGCTTCCTTCTCGCATCCTTCGTCACATGCATGTAGACAGGAGAACCAAAAATTCGCAAATGGGAAATATCAGGCCTCTTGCCAGAATAAGCCTCCTCCGGTGTACTCATGCCAAGAACCTTGTGAGGACAACGGTTCTGCACATACACTGTTGTATTGCATGCCTCAGCCCACAAGTGAAGGGGTAGGCCCCGATCATGCAACATCGCCCGTGCAGCACCCACGATCGTTCTGTTCTTCCGCTCAGCCACCCCGTTCTGCTGTGGGTTATGGGGTGCGATGAGCTCTCTCCGAATCCCTTCTGCGCCGCAGAACTCCTTGAATTCAGCCGAGATGAATTCACCACCGTTATCACTCCTTAGAGCAATCACCTTCTTCCCCGACTCCTTCTCGACCAGTGCTTTAAACTCACAGAACTTCGCGAATGTATCGCTCTTCTTCTGCATGAAGAAGATCCAGCATTTTCGAGAGAAATCATCAACAAAGATCACATAATACATGTGCTTTGCTGTCGAAGCAACTGAGAAAGGACCACACACGTCTGTGTGAACTCTCTCAAGGATCGTCGTGGCGCGACTATCCTTCTCGTGAAAGGTGGCTTTCACATACTTCCTTAAAGTACACCCCTTGCACTGATCTGACTGCGCAAGAGTGCCCTTAGGAAGTCCAGTAGAAATCTGCTGCAGAATCTTCAAAGCTCCATGGTGAAGGTGGCCCAATCTCCTGTGCCACAGTTCGCCCTCATCATCCCGTCTCACCACTTCTCCCGCCTTGCATGCCATAGCTGCGCAGCCATCTACCTGCAACTGATAAAGGTTCTTGGTTCGAACCCCTATCTTCCGGGTCTCTCCAGTAGTCTTACTGCGCATGAAGGCTTTTCCTTCGCTGAAGACCACATCATACCCCTTATCCTCCAACATCGCCACAGAGATCAAGTTCTTCTTCAATCCAGGTACATGCATGACATCCTTCAGTACAAAGGGTTTACCATACTCCCTCTGAAAGGATATGGTACCGATACCAGTCGCACTGTATCTACCATCATCGCCCATCTCGATGTGCACACCCAAATCTTTGTCCTCCGGATCTGAGAACAAATCCCGATCTCCCGTCATATGAAATGACGCACCGCTGTCCAAGAACCACACCGATCCCATCACACTTGAAACCAAGCATGCGATCAGTGAAAAGTCAAGCTCGAACTGTGAAGCCAAAGCTTCTCCATCTGTAGATCTTCCCGCTTGCTTGTTCTTCTTCTTCTTTGGACAATTGGTAGCATAATGTTCGTGATCATGGCAGTGAAAACACTTCACTTTCGCCATATCCTGCTTCTTGCCCTTTGCACCAGAATGAGAGGTTTTCTTACCCTTCCCCTTCTTTTCTTTGGAAACCAAAGCGCAGTTTTCTTCATCATCTCCCTTTGATGAAGATCCATCTCGAGTAGTCCTCCTTATCTCCTCCTGCATGAGATCCGCCCAAAGGCGCTCCCATCCCGGCAGCTTCTCCCGACCATTGACACTATCTTGATATGAGTGCCAAGCCTTCGGAAGACCAAGGAGAGCCAGGTCGACCATGTCCTCTTCATCGACAATAACCCCCACACTTCCCAGCTCATCTCTGCATTGAGTGAACTTCGTGAGGTATTTGGCGATACTGTCGCCCTTCTCCATCTTGATGTTCCTTAGCTTATCTTTGAGCGCCAGCTTCCTTTGGTCACTCTTACTCTGGAATAGATCCGTCAAAGCTTTCCACATTAAATATGGAGTAGCCTTTCCATGTAGGTTGGATACAATATGATCCTTGACGCCCTCCAACAGGATCCTTCGACACTTCGCCATCTTCTTTTGCCATGCATCGACTTCAGCAGGATCAGTGGGCTTTTGGACATCCGTATCTACGAACTCCTTGAGACCATTATCTTCTAATATTGCTTCCATGCGATCCTTCCATGCAACATAATTCAAACTTCCTTCAAGAGCATATTCGAGTCGCAAACCGTTGAAAGACATTTTCAACACCGGCACCAAGAAAACAAAACTGCTGCAAAATTTCGAATTCCACCTCAAAGCTCAACCGCTCTAGATCTGTGAGAACAAATTATTTATAGCACAGAGTTGCTGCATTTTCAACACTAGATCCCCTTCTTGCTAATGTAGGAATTGCATCATTTTATTTTATACTTAGAACAAATATGCATATGTATATATGTGTATTTTAATGTAAATATTGTATCAAGCTGGATTTATAAAGCTCCATGAACATTATGTTTATTGGTTAGTTGAAAAAAATGTGCATATGTATATGTGGCTGTTATTGTAAATAATGTAATGAGTTGCGTTATAAAGCTCCAGTAAATGGTACGATTGTCATGTTTTAAGCAGGATTCCATTGTAAATATTGCATCAAGCTAAGTTATAAAGCTCCATGGGAAGTATGTTTTGGTTTTCGACATTCTTGTTGGTAATAGGTGTCATAGAACACTGAGCACGTTTTTCCCCTAAAGGGGAGGGGTTTATCACAGCCCCGGGTTAAAATTTTATGTAATGAAGTTAATAAAGGAAAAATATGACCAAGGTCATGTGACACGTATTCCAAGCTGAATATTGGGAAAAACATCCTAGTGGTGTCATTTCGGTTTATTAATGGGTAAGGAAATTAGCAAAGGAATTGGAAAAGGCAAAGAGGCAATCATTGGAGTTTACGTATGAAAATAAAGGAAAATAGAAGAAAAGGGAGATGAAAGGTCACAGGTTGCATGAGAGGTAAATTGAAGGAAAAATGAAGGAAAATGAAGAAAATAGAGGCATCAATGATAACAAGGATTCTAAGGATCAATTCAATTTTTATTTTATTTTATTTTATTTATTTATTTATTTATTCAATTTAGTTTTGGAACTCTCTCTATTTTATCATACTAATGCACACTTAGAGCATTCTTGGAGTTCTCTAACATTGGAGAAAGTAAGAAAAAGAAGAC
Source organism: Pinus albicaulis (assembly GCA_034641835.2). NCBI lineage: Eukaryota > Viridiplantae > Streptophyta > Pinopsida > Pinales > Pinaceae > Pinus > Pinus albicaulis. The sequence continues at coordinate 1,791,055,468 of CM076578.1, read as the reverse complement.
AAAGTAAGGACAAGGGAATAAAAGGACAAGTAAGGAAGGTTGGATCAAGCAGCTTCAACAGGAAGAATTGTAAGTACGAGGTTGCATTTGTGATTTCATTGCTAGGTTGTGAATGCATGGTAGATGCATGTATGTATTTGGTTCTCTTCTTGTCATTAGCATGGGTTAAGTTGGGTGTGATAGTTGTTTCAACCTTGCATTGCAATTTCTAGGTATCCATGGTGTGATGGGGTTCTTCTATTTAGTTGAGCTTTGGATTGCTAGAATGTTTTGGAACTAGGTGAGGTGGTCTTAGGAAAATTCCCAAGGGTTGGAGGTGGAGGTGGTTTAATCTTCAAGAAGGCCTCAACATGTGGGTGGAGACAGGAAAATTACTCAGGTAATGGTGAATAAATTCTGAGGCATCCAAGATTGTTCAGGAATTGTGATCTCTTGATCTCTTGGAATATGGAATAGGGGTGATTGGCTGAAAGAAATATTTGGCTCAACTCAATCTATGGTCGGATGGTACATGGAAGTCCTTGACTTGGTTGGATTTTTCATATGCTAATAATATTTATTTTCCTATTATATTTTATGAGTACCTATACTTTTTATTATGTGGCTTTGATGGCTGTTCTATCATGGTTATTATTATGGTTATAAGCATGGTTCAATAACAAGTTCTAGCTATGGCTCTTGATACGATTCGATTAGTTGATGAATGGTTAATGAATGCATGAAATAAAAAATGTTATTGCAAATATTATGAGAGGTCATTAGACCTTCTGAGTGATTCTCGGATAAGTTTCAAACCCTTATGTTCATATATGCATTCATGACCTATAGATTACATGTTCACCATATGTTTGACGAAATGATTTTCATGGTTAGGCATGATAAGGTCAATTACTTGATCAAGTTTTGTCTGAATACATTTTTCTTGATGTTATTTATCATTATGGAAAGTCTCATTGAGTTCTAAGAAATGGTCTGGAGGCTAGCATCAAATTGTGGCTCAGAATCTGGGACCGCACCTTTTGAACTAGAAATTTTGGACTATAACCACATCATTACAATCTTATGTATGCGGTTAGAGGACTATAACCACATGACATACTTTTAATTCATGCATTTGTGGGCCTAGATAACTAAAAGGAAATCCAACTCACGATTTGGGAAATTGGTGTGGTTTAGCTCTTGGGTGCCCTGTATCCCCTAAGAAGGTCAGTAAAGTTCCAATTTTTCAACTCCACTTCCTTAATTGTACATAGGAGGTTAGGTCATGTCATAGTAGCCCTCAGCTCATGTTTACCCTGACATGCCAGTTAAATTTGGTAAATGTGAGAGGAACATGTTACACTAACTACTGACCCCCGGTCTCTTGCCGCGTCAAGATTATTTAACACTTAGATTGTTGAGAGTCGATCTCTGCAACCACACGATTTTTTTGGTAAGGAACGTAGTTTTTACTTCTTCCTTCAATGGTTTTGTCTCCACAGATCGATTATCATGTCTTCATTTTGATGGCATGAAGTTCGCCTTCCATCCTGAACAAAATTTACATACCATGTCTCAGAAAATCAAGACTCTCAATCTATTAGTCTCTTTTTATTTTTCTATGAAGTATATGTTCCACATATTTTGGTTGTTCATCACATATTATGATTTCTAATCTCATTGCTTGATAATATATTGCAGGTTATCTTCTAAGAGTTTTGGCGAGGCATCTACCCTGTGTACAAATAGTCTCTCAATTGTGCTACACATTCTCATGGTGATTCCCCTTTAGGTGGTATTTTGTTCTAAAATTCAACTAAGTCAAAACCTTAAATTGAATTCCTCTCTAGTCGTAGTTCTCTTCATTGAATATATATATATATATATATATATATATATATATATATATATATATATTACAACACTAGCTTTTATTTTCCAATACTACAAGGTAATAATTGGAGGTCTACATCTCTTTTCTTAAAGGTAAGACTCCAATTATCATCCAAATTTTCGACATTATTTTATGCAGAATAATTTAATTATTTTACAAACCCAACGAAAGGGCTCCTTTCTTGTGTCCATTGTAGTCTATGCCCAACCAAGGGTTTTTCTTGAGACATTTATTTTTCAATCAAAATTTATGCGAAAAATTCTTACCCATGAGTTGGCCTTTAGGTACTTATCTAATGCTACCTTTTTACAGGGATTTTGATACCTACTTTGGCTTCTGTTTGTAGCGGACCATATGGAAATCGTGCTATTATTAGGATATGAGAAAAAAAACTTGTCTCGCCTAGGTTTTCCTGTGATAGTTCCAGTCCAATTTTTTATTGGTATCATTACAAACTATAGCTGAAAGCCAAATGCTTAGAATAGGGCCATGCATACTTATTTTGAAAATTAAATATTTTTAGTTCTTTATTCTTCTTTTATACTAGATAGTATATATGCTAAAGTTTTTTGTCACAAGGCCCTTATCACCATGTATAAAGTATTGGGATATTATTTTTTAAAACAAGGGTTTACCCCTTTGTTAATTTTAACTTGCTTTCTCCATGGTTAAATTATGATGGAACTCATATGGTCGTAATTGTATAGTTTCTCTTCTTTATTTACAGGAAAGACTATTGTAATGGTTCTTTCATATGTTATTGTGCATACTAGTGTAACATAGCTATGGTTTAATTACGCCGTAAAGCGTTCCCTCTAGGAAGAAATCCCCTAGCTGCCACTCTACACTCTTCTGCATTATCAGATCCAATGTTAGATGATTGAAAATTCTTCCACCTTTAGATCTCACTGCTTTAACTGTCAACTGAATCTTGATTTGTGCAACCGTTCAACTTGTTTATATTTATTATAACCATGAACATATTACAGGTACTCATTGGCCCTGTCAATGATCAAATCCGGCATTGGAGTGCCCAAGAAGGATTTTATTGAAAAGCTCCAAAGTTACGAGTGTACAAAGACTCCCGACACTTTTCTTATGCATCCTGCACTTCAGTGCCCAGGATCAATCCGTGGTCCAAACCCAAACCGAGTGGATTAATATTATTCTTAGGTTTCAACTTAGTTCTCAAGTAATGTGGAGCATGGCCTTCAATTGACCTTCGTTTTTCCCTACAATTTATTTTCTTGACCACTCAATCACAATCTCAACTAGTTTGATGCAATATTTCCTGTATTTGTCCAATAATTTTTCATTGTTCTTATTTAATGATTACTTTGGTGTAAAGATATGTCAATCCTTTATAAACGTGGTTGTGCACTGCATCGAGAGAAAGAAAAATAATAATGGAATTTGCTTATCATGCTTGATTCTGTGTGAAATTTAAGCCTTGATTAATTAGTTTCAAATAAATAAATCATTCTTTGGGCTCTTTTCATGTGTCACCCAACAAAAATTCTTGGTGGACCCAAAAAAAAAACATTTTTAACACGCAAAATTCACCACTACGTCAAATAGATTTTAAAAATATATATTAAAAGTTAAAGATTCAACCAAGCTTTCCTCGAAAGTCCGAATTCGAAGGTAAGCTTTCAGCCGAACAATCCTTTAACGGGAATGTTGCTACAAATCATGAGGTTTAATGTCTATTGTCATCGCTTCTTTAAGGCTTTAAAGAATCGAAGTATTTATGGGCATTATGAGAAAATTTTTAAACTCGATTTTACATGTCAGCTAAGGTTAAGGATACATGAGATCATTGTACCTAAGCATATTTTTTTCAGAAGGAAAAAAACGTTGTATATATTAAAAGAAATATATGACAGTACATGATCATCGATACATTCTCAAACTGTTATTTAAAACAGCGAGAAAACTCCATATACCAAATACATCCAGAATACACTACTGAAGAGCAGTGATTCGATGTTCATGGCCTACAACATAGCGGATAGTATAAAACATACCCACGAGATCATCCCTGTATACAATGAAAAGAGCCAGCAGAGAAAATATGCAGCATCATATTCATGATAGAAAAGAAAAAAGATAACTGAAATGAAAGAAAGCAAACAAAAGGTGATTTCCATAGAATCTTCAAAACTGATAAAAGGTTGTCACGCTAGGCAAACACCAATCAGGCTCGCTTGAAAAACATCATGTCCGCATGATATGGAATCTGATACACTTGATAAATATGCCCGATCCACTTGAAGAAGAAAGAGCAGCCTGGACAAAAACAAAACCCCTGCACACCATAACAGGCTCGCTTGATAAACTGTTCTGAAAACAAAAAGGTACCCCATCAACGATGAGATTGGTCCCCATGATTGGGGGAGAACCGGCACCCCAACTCGATCCGGAGATCCGACACCTTACAGCATCCAACCAAGACCGGCGATTCCTTCTGAACCAGGATCGAAAGGAAATGATATGTTCAGACTAACGGAGAACACATCGGCCGCTCGGATCATGCCAATACCCGATGCAGCAGAGAACGATGGATCATAAAACTGATAAACACCGTAATCCATTGAGGATACAGTGAACATCGGAGAAAGAAAAAGGCAGTATAGAAAAAATCCTGAGATCGATAATGCATGCCCTAAGAGCAGATAGCCACGAGCCCAAAGCCTGTAGGATAAAGTCGGGGGATCCGATTGAGGAGACAGCGGAGAGAGGCCGTAGCATATAAAACTAGAGTCGCCCGGATCGAAACATTCCCAGAAACTATAACCGAAACACTGTTAAGAAGGTGATAACGGTAGGAGAGCTGTCCACGTCATGATTCAGAAGCGGTCACAGTTAAGAGGCAACTGTATAATGACGAGTTGGTGAACGAATGTCATTGAATGTTGAGTTGGTGTCATTAAATGAGACAACCAACCACCAACGGGCCAATAAATCAAATCGCCGCCGGGGTCAAACGATGGAGTGGGAAATACGGAATGCCAATGCCCCTGAAATATAATTCAAATTAGCCGGAAAACCAAACAGCTAACCGGAAAGACCAGAATCCCCACAGCTATGGTAGAAGCCTCAAACATGCCATCCATGGAGATCCACCATCACCCACAAAGGCAAATCCCGAAGGGCCCCCCTAAAAAGCAGAAAAACTGCTACAGCATGCGGAAAACCATCCATAAGCTGGCGGGTTCATTCTCAGTCGTTGGTAGTCGCCACAGCCAAGGGATCCGTGTCATTGCTATGGCATTCCTTCAACGATCAACTTCTGCCGCTGTTGTTCGAATGATCCCCGCAATCCACTTCTAGAAACAGCCTAAATGCAATCAAATCATCAAACAAAACCCCGCAAGAGAGCGACTTGAGCATCCGGCAACATTCAGCATCGCAGGCAGCATGAAGGAGACCGGGGCACCAATAACCAGAACGTGCACCGGGAAACCAACGTTCATAGCCAAAGAAAAACTACCGCTCAGCAGAAAACACCAGCAGCCTTCACACAGGAGAAACTGTAGCACCGAAGGTTCAGTATTTGCCACCAAAGCAACAACAAATTGCCCACAGAAGGGTTCCAGCTAAAGAACATCAACAATAGCCACCAAAACCAACATCAGTTTGTCGTCCATGGGTTCCAGCTAGAAACATTCAACATAGCCACCAAATGCAGCAATATGTTGTCCTTAATGGGTTCCAGCAAAATACATCATCCCAGGCACCAGACCATCAGGCCCCCCCACCACGAAAGCTTTGTCACAACCAGGCACCTCACCAGAAAACACAACCAGACTTCACTCAGGAGAAACTGTAGCACCCAAAGTTCAGAAATTGCCACCAAAGCAACAATAAATTGCCCACAGAAGAGTTCCAGCTAAAGAACATCAACAATAGCCACCAAAACCAACATCAGTTTGTCGTCATTGGGTTCCAGCTAGAAACATTCAACATAGCCACCAAATGCAGCAACATATTGTCCACAATGGGTTCCAGCAAAATACACCAAACCAAGCACCAGACCATCAAGCACCCCGCATCACGAAAGCTTTGTCACAGGCCCTTCCTAAAACTCGGCGTTCTAGTATTTCCAGGGCGTAACTGGAGGAACGCCTTTACGCATTCTGCACAACAAAAAACCAAACCCAGACCCATTTTTATGGAAGCTGCCCGTATCCGCCTCCAAAATCCATGTGCAGACCTCAGCTTTTCACCATCTCTGCAACCCAGCGCTCATATACCTCACTCCCAATCTACAACTTTGCTGTTACCCTGGCTCTGTTGACCAGCGTTCAGTGTCAGACGGCATTGCCTCGCTGCATTTTTGTCATTACCCTAGCTTTGCTCGAACTATGGCTTTCGATAAGCTTCAACGCGCTCGCAGTGCTCTCAGTATTTGTTTTGAAATTATCATAAATTCCAACAACTTTTTAGCGCCAGTGCTATGCGAGCCCTCATCACCTGTACCTAAGCATATTACTTTGAGCTAAAATTCAGTTTTTTTGGAGTCGATGTTCTTTATTTCTCCGACAGGAAGATAAATACTATATGGAAAAGTGAAGCGGAATTGGTTTCATGGCGAAGTGGAATCTGTTTGTGAGAAAGGGTGAAATAAAAAGTGTGATATATATTTGATGTTGGAGTTGTCTATCTAGCTAGAGGAATTGCCCGGTCTTGCTATAGCAGTGTTTGAATCATGTTTTTGATGGTGGAAATGGATTCAGCACCATCGAAAACTTCTAGAACACCCAAAATATTGAAGTATCATAACTATAACCTGGGTTTACAAAAATCCCTGCCAGATTTTCTTAAAATCTTACCTGAATTTCAATTATTTTCAGAGCAAAAAAGCAGTCTAGTTAGACTACTAGTTTTATGCTCTGCTAATTGATTTCCATTTTTAAAATATTTTGTTTAGGTAAAAAAACGCCATTTTTAAAATAGGTTTACTTGTCATTGATGTCATTTCATTTAAAAGTAGTTACTTATTCCAAAAGAAGTAGTTACTTCTTTACATTTTAACATTTAAAATCATTAGATGAGAATTTCTAAGCACGTGAATTATGTGTTTCTCTGATACGAATCCTTGGTGTGTGGTAGGGAGTTTTACTTTTCCACGTCTTATGTTTTACTTTTCGATGTCTTATTGCTCATATAATCTCGTTGTATCATTCAACACTTATGACTCGAGATCATAATTTCTTAGTCATACCACAGACCCATTAGTGTGTCAAACAAGTAAATGAATCTGATTAAACGAATTCCTTTTTACTGAATTTTCCCCTTACTTAGATGATCTAAAATATTTATAATATGAAAATCTAATCCTTTTTCTTAAAATTGAAAGTGGAATCCTGAACCTAAACATTTTCCCCGGAAAGTAAAAGTGTTTCCATAGTTGAAGGAGAATATATTCTTGAAGTGGCAGGTTATAATACCTTCTGCAAGTAATCGTATAGTGATTGTTTAAGAAAATACTCCCTTTTTAGTTTTTCCTCAACATGATTTAGTATACATATCACTACTACCGACTTTCTACCCTACAAGCAATGAATGATATACCGGACTCCAGCCATTCCCTCAGCAAGACACCTACCTCCAATACTTCCAAATTCCTTATTTAATAATGCAAGTTTCATAAACATCCCCACAAATTTATGTGATGTCTGATGTTTTTTTGGTTAGTGTGCAGATTTAGTTAGGTTTTTCAGGTTGTTGTGCTTTTATTTACAGACAATTTTTAATGTTATAGCTAATCTAACTGGAATGAATAGAAATATGTTATTAGAATATGTAAACTCTTGCCATTCCCTCAGCAAGACACCTACATCCAATACTTTTAAATTCCTTATTTAATAGTGCATGTTTCCGGAGAAATGTATATGATGTGATTTTGGATTTGGGCGGATTCCAAAGTTTTTTTTTTTTTGGTTTAGTTTGCAGCTTTAATTAGTGTTTTCAGCAAGTTGTCCTTTAATGTTATTGCTAATGTAATCCCCTGGAATAGCAATTTTTTATTAAATATGTAAGCTTTTTATATTAACATGCTCTTAAGTTTTTGGATGTTTTAAAAACCTATGTACAATTTAATTCCAGAAAAGCCAAAATGTAGAGTAAAGCATGATATTCGGTTTTATTATGTATATGATTTCTATTATCTTCATTGTGATCCGGGAGTTGTGTAGGGTCGAATTTTTTTAATTAATTTAGTGCAGACTTATTTGTTGAAGAGTTTTAATTTATTTTCCATTCATATAGTGATAAGTTTGGACAATTTTTAGTGTTATAGTTATTTTAATGGAAATTTGTTAAAGTATGTAAGTTTTCTCAGTTTATAATGTTGTAGAGATGTTGTAATGTAATGTTTAACATTTTGACTAAATCAAATTACTATTAGATAAAATTAAAATAAAATAAAATAAAAATTTTGCAATATAATGTAAACATTTTAATTATTTTTTTTATTAGAAGAAAAAAAGCTAATTTTTATATATAAAAAAGAGTAGATGTTACATAGTTATTTTTCACATTAATTCATGTTGTCCCAAGTAAATACATGTAAATATTGATTCATATCAAAATTATGCAAATATAAACCTTAAAAAAAATTGCTTATCCTGTAATTATATGAAAATAAAATAAAAATTAAACATAAAAATAAAAATAATAATGGTCCATGGTATTGAGAACCCATGGAATTAACCCATGGTATTCATGTATATTGTGATCTATTTAAAAAAGGAAATGAAACCATCCTATATCCATCTTGACTCTGGATCTACCCAGAGTTTAAAGGGATTAAATCTCTTGATATGCAAACGACTTTTATAGTGAAAAATGGTTTGATCCCGTCTCTTGATATGAAAATATATTTAGAGTGAAAAATGATTTGATCCATCTCCCTGCTTCATAGATCCGAAATTAAGATGGATATAAATTGGTTTTAACGTACAATGAATGAGACAATAACGTTTTTATAGAATAAAATGACCTACATCCTAATTCAGAATGTCTCAGCTTTAACATTAACGTGCAGTTCTCTTTAACTTTGAAACTGGAGAGAATAGAAGTTTTCCCAACCTACAGCTTGATCCATACTCTTGGTCAAAAGTTGTTAAACTTTGAAACTGGAGAGAATAGAAGTTTTCCCAACCTACAGCTTGATCCATACTCTTGGTCAAAAGTTGTTTTCACTGGTATTTTTATATGGATTAAATTAATAAATATACAACTTAGTTTTTCTAGTAAGTTTATTTTTCATTGATTCATTCATTTTAAAAATTTTGATTGATGTTTTGTACATTTCAATTATTTCCATCGTATTATAATATATGGAAACCTGTAAAGACACTTTCATGATCCAAGAGGAATAATCTTAGCTAAAAATCATTGATTCAAACCACTCATTAAACTTGCTCTTTTTTATATTCATTAATTTCTACTATGAATTCAATGGCGAAGAGTTATATAACTTATGTAACAATGAAATGGCTATATTTCTTGGTCAATCCAATTAGAAATAAAATTCTAACGATTATTTTGAAACCATGTGTCAAATATTATTTATCAAGATTCCCCGTGTAGAGTTGGCTATTCATATACTATGAAAACTTTAGTGATTATGACATTGGTGATCTGCAGGCAAATTTTTGAAGGTATTTCTCTTTTCCTTGAAAATCAACTGTACTATTGTTTCCATATTCACTTGTATTAGAGGTGGTTAATATGCTTTGCATTGACTATATTGAAAAAAGGTAGCAATAAAGAATTATACAGTAAAGATGTGGAAGTATATTTGGTAATTATGGAGACACGATGTAAATTTTTACCAATGCAAATATCTTCCATGAAAATAAAATAAATAAAAATCATTTCATTTATCTTCGAGAAGTGGTCTGAAGAATATCCATAGTTTATTTCAAATCCATTCTATATTAACGGATAATTATATTGAGGAAATTGTGTTCCAACTCTAGCTTCAGAAGTGGTTAAGCGTACGACAATATGGTTTTCACTTAACAAGACATCCAATATATGTTTCAATATATGAATCATTGACTCACATTTTGGACCTTCTATAATTATTATGTTTCGTTATAAGAATTCGATATCAAGTAATCTCTATGTTCTTAATTTCTTTTTCAAAAGAGGAATGCATACAAAGATTCTAGGAATAAACTTTGGTCTAAGATGATGTGCTTAAGTATTTTATTAATTATAGATATTATAGTTTAATTATTGTTTTTTGCAATTTTAACAGAAATTTTATATTGTTATGAGAAATACTTTAAGATACATATTTGACCCATTCACATACATTTTTTAATTCAAGAAACAAATCTATAAAAACCTTATTCCTAAACGTTTATTACTTTGATTATGTCTTAATTTTTCCCTCTTAAATGATAATGATCCTTCGTCATTTTATTGTTTACATAGGGTAGTCTTATCTTTTTGATGACCATAAATTCCATGTCATCTATCCATATTGGAACAAGTCCCTTTCCATATTGGAATGTACGTATGTGAATGAGAGGTATAGGGCCTGGCTCACATGATGCACAACATGACGTGAATGTAAATAACGCCAAGGCTTTGGTCTATGGTCTCGTGAGGACTGGGCGATGCAACATCCTATCAAAAGAGGTAGAATTATTGTTGGTCGTGTTTTCCCTCAAAGAAAATAGAGGGCACGACAAGTATGAGATCTCTATCCGCCTCAAAAGGTTCGGGTGGATTTTGCCCGTGTCCATCATGGCTCCTAACACACAATACATCACCTTTATGTGCATGGTAGTTCACGAATATTTCGAATTTAATCTCACAGAACAACTAGTGACATAGATTTGTTGCATGAATCTAACCCACTTCCTCCGAAGTTAGAAAGTGAAGTGAAGAAATCTCTAATCGATCCATATTTTCTCAGCTACCAGAATTAACCAAGATCTTTTACTTCTGTGATGTTAGAATACTTGCATATGAAAGAGTCTGAAAAAACATATGTGCATACTTTAAAGAAGAGGAAAAATAAATGTAACTATCAAATAAATGAACACACCCAACTTGATAACGAAATTCACACAGTGTGGGTTACATCTCTGGGCCTGACGTTAAAAGTGGGGAGGCTGATTCATTAAATGATGCAATATGATGAGGAGTACATGATCCGTTATTAGTCAAATACAAGGATGAACTTCCGTAACTGAAATGGCATGTCTCTCCATGAGAAATTATTCTATAAAGACTTTCACTTATATATGCTTCCCTTCAGCATGAAAAAATAACAATCTCTCACATAAAGTGACATACAAATATCATCTCACAATGTGGCATACATGGATCTCAACATCAAATCATCATCTCAGCAAAAATAAAAATAAGACATGGCAACAATGCATCTTGTACTGCCACTTCCATGGATGGCCTGAAAAATGCACACCTCTGCTGAAGAAATGGATTGCACGGTTGAATTCCTAGTGAAAAGTTGGTTCAAGTGAGTATAAAATTGACCCTCTTCTCACTCGGTCAAATATGAACCCTCCAAAATATCGAATATTTCCCCAAATATTTATTCTTGTTGGTTGACTGGAATTCCGCTGCCCATATGACAAATCTGATCACACCGTCACATTCCTTTAGAAAAACTAAGAAAAATGAGTATGAACTCGACCTAGATCTAAGACCAACATTTTCGGGCCTCTAGGGAATCTCAAAGATTCCTAAAGATTCCATAAACGTCCCTTGTTGCAGGTTGACTAAAATTATGTTGCTCATATGAGAAAATGGACTACGCCATTAGACCCCTAGAAAAAAATTAGTTCAAATGAGTATAAGCTAGACATAATTATCACATTGTATAAAATTGGCCCCTAGGGAATATTAAATATTCCTCAAGGATTTCTCATAGAGAATATTCTTTAGAATATTCCCTAACATATGGCCTGACAATATTCCTAGAATCTTCTTGAGATTCATGACTTCATTGGCCTAGTTGCAACCTCATCTCTCATGTATTCTCCATCATTATCCATGGTTCCCATTGAACCATTTGAATGGAATTTTATAAAAAAGTATGAGAATCTATAAGACAAAGTGTGAGATTGGAACATTGGTTGGCATAGTCATATTAAGATACTTGTTGTTGGGAATTTTTGGTTTCAAAACTCATGGACTCCCAATTTTGGTTTTAATATTGTTTTAAAGCCCAATTTTGTTTTAATGTAGTTTTCAAACCATATAATATATGGAAATCGTATCCATTTTGTAATGACTCCACCTGGATCACTAATAGAAATCCATCCTCAACTCAAGGAAATAGCAGAAGCCCAAACCTTTGAAATAACACTTACCATTTATTTGATTACATCTTTGGTTGTTCCCAAATCGTTTTACCTTCATTGGACAAGAAGTTTGTAGGTGTATCCTTTGGACCAATCTCTATTGAATCTACAAGGAAACATTTTTAAGGGCATGAGTGGTCTTTCCCATTCCACCAAAGCCATGCAAAATAATTTCTACTATATTTTTATCACTTTCCCATTCTAGCAATTCAATGACTTCTTTCAATGGTGCTTCAATTCCAACTGTTGTAGCAATATTTAAACACATAAATATCATAATTTTTCATAAAATTGACACTAAAAATATTTAAGGTGACAAATATTTCACTCAATTGTCACAATTTACTTGCATCTATAGGGTATTGTGGATATTGTAGCTCTCATGGTTGTCGTGGGCTCGTTATGGTGTTGTAAATACACAAATCCATGTGGATCTGCAGCTTAGTGTATGTTTCTATTAAGCTTGTTTGAAATTTAGCCAGGGCTTCTTTGTTCATAGAGGTTGAGAAAAATATAACACTAATAAAACTGGATTAAGAATTTTGTTTTTATTGTCCTATTTTCTAAAGGCCCTATAACTACAAAATAAATTTCAATTTCAATTTAATTTAATTGTAAATAAGTTTAAGAGCTTTAGAAATATGATTGAAAAAGTTCTAATTTTACTCCTCTTCTATTTCAAATATTCTAAAACTTTAAACTAGTAATTCCAAAATATGAACCCATTTAATTCAATTGGAAATAGATCTAATTTTTTAGGAAATATGATTGATAAAGTAAAACAAAATTGTTAAACTTTAGTCCTGTTCAATTTCCTAAATGGAATTCTATAGTTAATAATTTTAACGTCTATATACACATTCGAAAATCTTAAGCGTGACAATATTTTTAACATCCATATCCACCTTATTATCCTAAAAATAGCATAAAGTGGTAGCCTGAATACTAAATTGAAAAATTATGAAGTGTCTATTTGAGAACATCAGGCGACAAAGGCTTCAACAATCAACACCATTGCTTCCTTAATTGAAGCCTCCATTAGTTCCTTCAATCCAGACCATTGTTTAAGTTTTTTAACATGATGGGCTAATATATTCATTTTATTCAATAAATAAAGACACACCTCTCGATTGATACATAACGTTTCGTAGTGTTCCAAAATATCTACCTCCACAAGAAAAATTGAAGTAACCATGTGTGTCATTTGCATACACTAGATAAAACCTCAAATAATTGTGCTCGTGTTGCATGGAAGAACTTCTTTCTGTATATCAACAGATAGAAGTAAGAGAATTTACACGAGGTTTGAGTTAAGAAATGGTGATGATTTATGGTCTTCAATATTTGGAATATCTTTAATACTTACAACCACATTAATTCCTTTTATTTGATGAAGTTATTTCAAGATGGCCAGTAATATTTATCAGCGTTAGTGTTTGGCAGTTTATTTCCCCTTTTTTTTCTCTTGGAACAAAATCAAATGAATAATCATTCTTTTAGCTATATTGACATAAAAAAATGATAATAACATCGAATAATTGTGGTTTTCAAGGAAAAGATGAAGACCTTTGGAGAACCAGCTACAGAGTTGATTAATTTTGTAAGTTTGGCATCTAGATTAACTTTGAAAATTAAAAATACATATCTTTTATGACATTCATAATTCCTATAGACCATCCAACTTTCCCGTATTATACATCAATTTCTAAAATTAACCACTCAAGTTGCTCTCCAATTTTTTAAAGCCCCACGCATGCTAGGGAGAGCACAATGTAAAATCGATGTTCCTGTTTTTTTTTAAAGGGTTCATATATAGAGTAGACACCGAGAAAGTAAATATTGCGATATAATAACTGAGTTCTGAATCATTGTGACAAATAAAAAATCACACTAGCTCACAAAATATATCCAATGTTGCAATGATCTGAGATGGTGACTGAGTTTTTAATCACAATAACTAGGTGACGAACAAAACTAAGTTTTATCCATAAGTAAAACATCATATCAACTCATAGAATATATCCAAGGTTGCAATGAACCCCCATACATAGTGCACATAGAACACCTCCCTAAAAATTATATACTCTTGATCAATTAAGAATAACCTAGGATGTCTAGAGTGGATGTCAAGGTGCATGGTACAAGAATTGAGGGTGATTTTTAAAGGGTAAGGGAATTTAGATTCTCTGTTTGGTATAACTCAAAATGTTGCTATTATTAGGCATAAATTACTATTAAGGAAAGAATATAGGTGAAATAACATTATATAATTAAGAACCCATACGACATAGTTCATTTCTATCTGTTAAAACTGAGCATACTGAACATGATTCTCAAGGAATTCCATCAATTCCAAGTTACATGATTTCTACTAAGTTGGAAAAAGAAAATATTTGTGGTCATTCTCCAAGGTCGAGTCCAGATGTTCATGAAAATGGAACTCCTATAATATGGACACATTCTCTTCCAACATCTCCCAATGGAAAACCTAATTATATATCACCAAGGACTCAAAGATTGGTGCCACAAGTTAAATCAACCACAGGGAACATAAAATGTGATCAATCTCTTGGCACTAGTAGGAAGTCAATTCTCTCATGACTTGGAGAGTTATCTTTGTTCATCTTTCTTTGGAGAAATTTCTTTAAATGCTGATATTTTGTCTTTTTTATTTCAGAAAGGAAAATCCCTCTTGATATTTTTTGCATTTAGAGTGTCTTCTAAGTTATAAATCAATGTGAATATTTGGACATACCTTTTATATATTATGAGTTTAGATTAAGTGTGTTGGATTCTATATTCACTCTAAATGTCTTGTGAACCCTAAAATGCACCAAATTATGTTGTATATACAAAGAATATACCACGTTGCATATTCATACAAAGAATATACCATGTTTCATATTCATGACGTGACTACTAGCATTCAATTTTATGGGTTCACATGGGACAACTTATTCATTGACTGTAAATCATTAGATTGCAGATTTTTTTTTAGCTTCAAAATGTTTTGAGAAGGGTCTGAATATTATGCATGATTTGAGTTAATATCTGCTTGATTTTATGATGTATAATAATATGGGTTTGAATTCATCGCTAATGGCTTGTACTTGAGAAAACACAACCAAAATTTTCTTGGAAGGGAAACGATGGATGTCATAAAATAATTTGGAATTCCCAATCACTAAATTCTCATGGGACCACAAAGGTCACTATGTGCAATTTCCACATGCATGTTTTTTCTCTTCATCCAACTTTTTTTTCAAATTTATCCATATGTTTCTTGTCTAAAATGTGAAATTCCCAATAAATCATTCATGTTTTTACCAGTCATATAGATGAGTAGTGAGGTATGGTATTTTGATGTAAAAAAGAAGTATTTTCATTGTCGTGTTTATGGACCACACTTGGTTTATTTTCATTGATAAAATGGTTTAAATGTGGTTGAATGATCTCTACATTATTTTTAACTGCATGACATGGGTTAGATTTTCTTAAGCAAAATATGTTGGATTAAAATAAGAACATGGTAGACACCAAGGAGATTAGTGGTAAAGAGAAATGTGATCTTTTGAATAGTTTCAAGGATAATGAAGGAAATAATACAAAGGCGACTTAAAAATCAGAAGAGAAATGCAAAAAAAGTTCTTAAGAAGAGGTGTATTTGATGTTATTCTTGAGTTCAATTTCAAGAATCCATATATGTGCAGTTTTATTCAAGGGTAGATCTTAATTCACATAAAAATTCAAAATTTATTTACAAATTTGTTATAGTCCTTTGTAGACACATTTTTCAAACTGAAAAAATAAAAATAAATAAATTAATTAATTAATTAAATAAAATAAAATTGCTTTGTACTGATTAAGGTTGTCTATAGCAGGAGGAAGTGACCAAGAATAAATATGGAGGAATTGCATCAAAACAACCTCTGTGTTCGACAATATAAAATCATGATCTATTTATAAATTTATGAGGTATTCATGTTGGCATAAACATACAAGGTCTTTAACTTCAAAATAGGCCTCATGTTTTGTAAGGATCAAGGAACCAATATTGTAGTAAGATTTCATTGTAGCATTGTCAATGGATGTCATAAAATAATTTGGATTTGCCAATGACTAAATTCTCATGGGACCAAAAAGGTGACTATGTGAAATTTCCACATGCATGTCTTTTCATCATCCAACTTTCTTTGTCAAATTTATCCCTATGTTTCTTGTCTATAATGAAAAATTCACAATAACTCCTTCATGTTTTTACTATAAATTTTGGGGACATTATTTTAAAACAAAGGTGAGGTGTGGTCGTTTGATGTAAAAAAGTAGTATTTTCATTGTGGTGCTTATGGACCACACTTGATTGATTTCTAAGATGAAATGGTTTAAATGTTGTTGAATAATCTCTACATTATTTTCAACTCCATGACATGGGTTATATTTACTTAACCATAATTTGTTGGAATAAAACAAGAACATGGTAGACACCAAGGATATTAGTGGTAAAGAGCAACGTTATATTTTTAATAGTTTCAAGGATGATGAAAGAAATAATACAAAGGTGAGTCAACATTCAAAAGAGAAACACATTAAATTTTCTCAAGAAAAGGTGCAGTTCATGTTATTCTTGGGTTCAATTTCCAGATTGGAGATATGTGCATTTTCATTCAAGGGTAGATCTCAATTCACATAGAAATTCGAAATTTATTTACAAAATTTTTATAGTAGTCTGTAGACACATGTTTCAAACTATTAAAAAAATTGTTTTGTACCAATTAAGGTTGTTTATAGTAGAATGAAGTGATCAAGAAGAAATATGGAAGAATTTTACCAAAACGACCTCTCATTTTGAAGGTAGCAAATTATGATCTATTTATTTATTTACGAGCCATTCATGTTGGCATAATTAGACAATATCTTTAACTTCAACAGACATCGTGATTTGTAAGGCTCAAGAAAGCGGTATTATAGTAAGATTTCATTGGAGCATGTCCTTTCCTTTTGTTAATATTTCTATATATTTCAACGGTTGTCAAAGAAACATTGATTAGTGCTATATGATATTTCCTTACGAAGTTTCCTTTGCAACATCAAGTGCAATTGCTAATTAATAATGTTATGTATGTCTTTTTGTATTCATGTATACATATGTATGTCTTCTTTATTATTTAAGTTATGCCACTTCAACTATGCATTTATTACTGTTGCATGTGTCCATGGGAAATTTATGGTTATGGGTATATTTTTATTCAAGTTTATTGTAAACCCCACGTAGTCCAAAATCCCTAGGGGACTCTTGTCATGGGAGTGTGATCTAGGTATTCACATCTTGTCAAGGACTGCTCATTTTATCGCTATTTGACGAGGTTTCTTTTCTCTAGTCATCAACCTAAGAGTTGGCAATAACTTAAAATTATTTGCTATTGAATATATATCTATATATATATATATAAACCTTCTCCTTCTATAGTATATCAAAAAGTTGCATAACTATTATGGAAGATCACTTGTGGTATATTTCTATTTTCTGTAATTAATTTATTTTTTATTACGATTTATTTTTTATTTTTATCAAGAGTAAAAATGTAAATGTTTAAACTTAAAAATGGTTACTCAATACCAAAAATTTATTAAGTCTTTATTTTATAGTAGACAATTAACTTTTCATACAGTAAAAATGTAAATGTGCAAACTTAAAAATGGTTACTGACCACCAAAAATTTATTAAGTCATTATTTCATAATAGATAATTGAATTTTCCACTTCATATATTAATTTGCAAATTTTCTAAAAATATTTGTAGGCTTAAGTTGTAAAGACTAAGCAACTCCAGATAAATTGATGAATTCAGTCTGTAAAAAAAATTCTGGGACAATGGGTCGCTGCGAATTATACAGTTAAAACTCCCGATTCCAAAAAAATCGTAATATTGCCCCTGAAAAAGTGCGGTAAGTTCGGTTGTGTAGTCAATGTTACTATCTCGTCCAGCTTGGCGATTGTGACAGAAGCCGACAGCAGCTAAACAATACGTGTTGCTTAACAGCAGCTGTGACGAAAGCCCACAGCAGCGAAGCAATACGTGTTACGCAATTTACTTTTTTCTCCTCTTTTGAACGCCCCTCACAAATTAACTCTCCCTACCGACCAATATCCGACGCGTTCATACAGGGCGGCCTCCCTCTGAGTGAGTTAGCCGTACAGAGAAGCACATTCTTCCAAAACCGCGACAGCGTCGGCGTTGGAGCCGGAATCCAAGCTAGAAGGCGGAGATTGTGATGGTGGGTGGCAGCGGCGAAATGAAGGGGTAAGCTGTTACTTGTCGGAATGACTTTTCAACGCTGCGAAACAGCAAACCGTTCCCAGGAGTCGGTGCGATATTCGCGTGCGGGCGGTGTGTTACAACGAGTTAGGTGGTCAAGAAAGCAAGTCGGTTTGTCGCGGTGGAAATGTGAACCGCTTTATAAGAGAGCCTCTTAATTATTCAGTATTCTTCATTCCCTCTTGATTTAGGATGTTAGAGCTTTGTTTTATTATTAATTTTTCATGATTATTATTTTAAGATGGGTTTAATTGTTAATATTAGCTAGAGTAATGATAATTAGAATTAAAATGATGAATTATGACAATTTTATTTTATGATAACAATTATTTGGGGAAAGTTTCTTTATACAGATCTTTAGGTATTGACATTCATCATCAGCGAAATTGGAATTACAGCATTGAGTAGAAGGATTATTGGCATGTAAAAAACTTATTATGAGCTTGAAAACAACAGGATGATTGTTCTCTAGGTCGGAAGACTCTCGATAAGCCCTGCTATTTTTTATGGATGTGAGGTTTGAGGTTACACTATATCTAGAGAGTTTTGGAGGAAGATTGATCTGCCCCAAAAACAATTCATAACCTACAACGTCAAGATTAAAGGTAATACTCCCTATCCTATCCTCTTGATTGAAGTTAGTCTTCCCCCCACAAGTGGGGTTGGCACAAGGATGCCTAACCTTGGCTTGAATATTGAGGGTTAAAAGAGGATATCATTTTGGAGAATAAAGATAGAAGAAAATTAACATTTGAAAGATAAGAACTAACTCCCATGAGCTTCAAAGTGAGACCCTCAATCCATTCCCAAAACAACACCTTGGAAAGAAGCAATTTGTCAACTCATGAAAACCATTTTTTAGTAGATTGTCTAACTCTCACTCAAATCCATTTTCTTTTCCAAAACAACTACCACAACACTAACTAACCACCTTAATAGTGATTTAAAAACACTTCTTTCCTTTCTATTTGATTATAGAAATAAAATATTAAAATATCTCAATTATTAAATTAAAAAAATTATAATTCTTAATAATTATGTAAAATCACTGGATTATTAAAATTAAAAAAATCATAAAAAAATAAAAAAATTATAACTTTTAACATAAATTTTTTTTTATTGAGCCAACAAATATGAATGATCCACACTTTCTCCCTTGAAATGTCGACCAATTCTATGTACATAATTTGAAAATACTATAACAAAATTACTCTTCTCAATCTTTTACTGTAAAGCTATTTTTTACTCTTATACAGAAGTTAATATAAAAATTATATTCTTAAAAATCCTAACTTATTTTGTAATAAACAATCATTTGTATTTTTTATAATATTATTTTTATTAAATTTAAAAAGAAAAACATAAAACCACCTTTAATTTTCTTACATTTTATATTAATTACTAGAAAAAAAATAATTCTATCATATTTTAGGTTAGTTTAAGTTACCTATGGAAAAAATAAATATCCCATGAAATATTAAGCTGCAGGGACAGTCTCTCAGAGTACTCATGACAACATTTTACAGAATTCTAATTACAGCATTTTATAAGTCTGACCAGTCATTATTCCATTCAACCTTAAACCCAACTCTGACCAGCTGGAAAAATATAAAACGTGATTGAGATATCAACATCAATATCCAATTAGAGTCACGCGTTTTGTTCTGTGAATATCATGGAGAGTGATCATCTAATTCTTCGTATTGACTCAGCTGTTTCCGTATTTTTGCTCGGAAATTCAACGCCAAATGGTCAGCTCTATACACAGCCCATCTCTCCATTATTTATATTTTTCCTTCTCACGCAGCCCACAAGGAAACCATCTTCTTATTTTCTTAACTGTAACGATCGATTACAGGCATAGTTCTCATCTCAAATCTCTGTGTAACGATCGATCACAGAGCCGATTAGAAAACCACCTTCTTATTTTGCTTAACTGTAACAATCGATTACAGGCATAGTTCTCATCCTCCAGTCTCTGAGCTCAGATCGGTATCATGGGAGGCAACTCAAGATCTACTTCTTCAGCTTTGGCTTACGGATTGCTTATACACTGGCTGCTTGCAATTCTCTGCACGACATTGCCATTTTCAGGAGCCCGTCCCTTGCCCGCTCAACTTAAGGCTCCATCACTGCAGGCTAATAATCACAGGCATCATAATGATGATCATGAGGTTACTCACCACATTAACGAAGGTCTGCCACAGAGATTATTACGATTAAGTCTCCACCCATCTGATGTTATGGGAAACAGTGCCTTCAAGCTCGTATTCACAATGTTACCAAAAGGACCCGTTGCTCCCTCGGGGCCTTCCCCTACTACCAACAGTTTTCCCAACGCCGACTCAACTCAGATCTCTACCACAAGCGTTTCAGATCAACCATGACCTGCAGTTCTCGCTTTCGCCTATACAAATTTCGAATATTGAATTTCATGGGCAACTGTCTAGTAGCAAGATCTGGTCAGGATCTCCGCACATACAGTTCCACACTATTTTTCATTTTCGAGAATGAATGTGTACACAGTGATATGTTCCGTCCAGAGATGGAGTCAATCATGCAATCTTCTGTACATTTTTTCGACATAAATTATATTCTTTATTCATTTATATTTATTTGGCTTGATTTAATGTTTTATTAATTTACAATTATTTGGCTTGATTTAATGTTTTTGTGAGGTAAACTTTTCTAATTTTTCAAATCGCTGTTATACAGTTATATATCAAGATGCTTTGAAATCAGTCCTAGAGCTGTCTCAGGGAAATCAGACCAAGGTCACACAATTTCAATTTCACTGGCAAAATTTGTCTGAAATATATGGTTTTTAACCTTTTAATGCTATTCTTAAAAAAAAAAAAAAAAACTTGAATAAAAACCAAATAACATCTAAACCAGTCAATATTTTCGAGAGATTTCAACAGGGATGGATCCTCATTACCTCCACTAAAACAACCTGAATTAAGGGACAGATTGAGGCAAAATGGAAGTATATTGTCCATTATGAGTACTATCATATGGTAATCATCAGTTTGGAAGGGATTGTGAAAGTATATTTTCCATGGGGGTACTAGCATTTGCAAATCATGAGATTGGAAGGGATTGTGAGCTATGTTACTAGAAAAGAGAAACGGTACCACAAACCAAGTTGGGAAGTTTCTTATTTAAAATACAAGGATAGAGAAAAAAATAAGAAAAACATAAAAAAAACATTCATGATCAATATTCAAAATATATATATATCACTGTTCTCCAAATTGTCTGCGTAAGAAGAAACTCAATCAGTATCTTCTTACACAGACAGTCTAGAGAGTAGTAGTGTTGTGCTTTGTTTCAGTTCAAGATTATTTCATTTCTACATTCTGAAGCTGAAGGGACTCGACTTTGCTCATGATTTTTGGTTGGCTGGTACCATCTTTTAGCTTTTTTATATTGCTTACTCATGGAGTTGCAAATCAAGTAATTGCGTACGAGCTTTAATTTAAAAGCCACAACTTATCTAAGGAAGGAGTGCCTCCAAAAGCTGATTTGATTTGAAAAAGGTGAAAAAAAGGAACACTCGCAATTTGAAACATCTGCTGGCCATTTTCGAATAAGTGGTTTTCTCAATATAGCATCTCATACTTCTTTAACATCAAAACTTTTCATGGCAGTCGTTGGTTCGCAATGTGTAGAGGCATCTGTTTTAAATACCCCCTGCTTGGAAAGGTTGTGCAAATAATAATCATCTGAGATGAACATAGTCATTGACTCGAAATCCTTTTTGGTCTTGTACTTGTATCTTTATGGTCCAATATGTTTTTCAATGGCGTTTGTAGATTCCAACCCCAAAATTGGAAGGAAAAGTACTAATTTAGACAGTACCTCTGCACAAACCCATAAGGTTTTTGGGCCAGTGATCAAGAACACTGAGTTTTGGCAGAGAAGCATGCCAATTTCAGAGAGAAAAATGCGCAGGTTCAAGTGGCTAGTATTAACAACCCTCTTAGAAAGGCATAAAAGGAGGCAGGATCTACAAATATATCAACTATAACGCCCATAAAATTGAAGCAATCAAGTAATGCAAGCTCTAAACTAGAAACCATAAACACTGCTAGTATCTAGAACTCTTCAACAAAATCTGTTTGTAATGGATTGGAAGTAACAATATCCAATACCATGGAAAATCCATATGCAAATGGAGAAAATTGTGGGCAAAGTGTTGATATCTCTTGTGATAAAATATCAACAGTTCATTATGACAGCCAAATGGGTGCTCTCCTCTCTGCAGCTTAAATCTGCCACAAACCCTTTCCTTACGGCCGTCATGATTCACAACTACAAGTTTGCATCAGCAAAAAACATGGAGAAACCAAAATGTTGCAGGAAAACAGATGGACGTTATTGTAAGAAACGAATCGTTTATGAAAAAGGCAGTTTCTCACTGATAAAACCGAGAAGGGGCATAGAAAACAACCTTTTCAGTGACATCTAATCTCTATTGCATTTTTTACAGGAACGATGACTACCGTCCCATGGTAACAGAGATTGTGAGATATACCATGCATTCAAGATCTTTTATGATCTAAAATTGAAATTGGATAACAAATTGAAATAAGATGATAAATATGTAATTTAATATTTCACAATTTAAATATTATAAATATTTTATTAAAAATATGAATCCTAAATTATTTTTGTAAAAATATTATTTCTAAATTATATTTATAAAAGTATTTATTTTATTTTTAAAAATATTTCATCAAATTTCCATGCCTCTAAGGTTTTAGAATTGTTATCCACCCTATATCGACCTCCATAATGTTATTTGAAGAATTTGATGGGATTCGTTGTTACTATATTCGTACGTCGTGTTGGGCAATGGTGTCGGGACTCGGAGCCATGACTACTGTTATCACAGTTCAAGTTTCATGGGAAACTAAGTGTAATCTAGCGCTAGCGCTGACAGATAATTTGTAGGTTAGCCCTCCCGAGGTTTTGGTTCGTAGCACAAAGTAGCAAATATTGGCGCCAGTTAACAGAGCATTCCAAAACAAAATCAACATTCGAAGAATTTATCCAAGCAGTACAATATCAACGAAGAATCAAAGGATAGAGATCAGGTCTAGATATTAAGGAGGTTGTTCCAAATTTAACTCTAGTAATTCCAATTGTTCAAAACACCTTGCAGCCTAATTCCAGATTTGAAGGGATTTAATATGAGTACTCTTCATCCATTCGAAACACCTGGAATCAGAGGGTAAGGATAAATTCCAAATTCACAGGGATTAATTTTAGTATTTCTAGGCAATCAAAGGACAGGTAGCAGATTATTTATTAGCAAAGGATCATTGGCGAATGGCAAGGCATCCTTTTGACAAAAGAATCATCTCCAATATATGTGGCAATCAAACCCCTGATAGCAAAGAAACAGTTCCAGCAGATCAATCCAGTAATCTCGAACAATTCGAGATTTCAAACAACTATTTTATTTTTTAATATTGATTATCCTTCAACCATTCGAGATTTCAACAACTATTTTATTTTTAATATTGTTTATTTTGATTTGTGAGATTTTTTTTTTTTTTTACAAAGAAAATTTGTAATTAAATGTTCCTAGAATCATGATTTCAGTTTGTAAAAAGTTATTCCAAAAGATACAACAGGGGTTGGAATTCTTTTTGGAGAACAAAGATGTTGGGTTTAGCTTGATATTAATATAATTAGCTATAAGCAGGTATATATGTGCAATTTTTCCGAGATTTATGTATGAATGGTTTTTTTGTAGGTGTTTTTACTTTTCTAGAGTGTGTTTTTTGCCTTCTGCCTTTCTAGAGTGTCTTTTTACTAGGTCAAAATTTTGATCAATAAATTTTTAGTATTTGGAAAAAAACTTATGAATTCGAAATAAGTTATGAATTCGAAATAAGTTTTTAGTATTTGGAAAAAAAAGAATGAATTCGATTTTTTTTTTAAAGTTCAATTTCAAGTTTTTCAAATTACTTATGTGTTAGCTTAAACATTATTAGCATAATTCACCTTGCTTTCTTTTTGGTATTTATTCTCTATTTTCTCTTATTTTCTACTTTCTCCACCATATCTAAATGATTTATCTAAAATCAGTATAGATCCATCTAAAGCACGGATCTAATATGAGTGGAGAGAGATCAAATTTATTTTATTGAAAACATATTTTAGAGTGAAAAAAATAATGTGTAGTTTATTACTTTTTAAATTTCATTTTTGAATGTTATAAAGATTACATAACATGTATATTGATCCATTTTATATTAATTCATTTTAAAATATTTTATTCATAACTCACATTGGACGTTTATCTCTATTAAATTTTACTTGAAGAGTGAAAGTGAAATATCAACAACTTAGTTAATTTTTTTGTAATAATATATTTTTATTTGTTTATTTATTTTTTGTTTTTTTGTTTGGCCGATATGAGCTATTTTTTTTTTTTTTTTTTTGAGGACTTGACATACTTACACATGTCCCTCATACTGGATTGTAGAATGAGCCTCTCGGCTCAAAAACATAAGCTTCATATAACATATGGATAGCTCTTTTATATCAAATACTCCATGCCAAATGATTTATTCTCTCATTTCCAAACCAATTTCACCATATAAGCAAATGAGCTTAGTGATCTGCTGCAATCTCTCTCCAGGTTCAAGGGCCAGCTTTCAATCCAAAAGCCCAGGTTCAAGGGCCAAATTTCAATCCAAAGTGGTATGAAGGTTTCCTCACATGAGTTTCCTTTCACATCCAAGGATAACTTATGAGCAATAACAATTACTACAAAGAATTTGACTTTATCAATTTTAAAATTAGTTCTTATATGAGATGACCTAGAGAGCATACTTTAAAATTGACTCGTGTATAGGATTTTACCTTTTTTTAGTTGTAAAGTACAATTTGTTCCAAAATAAAGACATTATTGTTAATTGTGAATAATTTAAAAAAATATCCTACTCCGATCAGTCCTTCAAGCCATCCCCATATATCAGTTGTCAGGTAGAGCAGCGCCGAAAACAGTCTGCAACAACATGGTCAAAGTATTTAAAAAGTTTCTCTGGCAAGGAGCACAAGACACTTGGAAATGGGCTCTCCTCTCATGGGAAAAGTTCATCAAAACAAAAAAGGTGGGTGGCTTGGGACTTCAAGATCCCTATGTGTTAAATAAGGTAATGGGCACTAGTTATGGTGGCGATGGTTTCAAGGTGGAACCAACCTATGGAAACTGATCTGGGAAAGAAAATATGATATGCCTACAATCATTACACGGAAATTGAAAGAAGATGTCACTCCAAAAGGATCGAATATTTGGAACCTAGCTGTGATTAACAAAGATCTTATAAGACAGCATAGCTTTTGGGAAGTTCGAGGAGGAAGGACGACTCTTTTTTGGGAGGACTCCTGGCAACAGAGGGAGAAATTATTTAGCCGCTTAGATTTGGGAGAAATATTTCTCTTCACAAATTTACCCAACCTAAGATCAATTGTCAACTACTCGTGTCGGGAGGAGGATGGGAAATGGCGGAAATGGAAGGGGAAAGGGCAATGGTGGAATGCCCCGGAAACACTACAATGGAATAATTTTGAGAAGGAAATGAAAACCAGGAAATTGGTTTCGGAAAATGGGGAAGACATTTTGAGATGGGGCTATCAAAATAAAGGTATGTTCACCATAGAAGAAGGCTACTTCATCAAATCCAATAATCATCAAAACATGACAGTCCCAATATGGCAAAAAATATGGGGAGCCAAATTTTGGCCTAAAGAAGAACACTTCCTTTGGCTGCTAAGCCATTGTAAGATCCTTATTTGGGATCAACTACAAAAAAGAGGAATGGAGGGTCCCTCACTCTGAAAAATGTGTAATAAGAATGCTGAAAGTATAGAAAATGTATTCAGTACTTATCCCCTGGCAGAAAATCTATGGCAAAACAGTGTTGCACTCTTCCAACAAACTGATCGCAACATCACAAGCATTAATGAGACTATCATAAAATGGCGAAAAGGCGGATACAAAAGCGAAGTCTTGAATCAAGCATGGAGGCTGTCTATGGGTTTTCTTCTCTAGGAATCTGAAAACAAAGAAATCATCGAATCTTTAGGGAGGAAGTGAGGGATATAAACCAGATATGGAAGGTGATTTTGGATAATATCCAGGAGACAATATTAGTAGAACATTGGACTAATGAAGATTGGATGGTGACTGGTAATGAAGGTTGGATCCTTGCCATGCTGAATTTAAAACCCTAAATGCTGGAAAAATCCTTATGGAAATTCAAACCCCAAAGGAAAAACCCATCAGATATCTTCCAGTTTCCCTAAGTGGAATTTTTAAAGCTTAATTATGATGGGGAATCCAAAGGAAATCCAAGGAAAGCAGGAATAGGAGGTTTATTTAGAAACTCTCAAGGCTCAGTGTGTAGGGTATATGCGATGGATGTTGGGTTTGCAATGAAAAATGAAGCTGAACTAATGGCAGTTAAACAAGGATTGTCAATTGCGGTTCGGGAAAACTATCATAGAGTTATTGTTGAAGATGATTTGGTGATGGTTACAAGAGTATTGCAAAAATTTCAACAAGGGACCCCCTGGGAAAAGATAAGCAAAAGATGGCGCACGACGAGACTCATTCAGGAGATCGACCGATTAATACGTGACATTGGTTACCTTATTCCTTTGCATGTCCACAGAGGGGAGAACGAGGCTGTAGATTATATAGCTAATTGGGGTTGTAGTAACGAAGGCTGACAGTTAGACATTAGTAAAGCTGATAGGGCATGGAATATAGAGCTACATCTGCTACAGCTCATTATTTAAAGAGATAACGAGAGAGCTAACGACCCCCAATTAGGGTGCAACGTTGAGGTAAATAGGCTGCGGTTGGTGCCACGCGACGACGTGCACCTGATCGTCCATCACATCCAGTAACAAATCCAGCTACAGATGGTCAGAGGAATGTACTAGGCACGCTTCACCATAATGGAAGCTGACGAAAAATCTGGCAGCCAGCAAATTCTGTCAGGCCATCATTGGAAACAGCACCGCTCGAGAACAGGGTTAAGGCAACAAAGAAAGGTGCAACAAGGTATTGTTCTTGGCAGGCGAATTCCAGAGAATTCTGAGGATACAGAGACTGGTCTACGATGTCAATGATTAACTTGGTATGTCATGGCTCTTGCAACCTATGTTTTTCAATTATCTATTCTTGTTCTTTTTAACGAAGGTGACATCATGTTCATGGATGGTTTTTGTGACTTTCATGAAGTTTGTCAATTCAGTAGAGGGTCTTATTTTCAGTTTGGAAATATCTTTAGTTTTCTCTGTTTCAATTTTAAGGAAGGGTCTTCCACTGTGGCTTGCATGCCAGTTTTGATTATTTTGGCTCCAGCAATTGACCCCTATTTTAGAACCCCGTCCTCATTCCTGAATGTGGATCAGTAAAATTCTCTGTTTTGTTATGGAACCCAGTTAAAACCCCTTTGGTGTTTAAACAATAGCGAAATTTCTGTTAATGGTTTATGCCCAATTACTCTTCGTTTCAAAATCCGCTCCTCGTTTCCCTATGAGGTTAAATTACAAGCCCTCTTGCGCTCCTCTCTGTGGGTGGCTCATTTCACGGTCTAGGTTTTGTGGGCCATCAACAATGATGAATTATCTCAAGCCTATGAGCGGGTTAGTATGTTCAGCAACGATAAATTAGTAACCTAAAGTAGCCTTCCTCAGCATAATCCACCGTTGTTTGGTGTCAGGGTAACCTCTCCTCAGTTTATGCGTTTTGACCGCCCAAGTAGTAATATGAATCGTGTTAGTAACTCCTTCTGTTGTAAAGGTATTTGGAAAATTCGTTTACGCAAGATGGTCTTTATGACTTTTCTGTTCACCCTTCATGCTGCTGGTTGCATGGCAACAAAGTCTGTGGTTCCGCGTGCTTATAAGGAAGTAGTGGACCCCATCAAAGATCAACCGAATTATTTTATTGAATTTTCCTTGCCATATATAGGCTTGTTTCACATGTTTTGCAGGGATTATACAGGAGGTGTCAGTGTCTGCTTGTCAGTTCAAAACTATGGAAAAAGGTCAACCTGGGAAAGGATGGGGTACCAGAAAAGGGAAGCAGAAGCTTCCAATTCAAAATGCGGGACCAAGTAAGCATGGAAGAAAAACAAAAAAATAAGTTATGGAGAATATTTTTGATATTTATGCAACTGGAAACCCATCTTAGGTTCGTAACACAATTCAAGGTTGGGAAAGAGAGAGAAACCACGAAGAATATGACGTTGAACATCAAGAAGCCACCATGGACTTCATCTCGGACCTCGGGAATACAACAAGGAGGCTATCCCTCTTTCAGTAATCTATCCATACCTATTGGATTCTTAAATGTGTTTTGGCGAAGGCCATGACCAGTATGTAGGAAACGGAACGAAACCCCAATGTGGTTTCAGTTCTGCAACAAATCAAACAGGAAATTGAACAAATTTGAATATCTCAGTATCATTCCACGGCCAAAATTTGGAGAATTGAATGCCAGATCCAAGCTATGCAGCAAGTAGATATGTCAGGTTCTACTGCAAAGGACTTGGCTCCTATTGACTCTTATGATGGGTGACCCTAGATGTTACTAGTTTTTACTGATTTTTGTGGCAAGTTTTTACTGCTTTCGGTTAAACTTTGATGGACATAGTAAAGTAGATATAGTGGCAAGTAGAAGGAAGAAACAATTAATACTGGTTGGCTTTTAACTCACTCAGGTGGCCAATAGACCTAGTTTCCTTCGGGCAAGTTGAGACCACTATTTGCTTCAGTATATTTATGGCAATCTGCTCTTTGTTTTTTGATAAATGGAAAATGGTAAGGCTCTACGAAATTTACAAAATAAAAATAAAAATCACAAGTTTCAAATTATATATATATATAGCTTCACACTTTATAGCAAGTTATCGTTTTTCAATCGATGGTTGTATCACATTTGTGTCCAAGTAAAAAAATTGCAATTAGTAAGAATAGTTGGAAAAATCAATGGAGTTTTTAGTATTTCCTATACTTCAAACAAAAATCACATTTGTGTCCTAGTAAAAATTTTTGCAATTAGTAAGAATAGTTGGAAAAATCAATGGAGTTTTTAGTATTTCCTATGCTTCAAAAAATTGTTCCCTACAAAGTTGCGATTTTGGAATTTATTAAGCATGTTTTTACTTTCTCTTCTCAATTATGATACACACAAGATTTTTTTTTTTTGTAAGCTTAGTAGGTCCTTACTATTTTCTATTTAAATAAAAAAACAGGCATAGTAAATACAAAAATTAGGCCTCAACCTGCCAGAAGGAAACTAGGTCTATTGGCCATCTGAGTGCATTGAACGCCATCCAAAACATGTACTTCCTTAGTTTCCTACGAAGAGTCTTTAGGTAGCTAATATCAAAGTTTAATATTACTAACATTTACATAATGTAAAAGAAAGTTATCCGCTATCAAAAACTAAAAGAACTGTGTCTAGATAATCCTCAACTCACTGGCTAGTCATCATCTGACTCCGTTGGGGCCAGATATTTGACGCTTGAACCTAGAATGTCAACTTGTTGCATGGCCTTAATTTCCTTCTCAATTCTTCCAAGATGAGCATACTGGTGGAGTTGACGCATGTTCATTTCCTAGATGCTTCTATTAATCTCTGCTAGAGTGGTAACTGCCTTGGGATCCCCTCCTACTTCCTGGACTGACATAATGGCCTTAACCAACAGACATTTTATTAGCCAGTAGGTTCCGATTGAGTGGTGAAATATGGAAATTATCCCTCGGGTATGACCCAGGTCTATGATAACTTCTTGTAGTTCTTTCGCTGCGATGTCATCCTCTTCTTCAATTTTGGTTCTAGATTCCATCTACCAACCATGAATGAGGGATTTTATAAAACATGGTGTTTCCTCTGAGTAGACCTATAATAAGGGCTCCATGAGTTCTCTGCTAGATTTCCTGCCTCTCTTGGTTGGCGGGCTTGAAATTTTTTCCTTGCCTTTGTCTGTATCTACCTTTTTTCCTCTACTTTTCTTCACCATAGTTGGATTGTAGGCGGACAGGAAAATTATAATCCCTGGAGCAAAAACACGATACCAAATACCCAAACAGTTAATGAACAAAATGTAAGATTTAAAATGGTTGGGGACAACAGCTATGGGATAATGGTGGTCGTGAGCCCCATGACAATTTGTAATATTGTAATCATTCCGCCTACCCACCTTGACATTATTAACTATATTACTACCTACCCCAGTCAATAGCAGAGGTAGAGTAGCAGGCGAATTTAACCAGAAGACATAGGGAGACAGAAAGTTTCCGACATTGCCTATGAAACTATTGTTGCAAGCACCTCACAAATCAAAGTGACTATCTACCCCATACACAAGCGGAGGATGATAAGCAAACAGGTTCTACCCAAAACCAGAGAACACAACATAATGAATTTTCCCTCCCCTTTCCCTACCAATTTTAACATCATGTAACTGCATGCATGCAGTTTCCCATTCCCTGGCGAACAATTCTGACCCCAATTGAGGATGGCTGACTACTTTCTCACGAAATCTACCTCCCAAAACATTAGCTAATGGGAGGATTACTTTCTTAAACTTATCTATCCAAGAATAATTATAACCTTGCAGGTGCTGACCCATACGAATTCTAAAATTGACAATACAATTATAGGTGTTTTGACAGACATTGTAAATATAATCCAGAAAAACAAAGATTTTCCTCTGCATGCTGTTGAAATCTGACACTCTCTTCATCTTAACATCAAAGGGTGAATTGGATACATACCAATACACCAGTGCAGGCCACCAAAAATGTCTGTGGGTTCTTCTGAGTTGTGTGCGCCAGGAACTGACTTCTTTGCAGAAGAGAAGGAATATGACAATGCTTTGCAGCCAGAGCCTCTTTACCTACCTCAAGACATCCCGTAGGCACTTTCCCCAACCTTCCTCTAACATCCCAGCTGTCCTCCCCAACTGTTTCTCTTGCGGATTGATGAATATCATTATGATCTTAGTTGGGAAACATCCTCTCTGGTACCTCGATGGTCGTGTTCTGCCTCCCAGCGCATTTGGGAGCCACGTTCTGGTCCTCCCTTTCCACGTTGCATTCCACCTTGTCCACCTTGTCCTCTTCCCATAGAGTTCCCTGCCAATTGGCACCCCGATCGGAGGTGGTGGTTGTAATCATGACCAATTTTCTCTCCATCCTATTGAACGATGTGCTAGAGCTCCCCATATCTGGTTCCAAATTCTACCTCCGTGGTTGATCTAAGAACTGATCTCCATTATTGTAGACCCAGTTTGCTAGACAATCTGCTGCTTCATTGGTTGTTCTCCTGACATGGTGAGGGACAATGTAGTGTATTGTTTCCATTATTTTCTTGATTTCCTACACTAATCATGTTTTTCTCCAACCTTTACTGATATGCTCCCAACAACCTCCCTGTTGAAGCTTTCGTAGGATTCCCATGACCATAGCAGAGTCTCACTCAATTTCTAATCTAATGTACTGCTCTCGACTTGCAATTTCGAGACTTGTTTTCACTGCTGTAAGTTCTGCTTCATTGTTACTAGCGTATCCAAGATCTAAAATGTATACCCTTAGGAATATCCCTGTACAATCTCGAAAAATGCCTCCAACCCCCACTTGTCCTGGGTTCCCTTTAGAAGCCCCATCATAATTGAGTTTAATGAACCCTGTTAGACAGATAAATCGTTCTTGCGGACAATACAGATCTCCCTAGTATCCTATGGATAGCTAGAAACAAACAAACAAATGTAAACTACTTTCTCTAGATTATATTTGGTCTAGAATTATCTATAATGAGGGATTTAGGACTTACCTGTAGTCCAGCACTAATCGTAGTCTTCTTTCCTGTCGCTTTGAATAAGTCACCTTTCGGGATCTGCAATCAAAGACATGAAAGAATCAGAAGCACCTGCATAATATAGACTAATTCATAAACCATAAATCTATCTTGATGATCAAGGAATTCAAGAAATAAGCCACTTAAATAAACAACTCATTGAGAAAACATGATCCATTTGTATTATCTTTAATGAAAAAAGGAGCCTTACAACCGTGTTCGCCTTGATGTCGTACAAGTCCTTCCAGGGTCCGGAACAAGCGTTTCTTCTACTTTGACAAGCCTTTGAACTCTCTTGACTAACATACACATGAGTGTGTAATCATTCCCATATGATGATCAGCTAAGAGAGTCTGAGTTTCTCCAGCAATTCTCCTCAAAAAATCTTAAAGCCTAACTCCCCTTGAGGCTGAACTATGGCCTCAATTTATAGCAAAAGAGAAGAGGTTGCAGCTCCAAATACGAGGGGATAGAATCCCCTTTCAAAGAGATTAAGTTCCACATACCAAGGGGTAGGATCCTTTAATGGAGGGATGAACGTACATGAAAGGAGCGAACTTTCCACCGAATAATTTCTTCCAGAAGCCTCCAGATTCAACCAACTGGGCTTCCAAATTTTACTTCTTCCTTCATTTTACCTTTTACAGGAATTTGCACCTTTAATGAAGTAAAAGTGCAGCCAGTTCCGCATGTTCTAGAACAAACAGATGTGGCACCATAGGTAATACTGCGAGAAAGTGCGGTACAAGTATTTTTATGACTTTTATAAGCCTTTCTCTCAATTTCAAGGCTTGGTTTTAGGAACTTGATGTTGTAGAATTCTAAGGGAATATTGCATGAGTAATGATGAACCCATACAGACAGTAAAACGTCATGGTGACAAATTTTAGTGTAACATATTTCCCCCTAAAGCGCGAAGTCTGAGACCATTCGAAGAGTGATGTGATTTATCATTTCGAGGATTAGCTTGTGGACACCCCATTCGGAATCCTATAAAAACATTCAATGCAAAACACACACACACACACACACACACATATATATATATATATATATATATATATATATATATATATATATATATATATATATATATATATCATCACTGAGGTAGGCATTCCCATACTCAGATCAAACACTAACTAAAACTTGTTCTGATGTAGAAATGATCTTACTATCACATCAATAATGTAGACACAGTATGGACGCAACCATCTGTTATGAATAGTCTACTGCATAATGAATAATAAAACTCCTCGCAACCTGGATGGTGGAAACTAGATCCAAGGTCTTGATTTCTTCTACCCGAACTAGTACGATTCTATCCATGCGATTGATTGTGTCGAAGTAGAACATGGTAGAAACCACTTGATTACCAGTCAATGATGTGAACTGTTAACAAGTGTGAGAGAAACCACCAATAATGACAATGGCTCTCAAATTACTCAGTACAATCCATGAAGTGTCAATAAATGATTTGAAGTCGAACACTTCACGGAATCTTTTGATCGAAGATCAATGATGTAATCTGCTGTCGAAAGCGAGAAACCTACCATTAAGGCATGTAGATTCCAAGGTATTGAAGGATTCTAGATCAACTTCCTAGATGATATGTTATCGTCGATAGAAAGTGATCCGTCGTAGGAAAGCCCACGACACAAAACCATTATATCAAGTTTTGTAGAAATATTTTGCAAGGACTTACTTAGGGATGGTCTACACGAATGGAGACAAATGTTTGCAAATGAATGGTTTATTTGAAGTGTCTCTTGAACACATAACGACACTGCAGATGGTTTGGTAACAATTGACCTAAAGCTAATACCCATAAACCGGCTGAAGACTTTCAATATGGTTTGATTAACTGATAGGCAAAGGATTTTCCCAACCCAGGACAAAAAGTGTCGTGTTCAAGAGTGGTATACTGCTTTTAAACAAAGTTTAACAACTGGATCCATTTTCTCTATTTTCCCCCCACCATTTCTCGCAAGTACCTTGTTATTTTGACAAGCTTGAGGAGGATAACATTTGCTTGTTATATAAGCTCATCCTTCATATGAGTCCAACTTAGTTTAAAATCAAACCCTAAGAAGGAGTGGTTCATTCCTGTTTGTAATCGATAGGTCCTTTACTGTTAAATTTTAATGAGTCCAGTATAGGAGAAACTCCATGTTTTTCAATTTTAGGGAGTCAGAAGAAAAACTTAAGGAAACTCCGTGGGTGTTCTTTTTCATAAATTTAGTCTCTCAAGCTCGAAAAAGGATAAAATAATACAAATGAGAACTCTATTGACCATGATTAGTCAATGTATACCTTTTCGTAAATAGTCCATTTCAGTCTGGAAATGGGGTAAACTTATATTGAAGGGATGACTGTTCATTTCCTTTAACGAGTTCGAATAGTCAAGTACTCGGCAATATTTTCATGTTTAGAGAGTCTGAAAAGGGCTTAAAAGAGAACTCCAGGGTTTCTCTTTTCCGTAATTTTCAAGAGTTTGAAAAAGTGATAAAGGTATACTCATCTTGTTTATCTTTTTCGTAAGTTTTAACGAGTTCGTAAAAGGGATAAAAATGTACTCATAGCTTTCACTTTTTCGTAATTTTTAACGAGTTCGAAAAAGGGATAAAAATGTACTCATGGTTTTCACTTTTTCATAAGTTTTAACGAGTTCGAAAAAGTGATAAAAAGTGTACTCATATGGTCGAATTTCAATTTAATTAACGAGCAGGAAAAGACGAAAAGAACTCGACATTTTCATGTACATTTTACGAGTATGAAAAGAATAGAAAAAGAAGCTCAAGATTTTCATGAGTTTAATGAGTCTTGAAAATAATAACCGAAATGGACTCAAGATAGGTTTCATTTTTACAAAATCTTGAAACAGAGAAAAAACTATGCTTCAGATACGTTTCAACGCCCCCCAAGCGTAACTTGCTAGAGCGCATGCCCCCAAGCTTCATTTCATTCAACTAAGTAGACTATTGGTTACTAATAGCTGGATGGAATGAAGGTTCATTTACGAGATCAAATGAAAGACTCGACTTTGACTAGGAGAGGATTTGTTTCATTTTTTAATGAGCTTGACACAGGAAAAGAACTATGCTCATCAGGGACTGGTTTCATTTTTTAACGAGGTTGACACAGGGGAAGAACCATCCTCATGGAATCTATCAATCTACTCTCTACAATTTAGCTACATAACCTACTGATTCATTTTTTAATGAGGTTGACACAGGAAAAGAACTGTCCTCATGGGTCTATTTCATTTTTTAATGAGGTTGTCACAGTGAAAGAACTTTCCTCATATCTACTCTCTACAATCTACCTACATAACCTACTGATTCATTTTTTAATGAGGTTGACACAGGAAAAGAACTGTCCTCATGGGTCTATTTCATTTTTTAACGAGGTTGACACAGTAAAGGAACTGTACTCATCTAAAACATGTTTCATTTTTTAATGAGGTTGACACAGGAAAAGAACTGTCCTCATCTAAAACATGTTTCATTTTTTAACGAGGTTAACACAGTAAAAAGAACTTTCCTCTTTAATCACTGATTCATTTTTTAACGAGGTTGACACAGTAAAAGGAACTTTCCTCTTTAATCACTGATTCATTTTTTAATGAGGTTGACACAGTAAAAGGAACTTTCATCTTGATCCACTGATTCATTTTTTAATGAGGTTGACACAGTAAAAGGAACTTTCCTCTTTAATCACTGATTCATTTTTTAACGAGTTTGACATAGTAAAAGGAACTATCCTCCCTAGCGGAGTCACCAATTTGTTAGATGGATAAATCGTTCTTGCGGACAAGACAGATCTCCCTAGTATCCTACGGATAGCTAGAAACAAACAGAAAAATGTAAACTACTTTCTCTAGATTATATTTGATCTAGAATTATCTATAATGAAGGATTTAGGACTTACCTGTAGTCCAGCACTAATCGTAGTCTTCTTTCTTGTTGCTTTGAATAAGTCACCTTTTGGGATCTACAATCAAAGACATGAAAGAATCAAAAGCACCTGCATAATATAGACTAATTCATAAACCATAAATCTATCTTGATGATCAAGGAATTCAAGAAATAAGCCATTTAAATAAACAACTCATTGAGAAAACAGGATCCATTTGTATTATCTTTAATGAAAAAAGGAGCCTTAAAACTGTATTCGCCTTGATGTCGTACAGGTCCTTCCAGGGTCCGGAACAAGTGTTTTTTCTACTTTGAAAAGCCTTTACACTCTCTCGACTAACATACACATGAGTGTGTAATCATTCCCATATGATGATCAGCTAAGAGAGTCTTAGTTTCTCCAGCAATTCTCCTCAAAAAATCTCAAATCCTAACTCCCCTTGAGGCTGAACTATGGCCTCAATTTATAGCAAAAGAGAAGAGGTTGCAGCTCCAAATAAGAGGGGATAGAATCCTCTTTCAAAGGGATTAAGTTCCACATACCAAGGGGTAGGCTTCTTTAATGGAGGGAGGAATGTACATGAAAGAAGCGAACTTTCCACCGAATAATTGCTTCCAGAAGCCTCCAGATTCAACCAGCTAGACTTCCAAATTTTACTTCTGCTTCATTTTACCTTTAACAGGAACCTACACCTTTAATGAAGTAAAAGTGTGGCCTGTTCCACATGTTCTAGAACAAACAGATGCGGCACCGCAGGTAATACTAAGAGAAAGTGCGGCACAAGTATTTTTATGACTTTTATAAGTTTTTCTCCCAATTTCAAGGCTTGGTTTTAGGAACTTGATGTTGTAGACTTCTAAGGGAGTATTGTATGAGTAATGATGAACCCATACAGACAGTAAAACTTCATGGTGACAAATTTTAGTGTAACACCTATTTTAGAGTTGAGGCAATGTAAATTTGTCTCTATTTGCATACCCGACAGCTCTTTGTTTCCAAGAGGAAGGTCCAAGCATCTCTTCCTTGAGGTTTAACTGTTGGAGGATTCTGGCTTCGATGCCCTGAACTATCCAATCCTCATTAGTCCAATTTTCTGCTAAGATGGATTCTCTCATACCTTGTAGACTGAGTTGCCAAATTTCTGGTAGTTTCCTCTTTTCATTATGGAAGATTATTTTATTCCTCTCTTTCCAGAGGGTCCATAGTATAAATCCCTGTGATAAGTTCCAAGCTCTATTTACTACTGGACTCTGATATCCACCTTTTCTCCAATTTTCTACTGTTTGTCTCATACTATTGTTATTTATGTCTGATTGATGAAAAAGGCTATGGAGGTTACACCACATTTGGTTTGCCACTTGGTAGGTATTAAGAAAATGTTCAAGGGTTCTTCCTGTTCACCACACTTCACACACCATGATGGGCCATGCATGCCACATCTCTGTAGCTGATCCCAGGTAAGGGTTCATCCATGCCCTACAATCCATATTTTTTTCCAGTGCTTTAGGGACCATATTTTTTTCCATAGTCTATTCTCTGACATGTTAACATTATTATATTTTATTTGATACACTTCCTTTATTGTAAACATGCCTTTCAGATTATACCCCCATCGTATTTTATTGTTCCATGTCACAATGGGTATCTTTCTCGTTTGTATTTCTTTGTCAAAATTCCCCCATTGCTGAGTTTTCGGGGTTGCTTGCCATTGCTGTTTATGCTTTCATCTCCTCCAGAAATGATCATTTTGATCTTCCCAGTAGTGGCTCACTTCGTTAAATTGAGGGTGGTTTGTAAATAGGAAAATTTTCACAAGATCCAGTCTACTAAAGAGCTTTTTTGTCTGTTGCCAGGAATCCTCCCAAAATTGGCAACATTCCCCTCTCTGATCTCCCCGAAACTATGAGCCATGACCAGGTCTCTATTAGCCGATGCCAGATTCCAAATGTCTGATCCCCTGTGGATATTAGGCCACTGTATTTGTTCTCCTGGTGTCTGTGGCATATCATACTTCCTCTCTCATATGCGTTCCCATAAAGTCGAGCCACCTTGCAACCAACGCCACCACAGTTTCCCCCCCATAACCTGATTGAGGATGAAAGGATCACATAATCCTAGTCCTCCTTTGCGTTTGGGTAGAGTGAGTTTATCTGAGGATAGAAGAGCCCATTTCCTTTTTTCCCGCACCCCTGCCAAAGGAATTTCTTAAAAATATTAACCATATATGAGCAGGTTGTCTTCGGAGCAGCCATACCAGACAATTGATATATAGGAATAGATTGGAGAACAGATCTGAGAATGATAACTCGAATAGGAGTGTTTAAAGCTCTAAAGGATCAATTCATCAATATTTTTTGAATACGAGTAATAAGGGCTTTCCAAGAGCTTGTTCTAAGGGAATTTACTGATAGGGACATTCCAAGGTACTTAGTAGGTAGAGTCCCCATAGTAAACCCTAGATTCCGAGCTAAGAACCGTTGAGATTGAGGGTTGGTAGTAAAGAAAAAAAATTGGACTTGTCATTATTGATGAGGGCACCTGAAGCTACCATAAACACTTTCAGAATATCAAGGATAGCTTTGGATTCCATAAGGGTATCTTGACAAAACACCATAATATCATCAGCAAATTGTTGATGAGACAGAGTAAGGTCAAGACCCCATAACTTTATGCCTTTTAGAGAACCATCTCTCACTTGATGCTAAACAAACCTACCCAAACCCTCAGCAGCAAGGATAAACAATAAAGGAGACATAGGGTCCCCCTACCTCAGGCCTCAAGAAGCATTAAAGGAAC
The DNA here is from genome assembly GCA_034641835.2 of Pinus albicaulis. NCBI lineage: Eukaryota > Viridiplantae > Streptophyta > Pinopsida > Pinales > Pinaceae > Pinus > Pinus albicaulis. Next base: position 1,791,016,313 of record CM076578.1, on the reverse strand, counting down.
TGGAGGGGGTTCCATTAACAAGGATTGAGAAATGAGGGGTGGTAATAAAAGAAAGAATCCATTCAACCCATCTTTTGTCAAATCCAAAGGATACATTTTTTTTCTATAGATACTTCCAATTTAGACGGTCATAGACTTTTTCCAGGTCAAGTTCAATAAACATTCCCCTATATTTGAGAGCGCGGAGGGAGCGAATAGCTTCCTGGGTTGTGACAATCTCGTCGAGGATTTTTCTTCCTTTGACAAACCCAGTTTTCTCTGGGGAGATTAGGGAAGGTAGGATGGGTTTAAGCCTGTTAACCATAACTTAAGACAATATTTTATAAATCACATTGCATAGAGCAATAGGACAGAACCCCGAAGGGGTATCACATTTATCTTGCTTAGGAACTAAAGTGAGAAAAGTAGAATTCAGGGCTAGTAATACCTATCAAGTTCTTCTGGATTCCTCTTCCAGTTCCACGATGTCCTTTCCAATGAAGGGCTAGGAGGCTTGGTAGAATTCAGTAGTAAACCCATCCAGACCTGGTGCTTTATGTTTAGGCAGGCCTTTCACTATTTCCTCCACCTATTCCATTGTAATTTCCCTAAGAAGTGCAAGGTTTTGATCTCTACTGACAAGTGAGGGAATAATATTCTTGATCCGGTTAATAGCCTCCATTCTATCTGGGTCTGGTTCCATTAGAATTTCGCTAAAGTGGTTTACCAGCTCTTTTTTCAAATCTTCATGTTCTACTAGACGATTCCTCCCTGAATATTTAAGAGAGAAGATGCAGTTATGTTGACGTCGTTGTATCATTGCTTTATGAAAGAAACTATAGTTCTTTTCCCCTTCTCATAACCATTGTATTCTGGATTTTTTCTTCCACAATATTTCTTCCTGGATTCTGCTCTCTTCAAGCTTGTTAATGAGAGATCCCTCCTCCTTAACCAGATCAGGGGATCTCCCCATTAGGATCATTTGTTGCTGGATTTGCTGCACATGCCCTTGAAGTTTTTCCTTCTCTTTGTCAATGTTGCCAAATTCAAGATTATTACAACATAGTTCGAAGGAAGACATTTTGTCTTTTACTCCTTATTCTTTTTAAGTTTTTTGTAATTTATTAGGGGGTTTTTCCAAATTATTTCCAATTTTCCAAGTTGTTCATATTTTTTATTACAACATAGTTCGACATAGTTCGAAGGAAGACATTTTTCCTTTTACTCCATGTTTTTTTAAAGGTTTTTCTAATTTATTGGGGTATTTTTCCAAATTATTTCCAATTTTCCAAGTTGTTCATCTTTGTTATTACAACATAATTCGAAAGAAGACATTTTGTCTTTTACTCCATTTTTTTTTTTAAGTTTTTTCTATTTATTGGAGGATTTTTCCAAATTATTTCCAATTTTCCAAGTTGTTCACTTTTCTCAAGTCTTTTCAGCAACATTGTTTTCACTATTGGATAGTGGTTTAACCAACAACGTTGGTGAAGGCTTGGAATTGTTGGAAAGTTGATTCTCGTGCGTCAATCAAAATATATGGTAAGGAGTGGAATTATCATGCAAACTAAAATCGGTTAGGATTCAAATTTTTGTTGGATATTGTTAATGCAAATTGGCTTATTGTTTAGTTCCATGTTTCTGTTTTGTGCTAAAGATTGGTGCTCTGCGAGGTATAATGTCCTCTTGACAAGAGTAAATTGAGAGGTATATTCCAAGTGATGGCATATTCCAAACTTGGTATAACATGCTCTTGACTAAGAAATTGAATGCTATATTCCTTGATGCCATATTTTAGACTTGACTAGTGGATAGTGGAGTTGTAGGTGGCACATTAGCTATTGGGATTCACGAAGACATTTTTTTCTTGCCTAACTTCTAAAATTTTGAACATTGCTAGAGCTTAAGGTCCTCGAGGAGAGTCTGAGACGAGATAATTGAGGCCTGGAGGTAAGAGGTAATCCTTTATCCATAATTAGCAATGATTAATTTTTGAATTCAATTAACTTTAGTAAGGTTTTTTTTGTTTTTAAATCATTTTATTTCCCTCATGATTATTTTTCTATATATATATATATATAGAAAAGGTGTGTTGATATGATAAATATAACACATAGTTACTTATGATCTCACTCTTAGTTATGTTAGAATTTGATTGTCACTTATAAAAATTAGATAATTAAGTAAATGTATTTTGAAATTGGATGATAAAATTATATGGTAATTTATTAAGTTCATGCAAGACTCATTTTTGAATATGTTTTTAATTGATGAATTTAAATTCATATATATTTAATTTATTTATTTTTATTATATACGTATTATATATCAAAAAATGTCTTCCAAAAAAGAGAATCAACTTTATATCAAAAATTTCTTTGGATGTTCTATTACATCTCAAGTTTCATCACTTGATATAGAGGATCGTAATTTTGATATGAATACAGATTTTCATATCTTAGTGCATAATGAAAATTTTGATATCTTGGGGCATATTGAAGAATGTGATGAAAAATTTCAGGGTGGGAACCTAACACCCAAAAGAAAAAAAATGAAACTAAGAAGAGAGTTTCATGAGCAATGGAAAACCAATTATAAGTGGTTGAGAGAGGAAAGCATGAAGGAAAAACAATTATGAAATGCATATATTGTGAAACACATAAGACAATGGGGACATGGGGAATTAGCACTGGTTGCTCTACCTTGCAACATTATTCTATAGTTGTTAATGCTAGTTCAAGCATGCATAAACTTTTACAGGCAAAGTAGATATGTGGAAATCAGAAGAAGTGAAGTCTATTACAGAAAAAATTGCATGCATTGACGATAGGAACAAACAAAGAGTCATCACTATTATGAAATTAGTGTATTGGATGGTGCAAGAGGATCTGCCACTCTCAAAATATGAATCTCTTTGCATGTTTTCAATGTCCTTACAAACACCAGATATACCAAAGAATAAAGACTATACATCATATACAAATCACATGGCTACAAAATAATTCATTTTTGTTATATCCCAATATCTTGAAGAGCTACAAAATTCGGAAATAATATATAGTTATTTATTTTCATTGATGTTAGATGAAAGTACAGATCATAGATTATATAAACATCTTATGGTTTATGTCACATTTTTAAACTCAAAAGGATTGAGGCCTCCAATTTCACATGTTTGTTTTTTGTTGGTGTCTCTGTTGAATCTTGTTACTGTCTCACTTCCTTCTTTTTAATATTTTATAGGCCGCTCTTATTAAATTTTCCAGGGCTTGAAATATTTTCTTGTCGAAAGCGTAAGTCAGGTCAATTATTATGTCTGTCAATTCTCTCTTTATCTTTGGGGCAGAAGTGCCATATCTACTCGATTGAATTGATGGAGCTTGCTAAATAGTTTCCATATTATTTTTGTTTTCCATTTTCTTTATTATGTCATATGACCTTATATACTTTGATGAGACCTATTGTGTTTCATCCTGGTTGGTTAGGGTTTTATCTTGCTTCTCCCTTTCTTCCACAATTTTTGTCAAAGACACAAGGTGTTTCATTGGCATGAGGGTTTCACTCAATGAACCTTTGACATATCACATGTGTTCATGGCATACTAAACAATACCATTAATTTGACTACATATTGGAAAATACCTCTAAAAATCATGTTATTTAACCCACTACCAATGCAAATCCATTACACCTTCCCAATTTAAGAAAGCCCTACTTTAAGTAGATATTGTAGGTATACATTTGTCATTAACTTTGAGCTCCATTTTGTATATCTAATAATATAAAAACACTTTAACCCCTATATATCATCTAATATATTTTGTTATTTTCTCTTTAATATATATCCCCCAATATGAATGCATGTGGTATGGTATTCCTCCCCAAGGGAAGCCCCCATGGTTAGTGGTAAAATTGATGTTGGGAATCCGATCCTTTTTTTTATTGGTTTCAGCTGACTAAGATTGGCCTACGTCTATGTTGAACTTCCATTTAAGTTGATTATGGCTAGAGTTGACTAATGAAGGTCCTACATTTTGTTTCTTTGCCATCATATTCTATCTAACAGTTTCAAAAAATACATCTTTGGCATCTCCAAAGGACTACAATATGTTTAGTCCAACGGATGAACCTAGGAATTATTGTGATTTCCTTTCTTTTTTTTGTTAACTTTCCCTTTGCTTGGGTGCTCTCAAAAACTTCTTATGAAATTGGATATAGCTTTTGTTGTTGTTGTGGTTCTTTTAGTTGGATGGTCATTTGTTGACAGTGTTGGACTTGCCAACATTCAAAGGTGTCTCCTTGATATTTGGTCCCAATTAGACCTCAAACCGTTTGGGATAGGATCCCCATCCAATATACGACCTGATTACCAATTTCCTTAAACACTTTACTTTTCTCTAGCTCTCAGCAAGAGAGAGGATCACATATGTGCCTTCAAAAATAAAGTGAGTGTGCCTACCGAGTGTTCAGTTGTAGGTGTGTCGAGTTTCTTCTCCTATGGAGGGGAGAACAAAATGAGCCTCTAAGAGAGAGGTAGTAGTACCACCCTAGTAGAGACACACACAAACATGAAATACTCGTCTAACACCCAACATAATAGTCCATAAAGGTGTGACAGTTGTTGGGGTTCCTATGTTTTGGCAGATTTGGCAATACCAAAAGATAAGACAACATAAAAACCACTTTGGGATCCTAGGATCTAGCCCTCCTGGATCCGGAGAGGGATCTCTCCATAAAGAATAAAGAATGATATATCTTTGAAAGCTCAAGATGAGGTATTAGGCTAGTTATGAAGCACAAGGGGGTTTAAATGATTTGGTTTGTTGTTGGGTTGGTCGAAGATCATTAACTAACAAGGTTATGGAATGAAAGGAACGAAGCAGCAAGATGTTTCGGCAAAAGAAGATAGGTCAAGAATGTGCCATCCATTGGGCTATGGAGTCATGAAAGGGGATTACTTGCAAAACAATTAGCCAAGGATTTAATAGGGCAAGTCATATATACTAAAGGATCTTTTAGATAGATGGTGGAATGGAACAATAAGGAGTGAAGGTGAAAGAAGGAAAGAAACCCAATTGCAATTTGGAGATCAAGTCAGATATAATTTAAATCTAGACCTGCTTTGACATACTCAAAGGCAACTCTCAATGAAGATACAAAGGGAAAATTAAGATTAGGTCAGAGGTCATTTAACTCCAGGCCTGCTTCAGTATATTCCAAGAGAAAAACAGAGTTAAGATTTAACACAGAACTAGGCCTAAGATCAAAGAAGGGCTTTTAACCTTCAATGCTTTGACACCAGCTCAAGGGATCTTTGAAAGGAAAATCTGTTGGAAAAGGACCCCAGTGGACAAGGCTTACACTAAATCCATGGTATCCCAATTCTTCCAGCTCAAACCCAACAAGAACATCTAAGCAGCAAACCCCGAATTCACACATCAATAAGCATGGGATAGACCAACATCTTTAACTGCTTAAATTACATGAATTTTCTCTTAGATACACATAAAGCAGAAAACATCAAAGACAAGAAGAGCAGTGGGCATTAGGGTACCATGCAGGGGTATATCCTAAGCCTGATTTACTGATTCTTATCAGAGAAATATGAACAGCATGATTAAAATGGAAAAGATAGGAAACATCACCCATAATATAGACCAAGATCCTGTGAAACTACTTGATTGATTGATATGCAAAACCAGTCACATACACTGAGCTCAATGGCTAATACAGTCCAAAATTTCTCCTCCCAGCCTACTAAATTACAAACTACTCAGCTACTTCCCCCAAAACTGTTCTAGCAGTTAAATGAATCCCTACAACTGACAGCAACAACCACAACAACGTATTCTTCAGGGGTTATTATAGGAGAATGAGTGATAGAAGGAGTAGATGAGATAGTTGGCCCAATTAAATAAAGAACTTACTATTTCTTGGCCTCTGGGAGGCTTCATGGATAATAAATGACATGCTCCATGCTTCATTTAATGGGTTTTGGCCTGTATTGTACTCTGGATGTTTGTCTTTGAACTTTGGAACAAGTAAGGCAGATAGATAGTCTGCTGGTTGCCCATACTTTCATAACTGCTGCTTCTGTTCTTTGAGGCTTAATGTACGAGAAAATTGACCTTTGGGTTGCTTCTTATCTTTAACATAACTCTGCTGACTGTTAGAAATAACTATTCAGCTGTCTTTAGGAAAATATCCTCAGCTCTGTCAATAAATAGGCCTTCTTTGATTTTTGTGAGGCTACAGGTGTCTTTTGGTAGCTGGAGAGGGTTCAATTGGCCTCTTCTGTGGTGGTGGAGGATTTCTCGGATTGACATATGTCTTTGTCTTTTCCTAAAACACTGTAATTAACTTCCAGGTCTGTGTTTTAGGCTGAATTAGGCCTCGGTCTTCTTAATGGTCTTCGTGCTGTCTCTTCGAGCTTTAAACATTGGATTATAATCATTAATCTTCAATAAAGGTTCTCAATCTTTTGATTTGTCTCTGTTGATACACTTTGCCGCTTCAGCGATGGTCTTTCTACGCTCTAAGTCACAATGACTGTGACTGTGACTGTGGATACAGAGTGAATTCATCGCTCTATAATCCCTACACAATGCAAAAAATTGTTATAAAATCCAGGGAGTGGTGGAAGATTTGTTGTGGAGGCCTGTGGAATGGTGGCGGAATGGTGAATGCAAGTGAAAATGGGTGGAAGAACCATGCAGAATGGTGGAAGAATGAATTGATGAAGATTTTGGGTAATAAGGGTCGCAGACCGTCTGATCAAATATGGAGATGGTGATCAATGACCACGATTTATGTATGGAGGTGTTAATAGTAAGTTGGGCGGAGAAATAACACTTTAGTGTTAAAACCCAAAGTTTAATGCTTGGGCAGAATACAAAGGAAATGGAGAAAAATGAATGAAAGCGGGGCCTTTGGAAGGTGGGACCCGGCGGGCAGAGGGCGATTAACTGTGAGCCTTAGATCTCAGGAGGAGATCAGTGGTAGGGATTGTTGGATGAACTCTTTGGAAATCCGAATGAAGAGGATATATGGTGGAGACGCGATGTGATACGGGCCATAGATCTGGTCAGATGGACGGCTATGATTAAATAATGGAGGTTGTGAGAATAAAGGGGAGGAAGGTGGTTTCAGGAGGAAAATCGTCGATGTCGCATGCCTTCAGAATGGTTTTGAAAAATATCCAAAAAAACACAATATACATCGCTGCATGACACGTGGCAAAACAAAACCACCTTCATCGTGTGATTTAGAAACGTTAAAACCCGGACGAAGAAAAAACGCGATATGCATGCGGACCGTCGGATGGAGGGGTGGAAGATTGGATGGTGTAGGGTGGAGCGTGATATGGGGAGATGCGCGGTCAATAATGGCGGGTAAATTCAAAGGTGGGTTTGTAAGGGTTAGGATGATTTAGAGGGTTAGGATGATTTAAAGGAGGTTAGGATGATTTAGAGGGTTAATGGGGGATTTTGGAGGAATTTAGAAAGTGGAAGAAGGTGATGAAACAGAGACTTTGTGGGAATGGACTAAGGGGGAAAAGGCCTTTTTGAGCAAAATCTTCCACAAACAGTGAGGATTTTTTAGTGGAAACAACAGTGAAGATTGTTCAAAGGGAAAAGGATACAAGGAGGCTTCAAGAATGATATGTTTTCAGAGGAAATGTATTTCTTGAAGGCTCAAAAACAATTTAGCCACCTGTTTGCTTGTCCAAAATTTCATAGGTGGCTAATAGTGGCTCCACATGGGGATGGCATCTTCTTGAAGGTGTTAAGAATTCAGAAAATAATCTTTGGAGTAGGCCAGATGCCTAGTACTTCACACATATTTTCATTCTTGGATCAGCTGCCACAAATCATGAAGACATTATATCAGCAGTAATATTCTCCCAAACAACTACCTACCCATACTAGTATCCTAACATTTCTTCTCCTGGGTGCATTTGGACTTGCAGACCCTTTACATCATCATTTTTTTTTTTTTCAAATAGGAAAATAAACCTATTCTATTTCTACCCTTATTCCTCCATGAGACCAGATTAAACTGTTGGCCTCATAGTTTCTCTACCTAAACTATATCTGCTAGGATTAAACTTTCTAGCAGATTTCTTCTCTACATTCTAAGACAGAAATTGAAAAAACATTCAAGCTAGGATTAGACTGTCTGGCTTGCTATGGGCCATGGCATAAAGACAAAACTACTCATGTACTGACACTTTGCAGAAATTTAAAAAATAAAAATTAAAAAAAAACAACTAACTACCTGCTCACAGGCTGAGCTTTATTGAGATTCCTACCTACCCTACTCTAACTGGGAATCTCTGATGCTCTAGGTGATACAATAATGCCAGTGCAGCTAGTCAAGTAGTAACAAAAAAGGAGAGAAGCACTGACTTCTTGTCAGAGATAACCATAGGGTACTCTGCATGTGGGTCTTCAAAATTGAGGCCACCACCATTGGTGACCACTTCTGATGTATCTGGCTCTTGAAAAGGATCAATGCTTGGGAACTTGAGCTAATCAGGGCCTCCATATATTCTGCCACAGGATCAATCTGAACATGGTATAAAATTTCTTCTTTAAGGCCTTCCATGACTGGTAGGCTATCTACATCCTTGACAGTTTCAATTACTGTATCTGAAGTGTGGCCCCTGCAATAACAATGATCCTTTTCCTGGTTGGGAGTATTTTGCAAGTAAGTGTCAACCAGGCATACCTATTCTTCCACAGGATCAAAACAAAGATTTCTTTGAGAAAGAAAATCTTCCTCATCTTCACTGCAGTCTAAACTAGAAGACTCATCATATTTGGCAGTGTTGTCCTCTTGTAGCTCTGGTAGGTTCTGCTGGAGTGAACTGAACTCTGTGAAAAAATTAACATACTCCTAAGCATTACCTCAACCCTTTCAGGAGAAGATTCAGGATATTCATCTTGCTCGAGATTTTCTTCATTTCTTTCTTCCTTATTCTCTACACTAGAAGGCTGCTGACTTCCTTCTTCATGGCAATCATAACTGATGATAGGATATGTAAGAGAGTGAAGATTCATTGAGTCTTCGTCTGCTCCCAGGCTTTCAACACTTTCTTCATCAGTATCATAGATCGGCTCATCACTATTTTGAAGTTGCTGGCCCTGATCTTCCTCCCATAGATCTATTGATGATGGTCCTGCAAGCTCAGTTTCCCTTTGGAAAGAATTATCATTAGACATATCAATGTTAGAGAAATCATAATTATAAGAAATGCCACCAGCTGAATCCATCAGATCCTCAGCAAGGATTTCTTCACAAAAATCTGCAAGTTCATCTTCTGATTAAACATCTTCTTCATCATACATGCTTTGCATGTAACTCATGTCTTGCAGTGATATGGTTCGTTTTTCCTAAGGACAAGGCATAGGTCTCTTCCAATCATCATTTCTGGTTTCAACCTCATATTCTTCCTCTTCTATGTTCAGTAAGGTGTTGGCAGTCTCTATCAATCTTTCCAGCTTGTCTTCTAAAGAGACCTACCTTATTTGCTCTGCTCGGTCCTTCTTTGTTACTTTTAATCTTTCCTCCCTACACCGTAGGTTGTATTCGACAGTAGTTGCTATGTTCTGCATTTCCTCTAGGCTCGAAGGCTCTCTTCCTCTTATATGGAATTCCACCTCAAGGTCAAAAGAACTCGGATAGTGCAATAAGGCCCATCCTAAGGGTGGTTTTATATCATAAGGTATTGCATTGTATACCTTATTAAACCTGGCTGAAAAATCTTGTACTGTCTCTCCTGGTTGTCTTCTCAAATTCTGGTATTCTTCTAGGATGAGGAAGACATTTACCGGGACTACCCATCTATCAAGGAACACTTGAGAAAACTGTTGAAAATTGATGATGCTTGCAACTGGAAGGTTTTTAAACCAACTCTTAACATTTCCTTGTAATGACAAGGCAAAAATTCTAATACGCACATCATATTCTTCTACTTCATACAAGTCAAGTAAATCCTCAAGATTTTGGACATGCTGCTCAGCAGTGATCTTTGTATTCTCTCCATCAAACAGGGGCAACTTATTTGTAAGTCCTACAGGAAGGGGTTGGAAGATAAGAGGCAAAACCAGAGGCTTATATCTTTCTATGACCTTTGTGGGTGTAGGTAGTGCAACAAGAGGCTCATGGCTGCTTGAAGTTTATTTAGGAGTGAGACATACACCATGAGGCTCTTGTTCCACCAGGTCTTTCACAGGAGTATAGGTTTGCTTATGGTCTGAAGACTGAGGCTTGAGATATTTCCCATACTCAATGTGGGTTTCATCTTTGTACACTTGATCAGGCTTAAAGTAGGATAGAACATAGTGATAGACAAAAACAATGAATTCTTTAAACCAAATCCAACCCAAGTGTTCTACCCTTCTATGAGTTCTAGCCATATTTCAGGTTCTTCCACCATTGGAGTCTTTGAGAGTTATGGAGTGTGGAGTCGCCAAGTGGATGAATTTTATTGTTTGAAGCAAGATGTTTTCCACCATCAGCAATGAAATACCAATTTAACCGGAGATTCTGGGTTCGATTCCCAGTGGAGTCACCATTATGTTGGGGTTCCTATGTTTTGGCATATTTGGCAATACCAAAAGATAAGACAACATAAAAACCACTTTGGGATCCTAGGATATAGCCCTCCTAGATACAGAGAGGGACCTCTTTGTTATTGCCTAAATCTACCTCAGGCTGAAGGAAGGCAGAGTTCAGGGTAACATCAAACCACGCTCAGTCTGGTAGCTAGCCCTACCAGAACAGGAGAGGGCTCTCTCCAGGTCAATCTCAGCAAAAATAGTCAATAGGGCTTGAGATGACTGAAATAAAAGCTAATTTTAGGCTAGGTATATAATTGAAGGATTTTGATTGTGTTTTTGGGGGTTTTTGTTGGATCAAAGGGAAAGGCAGTTTTGGGTGCGGGGATAAGGCCTAGTTTTTGCAGAGTTATGATTGGGGCAAGGAAGGCAATAGTTTTGATGCTTTATATTGAATGAATGGATGGATCAGACCGGTGAGGAGCTAAGGATGGCAAGAGGATCTCAAGAGTCCTTCTCAAACAGAAGAAAATATGGAAAATTGAACAAAACTAAAGGCAGAGCAGAGCAATCCAATGAATTCCACCTTCAAAACTGATTTGTTTAATCTAAGAAGAAAAGAGAAGGGAAAATGATACACATACACATCAGTGAACTTACAAGTACATAGAGAAAAACACCATCAAAACACAGAGCGACATGGATCCCAAAGAGTGTTGCAAACCCTGGTCTATTCCTTTGCCAAAATTGCAGAGATGAAATGTACAATGAAGTGCCAAGCAATCCCAAGTGTCCAACCCTGAAAATGACTGAGAAAATACATCATATAGACAATCCTAACCGATTCCCATGCCTCTAGGGGTCGAGCTCATCATTCTAGGAGCTGTTTCAACCATATCTAAACTAGGAACTAGAAAATAGGCCATGAAACAACTTGCCTCTATATGTTAGGAAACTGATCCATTCACTTACATTTCACCTTTTGGTGAGTGAATCTTCTAGAATGAGTAAAAATGTGCCAAAAATTACATCATGGACATGAAATTACATCAAAGTACATAAAAAATTACAAGAAAAAGTGAAACTGGCCAAAACTAGGCGAAATTCTGAGCAGTTGAGTGAAAAATAAGCCAAAATTCTCTATGCGCCGTGCCCAAAATCTCTATGCATAGCAAACGTTTAGAGCTGATTTTGAGGCCCTTCCCGAAGTCCAAATTGAGCGCAGGATAGATCGTTGGAAAGCCCTGCCTGTCTACTTTCCAACCCAAGTGGAATTTCTGGATTTGGTTGCCATTTACCCCTCCAAAAGTTTAATCTCCCAACACTGCTTCATGTGTGTGCAAAAAGTGGCAGAAAGGCCATTTTTAGGGTGTTTGTGACCCTTTAGGCAACCCAAAACTTGATGAAATCCTTAGGTAATCCATGAGCATGCATAAATTTTGATAAAAAAATCCAAAAATGCAAATTTTTCCCCCTGAATGTCAATTATAAGCGCGCGCCAAGTGGCGCTACGCGTCGGGCAGAAAAACCTGTTTTGTGACCAAGAAATTCAAAATTGACAAAATGTGTCCCAAATTCCTTGAAATTTGGGTTGAGTATCCTCCATCATGCACTACACTGGGCCAAAGAAGCTTCGGCCAAAATTATGCCTTTTCACGCCTCCTCGATGCCTTCTTCATCTACGTTGCCTGAGGTAAATATGAAGAGTTTGATGTCTTTGATTTTTGTTGCCAAATAAGTGGTGATATGGGAGGGATTGTGGGGAAATAGGACAGTGGGAATAATGAACTTCAATCAAGTGATATCAAAGGTGTAGGGATAGCCACTGACTATTTGGGAATTCTTGGGGTTTAGGGATTTTTATAAGTGAAATGGGAAAGGGGGAATAATAGGAAATGAAAGGATTTTAAGGATAGGGATAATGGGATTTAGGAATAAGTGATTTAGGATGTAAGGGGATAGGGAAATATACTGTAGTAATGAGATCATGGGAGATGGGAAAACAAGGTGGGGAATGGCACAAAAACTATTTTAAAATTTCAACACAAAAATCCTAAGGAGCAGTTTTATCAAGAAGATAGGGTTTATGATTTTGGCATTCAAACTCTTATAATTCACTTTCAAACACTACCAAACTCTTTTAATGGCTCATACAAGATCAATCTAACTTACATGGAGAAGCTAGACGGAGCGATTTGGAATTTCTTGGAGGCAATGTCAAAAATCTTGGTGTTGGCCCTGTGCGCCGCGCGCACAACCCAGTGCGCCACGCAGGAACAAAAATACACTGTGAAAAGTGGACCTATGCACCGCGACCTTCACCCAATGCGCCGCGTAGGTGATTTCACACACAATCTTGGTTTTCACACTGACTTTTTCTCTCCTCCAAAGTTTGACTCGGCTTAATGATGTCTCTTGGTGCAAATGAATTGTTTGAATATGAAGATATCTTATATACACAAAGGACTTTGATTTTATTTTGAAAAACCCATTTTCTAATGTTGCTTTTCCACTTTGATTTTTTGAGCTGAATGACGAAACCCTTGGCTATTTTTTGTAGGGATGGCTGGCATTGGATTTGGCAAAGGCGACTAGGGCTGCACTTGAAGATCTTCATAACTAAAAAACTTTGAAAATTACATGGCATTCATTACAAAAGAAAAAATTGATGATTTTTCTTCAAAACAAAGTTTTGAAGAAGAATCATGATCAAGTAATATGATGATAAAATTTTTCACTGAAAACCTTATTTAAAACTTCCTCATGTGTCTGCTGGCATTATTGAACATTTTGAAGACTAAATTAGTGAAACCCTAGACCTAATGAGATTGAAAACCCTAAAAAGACTCTTTGCCCACCAAAAGACCAAACATTGACTATCATTGACTGGAAATGATTTTGATGGACCTTGATGAACAGACCTGAGCCAGCAGGTACAAGAAATGAGGGATATGAGCGAAAAGACCCTTCCGTCAGATGATCCATGGTCTTAATGGAATGTAGATGAATGAACTGAATGAGACACCTAAAATGAAATGCAACAAAAGAGATTTTGATCTCTGACGGAGGGATGAAAAGACCGACTCTAACACTCTCCATAAAGAATAAAGAATGATATATCTTTGAAAGCTTAAGATGAGGTATTAGGCTAGTTATGAAGCACAAGGGGGTTTAAATGATTTGGTTGGTTGTTGGGTTGGTCGGAGATCATTAACTGAGAAGGTTATGGAATGAAAGGAATGAAGCAACAAGATGTTTCGGCAAAAGAAGATAGGTCAAGAATGTGCCATCCATTGGGCTATGGAGTCATGAAATGGGATTACTTGAAAAACAATTAGCCAAGGCTTTCATAGGGAAAGTCATCTATACTAAAGGATCTTTTAGATAGATGGTGGAATGGAACAATAAGGAGTGAAGGTGAAAGAAGGAAAGAAACCCAATTGCAGTCTAGAGATCAGGTCAGATATCATTTAAATCCATACCTGCTTTGACATACTCAAGGGCAACTCTTAATGAAGATACAAAGGGCAGCTTAAGATTAGGTCAAAGGTCATTTAACTCCAGGCCTGCTTCAGCATATTCCAAGAGAAAAACAGAGTTAAGATTTAACACAGAACTAGGCCTAAGATCAAAGAAGGGCTTTTAACCTTCAATGCTTTGACACCAGCTCAAGGGATCTTTGAAAGGCCAATCTGTTGGAAAAGGACCCTAGTGGAGAGGGCTTACGATAAATCCCCAGTATCCAAATTCTTCCATCTCAAACCCAACAAGAACATCTAAGCAGCAAACCCCGAATTCACACATCAGTAAGCATGGGCCAGACCAACATATTTAACTGGTTAAATTACATGAATTTGCTCTCAGATACACATAAAGCAGAAAACATCAAAGACAAGAAGAGCAGTGGGAATTAGGGTACCATGAAGGGGTATATCCTAAGCCTGATTTATTGATTCTTATCAGAGAAATATGAACAACATGATTAAAATGGAAAAGATAGGAAACATCACCCATAATATAGACCAGGATCCTATGAAACTGCTTGATTGATTGATGTGAAAAACCAGTCACATACACTAAGCTCAATGGCTAATACAGTCCAAACTTTCTCCTCCCAGCCTACTCAATTACAAACTACTCAGCTACTTCCCCAAAAATTGTTCTAGCAGTTAAATGAATCCCTAAAAATAACAGCAACAACCACAACAACGTATTCTTCAGGGGTTATTATAGGAGAATGAGTGATAGAAGGAGTAGATGAGATAGTTGGCCCAAGGAGTAGATGGATAAGAAATGACATGCTCCATGCTTCATTTAATGGGCTTTAGCCTGTATTGTACTCTGGCTGTCTGTCTTTGACCTTTGGAAAAAGTAAGGCAGATAGATAGTCTGCTAGTTGCCCATATTTTCATAACTACTACTTCTCTTCTTTGAGGCTTAATGTACGAGAAAATTAACCTTTGGGTTGCTTCTTATCTTTAACATAACTCTGCTGACAGTCAGAAATAACTATTCAGCTGTCTTTAGGCAAATATCCTCTGCTCTGTCAATAAATAGGCCTTCTTTGATTTCTGTGTGGCTGTAGGTGTCTTTTGGTAGCTGGAGAGGGTTCAATTGGCCTCTATTGTGGCGGTGGAGGATTTCTTGGATTGACATATGTCTTTTTATTTTCCTAAAACACTGTAATTCACTTCCAGGTCTGTGTTTTAGGCTGAATTAGGCCTCGGTATTCTTAATGGTCTTCATGTTGTCTCTTCGAGCTTTAAACATTGGATTATAATCATTAATCTTCAATAAAGGTTCTCAATCTTTTGATCTGTCTCTACTTGATACACTTTGCCGCTTCAGCGATGGTATTTTCTGCGCTCTGAGTCACAGTGACTGTGACTATGACTGTGGAGACAGAGTGAATTCATCGCTCTATAATCCCTTCACAATGCAAAAAATCGTTATAAAATCCAGGGAGTGTTGGAAGATTTGCTGTGGAGGCCTGTGGAATGGTGGCAGAATGGTGAATGCAGGTGAAAACGGGTGGAAGAACCATGCAGAATGGTGGAATAATGAACTGATGAGGATTTTGGGTAATAAGGGTCGCAGACCATCCAATCAGATATGGAGATGGTGATCAATGACCAGGATTTATGTATGGAGGTTTTAATAGTAAGTTGGGCGGAGAAATAACACTTTAGTGTTAAAACCCAAAGTTTAATGCTTGGGTAGAATATAAAGGAAATGGAGAAAAATGAATGAAAGTGGGGCCTTTGGAAGGTAGGACCCGGCGGGCAGAGGGCGATTAACTGTGAGCCGTTAGATCTCAAGAGGAGATCAACGGTGGGGATTGTCAGATGAACTCTTTGGAAATCTGAATGAAGAGGATATATGGTGGAGACGCAATGTGATACGGGCCGTAGATCTATTCAGATGGATGGTTGTGATTAAATTATGGAGGTTGTGGGAACAAAGGGGAGGAAGGTGGTTTCAGGAGGAAAACCGCCGGCATCGCATGCCTTCATAATGGTTTTGAAAAATCTCCGAAAAAATGCGATATACATTGCTGCATGACGCGTGGTAAAAAAAAATTGCCTTCATCAAGTGATTTAGAAACATTAAAGCCCAAACATAGAAAAAACGTGATATGTATGTGGGCCGTCGGATGGAGGGGTGGAAGATCAGACGGTGTGGGGTTGAGCGCGATATGGGGAGATGCGCGGTCAATAATGGCGGGGAAAGTCAAAGGCGGGTTTGATCTCAGCCATCAGATCTATAGGATGAACGGTTGAGATCTAGAAAAGGGAAACAGAAGTGAAGGGGCGGGTGAATAGGCAGGAAGAATAGGAGCTGTTGGATCAGATGGGATGGACGGCTCAAATCAAATCGAGACTCGCGAATCGGTGGAGGTCAAATGCGATGCGATTAGTGTGATTGGCGACGATGCGATTATGCGACTGCTATCTGATCTGGAAACAGATCAACAGTCTATATGTAATCGGAGGATTAATGGCGCACACCGTGTAACAAGCGCTGACCATCAGATCTTTTAAAATATGAACGGTCGAGATTGCAGCGGGGTCTGATAGACCAAAATTTCTCGCATCGGAACTTTTTAAGTTTACAAAGGAAAAGGGCGCATATGGAAGTTGCGATTGTGATTAGTGCCCAGGGTTGTAGTGCTTGGTTCTGGGCACGGGTCACGTGGTGGGGAAGTGGTTAAGGGGCTGGCCGAAAGGGGCTAAAGCCTATTATAAAGTAAAAAGTTGTTTTTCGGCTTAATTTTAATGCTTTTTAAGGCCAAAAGGAGGTTTCGGTAGAGGGAAAGAGGGGTTATTAAACCAAAAAAAGGGCAATTGTAAGGTTTAAAGGGGGTTAGGATGATTTAGAGGGTTAATGGGGGATTTTGGAGGAATTTAGAAAGGGGAAGAAGGTGATGAAACAGAGGCTTTGTGAGAATGAACTAAGAGGGAAAAGGCCTTTTCGAGCAAAATCTTCCACAAACAGTGAGGCTTTTTGAGTGGAAACAGCATTGAAGATTGTTCAAAGAGAAAAGGATACATGGAGGCTTCAAGAATGATATGTTTTCAGAGGAAATGTATTTCTTGAAGGCTCAAAAATAATTTAGCCACCTTTTTTCTTGTCCAAAATTTCATAGGTGGCTAACAGTGGGTCTACATGGGGATGGCATCTTCTTGAAGGTGTCAAGATTTCAGAAAATAATCTTTGGAGTAGGCCAGATGCCTGGTACTTGACACATATTTTCTTTATTGGATCAGCTACCACAAATCATGAAGACATTATATCAGCAGTAATATTCTCCCAAACAACTACCTACCCATACTAGTATCCTAACATTTTTTCTCCTGGGTGCATTCAGACTTGCAGACCCTTTTACATCATCATTTTTTTTCTTCTTTCAAATTTGAAAAAAAACCTATTCTATTTCTACCCTTATTCCTCCATGAGACCAGATTAAACTGTTGGCCTCATAGTTTCTCTACCTAAATTATATCTACTAGGATTAAACTGTCTAGTAGATTTCTTCTCTACATTCTAAGACAGAAATTGAAAAAATAGTCAAGCTAGGATTAGACTGTCTGGCTTGCTGTGGGCCATGGCATAAAGACAAAACTACTCATGGACTAACACTTTGCAGAAATTTAAAAAAAACAACTAACTACCTGCTCACAAACTGAGATTATTGAGATTCCTACTTACCCTACTCTAACTGGGAATCTCTGATGCTCTAGGTGATACAATAATGCCAGTGCAGCTAGTCAAACAGTAACAAAAAAGGAGAGAAGCACTGACTACTTGTCAGAGATAACCATAGGGTACTCTGCATGTGGGTCTTCAAAATTGAGGCCACCACCATTGGTGACCACTTCTGATGTATCTGGCTCTTGAAAAGGATCAATGCTTGGGAACTTGAGCTAATCAGGGCCTCCATATATTCTGCCACATGATCAATCTAAACATGGTATAAACTTTCTTCTTTAAGGAATTCCATGACTGGTAGGCTGTCTGCCTCCTTGACAGTTTCAATCACTGTATCTGCAGTGTGGCCCCTACAATCACAATGATCCTTTTCCTGGTTGGGAGTATTTGGCAAGTAAGTGTCAACCAGGCATACCTCTTCTTCCACTGGATCAAAACAAATATTTCTTTGAGAAAGAAAATCTTCCTCATCTTCACTGCAGTCTGAACTAGAAGACTCATCATATTTGGCAGTGTTGTCCTCTTGTAGCTCTAGAAGGTTCTGCTGGAGTGAACTGAACTCTGTGAAAAAATTAACATACTCCTGAGTAGGGGTTTCTTTGATTACCTCAATCCTTTCAGGAGAAGGTTCAGGATATTCATCTTCACCTCAACCCTCGATATTTTCTTCATTTCTTTCTTCCTTATCCTCTGCACTAGAAAGCTACTGACTTCCTTCTTCATGGCAATCATTACTGATGATCGGATATGTAATGGAGTGAAGATTCATTGATTCATCGTCTACTCCCAGGCTTTCAACACTTTCTTCATCAGTATCATAGATCGGCTCATCACTTTTTTAAGTTTCTGGCCCTGATCTTCCTCCCATAGATCTACTGATGAGGGTCCTGCAAGCTCAATTTCCCTTTGGAAATAATTATCATTAGACAGATCAATGTTACAGAAATCATAATTATAAGCAATGCCACTAGCCGAATCCATCGAATCCTCAGCAAGCCTTTCTTCACAATAATATGCAAGTTCATCTTCTGATTCAACATCTTCTTCATCATACATGCTTTGCATGTAACTCATGTCTTGCAGTGATCTGGTTTTTTTTTTCCTAAGGAACCTCATATTCTTCCTCTTCTATGTTCAACAAGGTGTTGGCAATCTCTATCAATATTTCCAGCTTGTCTTCTAAAGAGACCTACCTTATTTGCTCTGCTCGGTCCTTCTTTGTTCCTTTTAATATTTCTTCCCTGCACCATAGGTTGTATTCGATAGTATTTGCTATGTTCTATATTTCCTCCAGGCTCGAAGGCCCTCTTTCTCTTATATGGAATTCCACCTCAGGGTCAAAAGAACTTGGATAGTGCAATAAGGCCCATCCTAAGGGTGGTTTTATATCAGAAGGTATTGCATTGTATACCTTATTAAACCTGGATGAAAACTCTTGTACTGTCTCTCCTGGCTATCTTCTCAAATTCTGGTATTCTTCTAGGATGAGGAAGACATTTACAGGGACTACCCATCTATCAAGGAACACTTGAGAAAACTGTTGAAAATTAATGATGCTTGCAGCTGGGAGGTTTTTAAACCAACTCTTAACATTTCCTTGTAATGACAAGGCAAACATTCTAATACGCACATCATCTTCTTCTACTTCATACAAGTCAAGTAAATCCTCAAGATTTTGGACATGCTGCTCAGCAGTGATCTTTGTATTCTCTCCATTAAACAGGGGCAACTTATTTGTAAGTCCTACAGGAAGGGGTTGGAAGATAAGAGGCAAAGCCAGAGGCTTATATCTTTCTATGACCTTTGTGGGTATAGGTAGTGCAACAAGAGGCTCATGTCTGCTTGAAGTTTCTTTAGGAGCGAGAGATACACCATGAGGTTCTTGTTCCACCAAGTCTTTCACAGGAGTATAGGTCTGCTTATGGTCTGAAGATTGAGGCTTGAGATATTTCCCATACTCTATGTGGGTTTCATCTTTGCACACTTGATCAGGCTTAAAGTGGGACAAAACATAGTGATAGACAAAAACAATGAATTCTTTAAACCAAATCCAACCCAAATGTTCTACCCTTCTATGAGGTCTGGCCATATTTCAGGTTCTTCCTCCAGTGGAGTCTTTGAGAGTTATGGAGTGTGGAGTCGCCAAGTGGATGAATTTGAATATTTGAAGCAAGCGGCTATCCACCATCAGAAATGAAATACCAATCTAACCAGAGATTCTGGGTTCGATCCCCAGTGGATTCGCCATTATGTTGGGGTTCCTATGTTTTGGCAGATTTTGCAATACCAAAAGATAAGACAACATAAAAACCACTTTGGGATCCTAGGATCTAGCCTTCCTGGATCCAAAGGGGGATCTCTCCATAAAGAATAAAGAATGATATATCTTTGAAAGCTCAAGATGAGGTATTAGGCTAGTTATGAAGCACAAGGGGGTTTAAATGATTTGGTTGGTTGTTGGGCTGGTCGGAGATCATTAATTGAGAAGGTTATGGAATGAAAGGAATGAAGCAGCAAGATGTTTCAACAAAAGAAGATAGGTCAAGAATGTGCCATCCATTGGGCTATGGAGTCATGAAAGGGGATTACTTGCAAAAAAATTAGCCAAGGCTTTCATAGGGCAAGTCATCTATACTAAAGGATCTTTTAGATAGATGGTGGAATGGAACAATAAGGAGTGAAGGTGAAAGAAGGAAACAAACCCAATTGCAGTCTGGAGATCAGGTCATATATCATTTAAATCTAGACCTGCTATGACATACTCAAAGGAAACTCTCAATGAAGATACGAAGGGCAGCTTGAGATCAGGTCAGATGTCATTTAACTCCAGGCCTGCTTCAGCATATTCCAAGAGAAAAAAAAGAGTTAAGATTTAACACAGAACTAGGCCTAAGATCAGAGAAGGGATTTTAACCTTCAATTCTTTGACACCAGCTCAAGGGATCTTTGAAAGGCCAATCTATTGGAAAAGGACCCCAATGGACAGGGCTTACACTAAATCCCCGGTATCCCAATTCTTCAAGCTCAAACCCAACAAGAACATCTAAGCAGCAAACCCCGAATTCACACATCAGTAAGCATGGGCCAGACCAACATCTTTAACTGGTTAAATTACATGAATTTTCTCTCAGATGCACATAAAGCAGAAAACATCAAAGACAAGAAGAGCAGTGGACCTTAGGGTACCATGCAGGGGTATATCCTAAGCCTGATTTACTGATTCTTATTAGAGAAATATGAACAACATGATTAAAATGGAAAAGATAGGAAACATCACCCATAATATAGACCAAGATCCTGTGAAACTGCTTGATTGATTGATGTGCAAAACCAGTCACATACACTAAGCTCAATGGCTAATACAGTCCAAACTTTCTCCTCCCAGCCTACTAAATTACAAACTACTCAGCTACTTCCCCCAAAACTGTTCTAGCAGTTAAATGAATCCCTAAAACTAACAACGACAACCACAACAACGTATTCTTCAGGGGTTCTTATAGGAGAATGAGTGACAGAAGGCGTAGATGAGATAGTTGGCCCAATTAAATGAAGAAATTAATGTTTCTTGGCCTCTGGGAGGCTTCATGGATAAGAAATGACATGCTCCATGCTTCATTTAATGGGCTTCGGCCTATATTGTACTTTGGCTGTTTGTCTTTATCCTTTGGAACAAGTAAGGCAGATAGATAGTCTACTGGTTTCCCATACTTTCATAAATGCTGCTTCTGTTCTTTGAGGCTTAATGTACGAGAAAATTGACCTTTGGGTTGCTTCTTATCTTTAACATAACTCTGCTGACAGATAGAAATAACTGTTCAGCTGTCTTTAGGCAAATATCCTCAGCTCTGTTAATAAATAGGCCTTCTTTGATTTCTGTGAGGCTGCAGGTGTCTTTTGGTAGCTGGAGAGGGTTCAATTGGCCTCTGTTGTGGTGGTGGAGGCTTTCTTGGATTGACATATGTCTTTTTCTTTTCTTAAAACACTGTAATTCACTTCCAGATCTATGTTTTAGGCTGAATTAGGCCTCAGTCTTCTTAATGGTCTTCGTGTTGTCTCTTCGAGCTTTAAACATTGGATTATAATCATTAATCTTCAATAAAGGTTCTCAATATTTTGATCTGTATCTACTGATACACTTTTCCGCTTCAGAGATGGTCTTTCTGCGCTTTGAGTCACAGTGATTGTGACTGTGACTATGGAGACAGAGTGAATTCATCACTCTATAATCCCTGCACAATGCAAAAAAATTGTTATAAAATCCAGGGAGTGTTGGAAGATTTGTTGTGGAGGCCTGTGGAATGGTGGCGGAATGGTGAATGCAGGTGAAAACGGGTGGAAGAACCATGCAGAATGGTGGAAGAATGAACTGATGAAGATTTTGGGTAATAAGGGTCGCAGACCGTCCGATCAGATATGGAGATTGTGATCAACGACCAGGATTTATGTATGGAGGTGTTAATAGTAAGTTGGGCGGAGAAATAACACTTTAGTGTTAAAACCCAAAGTTTAATTCTTGGGCAGAATACAAAGGAAATGGAGAAAAATGAATGAAAGCAAAGCCTTTGGAAGGTGGGACCCGGCGGGCGGAGGGCGATTAACTGTGAGCCGTTAGATCTTAGGAGGAGATCAACGGTGGAGATTGTTGGATGAACTCTTTGGAAATCCGAATGAAGAGGATATATGGTGGAGACATGATGTGATACGGGCCGTAGATCTGGTCAGATGGACAGCTGTGATTAAATGATGGAGGTTGCGGGAACAAAGGGGAGGAAGGTGGTTTCAAGAGGAAAACCGCTGGTGCCGT
Organism: Pinus albicaulis; assembly: GCA_034641835.2. Classification (NCBI taxonomy): domain Eukaryota; kingdom Viridiplantae; phylum Streptophyta; class Pinopsida; order Pinales; family Pinaceae; genus Pinus; species Pinus albicaulis. The sequence continues at coordinate 1,790,993,760 of CM076578.1, read as the reverse complement.
GTGCCTTCAGAATGGTTTTGAAAAATCTCCGAAAAAACACGATATACATCGCTGCATGATGCGTGGCAAAACAAAACCGCCTTCATCGCGTGATTTAGAAACGTTAAAGCCTGGACGAAGAAAAAACGCGATATGCATGCGGACCATCGGATGGAGGGGTGGAAGATCGGACGGTGTAGGGTGGAGTGCGATATGGGGAGATGCACGGTCAATAATGGCGGGGAAAGTCAAAGGTGGGTTTGATCTCAGCCGTCAGATCTATAGGATGAACGGCTGAGATTTAAAGAAGGGAAACAGAGGCGAAGGGGCAGGTGAATAGGCAGGAAGAATAGGAGTCGTTGGATCAGATGGGATGGACGGCTCAGATCAAATCGGGACTCGCCAATCGGTGGAGGTCAAATGCGATGCGATTGGTGCGATTGGCGGCGATGCGATTATGCGACCGCCGTCCAATCTGGAAACATATCGACGGTCTATGTGTAATCAGAGGGGTAAATGGATAGGGGTGATGGCGGGCATCACAGAACAAGTGCTGACCATCAGATCTTTTAAAAGATCAACGGTCGAGATCGCGATGGGGTTCGATAGTCCAAAATTTCTCGCATCGGAACTTTTTAAGTTTACAAAGGAAAAGGGTGCATATGGAAGTTGTGATTGCAATTAGCACCCAGGGCTATAGTGCTTGGTTCTAGGTGCGGGTCACATGGTGGAGAAGTGGTTAAGGGGCTGGCCGAAAGGGGCTAAAGCCTATTATAAAGTAAAAATTTGGTTTTTGGCTTAATTTTAATGCTTTTTAAGGCCAAAGGGAGGTTTCGGTAGAGGGAAAGAGGGGCTATTAAACCAAACAAAGGGAAATTGTAAGGTTTAAAAGGGGTTAGGATGATTTAGAGGGTTAATGGGGGATTTTGGAGGAATTTAGAAAGGGGAAGAAGGTGATGAAACAGAGGCTTTGTGGGATTGAACTAAGGGGGAAAAAGCCTTTTCGAGCGAAATCTTCCACAAACAGTGAGGCTTTTTTAGTGGAAACAGTATTGAAGTTTGTTCAAAGAGAAAAGGATACAAGAAGGCTTCAAGAATGATATGTTTTCAGAGGAAATGTATTTCTTGAAGGCTCAAAAACAATTTAGCCACCTTTTTTCTTGTCCAAAATTTCAGAGGTGGCTAACAACAGTAATTTCAACCATTAAAGCACACCCTCAATATGATAAACACTAAAATAACCGAAATATTTCAAATACTTTAGTACAGGTGAAAACAAACATGAATCATAAAAATTCATAGAACATTATTACAAATATTCATAATTGATGCTTGAATAATGTGTTGGCCATCATGCTTCATATATTAAGTAAAATTCCTAGGACACATGTATACAACAAACACTACTAGCTCCAATAATGGAGTGTTGGAGCCACTACTTTCTCCCCAAAAGAACTAGCTTGTATCTCTAAAGCCTTATGGGAGGAGCTAAGGTGAAAAGTCATTTTCTTGTACAATGAGGGTGTGTAAATAACCAATGGGGTGATCCTTCACTTACCTTGTGACTCTTTGAATGCCCTCATGACTGTTTTACTTCCCTATGACTATTCAAATTCACATGAATCTTCATATTAGAGTACCTTCATCTGCAATTCACTCATGACAGGACAAAATCAATCCAATAAACCCCTAATCTAAGATGTTGTATGATGATCCACCAACTGAGTTGGAATTGAGTGGAAAGCTAAGGGAGAGACTCAGTGACTACGCAATTGCACAACTCGGGTAATCAAGGTCAAGTTTGAGCCTTGAGACTGTGTAATATGGAGTTCGGGTTGGATTGGGCTTGAAGATTGCATAGTTGGGGAGCTCAAGGACCCGGCGACTGCAGTTTCCCACTATGCAATGCTAAAATAAATATGAATCCAAGTGATTGGGAAATTTCATAGTTTATGAGCTCAAGGAAACTTCTTGAGGACTGAGACTGTGCAATGCACAATTAAGGCCTCACTGGAGGGAAGAATTGCGAATTTTTAGAGCTCAGGCATTGGGCTTGAGCACTGAGACTGTGTATTGTGTAGTTATGGGAGGCAGGAACTATGAATTGTGTAGTACCAAGAATCATGGTTGCTACTTAAGGGCTGAGACTGTGAAATGCACGATTCAGGAAGGTTGGATGAGGCTAGGTTGCCCAGTCGGGAAGTTGAGAGTGTCAGATTTGTGAAACTTATGTGAATAGTGAAAATACATGATTGTGATCACACACTTAAAAAAATTGATGGCACAACATAGATCACCTAGAACACATGACCAACATACTCCCCTAAGTGTGACAACTTTGCGACGAGCTTACACCAAGTGCGACACCAAAGATACAGTTTGCGGCGAAAGTGACGACACTTATGCAACAGTGTTTGAAAATTTGGAAATGAGTGCAACACATGTTTAAATGGTAACACCAACTAATTTACGCAACTATTACTCCTTGGAACAACTAAAACTAGCTTTTTTGCAATGTGAGACAATCCACATTCGAAAAGATGACACTTTCATTTTTTTGCAAATGGGAAAAAAACACTTGGATAAAACATATGAAATAAGTCTTAATTCTTTCGATGAAAATATGCTAGGTCAAAGTAGGCTAAAAAATTTGGGTGCAAGACAAAATTTTGGAGGGTGTTCTAGCAGCGACAACACTAGGCGACACACGGGTAATTCTAGCTTCTTTGTCTAGGTTGATTCTTTTGTGTAGGGTATAGTACTTAGGGGATTATTGATTCATCGTGAAAATCACTTTGGTTTCCCCACTTACCACGTGAATAAACATATTCCCCTTTTTCCCTTCTCGATTGAACATAAACATAATATCAACAATATCACAATGTTTTGAATCAAGAAAGGGAAGAATAGTTCACGAGCTTCAGATTTTCAGAGTATAGTTTTTCATATGTGGTGTTTCTCTGCTGCCAGAAGGCCTAGACAGTACCCCAACAGAGTCACTACAGTAACACAAACATTTCTCCATTGCCAGCAAGCCTCGACAGTACCCCGACGGAGTTTCTTGATTCACCTCTCTGCATATGAATCCTTTCTATTCTTTTGCCTTTATTTATATATTTAAATAGGACTCTGCATGGGAACTTATTAATTTCATGGGCGGAAGAGGGATCTAAACTTGTTGAGAGAAGAAGAGATTTTTCCTTCAGAGAAGCATATACATACCTCTGATTTAGGTCTGCTCGTTTAGATTTTTCCCCTTTTCCTCTTCTACTTGGTTGGATAAGTGTGAAAATACTGAAACATAAAGAACTAAGTACGAATTATTTCCTCGGTCAACACGCTTCTGAAATGCCAGGCACTTGCGGAGATATGCATGAGAATATTTAAATAATATGGTATAATAAATACCATCCTGCATGACTTTGTGTGCTTTAGTGTCACCCGCAAAGTGTCCCTTGGCTGGTCCATCTTAGAGGTCACGAAAGACTTTTTCTAAATCACATGCTTCCAAGCATCTGAGAAATACCCCATTATGGTGCTTTTTGTGAAGGACCCTATGCACTAACTGGTAATATAATGCTTTCAACCTAACTTCCCTCTTCAATCGTGCAGATAAGTGTGAGGGAAAAGTTCCATGCTCAATATAATGGCACACATCTTCATACCAAGAGTCTTAGAGAGTAGTGGGGGTGGATCACTCAACATTTCACATCTCAATTTCTTTCTCCCACCTAGATGGATCATCTTTTGTTGCATTCACTACTTTTGCTGCTAACCGACATAGACCATGGCCCTTAATAGTGTGAACTGGCTTAAATTATAGATCATACTCTTGTAAGCCAGTCATCTAGTTCGCTCTTCTCTCACCCAACTCTTGTTGGAAAAATAACGATTTGACCGCCAGGTGCGAAACAAAGATAATACAATGATTTTTCAAAAGATAGGGCAGGAAGTGCTTCACCGCCTTACAGACTGAGTATTATTTTTTATCGATAGTGGGATAATTGAGTTCATATCCTTGTAGGCTATCACTCATAAAATATATTGGTTTCTCATTATTCTGATCATCTTTCTGCGTAAGCATGAAAAAAAGGACAAGTATCAAAAGAAAAGGTGTAGAGTATAAAATCCCTATTCAAATCCGGGTTGTACAAGGCTAGTGCTTCTGTGATTGCTTTCTTAATACGGGAGAATGCATCTTTTTCCCTTTTGTCCCACTTTTAAATTGCATCCTTCCTTACCATCTCCCGCATAGGTTTCAGAATTTAAGCGTAATCAGAGATGAAATTGCGAAGAAATTTTATCTTCCCCAGGAAGGACTGCATGAATTTCTTATTCATTAGGAAGGGAATATGCATAATAGTCTTGACCCTCTTAGGGTCTACTTTAATCCCACTCTTCGCATTGATATGGACTAAGAGGATTCCCTTGGACATTGCAAAAATGCCTTTTTGGATTAAGAGATATCTCGTATTTTCGACATCTCTTAAAGTTTTTCTTCAAGTGGCATAGGTGGTCGGACATCTTCTTTGAAAACACCATGACATCATCAAGATATACCACCACGCTTTGACCGATCAGACCACGAAATGTGATTTCCATCGCACGTTAAAAGGTTTCACTAGAATTAGCTAGCCCAGAATGAATTCTTCTGGCTGTAAATGTGCCCCACTTCATTCAAAATGTATTTTTGATTCTATCAGACTCTGACACCAAAACCTGGTTATAGCCAGAAAAACCTGCAAGTAAAGAAAACATTTATGACCCTTATACTGTCTGTAATATGTTTTCCATTGATGGCACGAGGTAATTGTCTTTGTCCGAGGCTCAATTGAGATTTCAGAAATCGACGCACAAGCGTATTTCCCTGTACTTCTTCCTTACTAAGACCAAATTAGACACCCATGTTGAATGTCACACTTTGTAAATGATCCAAGCATCCAACAGCTTCATCAACTCCTTCTGAATCAAGGGCTTAAGTGTTGGATGCACCCTCCGTAACTTCTGTTGAAAATAATTGGTCCATTCCTTAATTGGGATAACGTGCATGATTATTCATGTGTCATATGTTTTGAGCTCATCATATGTCCACACGAAAAATTCTCGGTACTGCTTAGATAAGCAGATAAAAGCTTGACTCTCTTGTGGTGTGCAACAAATACCAAGATTAACAAACTTCAGATCTTTCTTTGTTCAAATATTGATTTACTCATGTGACATCATTGAACTATGGGTTTTGATGTTGACCGGTCCTCTAAAGAAACTCTGAAATTCATATAGTTTTTCAAGTGATACCACACCCTTCATCATGGGGTTCTATTTGATTTCCCAAGCTTCATATTGAAATGATTTTCCATGCTAATCTTTGTCAATGGTTGAATATTTGAATACATAAGTTTTTTCCATGAAATGTATTATCTGTTGGTCATCATTAAAAACACGTAAATTAGTGATATTATCAAGGACAGATGATTTATAAATAATTTCAATAGAAAAATTGTCCCTAACCGATCACAACCTAGCATAAATTTTTTCTAATGCATATGTAGTCACATTATGGATTCTAGGAATAGATACACTATTAAAAGCTTGGAATTCAAAAATCAAATTCCATACCTCTTGTTGTTAACTTTTCAAATTAGGTTACATATAGTGTAGAATATTTAGTACCTGTCGTATGACGATCTTAGAGTCACTTACTGCTTTAATAACCCCAAATTTAAGGTCAATGGCCTAATTAAGTTGGGTCCTCTTAATTATGAGTTAGTTTAGGCCTACCTAACTTAGCTCCAAGATTAGTGTGTGTTGTTGAGATATGTTCTCAACCAAGTTGTCCAAGACAGACGCACTATCTTGAGACAACTTACTCATCTATTTATTTGTATTATAAAATTATTTTAATAATGAAGAATATGCGAGGACAATCTTTTCCCCAAGTTATATGTCTCAGGTATTTTTTTTATGAGTGTTTTATGAGTTATTTAGTTTTGTACATGTTGTATCAGAGCTCTATAGTTCTTAGGGCCTAGTAAGTCATCGTATTTTTCCATAGAATATTTTCTATGCATACTTTCTTGTGAATGCATTGCATAATGGAGCACGTATGTTAATATAACGTTGCAACATGGAGCTCTACGTGTTCATAAGAAGCATAATTGCAATGCTATATTGAAGATTCATGAAGAATTAAATTCTGATCTACAATTTTTGTTATGGATCTGCAGTGTTGGACTATGTGAAATCATGTTGGAGAAAAGTCATCGTGGGCGAAGCCGGACTTGTGCATTGAAGAGATATGCTTGTTGGATCATAGTATGATCACTATGTTGAAGTGTGGTGTCATTATTGGTCGATGAGTACTGGAAAGAATGCACACCATTTTAAGGGAGCACTAGAGATTCGTTGATCTTTGAACGCGCTATGCCAAGCATTGATGGTGGATGTCTTTTTTTGCTGTATATGTCTCTCAGGATATCTTCTTTGTTGGGATCTTCCTTCCAATATTTGAAGTGCATAACATTCAAAAAACTTGGAATGCTTCAAATCATCTCTGTGCCTATGCCTATGGGTGGGATGCTATGAATTCAACCTAAAATTGTCCCCCTGGATGACTTTAAAACAAAAAAACTTTCTAGTTCAGTAGTGGTCTTCAATCATGGCTCTTGAGAAGGAATTGGAGTGTGAGTCAAGACAAACGATGAAAGAACCATTTGAAAAATAATTACAGGTTTTTTTGTTTTGTTTTCTCAATTTGGGCATTTTCCAATTTCTGTGTTGTGTGTTTTTTTTTCATTGTTCAAATTCATCATCGAGGAAATTGAATTCGAAATAGAACGATAGAGAAAGGGGTTTATCTCTTTGAAATTTTGTTCATCAATGCATGTAGCTCCAACGCTGGGAATGTCCAGTAGCTAGAGCCCTGCTATCGATACTCGATTGACTCTGCAGCAACAGGCATAATCTTGGCTCTTAAATCCTTGCGCAGTATATTTCCAGATGGAGATTTGGGTATGGATTTTATAAAACAAATGTTGTGCAGCTTCTTGTAGAAGACTACCTGTTTGGCAATGAATTCTTTGATCTCATTCACCATTAAATCAGTCCCATCATCAGATCTCACTACAAAGGCTACCGACACCTCTCCAACAATTTCATCCTTATGTGAGACAACTGCTGTATCAGCTATGGAAGGATGGCTCACAATAATCGCTTCCAATTATGCTGGAACCCTTTGTAATTAATCAATTCCTTGATGCAATCCACTATGAAAAGCTCCTCATCATCGTCAATGTAACCAACATCTCTGGTATGCACCCACCCATATTTGTCAATGGTCATCTCAGACGCCTCTGGATAATTGAGATACCCTTTCATAATTTGAGGCCTGCAGGCACATATCTCTCCCGCTTGGTTATTTGGTAGGGAGACGCCTATCTCGGGCTCGATTATCTTCACTTTGATAGTGCAGACAATGTGCTTGTGTGGGGAAACTCGTTGCATGGTGGTAAGTGTCAAAACAAAAACAAAAAAACAATCTTATTTTGATTGGTGGATGGAGCGATTTTATGGTGATGCGCAATATGCAAGCCTTGTGTTGTGAAAAATAGAGTGTGCATGCTTAAAGTTTAAATTTTTATGAAAATTTAAAGGGTAAAATGAATTAATGGAGAAATAAGGTGTGGTTATAGTGTTGAAGTGCTTTATATTTGGACTAATAAGTAATTTTTGTAATGCATTTTGGAGAGATAAGTGACTTATTTTAAATTTAATTTTTGGAATTATAAGGGTCAAACTTCAATTTTTATTTTTTATGGAGAGATAAGTATTGTTTTTCTGAAATTGAATTTTTGAAGAAGAATAAGGCGAAGGGAGTAGTTTTTTTGGAGAATTTATTTTTAAATTTTGTTTGTAATTTGTGGAGAGTGTTTTTGGTGGAGGTATTAGTATCAATTTTTTTTTTTTGAAGCGATCAGGATTGAGTTTTTTTGTAAATATGGAGTGATAAGTAGAAGCTTATTATTGTAATCCAAAGTAATGTTTTACTTTGAGAGAGGTTGAGTGAGTCCATCTAGTTTTTGAAGGCAAAGAGTTCTCACAATCTGTGCTTGAAAATCTTCAATGAAGATGTTGTAAATATAGAAGGATGATGTACCCCATACTTAACAAAACATAAATTTTTGGTGCTTGTGTCCTAGATCCACCTAAAATTTAATAAGGGGATCTTAGGTACACCGTGTGTAGTGAATGTGTGTACATGACTTGTGGCCAGTTTTTTTTACACTCTCTTTGTACTATGGTTCACAACAACTTAAACAACTACATGCATATAAGCAAGCTTCAGTACAAAAGTCATCAAGCTTAAGTAATCAAGCATAAATACAAAAGCACAAACAATCACATGAATTTGTGCAACATATCATCAAGTTGATAAATAAGTCTTCTACAACCACATTCCACATCAATCATTCCAAGACAAGACAACATCAACAAAACTTTTTGTATCACTTGCAAATAATTTTTTTTGTAACTGAGTTGAATTCTACGAGTGAATTCTCGGTTGAAACCGACAACCAAATTTGAATTGGTATGGTGATCAACATAAGAAAAATTAAGGGGAAAATTGAGGCAGGCTTCCATTTATGCAAGTATATTGTCCATTATGAGTACTATCATCTGCAAATCATCAATTTGGAAAGGATTGTGAAAGTATATTTTAGCATGTTACTAGGATATTGGAAGTGATTGTGAGCTATGTTTCTGGAAAAGAAAAACAAGACCAAAGACAAAGTTTCAAATTTTCTTATTTAAGAAACAAAGAGAAAAAAGAAAAAAAGAAAAACATAAAACATAAAACAAAACATTCATGATCAACATTCATTATATATATATATATATATATATATATATATATATATATATATATATATATATATATATATATATATATATATATATATACCACTACTCTTTATATTCGAACTAGATTTTTCTCATGATTTTTGGTTGGATGGTACCATCTTCTAACTTTCTTCTATTGCTTACTCAGGAAGAATTGGAGTTTGAAATAAAGAAGAAATGGAATTTGAAATTAAGTGATTGCGTAAGAGCTGTTGAAAATTAATTCCAACTACTGATGTCAATCAACAGTAAATGAAGAATTACTGAAGTGCGACACATTGAAGCCTTAGCAAAGGCGGTTGCCGCTTTCTTAAAGCAATTGCAAAAGGATTGGAAAGCCCGCACAAGTGAAGTGCAGATCAGATAAATATCAGCCCCTTTGATATTTATCTAAGGCGGTTTCCGTTTTCTTGAAGAGCAGATTTAATGGCTCAGACTCAAAGTCTCGCCAGCAGCGCAGAGCTTTGATTACAGGTTGAATCAAACTTTAAAGCCTTACCAATATAATCAGCGAAGTTAATGCTTGAGGTGGCACAAGTTCGTTGCATTACAATGCAGCGATGTGATGCAACGATAGTTCTAACACTATCGCATCGCAAAACATTCAATGTACTTGAACGTGCATACCAAAGAGTTTTAGGAATGCGATGAGGTCCCACCTCAATCGCAATCGCGGCATCGTAAAGTTAATTGCATGCCAGTTGCACAATGCCGGAACTCCGATGCGATGTGGACCCCGCTCAGATTGCAACCGCAAATCTCAAAGAGTCGCAAATCACAAAGGACTGCAATCGTGCAATCGCAATCGCATATAGCCGACTGCCGATGCGATATGGGCCCCACGCCATCACAATCGCAGGATCGCAATTGCAAAGCACAAAGGGTCTTAAAACCTTTGAACCGTTGTTTTGCTGATTGCCGATTGACTTACAGATGTGATGATGGATATCAAATAGATTTCATATAATTTGAGATCCGAGTTTTATGGATCGGTTTAATTGTTTTTTATTACAACCACGCCTTATAAAAGGAATGAGCCCGAAGGCTTATTATAAGAAGAAAAAAAAGAATGAAAGTTTTGTTGTGAATGCGTTTTATGTAATTGAAACGTTATTTTGAGAAACAGAGAATTGTTGTAGCCCGCAGGCTGTTACACAGCAAAGTTTGTAAGCACTGTATGTGCGGATAGAGGACATAGTAGTTTTACGTGAGCACTATTGTTTTTACAGTCCACTAATATACTTTGGAAATCCCTCTCAAGGAGGAAGAATTAGATTGTTGATTATGTATTTCTTTTATTATTTTATGAATTAAGAAAACTGTCCTAAAAATTTTCTGTTCATTCTCCAAAATTAAGTTTTAAAACTCTGTGTTGTAGAGAGAATCTTCATTCTCTCTTGTTTTGAAGTATCAAAAACTTCAACATGATATCATAGCTAGTCCGCACTCTTTGAAGGTCAAAGAAGCTGAAGGAAAGGAGTTCTTTGTTGCAGCAGCTTCTCCAGTAGTCTGAAGACTCAGTCAAAAAGAATCCAAAGGTATTTCTCTATACAGTTTATTGTGTTACTGTTGCAGAACAGTCAACTATTTTAAATACACAGTCAAGTGTTTTTTGAATCATAGTTAAAGAGTGCAAAATGGCTGGAGCCAGCACTAGTATGGGTATTGGAAATATCCACCTCCCACAATTTAATGGGAAAAATTATGACTACTGGTCAATAACTATGAGAGCTTTATTTGCTTCCCAAGACTTATGGGAATGTGTTGAGGATGGCTTTTATGAGCCAGCAGATGAAAATGAGTTTGATGATTTAACTCGGGCAGAAAGGGAGTTGCTGAAGAGAAATAAGAAGAAAGACTCCAAATCTCTCTTCTTTTTGTATCAAGCAGTGCATGAGAGTGTGTTTCCGAGGATAGCAGCAGCCAAGAGATCCAAAGAAGCATGGGAACCTCTCAAAACTGCCTATCAAGGCATGGAAAAGGTGAAGACTACAAAGTTGCAGATGTTGAGGAGAGACTTTGAAACACTCAGCATGAAGGAATTTGATACAATAGATTCGTTATTCCCTCAAGCTATTGGGTTGATAACCTAGATAAAATCTCATGGTGACGCTCTTGAAGAAAGAAGGATCGTAGAGAAGATCTTGAGAAGTTTACCCTCAAGGTTTGAATATATTGTGGTAGCAATAGAAGAAAAAAAGGATCTCTCACAGTTCACGGTAGATGAACTGAGTGCTTCTCTTATGTATCATGAACACAGACTGAGTAGAGGAACAAATTCCTCTTTTGAGAAAGCATTCAAGACTTAGATGTCATTTGGCCGAGGCAGAGGTCGAGGTAGAGAAAATAACAGAGGTCGAGGAAGAAGCCAAAACAGAGGCAGAAATAATCTTGCTAGCACAAGCGGAAGGAGCTGCAATTAGAACCAAGATGAAGGTTCAAGCAAACAACAAGCTCATGGACAAAGGTATGACAAATCCCAAGTCCAATGTCATTATTGCAAGAAATTAGGCCATTATGCAAATGAATGTAGGAAAAATAAAAATGACATCAAAAACAGGCAAAATGCTAATTTTGCAAATGAAGAAGATAAGAACCCAAAGATTGTGTTGATAACATGTAACATCGCACAAGACAAAAAAGAAGATTTTTGGTTCTTAGACTCAGGTTGTAGTAATCACATGACTGGAAACATTGCAATGTTTGCTAATCTGGATGAAAATGTGAAATCTGAGGTAACAACAGGAACTGATAGTAGGATATCTATGAAAGGTAAAGGCAGAGTCAGTATCCTAGCAAGAAATGGAGAACAGATGATTGTGCCAGATGTGTACTATGTACCTGGTCTAAAGTGTAATCTTTTGAGCATTGGACAGCTCATTGATAAAGGTTACAATGTGTTCTTCAAAGATGATGTGTGTACAATCAAAGACATACCTCCAAGTAAGAAGATCATTGTAGAGGTGTAGATGACCAAAAATAGAATGTTTCCTCTCAAACTCAGGGCAAATTTGAAGGAAGGAAGAACTATTGCAGCTGTAACACAAAAAGTCTTTCAAGAAGAAGTGAAAGATGAAAACTGGTTGTGGCACTTGAGATTTGGACATCTCAATTTCGGAGGCTTGAATCTGTTGCACAGAAAGGGAATGGTAAAAGGATTGCCATTGATTGAGAAACCGGACAACCTTTGTGAAGGCTGCATCTTGGGTAAACAACACAGAGAAAGCTTTCCAGTAGGAAAGAGTATAAGGGAAAAAGCACCCTTGGAAATTGTTCACTCTGATGTGTGTGGACCGATGCAAATACCATCATTTGCTGGAAATAAATATGTTTTAACTTTCATTGATGATTACACAAGAAAGACATGGGTGTATGTGTTGAAACAAAAGAGTGAAGTGTTTGAGAAATTCCGCCACTTCAAAACTCTTGTTGAGAAGCAGTGTGGGTATTACATTAAAATGCTCAGAACAGACAAAGGTGGAGAGTACATCTCCAAATACTTTATGTGTTTCTACAGAGAGAACGACATACAAAATAAATTCACCGTGAGGTATACACCTCAACAAAACGGTGTTGCAGAAAGGAAGAATAGGACCATTCTGGATATGGTCAGAAGTATGTTGAAAGCAAAGCACTTGCCGCATGAGTATTGGGCTAAAGCTGTCACCTGCGCAGTTTACATCTTAAACAGATGCCTGACTAAAGCTGTCATGAACAGAATACCAGAAGAAGCATGGAGTGGTCAAAAGCAAACTGTCACTCACATGAGAGTATTCGGCTGTGTAGCATATGCACATGTATCGGATCAGCTAAGGAAGAAGCTTGATAGCAAGGGGGAGAAGTGTGTCTTTATTGGCTACTTTGATGAGTCAAAAGCATACAAAATTTATAATCCATCCACCAAGAAATAAGCAGAGATGTGCAGTTCTGTGAAGATGAAGATTGGGATAGAAGTCTAGAAAATTCTGTGAATGTGAAGACAATTCTGTCTCACGAAGAAGAAGAAGGAGCAGCAACTGTTAACCCTTCTTCGGTGGTTCCTCCTCCACCACTGCAAGTACAACAAATCACACCACAAGTTGGAACTCGAACAAACTTGAGAAGTCAAGGAAGTGCTTCTCCAAGCACACCGCAGGGATCAGGAACGCCCTCAAGTTCGAATGAAACTCCAAGTACACCAAGAAGGCCAAGATTTAGAAATCTGAATGAGATTTATGAACAAGGAGAGGTAAGTAACAATACCGGTCTGAATTCATTATTCGCTTTGTATTGTCATGTTGATGACCGAATTCATTTTGAAGATGTTGTAAATGAAGATAAATGGATTGAAGCAATGAATGAAGAAATTGGTGCAATTGAGAAGAGTAAAACATGGGAGTTAGTGGATCTCCCTGAAGGAAAAGATGCCATTGGAGTTAAGTGGGTCTATAAGACCAAAAGCAATGCTGAAGGCAAGATCGAAAGGCACAAGGCCAGACTTGTTGTTAAAGGCTACAAGCAGCAACAAGGCAGAGACTATGATGAGACCTTTGCACCAGTAGCAAGGATGGAAACAGTCAGAACAGTGTTGTCTATTGCAGCACAACACAAATGGAAGATTTATCAAATGGATGTTAAATCTACATTCCTGAATGGAGTGTTAAAAGAAGAGGTTTATGTTGAACAACCTCCAGGCTATGAAGTTGAAGGCCAAGAGCATAGAGTATGAAAAATGAAGAAGGCTCTTTATGGGCTGAAGCAAGCTCCAAGAGCATGGTACAATAGGATAGATGCTTACCTGATTGAGAATGGGTTTGAGAAGTGTGATGGTGAACCCACACTCTACTTAAAGGAAAATGACAGTAAGATTCTTATCGTTGTATTATATGTAGATGATTTAATTTTTACTGGCAATGATGTTTCTCTCATTGCTAATTTTAAAGCAGTCATGAAAAGTGAGTTTGAAATGACTGACTTGGGTTTCTTGAGATATTTTCTTGGAATTGAAGTAGACCAAAGTGAAAATGGTGTTTTCATTTCTCAAAATAAATATGTAGAAGCAGTATTGAAGAGATTCAACATGCAGAACAGCAAGGCAGCTGTGACTCCAACAGTAATGGGGTTGAAATTAAGAAAAGAAGATAACAGTAAGGATTTTGATCCAAAGTTGTATAAAAATATAGTTGGCAGCCTTATGTACTTAACTGCAACTAGGCCGGACATTATGCACGATGTTAGCTTAATCTCCAGATTCATGGAAAGACCGAAAGAAACTCATTGGCAAGCAACCAAGAGAATTCTAAGGTATGTAAATGGAACGAAGGGATTTGATATATTATACTCCTCTTCTGAAAGTTTCATGTTGACAGGATACACTAACAGTGATTGGGCTGAAAGTGTTGATGATCGAAAGAGCACATTAGGATATGTGTTTCATTTGGGATCAGGAGTAGTTTCATGGGCTTCCAAGAAGCAACCGATAGTTGCTTTATCTACAGCAGAAGCATAATATGTTGCAGCAATAGCAGCAACATGCCAAGCAGTATGGCTGAGAAGAGTTCTCAGAGATTTGTGTCAAGAACAAGAAAAGGGCACAACCATTTACTGTGACAATAGCTCGACGATAGCATTGTCTAAAAATTCAGTTTTTTATAAAAGGACAAAGCACATTGACACCAAGTTTCACTTCATACATGAATTGGTTAACAATGAAGAGATAGTTTTGCAACATTGCAGAATAGAGGATCAATTTGAAGATATCCTCACAAAGCCACTTGCGCAGAAAAGCTTTGATCATTTCAGGAAATGCTTGGGTATGTAGAAAAACCTAGCAGTTGAAATTAAGGGGGAGTGTTGGAAATTAATTCCAACTACTGATGTCAATCAGCAGTAAATACAGAATGACTGAAGTGCGGCACATTGAAGCCTTAGCAAAGGCGGTTGTCGCTTTCTTGAAGCAATTGCAAAAGGATTGGAAAGCCCGCACAAGTGAAGTGCAGAGCAGATAAATATCGGCCCCTTTGATATTTATCTAAGGCAGTTGCCGTTTTCTTGAAGAGCAGAGTTAATGGCTCAGACTCAAAGTCTCACCAGCAGCGCAGAGCTTTGATTACAGGTTGAATCAGGCTTTAAAGCCTTACCAATATAATCGGCAAAGTTAATGCTTGAGGTGGCACAAGTTCGCTGCATTACAAAGCAGCGATGCGATGCAATGATAGTTCTAACACTATCACATCGCAAAACATTCAAAGTACTTGAACGTGCATACCAAATAGTTTTAGCGATGCGATGAGGTCCCACCTCAATCGCAATCGCGGCATCGCAAAGTTAATTGCATGCCAGTTGCACAATGCTAGAACTCCGATGCGATGTGGACCCCGCTCAGATTGCAATCACAAATCTCAAAGAGTCGCGAATCGCAAAGGATTGTAATTGCGCAATCGCAATTGCATATAGCCGACTACCGATGCGATATGGGCCCCGCGCCATCGCAATCGCAGGATCGCAATCGCAAAGCGCAAAGGGTCTTAAAACCTTTGAACCGTTGTTTCGCCGATTGCCGATTGACTTACAGATGCGATGGTGGATATCAAATAGATTTCATATAATTTGAGATCTGGGTTTTATGGGTCGGTTTTTTTATTACAACCGCGCCTTATAAAAGCAATGAGCCCGAAGGCTTATTATAAGAAGAAAAAAAAGAATGAAAGTTTTGCTGTGAATGCGTTTTATGTAATTGAAACGTTATTTTGAGAAATAGAGAATTGTTATAGCCCGCAGGCTGTTACACAACAAAGTTTGTAAGCACTGAATGTGCGGATAGAGGACATAGTAGTTTTACGTGAACACTTTTGTTTTTACAGTCCACTGATATACTTTGGAAATCCCTCTCAAGGAGGAAAAATCAGATCGCTGATTATGTATTTCTTTTATTCTTTTATGAATTAAGAAAATTGTCCTAAACTGTCCAAAATTAAGTTTTAAAACTTTGTGTTGTAGAGGGAATCTTCATTCTCTCTTGTTGTTTTGAAGTATCAGAAACTTCAACAAGAACCTTCATTTTAAAGCCACAACTTTCTCTCCAAACGCTGAGTTGAAAAAGGTGAAAAAAGGAACACTCATCTAATGGCCATTTTCGAATAAGTGTTTTTCTCAATATAGCATCTCATACTTCTTTAACATCAAAACTTTTCCCGGCAGTAGTTGGTTCTCAATAAGTATAGCATCTGTTTTAAATACCCCCTGATTGGAGAGGTTGTGCAAATCATAATCATATGAAATGAACATAGTCATTGACTTGAAATCCTTTTTGGTCTCATACGTGTATCTTTATAGTTTATTTTTTCAATGATGGTTGTAGATTCAACACCAAAATTGGAGGGAAGAGTACTAATTCCGGGTCAGATTTAGACAGTGCCTATAAACAAACCCATAAGGTTTTTGGGCCAGTGATCAAGAACACTGAGTTTTTGCAGAGAAGCATGCCAATTTCAGACAGAAAAATGTGCAGGTTCCAGTGGCTAGTATTAACAACCCTCTTAGAAAGACATAAAAGGAGGCAGGCTCTACAAATATATCAACGATAAAGCCCATAAAATTGAAGCAGTCAAGTAATACAAGCTCTAAAATAGTAACCATAAACCCTGCTAGTGTCCATAACTCTTCAACAAAATCTGTTTGTAATGAATTGGAAGTAACAATATCGGATACCATGGAAAATATTCCATAGGCAAATGGAGAAAATTGTGGGCAAAGTGCTGATATTTCTTGTGATAAAATATCAGCAGTTTATTATGGCAGCCAAATAGGTGCTCTCCTCAAATCCTTGCCTTACGGCCGTCATGATTCACAACTACTAGTTTGCACCAGCATACACACTGCACAACAGGAAAAGTAAACTAGTTTGCATGCAGTTTGTATTTGGAACGACAGTTAACCGGACTTTGCATGAGCTGGGAAAGAGAACTGCCAAACGTAGGAAAAAACATGGAGAAACCAAAATGTTGCAGGAAAACAGATGAACGTTCTGCAAGAAAACATTGTAATAAAAGAATAGTTTATGAAAAAGGGAGTAGACCTAGTGATTTGTAAGATACAACGAAGCAGTATTGTGGTAATTTTTTTTTATTGTAGTATGTTTTTATCTTTTGTTATTTTAATAGTTTTCAAAGAAATATTAATATGTGTTATATGCTATTGTCTTACCAATTTCCTTTACAACATTTAATGCAATTTCTAACCTATATTTTCTTTATTGTTTAAGTTATACACTTCAGTTATACATTTATTACCATTGCATGTGTCCATCGGAAATTTATAGTTATATGTGTATATTTTTATTCAGATTTATAGTAAACCCCAGGTAAGGCAAAAGCCCTAGGGGACTCTTGTCATGTAACTCTGATCTAGGTATTCACATCTTGTCGAGGACTGCTCATTTTATGGCTATTTGGAGAGGTTTCCGTTCTCTCGTCATCAACCTAAAAGCTAGAAATAATTAAAATTATTTACTATTATATATATATATATATATATATACTTTCTCCTTTCTCTATCTCTACTGTGGTATATCGAAAAGTCAATTTTATTATAAATATATATAAATGAATAACCGTTATGGAGATCATTATGGAGATATATTTGCATAACCCGACTTTGTTATTTTCTTTTTGTTGTTTTCCTTTTTCCACATCCACTTACATAGTGGATTAAAAAATAACTTATGGTTAAAGAATTTTCGCCAATCATCTACAATAGAGAAATTACTTAGTTTATATATAATCCTCAGTGTTATTATAAATGTATAACCATTATGGAAGATCAACTGTGGTATATTTCTATCTTCTGTGATGCCTGAGTAAATGTTTTATTTGGATAACTTCACTCTGTTATTTTTTTTATTGTTTTCCGTTTTCCATATCCACTTACACAGTGGATAAAAAATAGTTTATGGTTAAAGATTCTTCCCCAATCATCATCCACAGAGAAATTACTTAGTTTGTACCTATAAGCCCTTTGAAACATAAAATAATATAATATACCTATTTTATTTATATTTATATATCATTTGCAGAACATTAATTGGTTATCTTCTTTCAATTTCTTGAAATACCAAAATCATTTAAAATATAATAGCATTTTATACCAATTCTTTAATGATCTTAAACAACCTTAGTGGCTTGATTCATATAAATTATGTATCTATGGTCTCTCTCTAAATATATTAAAAGTTGCCACAGTGCACCCAAATGTGAACTATGTTTCTGAGTAGTTCCCCGAGCTCTGAGCTCCAACTTCTCCCTACCTAGTAAATAGATCAATAATTCTTGTACAATTCACACCTCTCTGATGTTGAAAATATTAAAGTCACCTGCCAGCCTTGGGCAGTGACAAGAAGAAACAAGTACAAGGCAGCAGAAACAGAGATTGAGTGCGCAGCACTCTGTATTCAAGAAGAATGGAGAATCCGTAAGGAAGAATTAAATTTCTTGATGGGCCGCAGCCACAACAGCAGAGAAGAAATTTAATTTGGTGATGGACAGAGCCGTCTTGCAGCGGAATGAAGATTTCCCGTAGTTCCAGTCTACGGAGGAGCAGACTAAATTAAAAACAGTCGTTTCGGGCTTTAAAGCCCTCAACAACCAGAATGAAGAGGTGGAAGTCCTTTTAATTTTTGAATTGGCGGACAAGTGGTCCCCACCACTTAATCGCTAAATCGCAAATCGCAGATTTGTTTTTGAAGTAGTGTCTTGTTAATGATGGAGCTGCGATGCGATGCGATACAATCGCAATCGCAAATCGCAATGCATATATTATAAACCAAGTGTCTTGTTGATATGGGAGAGTTCCGCAAAGCGGAACGTTTAAAACAAACAAAACATATATAATAATCGCCCTCACAACAGCGGAGGCCCGTGGGTCCACAAGACCACGTGGCGGTATCTTATTACAATCGCAACAGCGTAATCGCAAGGTTCAATTGGCGGAGTTTTGTTATAGGCTCCGATTGAAGGTCCGACCTGATCATATTATATGCCATAGTTTATGCGCCATCGCATCCGAGAGCTGATCGCAATCAGAACTTTTATGTGGATCACAAGTATTCCATAGAAGGTTACGTTGGATGTTTGCGATGCGATTCAATCGCAATCGCAACATCGCACTTCACCACGGTGCAAGTTTTGTTGACATCACAAATTTGCCGATTGCAGATTGCCGACTGCGAAGTGGTCCCCACTCGTACGTCAGGCATTTCATAATTTTAAAGTTCCGCAAAGGATTTTCCTTTGTATTTGGTTTTATTTTTGTTTTAAGTTTTAATATAGTTTCTTTTACGAAATGTTAAAATATATGCGCGGCATATAAAAAGAAAAAGGACTGCGAGCCATTGTAATTGTATTGTTCTATTTTGGTTTTTCGCACAGCAGCGCGGAAAAAGAAATACACAGCAGTGTGTTGAATGTATGAAGACAGAGTATTGTTCTTGAGAGACAGAGAATTGTTCTGTGCACTGCGTTTTGAAGCAGTCACCATTTTCGTTATCCCTCTGTTAAGAGGAAGACTTGTATAAGGTTTTTTTTGAAATAGAAGTTGTTTCAAAGTCTGGAAACTCTGTCTCCTGTTAATTTTTTTTACTTCTCTGTGTTTAGGAGGAGAGCGTATTCTCTTCTCTTGGAATTCTCAAAATTCCAACATGGTATCGGAGCTAGTCTAGGCTCTTTGAATATTTCAAAGAAGCTGAAGAAGAAGACATGTTGCAGCGTTTCTCTCCAGCAGCGTGAAAAGCTCAACAGTAGTCAAGGTCAGGTATTTCTCAAAGATAAAAGAGCAGTTGTTTATTGTTTAAATAATTTGTTCTTTCAAGAAGGAAAGACAGTTTGTTAAAGTCTGAGTTCAGTTTAAGAAGCAATGGCTGGACCAAACACTGGTATGAATCTTGGAAGTGTTCAGCTTCCACAGTTTAATGGAAAGAACTATGATTATTGGGCCATTACCATGAGAGCCCTATTTGTCTCACAAGACTTGTGGGAACTAGTAGAAGATGGTTTCACAGAACCAGCTGATGAGCAGGCTTTTAATGCCTTAACTCAAGCAGAGAAAGATGTATTGAAGAATAATAGGAAGAAAGATGCTAAAGCTCTCTTCTGTTTGTATCAAGCTATAAATGAGAGTGTGTTTCCAAGGATAGCAGCAGCTAAGAAATCAAAGGAGGCATGGGAAACTCTGAAAGTAGCCTATCAAGGTATGGAGAAAGTTAAAACAACAAAACTTCAATTGCTGAGAAGAGATTTTGAAACTCTTTGCATGAAAGAGTCAGACAGTGTTGATACATTTTTCACACATGTGATTGGGATTGTAAATCAGATAAGATCCCATGGAGAAACTCTTGAAGATAGAAGGATTGTGGAGAAAATTTTGAGATGCTTACCCTCAAAGTTTGATGTTATTGTTACCACCATAGAAGAGACCAAAGATCTCTCACAGTTCACAGTGGATGAACTTCATGCCTCACTAATAACTCATGAACAGAGATTGAGCAGAGATGAACACTCATCTCTTGAGCATGCCTTCAAGACCCAGATGCCTTCAGGAAGAGGAAGAGGTCAAAGAAAAGGAAGAGGAAGAGGCAGAAGTCAGAATAGAGGTGGAAGGGAAAGCTCTTCACATTCACATGGAAGGAGCAACAGTCAAAGCCAGAGCCATGGCCAATGCAACAGCCAGCAAGGTGGACATCAACACCAACATGCTCAAGGACAAAGGTATGACAAATCCAATGTCCAGTGTCATTATTGCAAGAAATATGGGCACTATGCCAATGAATGTAGAAAGAAGCAAAATGACATGAAGAATAGGCATAATGCTAATGTAGCAAAAGAGGAAAAGAACCCAAGTAATGTGCTGTTAGCTTGTAATGTAGCACAAGATAAAGAAGATGATGTTTGGTTCTTAGATTCTGGATGTAGTAATCACATGACTGGCAACAGAGCAATGTTTGCCAATCTTGATGAAGAAGTTAAATCTGAAGTGACCACTGGGACTGATACTAAAATCTTTGTCAAAGGGAAAGGCAGAGTAAGTATTCGTGCAAGGAATGGGGAGCAAAAATTTGTCCCTGATGTGTATTATGTTCCAGGTCTGAAATGTAATCTTTTGAGCGTTGGGCAGCTCATAAACAAAGGTTACAATGTTATATTCAAAGATTATGTGTGCACCATAAGAGATATTCCTCCAAGTAAGAAAATTATTGCTGAAATTCAAATGACCAGCAATAGAATGTTTCCGCTCAAGCTCAACATTGACTTGAAAGGAAAAGGAAAGAATGTAGCAGCTGTAACTCAAGAGACCTTCCAGAAGGAAGAGAAAGATGAAAATTGGTTATGGCATCTGAGATTTGGACATCTAAATTTCGGAGGCTTGAATTTGTTGCACAGAAAAGGAATGGTAAAAGGTTTACCACTGATAGAGAAGCCTGACAGCCTATGTGAAGGTCGCATCTTGGGAAAGCAACACAGAGAAAATTTTCCTTCAGGGAAAATCATAAGGGCGAAAGCACCTTTGGAGATAATCCACTCAGATTTATGTGGGCCGATGCAAACAGCATCTGTTTCAGGCAGCAATTACATGCTAACTTTCATTGATGATTTCACACGAAAAGTGTGGGTTTATTTCTTAAAATATAAGAGTGAAGTCTTTCAGAAATTTCGTCATTTTAAAGCTCTTGTAGAAAAATAGAGCGGACTGCACATCAAAGTCCTCAGAACTGACAGAGGAGGAGAATACATATCAAAGGAATTTCTGCGTTTTTGCAGAGAGAACGGCATACACAAGCAGTTTACCACTAGGTACAAGCCGCAACAAAATGGAGTGGCTGAAAGGAAGAATCGAACCATAATGGAGATGGTGAGAAGTATGCTAAAGGCGAAACACTTACCGAATGAGTATTGGGCAGAAGCAGCAAACTGTGCTGTATATATTTTGAATAGATGCCCTACAAAAGCAATGATGAACAAAGTTCCAGAAGAAGCGTGGAGTGGCAGAAAACAGGGAGTCACCCACATGAGAGTTTTTGGGTGTGTAGCATATGCACACATTCCAGACAAATTGAGAAAGAAGTTGGATAGTAAAGGAGAGAAGTGCATTTTCTTTGGATATTGTGAAGATTCCAAAGGATACAGACTGTATAACCCATCCACAAAGAAGTTTGTAATTAGCAGAGATGTGCAATTCATCGAAGAGGAAGCGTGGGATGGAAGCATTGAGAAAACAGTCAATGTTAAAAACTATTTATCTCATGACGAAGATGATGTAGATGTGGTTGAGATTAATAACCCATCCATTGCACAACCTCCAGCAGCGTAAGGCCAGCAAGGGACGCCTCAAGCGGCAGTAAGAACACCCTTGAGAAGAAGCGGCAGTGGTTCATCGAGTACACCACAAGGAGCAGAATCGAGTGCTTCATCAAGCACGGCTACACCAAGTGAAAGAGGAACAAGATTCAGAAGCCTTAGAGAAATCTATGAGCAAGGAGAAGCAGATGAAGGTATGAATTCCTTATTTGCTTTGTATTATCAAGTTGATGATCCTATTCATTTTGAAGATGCTATTAAAGATAGAAAATGGATAGAAGCTATGGATGAAGAAATTAAAGCCATAGAGAAGAACAAAACATGGGAATTAGTTGATCTACCAGAAGGTAAAGAAGTCATTGGAGTTAAATGGGTATACAAGACCAAAAGCAATGCTGAAGGAAAAATAGAAAGACACAAGGCCAGACTTGTTGTCAAAGGATATAAGCAGAAGCAAGGGATTGATTATGAATAAACTTTTGCACCAGTTGCAAGAATGGAGACGGTAAGAGCAGTGCTGTCCATAGCAGCACAAAATAAATGGAAAGTATATAAAATGGATGTAAAATCCGCATTTTTAAATGGAGTTTTAATGGAAGAGGTATATGTGGAACAGCCTCTTGTATATGAGAAGAAAGGCCAAGAGCATAAGGTCTGTAAATTGAAGAAAGCTCTTTATGGGCTAAAACAAGCACCAAGAGCATGGTACAGCAGAATAGATTCTTATCTATTGGAGAATGGATTTGAAAAGTGTGAGGGAGAACCCACCCTCTACATCAAAGAAAAGGATGGTAAGTTGTTGATTGTTGTTTTATATGTTGATGATTTAATTTTTATAGGTAATGATGATTACCTTGTTGAAAATTTTAAAACAGTCATGAAAGATGAATTTGAAATGACTGACATGGGTTTATTAAGATACTTCTTGGGAATAGAAGTGGAGCAAGGTGAGAAAAGAATTTTTATTTCTCAAGCAAAGTATGTGAATCAAGTTTTGGAAAGATTCAACATGCAGGAGTGAAAAGCTGCAATTACTCCCACGGTAATGGGATTGAAGTTGAGCAAGAATGACAGCAGCAAGGATTTTGATCCAAGTTTATATAAAAGCATAGTTGGCAGCCTCATGTATTTGACTGCAACTAGGCCGGATATTATGCATGCTGTTAGCTTAATTTCCAGATTTATGGAAAAGCCAAAAGAAGCACATTGGCAAGCAGCAAAGAGAATTCCGAGGTATGTGAAAGGAACAAAAAGATTTGGTATTTTATATACAGCTTCAGAAAATTCAGAATTAGTTGGATACACTGACAGTGATTGGGCTGGAAGTGTAGATGATCGGAAGAGCACTTCCGGTTATATTTTTCATATGGGTTCAGGAGCCATTTCATGGGCTTCCAAGAAACAACCTATTGTAGCATTATCTACAGCAGAGGCAGAATATGTGGCAGCTACAGCAGCAGCGTGTCAAGCAATTTGGATGAGAAGGATGATGAGAAGTTTGTGCCAAGAACAGGTAAAGGGCACTGTGATTTATTGTGACAATAGCTCAGCTATTGCATTGTCAAAGAATTCTGTGTTTCATAAAAGAACAAAGCACATAGACACAAAGTATCATTATATCAGAGAATTGGTGAATAATGGTGAAGTTGTTTTACAGCATTGTAAAACAGAGGAGCAATATGCAAATATTTTAACTAAACCATTGGGACAGAAGACCTTTGAATTTCTAAGAAAATGCCTGGGTATGATGGATAACCCAGCAGCTGACTTTAAGGGGGAGTGTTGAAAATATTAAAGTCACCTGCCAGCCTTGGGCAGTGACAAGAAGAAACAAGTACAAAGGCAGCAGCAGCAGAAGCAACAGATATTGAGTGCGCGGCACTCTGTATTCAAGAAGAATGGAGAATCAGTAAGGAAGAATTAAATTCTTGATGGGCCGCAGCCACAACAACAGAGAAGAAATTTAATTTGGTGATGGACAGAGCCGTCTTGCAGCGGAATGAAGACTTCCCGTAGTTCCAGTCTACGGAGGAGCAGACTAAATTAAAAACAGTCGTTTCGGGCTTTAAAGCCCTCAACAACCAGAATGAAGAGAAACAGGCGGAAGTCCTTTTAATTTGAATTGGCGGACAAGTGGTCCCCACCACTTAATCGCTAAATCGCAAATCACAAATTTGTTTTTGAAGCAGTGTCTTGTTAATGATGGAGCTGCGATGCGATGCGATACAATCGCAATCGCAAATCGCAATGCATATATTATAAACCAAGTGTCTTGTTGATATGGGAGAGTTCCGCAAAGTGGAACGTTTAAAACAAACAAAACATATATAATAATCGCCCTCACAACAGCGGAGGCCCGTGGGTCCACAAGACCATGTGGTGGTATCTTATTACAATCGCAACAGCGTAATCGCAAGGTTCAATCAGCGGAGTTTTGTTATAGGCTCCGATTGAAGGTCGGACCTGATCATATTATATGCCATAGTTTATGCGCCATCGCATCCGAGAGCTGATCGCAATCGGAACTTTTATGTGGATCACAAGTATTCCATAGAAGGTTACGTTGGATGTTTGCGATGCGATTCAATCGCAATCGCAACATCGCACTTCACCACGGTGCAAGTTTTGTTGACATCACAAATTTGCCGATTGCAGATTGCCGACTGCGAAGTGGTCCCCACTCGTACGTCAGGCATTTCATAATTTTAAAGTTCTGTAAAGGATTTTCCTTTGTATTTGGTTTTATTTTTGTTTTAAGTTTTAATATAGTTTCTTTTACGAAATGTTAAAATATATGCGCAGCATATAAAAAGAAAAAGGCCTGCGAGCCATTGTAATTGTATTGTTCTGTTTTGGTTTTTCGCACAACAGCGCGGAAAAAGAAATACACAGCAGTGTGTTGAATGTATGAAGACAGAGTATTGTTCTTGAGAGACAGAGAATTGTTCTGTGCACTGCGTTTTGAAGCAGTCACCATTTTCGTTATCCCTCTGTTAAGAGGAAGACTTGTATACGTTTTTTTTTTAAATAGAAGTTGTTTCAAAGTCTGGAAACTCTGTCTCCTGTTAATTTTTTTTACTTCTCTGTGTTTAGGAGGAGAGCCTATTCTCTTCTCTTGGAATTCTCAAAATTCCAACATCTGACCCTGAGCAACATCTTGTTAATTTTTGGGTTTCGCTATAGTCTTTTTTTCCTACTATCTATTTCTTTAGAAACTGACGGTCTGTATCTCTCACCGTTATCTTTACACATTTTCACTCATGACATTTATCTCCAGTCATGAAATTTTTGGTGGCTTGGTGTTACCAACCATTCAACTAAATAGCTAAAAAGAAGATTTTTCTTCTTTTTGTTTCTCACACTGTTTTCCTAACAATTGAAAGTCTAATCTCACATGATAGTTTTTAATACATTTTCAAAAATAACAACACAAAAATACAATTTTTTTCTTAATTTCAAAATAAATATTTACATTGTCACATCATATCACTTTTCAGCCACATGTTAAGTATTACATTTATTTATTATGATTATCCTTCATATGTTTGTAAAGTAGAATTAACCTACAGTCCATTAATGGTGGAAAGAAATTATAAAATAATGTTTTTATAAATTGAGTGAATGGTTGAATTTGTGAAAAGTTTTAAATATCATGAATTTAAATTTTTATTGGTAGAATTTTTTTTATAATTTTTTATTAGATTATTAATTTTTAGTTATTATTTATATTAATACTCTGACAAATGCAAGTTATAAATTTTTAATTTGAAAAACAAATAGTTATTGTTCAATATTATTGGGAAAATTAATTTTCAAACCATTGTTTGGATCATAATTTTGAAGGTCTTATTATAGCTTTTGTGCCACTTGAATAATTGCTTCTAACTTTTTTGCCATAATTTCTGGATGTAGTTGCGATATTTATGTCATAATTTCTAAATATGTGCAATAATTTTTCATTGTTAACCTTGATAAAAAAAAACCACCTAAACTTAAAATTCTTGAAAATAGTTCATACTCATTTAAATAACCTATTTACCATTAATTAATGCCCATTATAATTTAAAGAAATATCTGCATTAAAAATGAATAAGAAAAAGATGAAAATAAATATACCCATATTATTTATATATTTTTCAACCATTTAATATGTATCAGTCAAAATAAAAATGTCCAAATTTGAATAGTCTTTATTTCATAATAGAGAATTAATTTTTCCATTTCATATATCAATTTACAATTTAAAAAAATATAATCTTACTTAAATGTAAAAATTAAACTGCTATAGATAAATAAATGAATTCAATCATAAGATAAATTTACTCGAGCAAATGGATCGTTGCAAACTATACAGTTAAAACTTCCGATTCCAAAAAGAGCGCAATATTGTTCCTGAAAAAATGCCATAAGTTCGGTTGTAGTCAATGTTACTATCTAGTCCAGCTTAACGGCAACCGTGACGAAAGCCCGCAGCAGCGAAGCAATACGTGTTACGCAATTTACATTTTTCTCCCCTTTTGAACGCCCCTCACAAAATAACTTTTCCTACCTACCAATATCCAACGCGTTCATACACGGCGGCCTCCCTCTGAGTGAGTTACCCGTACAGAGAAGCACATTCTTCCAAATCCGCGACAGCGTCGGCGTCAGAGCCGTAGTCCGCGCTACAAAGTGGAGATGGTGGGTGTCAGCGGTGAAATGAAAGGGTAAGGTGTTGCTTGTCGGAATGACTTTCCAAGGCTGCGAAACAGCAAACCGTTTCGAAGAGTCGGTGGCGTATCCGGGTGCGGGCGGTGTGTTACAATGAGTAAGGTGGTCAAGAAAGCAAGTCGGTTTGCCGCGGTGGAAATGTCCTTCAGTATTCTTTCTTCCTCTAAGATGTTAGAGTTTTGTTTTATTATTATTTTTCTATGATTAGTATTTCAAGATGGATGGTATGATTGTTAATATTGATAACCCTTATCATAAGAGTCATCTAATTAAAATTAAAAAGATCAATCATGACAATTTGATTTTATAATGACAATATTTGGAAAAGGTTTTTTCATACAAATATTTAGGTATTGACATTCATCATCACTTGAATTGGAAGTATAACATTGAGTAAAAGAAAGGTTTTTTCATACAAATATTTAGGTATTGACATTCATCATCACTTGAATTGGAAGTATAACATTGAGTAAAAAGATTATTGGCAGCTGGAAAGCTTACTATGAGCTCAAAAACAATTGCAAGATGATTGATCTCTAGATTTGGAGTAAAAAAAATTCATCTTTGAGACTCTCCTTAGCCCTATTATTTTTTATGGATGTGAGGTTTGGGGTTATAGTATATCTAGAGAGTCTAGAGAGTCTTGGAGGAAGATGGAGCTGATCCAAAATCAATTTATAACCTACAACGTCAAGATTAAAGGTAGTACTCTCTATCCTATCCTTTTATTGAAGTTAGTCTTTCCCTCACTAAAAGCATGACTATGTTCACTATTTGATGTATAAGAAAAAGCTCTACAACATAGGAACGGTCAAGTTCCCAAAATTGCTTCTAACTCTAGTAAAAAACCCAACCTCTAGCTCAAGTGGGGTTGGCACAAGGATGCCTAGTAGTGGCTTGAATATTGGCCGTTAAAAGAGGATATCATTTTGGAGAATAAAGATTATATTAAAACTACTATTACTTCCAAATTTAAGGATAAATTGTGGGATGGTAAGAGGCTAGAGGGGGAGAGGAAACTAAGGTATTATAACGAGGTGATCAACCCTACTCTAGCTCACTAGAATTATCTCTTTGTCTTGACCAATGCTAAAAAGAAAATGGACATTGGAAAGATAAGAACTAACTCCCATATGCTTGGAAGTGAGATCCTCCCTTAATCCATTGCCAAAACACCTTTGGAAGAAATAATTTGTCAACTAATGAAAAACATTTCCATTCTCTTTTTCAAAACTTCTACCACAGTGCCAGCCTTCTTGATAGTTATCTAGGAGCACTTCTTTCCCTAGTATTTTTTTTTTTAACTAGAACGGTTATATTATATTGAAGAAAAGCGCTGTTAGGCCCGGGCCTAAGCAGCCAGTACAATCAGAATCGCTACCATAGCAGACATTACAACGGTCATTACATCTAAACCTCCATTAACCTTTTAAGGAATAGTGGACAGATTCGGGTCTTCTGCATTTAAGCTTATCATCCCTTCTTGAAGTGTACAGCCTATGTTGGCCAAATTATCAGCTTCCTTGTTGAGAGCTCTGAGGATGTGAAAGACATTTACTGAGGGGAAGATCTTCAGCATTCTGTTTACTCTTCCTAATTGTTTGTTGAGCACCGGGTTCATGAATCCCTTCTTGCTGACAATAGCTTTTATCAACACCTCTGAGTCTCCAAAGATCATAATTCCACTTGGATTTTCCTTTCTGACGGTTTGACATGCTTTCCATAAACTTAAAATTTCTGCTTGGTTATTTGATTTCAGCCCCAATCCCCAACTGAATTCCTCTTTGGTCCCATTTGGATAGTAAATCACCCCTCCAGCTCCGGATCTACCCGGGTTGCCTTTTGAGGCTCCGTCAAAGAACACTGTAGTCTTACCTTGAGCTTTCCACCATTGGTGAAATTTGTCCTCCGGCATTCGAATCTGCCAATGTTCCACATAAACCGGTCGGAGCATTGCAAGAGTGATGATCGGACTGGTGAAAGGAGCCAACCACGACCTTTCCTCAGGTCTGAGAGTGCTGTCTTCTTTGTTCTGAGAATGAATCAAGGTCTCAATTAGAAGGGATTTGGCCTGATCTGCCACTTTATCTGCCGTAGTTTCTTTGTTGCTGAATATGATTTCGTTACGGGCTAGCCATAACTTCCAGCACACGTATTTGGGAGCTGCTGTCCACACCTTGTGCCATATGGAATTGCTGGAAATTTTATGAGGGTAGGCAGAGATCCAAGAGAGAAACATGGAGTTGATTTCTCCTTGAGACGGTGGTTGCACATTCAGTCCTACCAGAAAGTAGGACCAAACTTCCTTCGCGAAGTCACATTCCAAGAACAAATGCCCTGAGGTTTCAAGCGCTGCTTTGCATAGAGCACAGCGATGAGGTCCAACGATGTTCCTCTTGCTCAGATTTTCTCCCGTCAAAATTTTGTTTTGGAACAAGATCCAGAAGAAAAAATTGACTTTGGGTATACTGAATCTGTCCCAAATTAGCTTCCAAACTGTCGCTGGATAAGTCAGGTCTTTTTTACTTTGGATTTGGAGATATCCCTGCTTTGCTGTGTAGGTCCCTGTTTTCCCCCATCCCCAGTGATCTGCCTCATCTTTATGCACCGGAGCGAAGTCTGAGATAGCTCTTTTAAAAGCTGCGAGATGATTCTCAAGATGCTCTGGTGGCTTGGGTAGTTTCCAATGCTGCCAATTGCCATTGACGTCCCATTCTGATATGTCTTCAATTCTCTTTATTCCTTGCGCTTTAAACCATTCTCTTAGTTCTTTGATGTCGTTGGAGTCCTCAAGCGGTGGATGACCCATTATGCAGTCCCTCCAGATCCTTGTATTTTTCCCATTTCCTGGTACTCTATACAAATGCGTTTTGAAAAAATTTATGCCTTTGCTGCAAAGTTTCCAAACATTCGTGCCCTTTGGGGCGTTTTCAGCTGTGAAAGTAGTAAGGGGCCGGTTCTCTAAATATTTAATCTTGAAGATTCGGCTGACAGGGTGAAGAGGTTTGTCGATTAATTGCCACAGTAGCTTACAGCCCAAAGCCAGATTAGCATTCTGTGGATCACGAATTTGCAGCCCACCTTCCAGAAGGGGGCGTTTCACTATTTCCCAATTGATTAAATGAAACTTGCTTTGATTGCCTCGACCGCCCTTCCACATGAAATTTCGCATTAGTCTGGTTATCTGATCTGAGATAGCTTTAGGAGCTAACATCAGAGCTGCCTGGTATGTGGGCAGAGCTGAGAGGACAGCCTTGATAAGAATGAGTTTTCCCCCGGTGGTGAGCCAGAACCCTCCCCACCCACTGATCTTCTTCTTGAATTTCGAGATGACTTCCTCCCATAGATGATTCCTGTTGGTTCTTATCGTGATTGGTAGCCCCAGGTATTTCAATTTATCCCACTCTGCATAACCAATGAAGCCCAAATCGTTGGCTATTTTCTCAATGGTGTGTTTGTCAGTGTTCCAGCCGTATACAGCACTCTTTTTTTCACTTATAAGCGTTCCTGAAACACTGCAATACTTCTGAAGAGTGTTTTTGAATGAATTTGCCATTCTAGCAGAGGCGCCCCCAAGCAGAATCGAATCATCAACGAAGAAGGCATGATTCACTGGATCGATACCATTTTCTATTCTGATGCCAGGGATATTTCCATCATTCTTTTCCTTGGTGAGCTTTCTGCTCAAGGAATCTGCCATGATAATGTAAAGGAATGGGGAGAGGGGGCAGCCCTGCCTCAACCCTCTGGTAGCCAGGAAGAAGTTCGCCGGTCTGCCATTAACCAATGGGGCTATCCAAGTCCTTTCTATACAGGCTCTGATCAGTTTTATAAAGTCATGACAGAACCCAAAAGAGGAGAGAACCCTGTACAGGAATGATCTATTAACTCTATCAAAAGCATTACACATGTCTAGTTTAATAAGCATACCTTGTTCTTTCCTGGCATGGCTGGAGTGCAGAGCTTCCTGGACTTGAATAACATTGTCCAGTATGTGACGGCCTTTCACGAATCCTCCTTGTGCTGGAGATATCAGTTTTTGCAGAAGGGGTTTTAGTCTATTTGCCAGCAGTTTGGCCATAATCTTGTAGGAGGCGTTACATAGAGAGATTGGCCTGTATCTGTCGAACGACCCCGGGTTTGCTTCCTTTGGTATTAGTGCTAGAAATGTGGAGTTAATTCCACCGCCCACCTTGGCCTTTCTCATGATACCTTGGATCATTTTTAGAAGGTCAGATTTGATAAGCGCCCAGCAAATTTTGTAGAAATGGATTGAAAATCCATCTGGTCCTGGTGCTTTATCCGGCTCCATCGACCACACAATCCTATAGATTTCTTCCTCCGAGACCAACTCCAAGAGGGAGTTATTGTCATCAACATTGACTAGCTTTGGAATATTTGACAGAAAAGCATTAATGTCCTCCTCTCTTCCATTCCTTTCTGCAGTGAGAAGACTATGGAAGTGATCCTCGGCAGCAGTCTTGACATGTTCGAAACCTTTACATACCTGTCCATTGGCTAAAGTGATTTCTGCAATGTGGTTTTTTGATAATCTTGCCCTGTACTGTTTATGAAAGTAAGCAGTGTTTCGATCTCCAGCCTTAAGCCATAGGCTACGTGACTTCAATCTCCAGTACTCCTCTTCATTTCTGAAGGAATTGTATGTTCTCCTTTGAGCAACGTTTTCTTCTGTTAGGTCTGCTGGGGAGATGTCTTTTTTTTCCATGTCAAATTGTAGATCTGCCAGCTTTTGAACAGCCTCTTTTCTCTGACTAGTGGGAGTCTTAATGGCTTTCTTGATCCAGTCTTTTAAAGCTTTTTTTGTGCTTTTTATCTTTTGCTCCCATACGTAACTTGGAGAGCCCGTGACCTCAATACTCCAGGCATATTGCACTGTTTCGTGGAACCCTTCTATTCCTGCCCAGAGAGGGTTAAATCGGAATGGTAAAGGCCCTAAATCTTCTTCATCCTTAATGCATAGCATGATTGGTTTGTGGTCTGAAGTGAGTTTAGGGAGGATCTTTGTTAGAACTATTCTATTGTCCAGCATAATGGAGCTGTTAGTGAGGAACCTGTCCAGCCTTGCTGCAATATGATCTCCTCCAGTTCTGTTATTGGACCAGGTATATTCTCCTTTGGCTGGTTTGAAATCTTCAAGATCCCAATGAAGAATAAGGTCTTCCACGATATGGAGAAAGGGGTCCCTCGAGGAACTCCCACCTTTCTTCTCTTTTGGATCCAATACTATGTTCAAATCTCCTCCTAAAATTACATTCTGAGGGTTATGCAGCTCTAGGTAGTCTGAGAGAGTTTTCCAACACTCTTTCTTTTCATCATAATGTATAGGAACATATAAGTTAAACAGAGCCAGCACTAGATTGCTTGCTTTATGACGGAGTTCAGTGAAAATCCAGTGTTGAGATTCATGAAATATTTCTAATGAAAAGAGTTTTTGAGACCAGAAAGTACCTATTCCTCCTGCAGTGCCTCTTGCGCTGATTGCCTTACCTTCATCAAATTTCCACTTGGTGTTGCTTGTGTTTAGAAGGAGCTCCCCCTCTATTTTTGTTTCTTGGAGCATTAGAATGTCTGCGGGTTCCGATTTCAAAAGATCTTTGATTTCTTCTGCCTTGTTGGGATTCCCCAGACCCCTGCAGTTCCAAGAGATCATCTGCATCATTTAAAACTAGAAGGGGTAGGTCCACCTCCCTTAGGAGTCCTTAATCTGGTGTTTCTGCCTAGTGCCATTTCAATAGTAGCTTGGCTGCCTAGGGTTTTTTGTCTTTCTGATTCTTCTTCCCTGGTTTCTCTATTTGACTTTCTACCAGCTTTCTTTGATGGCCTCTCGAAGGTCTCATCATCCGAGGATCCATTGGTTTCTGCATTCTTCTTTTTAGACTTAATGATGTCTGCATAAGAGGGGGAAGAGGTGTTACCTTGAGAGGGGATTGAAATGATGCCCGGGTCTGGAGCGGGTATGTTGTCCTTTGGGATTGAACCATCTGTCTCGACTTCTGGAGGGTCTTGCTGTAGATCTAGTGCTTCAAAGGGGTTTTTGTCCACTTCTAGGCTGCCTTTATCCTTGCTTCCTGAAGTTTGAGTGTTTGAGTTTTCTTGCCCTGCTTTGTTCTCCACTCCTTTACCTTTGTTTTTGTTGTTCTGTCTGCTGTTTGATGGCTTCTTGACTTGATTCCACTGTTCACCTTTTTCTTTTTCTGTTTGCTCCTCGTTTTTTCTCTTGCAGTACCTTGCGAAGTGTCCGTATTCGTGACAATGACGGAATTTGAAGGGGAACTGTTCGTAATCAAGTTCCTGGACATGTGACCAATCTGCTACTGTGAGATTGATTGCTTCAGGCAGCCCAATTTCAAGGTCCACCTCTACGCAAATGCGGGCGCAGGAAAACTGATCCTTCCTCGGTGCTTGATCGATATATCTTCCTAGGGCATTGCCAATAGACTGCAGTGATCTTTGATTCCAGCAGTGGAGGGGAAGGTGGGGCAGTCGCACCCATACTGGCACCGCCGTGGGCACGTCCTGTGCAGGGTCGAAGTCTGGCGACCATTTATTCAGGTAGAGACCTTGAGGGCCCATGAAATATGGCCCATTTCGAAATATCAAGCTTCTATCTTCCACATTGTCGAAGACGAATACAAAAAAACCTTTCCCCACAAAGTGGCTCTTGATGCTTTCCTTCACCAGGGGTATCCAGTTCCTTTTTACCCATTCATCGACTGCCTTCGGGGAAGGCCATAACCCTGTGAACTGGCCTATAAGGCCCCTTTCAGCCAGGTTCAGCGCGGATTTGCACGTCTCTTCCACTGGCAAGGAAACCGAGGGAATGTTAGCCAGTTTTTTCACAAATTTCTGCTGAATGCCAGATGAGGGCCGGATACCCGAAGCTGCAACGAGTGAGTTGAACGCCGCCAGCTCCGGAGGCAAAGGGGGAGAAGCCGCAGGGCCCCCTCCAGTGTCCATGGAGGAGACCGCTCGAAGAATGCCGCCGAACAGGCGCGGCTAGGTCAGTTGCAGAACCCAGGGCGCGCGCGCAACAGATTTTTAAGTTGTTCGTTGTCGAGAATCTGCTAAGTTTCTTTCCCTAGTATTTAATTATAGAAATAAAATATTAAAAAATCTCAATCATTAAAATTTAAAAAATCATAAAAATTAACTAAATTATAACTTTTTTCCTAGATAACTAACATAAAAAAATTTGATTGAACCAACAAATATGAATAATCATTGTCCTAAAAATGAACCACACTTTCAAACTTAAAATGTCAACCAAGTTTGTTTTATATTATGTGCCTACTTTGAAAACGCTATAACAAAATTATTCTTCTCAATCCTTTCCTATAAAACTATTTTTTTACTATTACTAAAAAAAATAATATAACAATTACCTTCTCAAAAATAATAAATTATTTTATAATAAACAATAATTTATATTTTATATTTTTTATTAACTTAAAAATAAAAATAAATAAATAAATAAATCATTCTTTTAACCAATTTTAATTTTCTGACTTTTTATTTTTGCTACTGTTAAAAATCGAGTTGTTTTTAGTGCAGTTTTTTTGGAGATTTTTCTGGTTGATTTTTCCGATCAAATTTCTTTAAAATCAAGCAAGAATTCATTGAAATCACATATTTGATGGGTAACCCTGCACAATCCAATGCCTTGAGAGTTTTTTAGAGTACTGAATTCATATAATCAAAAAACCAATTTAAATAACAGAAAACAAAATTTCACTTCAAAATTTTCTACCAAATTCTAGTACCAAAAATTCCAAAAATATACACTATAAACAACTCCGTTAAAAATATTCAGGAAAAA
Organism: Pinus albicaulis; assembly: GCA_034641835.2. Classification (NCBI taxonomy): domain Eukaryota; kingdom Viridiplantae; phylum Streptophyta; class Pinopsida; order Pinales; family Pinaceae; genus Pinus; species Pinus albicaulis. Next base: position 1,790,959,011 of record CM076578.1, on the reverse strand, counting down.
ATTTATTTCTATCATATTTTAGGTTAGTTTAAGTTACCTATGGAGAAAATAAATATCCCATCTTAATGGAGGGAGGAGTCTCTCACGATACCCACGACAACATTTTACAGAATTCTAATTACAGCATTTTATAAGTCTGACCAGTCATTATTCCATTCAACCTCGTACCTAACTCTGCCCAGCTGGAAAAATATAAAACGTGATTGAGATATCAACATCAATATCCAATTAGAGTCACGCGTTTTGTTCTGTGAATATCATGGAGAGTGATCATCTAATTCTTCGTATTGACTCAGCTGTTTCCGTATTTTTGCTCGGAAATTCAACGCCAAATGGTCAGCTCTATACACAGCCCATCTCTCCATTATTTATATTTTTCCTTCTCACGCAGCCCACAAGGAAACCATCTTCTTATTTTCTTAACTGTAACGATCGATTACAGGCATAGTTCTCATCTCAAATCTCTGTGTAACGATCGATCACAGAGCCGATTAGAAAACCACCTTCTTATTTTGCTTAACTGTAACAATCGATTACAGGCATAGTTCTCATCCTCCAGTCTCTGAGCTCAGATCGGTATCATGGGAGGCAACTCAAGATCTACTTCTTCAGCTTTGGCTTACGGATTGCTTATACACTGGCTGCTTGCAATTCTCTGCACGACATTGCCATTTTCAGGAGCCCGTCCCTTGCCCGCTCAACTTAAGGCTCCATCACTGCAGGCTAATAATCACAGGCATCATAATGATGATCATGAGGTTACTCACCACATTAACGAAGGTCTGCCACAGAGATTATTACGATTAAGTCTCCACCCATCTGATGTTATGGGAAACAGTGCCTTCAAGCTCGTATTCACAATGTTACCAAAAGGACCCGTTGCTCCCTCGGGGCCTTCCCCTACTACCAACAGTTTTCCCAACGCCGACTCAACTCAGATCTCTACCACAAGCGTTTCAGATCAACCATGACCTGCAGTTCTCGCTTTCGCCTATACAAATTTCGAATATTGAATTTCATGGGCAACTGTCTAGTAGCAAGATCTGGTCAGGATCTCCGCACATACAGTTCCACACTATTTTTCATTTTCGAGAATGAATGTGTACACAGTGATATGTTCCGTCCAGAGATGGAGTCAATCATGCAATCTTCTGTACATTTTTTCGACATAAATTATATTCTTTATTCATTTATATTTATTTGGCTTGATTTAATGTTTTATTAATTTACAATTATTTGGCTTGATTTAATGTTTTTGTGAGGTAAACTTTTCTAATTTTTCAAATCGCTGTTATACAGTTATATATCAAGATGCTTTGAAATCAGTCCTAGAGCTGTCTCAGGGAAATCAGACCAAGGTCACACAATTTCAATTTCACTGGCAAAATTTGTCTGAAATATATGGTTTTTAACCTTTTAATGCTATTCTTAAAAAAAAAAAAAAAAACTTGAATAAAAACCAAATAACATCTAAACCAGTCAAGATTTTCCAGAGATTTCAACAGGGATGGGATCCCCACTACCTCCACTAAAACAACCTAGATTAACGGGCAGATTGAGGCTGGCTTCCATTTATGTAAGTATATTGTCAATTATGAGTACTATCATCTGCAAATCATCAGTTTGGAAGGGATTGTGAAAGTATATTTTCCATTGTGGATACTAGCATGTGCAAATCATGAGATTGGAAGGGATTGTGAGCTATGTTACTAGAAAAGAGAAACGGTACCACAAACCAAGTTGGGAAGTTTCTTATTTAAAATACAAGGATAGAGAAAAAAATAAGAAAAACATAAAAAAAACATTCATGATCAATATTCAAAATATATATATATCACTGTTCTCCAAATTGTCTGCGTAAGAAGAAACTCAATCAGTATCTTCTTACACAGACAGTCTAGAGAGTAGTAGTGTTGTGCTTTGTTTCAGTTCAAGATTATTTCATTTCTACATTCTGAAGCTGAAGGGACTCGACTTTGCTCATGATTTTTGGTTGGCTGGTACCATCTTTTAGCTTTTTTATATTGCTTACTCATGGAGTTGCAAATCAAGTAATTGCGTACGAGCTTTAATTTAAAAGCCACAACTTATCTAAGGAAGGAGTGCCTCCAAAAGCTGATTTGATTTGAAAAAGGTGAAAAAAAGGAACACTCGCAATTTGAAACATCTGCTGGCCATTTTCGAATAAGTGGTTTTCTCAATATAGCATCTCATACTTCTTTAACATCAAAACTTTTCATGGCAGTCGTTGGTTCGCAATGTGTAGAGGCATCTGTTTTAAATACCCCCTGCTTGGAAAGGTTGTGCAAATCATAATCGTCTGAGATGAACATAGTCATTGACTCGAAATCCTTTTTGGTCTCATGCTTGTATCTTTATAGTCTAATAAATTTTTCAATGGTGGTTGTAGATTCCAACACCAAAATTGGAAGGAAGAGTACTAATTCTGGGGCAGATTTGTATCTCTGCAAAAACCCATAAGGTTTTTGGGCCAGAGCACTGAGTTTTGCAGAGAAGCATGCCAACTTCAGACAGAAAAATGGTGCTAGTTAACAGAGCATTCCAAGACAAAATCAACATTCGAAGAGTTTATCCAAGCACAATATCAACGAAGAATCAAAGGAGAAAGATCATGTCTACATATTGAGGAGGTTGTTCCAAATTTAACTCTACTAATTCCAATTGTTCAAAACACCTTGCAGCCTAATTCCAGATTTGAAGGGATTTAATATGAGTACTCTTTATCCATTCGAAACACTTGGAATCAGAGGGTAAAAATAAATTCCAAATTCACAGGGATTACTTTGAGTATTTCTAGGCAATCAAAGGACAGGTAGCAGATTATTTATTAGCAAAGGATCATTGGCAAATGGTAAGGCATCCTTTTGGCACCAGAATCATATCTCCAAGATATGTGGCAATCGAAACAGTTCCAGCAGATCAATCCAGTAACCTCCAACAATTCAAGATTTCAACAACTATTTTAATATTGTTTATTTTGATTTGTGGGATTTTCTTTTGATAAAAATTAGAAAGACAATTTGTATTAAAATGTTCCTAGAATCATGATTTCAGTTTGTAAAAAGTTATTCCAAAAGATACAGGGGTTGAATATTTTTGAAGAAAGATTTTATGTTTAGCTTGACATTAATATAATTTGCTATAAGCAGGTTTATATGTGCAAATTTTCTGAGATTTAAATGGTTTTACTACTGTGTATCTTTTTTCTAAGTAAAAACTTTGATTAATAAGCCTTTAGTATTTGGAAAAAAATTAATGAATTCGAATTTTTTCTGAAAGCTCAAATTCAGGATTTTCAAATTACATGTGTTGTTTAGCTTAAATATCATTACCATAATTCATCTTGCTTTGTTTTTATTTATTTATTTTCTATTTTCGTATTTAAATGATTATTTGTTTAAAACACCATAAGTTATCTTTCCTTTGTTAAATTGTTCGTATAACATATGAATAGCATCTTTTATATCAAAGACTATGCCAAATAGTCTTTATTCTCTCCTTTCCAAACCAATTTTACCCTAAGTGTTAAATCTGACAAATGAGTTTAGTGACTTGCTCTTGCAGTGACTCTCACTAGTTGAATTTAAGGAGAAATCCCTCTCCAAATTGAAAAGCCAGCTTTCAATCCGAAAATGGTCTAAAATTTTCCTGACAGAGTTTCCTTAAGATAACTTCTGAGCCATAACAATTACTACAAAGCGTTTGACTTTATTAAGCTGAAAATGAGCTGATGTGACATGACCTCGAGATCATACTTTAAAATTGACCTTCGTTTATATGTTTTTTCTTTTTTAGCTGTTAAATACAATTTATTCCAAAATAAGCACGCCATTGTAACTTGTGAATAATTTAAATGTTTTTAGCAGTTAAATACAATTTATTCCAAAATAAGCACGTCATTGCTAACTTGTGAATAATTTAAAAAATGTTGTAATGATAAACCTATAAGAAAATCACAAGTTTGTTTATATATATATATATATATTAAAACTTTATAACAAGTTACCTTTTTTCACTTTGGTTGTATCAAATTTTCATTCCTTGCTGTTTACAATCACGAAATTGTGTCCAAGTAGAAAATTTTGGAATTAGTAAGAAAAGGTGGAAAAATCAATGGAGTTTTTAGTATTTCCTATACTTACAAAAATTCCCGACAAAGGTGGGATTTTGGAATTTATTAGGCATGTTTTTACTTTCTCTCCTCAGTGCTAATAAGCACAAGATTATTACAACACAGTTCGAAGGCGAAGGAAGACATTTTATCTTTTACTCCATGTTTTCTTTAAGTTTTTCCAATTTATTTCCGATTCCCAAGTTGTTCACCTTTGTCAAGTCTTTAAGATGATTCTCTTGCGTCGATCAAAATATATGGTAAGGAGTGGAATTATCGCGCAAACTAAAATTGGTTAGGATTCGAATTGTTGTTGCATATTGTTAATGGAAATTGACTTATTGTTCGGTTTCATGTTTCCGTTACCTGCTAAAGGTTTGTGCTCTGCGAGGTATAATGTCCTCTTGACAAGAGAAAATTGAGAGGTATATTCCAAGTGATGGCATATTCCAAACTTGGTATAACATCCTATTGACAATAGGAAATTGAATAGTATATTCCTTGATGCCGTATTCTAGAGTTGACTAGTGGATAGTCGAGTGGTAGGTGGCACTTAGCTATCGGGATTCACGAAGACATTTTCTTAATACATATTTGTATATATTTTAAAGTTGTATTGATATGATAAATATAACACATAGTTAATTATGATCTTACTTTTAGTTATGATGGAATTTGATTATCATTTATAAAAGTTAAATAATTAAGTAAATGTATTTTTAAATTCAAGCAAATTTAAAAAAAAACAATAAGATTCGTATTTTTGTTTGATGATAGAATTTTTGGTCATTTATTAAGTTCATGCGAGATTAATTTTTTAATATATTTTTAATTTATGAATTGAAATTTATATATATCTAATTAATTTATTTTTATTATATAGGTATTATATATTAAAAAATGTTTTCAGAAAAGGGAATCAATTTTCTATCAAAAAGTTTTTTTGGATATTCTATTACATCTCGAGTTTCATATCTTGGGGCATAATGAAGAATGTGATGAAGAATTTCAAGAGGGAGAACCTAACACCCAAAAGAAAAAGAAAAATGAAATTAAGAAGAGAGTTTTGTGAGCAATGGAAAACCAATTATAAGTGATTGAGAGAGGCAAGCATGAAGGAAAAACAATTATGAAATGCATATATTGTGAAACACATAAAGCAATCGGGACATGGGGAATTAGCACTAGTTGCTCTACCTTGCAACATTATTCTATAGTTGTTAATGCTAGTTCAAGCATCCATAAACTTTTATAGGCAAAGTAGATATGTGGAAATTAGAAGAAGTGAAGTCTATTATAGAAAAAATTGCACGCATTGACTATAGGAACAAAGAAAGAGTCATCACTACTATAAAATTAGTGTATTGGATGGTGCAAGAGGACCTTCCACTCTCAAAATATGAATCTCTTTGCGTGTTTGCAATGTCCTTACAAACACCAAATATGTCAAAAGAATAAAGACTATACATCATATACAAATCACATGGCTGCAAAATAATTATTTTTTGTTATATCCCAATATCTTGAAGAGTTACAAATTTCAAAAATTCTAGATAGCTATTTCTTTTCATTGATGCTAGATGAAAGTACATATCATAGCTTAGATCAACATTTTATGGTTTATGCCACATTTTTAAATTCAAGGATTGGGGCCTTCAATTTCATATGTCCCTTTCTTGTTGGTGTCTCTGTTGAATCTTGTTACTGTCTCGCTTCCTTCTTTTTAATATTTTCTAGGCCGCTCTTATTAAATTTTCCAGGGTTTTAAATATTTGTTTGTCGAAAGCGTACTTCAAGTCAATTATTGTGTCTGTCAATTCTCTTTTTATCTTTGGGGCAGAAGTTCCATATGTAGTCGATTGAATTGATGGAGCTTATGAATAATTTACAGTGAGGTTGAGGTATCCTAAGTTTCCATGTTATTTTTCTTTTCCATTTTCTTTATTATGTCATATGACCTTATATATTTTGATGAGACCTACTATGTTTCATCCTGGTTGGTTGGAGTTTTATCTTGCTTCTCCCTTTCTTCCACAATTTTTGTCAAAGAGACAGAGTGATTCAATGGAACGAGGGTTTCACTTAGTGAACCTTTGACATATCACATGCGTTTGTGGCATACTAAACAATACCCTTAATTTGACTACATATTGGAAAATACCTCTAAAAATTAAGTTATTAACCCCCTACCAATACAAAACCATTACACCTTCCCAATTTAAAAAACCCCTACTTTCAGTAGATATTGTAGGTATCCATTTTTTCATTCACATTTTTTATATCCATTTATATGTTTTTATTAACTTTGAGCTCAACTTTTTATATATCATAATATAGAAACCCTTTACCCCCTATATATCATCTAATATATTTTGTTATTTTTTGTTCAGTATATATCCCCCAATATGAATGCATGTGGTATGGTATTGCTCCCCCAGGGAATCCCCCGTGGTTAGTGGTAAAATCGATGTCGGGAATCCTGTTCTTTTGCTTATTGGCTCCATTCGACTGAGATTGGCATACGTATATGTTGAACTTCCATTTAAGTTGATTTTGGCTAGAGTCAACTAATGAAGATCCTGCATTTGTTTCTATGATATCATTTTCTATTTAACAATTTCAACAAATACATCTTTGGCATCTCCAAGGGACTACAAGATGTCTAGTCCAATGGATGAGGCTAGGAATTATTGTGATTTCCTAATATTTTTTGTTAACTTTCCCTTTGTTTGGGTGCTCTCAAAAACTTCTATGAAATTGAATCTTGCTTTTGGTGTTGTTGTGGTTCTTCTAGTTGGATGTTCATTTGTTGATAGTGTTGGACCTGCCAACATTCAAAGGGGTCTCCTTGATATTTGGTCCCAATTAGACCTCACACCGTTTGGGATAGGAGCCCCATCCAGAATACGACATGATTACCATTTTTCTTAAAAGTTTTTCTTGGATCTAGCTCTCAGAAAGGGAGAGGATCACATATGTGCTTTCGAAAAGAAGGTCAATGTGCCTAGCGAGTGTTCAGTTGTAGGTGTGTCGAGTTTCTTCTAATGTGGAGGGGGGAAAATGAGCCTCTAAGAGAGAGGTAGTAGTACCACCTTAGTAGAGAGACACACAAACAAGAAATATTCGTCTAACGCCCAATGGAATAGTCCACAAACATTTGATAGTAATTGCAACCATTAAAGCACACTCTCAATATGATAAACACTAAAATAACCCAAATATTTCAACTACTTTAATACAGGTGAAAACAAACATGAATCATAAAAATTCACAAAACATGCTTACAAATATTCATAATACATGCATGGAGAATGTGTTGGCCATCAGGATTCATATATTAAGTAAAATTCCCAGGACACATGTATACAACAAATACTACTAGCTCCAATAGTGGATTGTTGGAGCCACTACTTCCCAAAAGAACTAGCTTATATCTCTAATGCCTTATGGGATGAGCCAAGGTGAAAAGTCATTTGCTTATACAATGAGGGTGTATATACAACCAATGGGATAATCCTTCACCTACCTTGTGACCCTTTGAATACCATCATGATTGTTTGACTTCTCTATGACTATTCAACTTCACATGAATCTTCATATTAGAGTACCTGCATCTGCAATTCACTCATGACAAGATGAAATCGCTCAGATAAATGCCTAATATAAGATGTTGCATGATGATCCACTGATTGAGTTGGAACCGAGAGGAAAGCTTAGGGAGAGGCTCAGTGACTATGAAATTACACAACTCAGGTAGTCAAGGTCAAGTATGAGCCTTGAGACTGTGGAATTCAGAGTTTGGGTTGGACTGGGCTTGAATATTGCACAGTTGGGGAGCCTCTTAGGAATTTACCGCAACAATAAAACAATTTACTGAGAGAGAAATAAACATAAAAAGAGAAAAAATAAAATATTTACTGAGAGAATAATACATATACAAAACCCAGCAAAAAATCATAAACATAAATACAATGTTTAACCGAGAAAACCCCCAAATCCGGGGAAAAACCCAACCAATGAAATTTCATTAACCATTGGCCAAAACTCTGGCCAATCCGGCCAAGTGAGCCTTCACCGCTCACCTCCAGGCCTTGCCTTACAATGAAGTCTTTCCAGCCTTTTTATAGGCTCCATTACATGCAATACCATGGGCCAAAACCATGGGTGCACAAAACCATGTGCCCCAAAACCACTACTATCTACCCTAGTCAACTTTGACGCTATCCTGAGTCATGTTTACCTAACAATTCCCCCTTAAACTTGACTTGGGGATTATTGACTAAATCCAGCCAAACCTGCTAAGTGAGACAACCCCGCTCACTCTTGCTCTTCCCCCCTCAAATTTTTATCCAGGGTAATTGTTAACTTGACATCCCCCTATCACCTAGGTCTAACCCAAACTTTACTAGTGACTACCCAGAGGTACGCATGCCATACCAGGTCTTATAGCAGTATACCCATTTACATGTAAAACATTAACTCCATTATAATGATTTTTTTATTTTTTTTTCATTGTTGTTGTTCTTTGTATGACCATTCTCTACATTCATTCATTCATGATGTCCTCTTTGACATCATAGTTGTACATGAATCTGCCCAATTCTTTGCGCATTTATTCAGTCCACTGACCAACATGAAATTCACTGCTACAGATTTGTCTTCTTCTTACCTGCAACACATTTGATGCCTTTACCTCTACTCAAAAACAAATAAGCCACGCATGCTCCAACACAAGTTTACGTTGATAGAATGTTCACGCTGCACATTCCCTTGAGAAATGTTGCCAAAATAAAATAGATCCATTCATCCGCCTCTGCAATATCTGATGGGCACTGATCACATTATTTTGTCATGAGCCTTTTCATAACGATCCACAATCTGGCACCCAATACCAGATCGTTTGTAATATGTCGAAATGGTCGTTTCTGAAATTGAGACAGGAATTTCTAACGTGGCTCAAATATTTAAACATCGCAGATGTATTTCAACCCTCATCTTCATCGGAAGAAGATATGATTTCAAAATAATTATTTTACACTAACCATTCTATCCACTGACACAACGTCCAGCAGAAACCTTTTCGGCCATGATCTCGCTCTTCAATCTAGCGTAGAGAAGCCCTTGCGCCAGATCTGCACCACCTTCATTTATACACCATCTCTTTGGACTTCAGTGCCTGAAAAAAATGGGCTCCTCCATACGCGCTTCACCTTTTCCCAGATCTTGAGTTCAATTCTCATGAGCCACAATGCGCTTCCCAAAAAAATTTGTTTTGTCAGAACAAGATTGTGAGGGAATCAATCTTTTTTCTTCCATCAAACCTGATGCTGCAATCGCACTCCTGCTTCATTCAAAGATCAAGCTCACGCTTAAGGTTCAAGGACGCTGCCCTGTCCATGGTGACTATCCACACATCATCCCTCTGTGCCAACATTATGATCACCCACGATGCACCTCTTCAGATTTGGATTTCAACGATTTGATTACACTATCGATCTTAATATCTATAGCGATGAAAAGTTATGGATGTTGGCATAATCCCCATGGCTGTTCCACTTAGATCCACACCTGGGCATCTTGCATTTTTCGCACGCATTCCTTGGTCATAAGGTCATAACGTTGCTCCTTAGTGAGAACGAGTTTTAGCTCTGCCGACTGCGACTCTGGCTTTGTCAAGGTACTTTGTTCCACCATTTTCAGTGATAGTTGTGATCGTTCATGTCGATCCAGAGACTGTACACCAGCACCATCTCATGGAAGCAAGAGATCTCATCTGCCTCCACCTAGAGATTCACCATCTTTGGGTTCAGGAAATTCGATAAGTCCACAGCGCTGGTATTCTTGAGTTCTATTGTTCCTCTTTTCTGCAACAAAACTCATCAAAAAAGGAATTATACTTCCACCTTGACATTTTCAGCAGCAAAAATGTTGAAAATTTCCCCTCACAATCACTTGATGTCGTGCTTTTTATCATGCACGTGTTATCACCAATACATCCACCAAAAAATATTGATGGTCGCACAACGCTTTGCAGCAAGCTTCCTTGAGAAAATTTCACCCAGTAGCAGCAAACTATAAATATAGAAAAATCACTAAACTTGGCTCTGATACCAGTTCTTAGGAATTTACCGCAGCAATAAAATAATTTACCGAGAGTATAATACATATACAAAACCCAACAACAAATCATAAACATAAATACAATGTTTAACCGAGAAAACCCCCAAATCTGGGGAAAAACCCAACCAATGAAATTTCATTAACCATTGGCCAAAACTCTGGCCAATCTGGCCAAGTGAGCTTTCACCGCTCACCTCCAGGCCTTGCCTTACAATTAAGTCTTTCCAGCCTTTTTATAGGCTCCATTACATGCAATACCATGGGCCAAAACCATGGGTGCACAAAACCATGTGCCCCAAAACCACTACTATCTACCCTAGTCAACTTTGACTCTATCCCCAGTCATGTTTACCTAACAGAGCCCAAGGAGCCAAGCTGAGGAACTGATGACTAAAGTTTCACACTGCGTAGTGTTGAAAGAAATATGAGTCCAGGTGATAGGGAAATTGCGTATTTCAGGAGCTCAAGGACTCTTCTTGAGGATTAAGACGGTGCAATGTGCATTTAAGGCCTCGGTCAAGAATTTTTCCATATTTGACTAAGTGTGGGATTTGTGCAACTGATGTGAATAGTGATAATACTTTATTGTGATCACACACTTAGAAAAATTAACGACACAACATAGATCACCTAGAACACATGAACAACATATTCCCCTAAGTGTGGCAACTTTGTGATGACCTTACACCAAGTGCAACACCAAATATACACTTTGTGACGAAAGTGACGAGACTTGTGCAACAGTGCTTGAAACTTTGGAAATGAGTGCAACATGTTTAAATTGTAATACCAACTAATTTACACAAATATTACTCGTTGAAACAACCGAAACTATATTTTTTTACAATGTGATACAATCCAAATTCCAAAAGATGACACTTAAATTTTCTTGCAAATGGGACAAAAGCACTTGGAGAAAACGTATGAAATAAGTCTTAATTCTTGTGACGATAATATGAAAGGTCAAATTAGGCTCCAAAATTTGGGTGTAGGACAAACTTTTGGAGGCTGTTGTAGTGGCGATAACACTTGGCGAGACATGGGTAAAATTCTAGCTTCTTTGTCTAGGTTGATTCTTTTGTGCAGGGTATAATACTTCGGGGAGTATTGATTCATCGTGAAAATCACTTTTGTTTCCCCACTTACCGCGTGAATAAACATAGTTCCCTCTCTCCCTTATTGATTGAACACAAACATAATATCAACAATATTGCAATGTTTCGAATCAAGAAAGGGTAGTATAGTTCACGAGCTTCAGATTTTCAGAGTATAGTTTTTCATATGTAGTGTTTCTCCACTGCCAGGAGGCCTAGATAGTACCCCAACAGATTCACTATAGGAACACAAAAATTTCTCCGCTGCCAGCAAGCCTAGACAGTACCCCAGTGGAGTTTCTTGCTTCACCTCTCCACGCATGAATTTTTTCTCTTCTTTCACCTTTATTTATATATTTAAATAGGAATTTGCATGGGAACTTAATAATTTCATGGGCGGAAGACGGATCCCAACTTATTGAGAGAAGAAGAGGTTATTCCTCCAGAGAATCATATAAAGACCTTTGATTTAGCTTTTCTCATTTATATTTTTCCCCTTTTCCTCTTCTACTTGAGTATATAAGCGTCAAAACACTAAAACATAAATAATTGAGTACGACATAAGGTTTCTAGAGTAGACACAGGTATCATGGTTCAACACAAAACTCTCCTTATGGAAGGATCGTTTTTTTCGTCAGAACACTAATGGCCAAAGTACGTAACCGAAACAAAGGAGGACCAAAGGTTAGAAAAATGTTGTGGTGTCACAAGGCTCTTTTCAACTCATCCACACTCAAAGAATCTAGAAATAAGTTCACACATGACACTTATTTACATCAACGAAAAAAATGCAAGACCAAACAAAACAAAGAAACAATAAAAAAAAATATGTATATAGGGTAGGGCATGACCCTAGACCATCATTGAAAATATTGTTTTAAATATCTTCCATTAATAGGAAGAGAGTCAATCTTCCCATCTAGAGATTGAAGATGATATGTGTGTTTTCCAAGCTTCTTATGCACTGTGAAAGGTATGATCCACAAGGATTTGAACTTAGTATGTTTTCCTTTGTGTTCATGGGCTTTGTCTCACTTCAAGACTATGTCACCCACATTGAATTCATTTTTCCCTGCAAAATTCTTGTCAAACCACCTCTTGATATGACTCTGGTGAATAAACATTTCTCTTTAAATTTCTTTCTTTATTATTGCAACTTGTGGAGGGTGTCTAACCTACTATGCACCAATAAGTATGGCTTTCCCTGGGATTCTTATGAAAGTTGAAGGGCAGGAAAATACATGTTTGAGGATAGGATGGCTTCTTTTCCATACACCAAGAAGTAGGCAGACTTATTCAAGGTTTAGGCGTGACTCGGTCAACCCATAAGGCATTCACGAAAGCAGAGTGCCAATTCCTCTATTAAGAGAAAACTGTCTCTTAATGATGTGGATAAGGTTCTTGCTGGTATACTCAACAAGATTATTTCCTTGCGGATAGTAATTAGCAGAATGTTTTAATACAATACCATTTTGAAATAAAAAACATATAATCTTAACAATGAAAAGTACATCTCATTTTCAAAAACAAGTGAAGTCGGAACAAAAAACCTGGAGATGATATTTTGCATGAGGAAGTTGATGACTTCCTAATCGTTCACTTGCTTGAGTGGAACCACTTATGTCCACTACGTGAAGTAATTTGTGGCAGTGAGTATACAGTGGTGTTGCTTCGACGAGTGTGGAAAAATCTCACCAATGACATCTAAACCCCATTGTTGAAACATTTCTTCCACAACAATAGCTTGCAACGGGGTATCTGACTTCTTTCCTTGGTCAACACACTTCTGAAAGACCAGGCACTTGCAGAGATATGCATGAGAATATTTGAATAATATGGTCTAATAAATACCATCCCGCATGACTTTGTGTTATTTAGTGTCTCCCACGAAGTTCCCCTTGGCTGGTCCATCTTGGAGGTCACACGACACTTTTTATAAATCACGTTCTTCCAAGCATATAAAAAATACTCCATTATGGTGCTTTCTGAAAAGAACCTGATGTAATAGCTGGTAAGATAATGCTTTCAACCTAACTTCCCTCTTCTACCCTGCAGATAAGTGAGAGGGAAAAGTTCCATGCTCAATATAATGGCGCACATTTGCATACCAAGAATCTTAGACAGTAGTGGGGGTGGATCACTCAACATTGTACATCTCAATTTCCTGATCCCACCTAGATGGATCATCTTCTGTTTCATTCACTACTTCTGCTACTAACTGACATAGACTGTGGCCCTTAATAGTGTTAACTTGCTTAAATTATAGATCATACTCTTGTAAACCAGTCATCTAGTTCGCTCTTCTATCAACCAACTCTTGTTGGACAAATAACGATCTGACCGCTAGGCGCGAAACAAAGATAATACAATGATTTTTCAATAGATAGGGTAGGAAGTGATTTACTGCCTTATAGAATGCATATTCATTTTTATCGATAGTGGGATAATTGAGTTCATGTCCTTGTAGGCTAGCACTCATAAAATATATTGGTCACTCATTATTCTTATCATCTTTCTACGTAAGCACGACAAAAATAAAAGTATCAAAATAAAATGTGTAGAGAAGAAAATCCTTGTTTAAATATAGGTTGTACAAGGCTAGTGCTTCTACGATTGTTTGCTTAATATGGGAGAATGCATATTTTTCCCTTTTGTCCCACTTGTAAATTGCATCCTTCCTTACCATCTCCTGCATAGGTTTCACAATTTAAGCATTATCATAGATGAAATTGCGAAGAAATTTGATCTTCCCCAAGAAGGACTGCATGAATTTCTTATTCATTGGGAAGAGTATGAATAATAGTCTTGACCCTCTTAGGGTCTACTTTAATGCTACTCTTCGTATTGATATGGTCCAAGAGGATTCCCTTGGAATCTACAAAAATTCTCTTTTTGGGATTAAGAGATATCCCATATTTCCGACATCGCTCAAAAATTTTCTTCAAGTGGCATAGGTGGTCAGACATCTTCTTTGAAAACACCATGACATCATCAAGATACACCACCATGCTTTGACTAATCATACCATGAAATGTGATTTCCATTGCACGTAAAAAGGTTGCACTAACATTAACTAGCCCAAAATGAATTCTTTTGAATGAAAATGTGCCCCACTTCACTCAAAATGTATCTTTGAGTCTGTCAGGCTCTGACACCAAAACCTGGTTATAGCCAGAAAAAACTTCAAGTGAAGAAAAAATTTATCACCCTGATACTATCTATAATATGTGTTCCATTGATGGCACGAGGTAAGTGCCTTTGTCCAAGGCACAATTGGGATTCCAGAAATACATTCACAAGTGTATTTCCCTGGACTTCTTCCTTACTGGGACCAAATTAGACACCGTTGTTAAATGTCGCATTGTAAATGACTCAAGCATCCAACAGCTTCATCAACTCTTTCTGAATCAAGGGCTCAAGCATTGGATGCACCTTCCATAACTTCTGCTGAAAATTATTGGTCCATTCCTTAATTGGGATAACATGCTTGATTATTCATGTGTCGTAATTTTTGAGCTCTTCATATGTCCATGCGAAAACATCTCGGTACTTCTTAAACAAGTAGATAAAATCTTGTCTCTCTTGTGGTGTGTAACAAATACCAAGATTAAAAAACTTCAGATCTTTCTATGTTCAAATATTTATCTACTCATGCGACAACATTAAACTGTGGGTTTTGATGTGACTGGTCCTCTAAAGCAACTCTGAAATTCATATAACTTTTCAATTGATACCCTACCCTTAATTATCGGGTTCTCTTTGATTTCCCAAGCTACATATTGAAATGCTTTGTCGTGCTCATCTTCATCAATGTTTGAATCTTTGAATACATAAGTTTTTTCCATGAAATGAAGTATACGTTGGTCATCATTAAAAATGCGTAAATTAGTGATATTATCAAGGACCGATGATTTATAAATAATTTCAATATAAAAATTGTCCCTAAGAGATCACAGCCTAGAAGAAAAATTTTCTAATGCATTTGTAGTCACGTTATGCATTCTAGGAATAGATACAGTATTCAAAGCTTGGAATTGAGAAATCAAACACCATACATCTTTTTGATAACTTTTCAATTTAGGTGACACATAGTGTATTGTTACAGGTAAATTTGGGAATCATCCCAAAACACAAATCATTATCGATTAGGGTCTATCATACTCTAAAATAGTTGTTACATGCTCTAAACGAGTCATTCCCTTGGTGGTTTTCCTTCATGAAATTTTCACTACTTAGATGCAAGTTGAAGTGCCCCATTGAGCCATCAACGCAACCCTATACAGCTGTAATTTATTTTTAGAGCATATACTCCCATGCAAGGCTCCGTTGTAGAGGATCTAGGCCCACTTTAAAGTGCATTGGTCGACTGGGAGCGAATTGTTCATTGGATTCCGAAAATCTTCCCAACCTCTAGTGACTTCTATAAGTTTTTGCAAGTTTCACCTCATCTGATAGCTTCGAATTCGGAACCCATGAAGTCATTAAATCTCTTATCCTCCTATTCCCATGAACAAGGAAACCTCTTCATCCATTTTTAGGAAATCCATTCAACGATTCATTTATGTTAAACTACCTTCATCTACTTCTAAATAGAACACTGATCATAGTGCACAAGAGAGCAAGAATTTGTGTTAAGTAGAATTATGTTGGTGAGCTCACAAATCTTGGAGTTATTGTGCATGTACTGTGATGCTGCTGGATTTCTGATGTTGGATGTGATGAGAATGGGACTCAAGCTCGATGAGTGACAATTAATCGATCAACTGGTTGTACTCTTCTATCTAATTTATAATAAAGACATTTGTTCCTTTTCTAATGCACATGCCAATGATGTTATATGTGTATTTATGAATTTAATCGATTCAATTTGTTTAATTTGAATAGATCGTATTGCCTTTATGTTGTTTTCTGTCTTATGTTTTCCATGGCAGGTATCAATCAAGTGAGTTAAGTTGGATTGAGAGCGTCAAAAGCGAGAAAGGGAGGTGAGGAAAAGAGAACATATTACAAGTAGGGTTTCCTCCCTATATTTATTCATTTTAAGGAAAAGGTCAAATATCTTTCTTTCTGTTGTTCTAAGTGAACCACCACACTTAGGGAAAGAATAATTATTTGTAGTTTTGTATTTCCGTAAAAGTATGTGGTGGTTTTTTCCTTGTCCATCAACATCTAGTAGACTTTACCTGCTTATTTTCAGTTATTTGAATGTGTCTTAGAAAAATTAGTGTGTTTGATTTCTTTTTCAAAGAGTCCTCTAGCACCAACGCAATGTTGGTCTTGACACGGTGCTCTGCATAGCACTTTTGGCTTAGAGATACTGCTCTGCAACACATTGTCTCCCACTCGGGGGCGTGTTTCCCTTGTGACAAACCAAAATATATCATATTCTGTCTTTTTGCAATTCATGTCAGTGTTTTCTTGCTAAAGTTTTGAGTGATTGATTGTCTCTAGGGACCAGTTTTCCTCTACTCTTCTTACCTCACTTTGGATTTGTTTGATCAATGTTTCTTTTTGTTTTCTTTTTCATTGTCGAATAGTTCCAAAGTTAAATTTTACATTTGATCAATTCATTATTTTCGAAAAGAGGAATTGAAATTTCAGTCTTCATTTCTCTTGAAAGTTTTGAGTGATTGTTTATGCATTAGTTTCTTTTTCGTTCATCTAAACTTAAAGGAAATTAAAGAGAAAAACATGCATTTGCATATAGGGATTGTGAGTGTTGCTTAGGAATATTTTAGGGAAATTTCATTTAGATGTGCTCATTGTTGATTGCATACACGTTGTTTGCTCTATCCCTTGTAGCTAGTTTTTCATCGTCGAAAATCAATTCGAAACGGATTCTTATCATTCTAATTGCATTTTAGGAATGTTCAATACATCTTGCGGTGAACCTAAAAGACAAACTGATAAGAAATATCAACATTAAATTTATCTGAATTTATCTAAGGAAGCATTATAACATTAACGATAACATTTAGAGGTCTAGGCTAGAAGATGTGTCCCGACATCGTTAAACATAATTGTTGTTGTTAATTATATGTGATACATTCCAAGTGTGATAACACATTCCATGTATGTAAGTATATCAGAGCTCATCCGTGTACTTTCAGGTATATCAGGTGGTGTTCTAGTACAAAAAGTATAAGGGGATGCTCTCACTATGCAGTTTCGCATTAGACATCGCCAATACGGATTGGGCCTCCATGTACCTTTGTGTATATTTGGGAGGACATTTTTTTGTTTATTACCATCTATAGGTAACAGAGTCGGCCGCCTTGTACCTGTGATACACCAAACACAACATTCAGGGATATTTCTTGCACGTACAAAAGTCCTTGGTTTTCTGGGGAGATATATTGCAGTTCACAATTGTTTGGTAAACCTTTTGCCTAACATCACCCTCTTTTTGTTTTTTTTTTGTATAAAATCAATAAAAAATCGTGGAAGAATATCAACCCATTCCCCATCATTCGTGTAGGACAGTGAATAAAGCTCTGTTACTGCCAGAAGCTACACCTAGTATACGAATGCGCATTGGTCCTACCAAGTCCGGTACCTCTGGAACACTTAATGCTACATCATCTGATATACCAGAAACATCTGATCCTTTCAGTATGGAGTCTCAAGTCGTTACGACTAATCCCAGCTTATCTTCTACTGTTGAGATGGAAACCTCATAGTTACCTGAGGAAACTAACATTCAATCCAGTAAAAGGGTAAATCTAGAACCCGAGTTTGTTCAACTGGAAGTTGATCCGGAGCCCATTTTTATTTTACAAGAACATCTTGATCCCGAAGTCAAACAACAAGAATTTTTTCCAGTGCAACCATCTCATCCTCAACCATCCGTAACCACCGAGTCTTCCTCTTTACCGGAGAGTTTACCACATATTTTACCAACTAAAATTGATCTCAGGCCTGATGGTGAAGTGCTTCCACCTGGTTTGATTTTGATAGAGGAAGAAATTTAGGAAGAGACAACCCCTTCAACTCCCACTCATTTTGGGTCGGGGCTTAATTTTTATCAACCTTTTCCTCATTTGACCTACTCTGCTCCTGTTGATCCCTTTCACTCTCAAGTTCCCGTAGATTCGATAGATTATTTGTTGGGTTATTAACCATGGCAGAGACAACATACAAGACTATACCATCTGTTACAGTTGTGACAACTTTTTTTGTTGCTTCATATTCGATGTTTTCGACGACACTCGAGTCTCATATTTATGGTGGTCCGTTCGTTCCATTGGGTTACCCGGCTTTAAATGTAGCCTACTCTGGTGTCTCCTCTAGTCCATGGACTTCGCCCATGTCATCATATGGAATTCTATCTAGTTCATATCTTACGAGTATTGAATGGCCTAACCTTCAATATTAGGTTGGTCCATCCAATTAGCATCCATCTTATCCAGTATCTGTTGGATACCAATCATATGAAAGTCAGTATGTGCAATATCCCTATACTCCATATGTTGGGGGACCACATATTTTTGGTCCATATGGCATTATTTCGTCATATTTAGGTTAATCATATGTTGTAATGCATGTTTTCCAATGGCATCCTACTTTTCCTGTTCAGCCACAAATGGTTGTGTATAAATATCAACCAGTTCAACGTGTTACATATGTGCCTACTACGTCTGTCATTTCCTCTATGGTTGTTGGTCAGTGTGCTCAATCGAGTCCTTCCACCCCTAACCCTCAAGTTTTGGGTCTACAGGCTCTGTCTTCCTAGGCTGGTATTCAAAAACCATCTGTATCGAGAATTTCACAACCACATGCTAGTTTACCTCACATTTACCTTTGTCACAGGCTTCTACTAGCCCTGTCTATTCACAATCAGGTCAGAATTATCCTGGCGTGAAACTGTTTTATCAGATACCATGGCAGCCACAAAAACCATTCCAAAAGTATCAACTTTATCCAGGTCCTAGTCAACAAGCCTACCCCTATCTGGGTTACCAAAAACAGAATCCATTTATTGGTATGCAAAGGCCTACTGCTCAGGCGATTACATATTATCCTGGTTATGCTCAACCTGACCTTAATCGACAGTTGCCATTTGTTGCAATTTTAGAGTTACTTGATTTAAATCAGCTCACTAATGATCCCATTCATTATTTACCTTGGTGGTTGGTGATTCCTCATAAGTTACCCTCATACATTCCCAAATTCAATGGAAATTCTAGATAAGACCCCTCTACGCATGTCATGACATATCATTTATGGTGTTCATCAAATTCCTTAAATGATGATTAAGTTAGATTTTGTCTTTTCCAGTGAACGCTTACTCGTCCGGCTGCGAAGTGGTACATTGAATTACCACGAGCTTCGTTTGATAACTTTACAACTTTATCCACTACTTTTTTAACCCACTTCCAGTTACCCATCATATATGAAACTGGAACGAAACTTTTGACCAGATTTAAACAGACCACTGCTACTCATATATCAGATCATATACATGACTGGCGTTGTCGTCATCGAATGGTTAAAATATTTGTTCCTGATTAGCTTTTAGCTGATTGTTTTGTTAAGTCCTTGTTGCCATCTATCATCGAGGATGTGGAAAAAGGCGGTTTTGTCACTGAAGAGAAAGTCATTGCTCGTGCCCAGTATCTGCATTTGATTTATACTCAGTCTAGCACACTCTATGAAAAGATTCCAAATACGCCGTGACCAAATTTTTATGTTCCTCCTGCTCCATCTGTTCAGGACATTCATGCAGGCGATCGTGTGATTGGTTCTGCTAGCGCTCTGGAAACAAGTCGACTATTTGGTCCCACACTTGTTGTTTCAAATCAAAACCCTATTGCATCTGATATTGCATCTTCTTCTGAAATCCATTGTGTGTCATCTGAAAAAGGAAAAAGTGATATGAAACCTAGAAATAGGAAGAAGGGGAAATATAAGAAGAAATCAGATTCACCCCCGCTGGAAAAATCATCTGATTCATCTGGTTCTTTTCAGAAACCTTGTTACCCTTGCTTGATATGTAATGAGGAGCATTTTACACAATATTTTCCTTACCTTTTAGAAGTCCCAAATATTCTTAAGACTTCTGTCGCACCTGTAGTGTTGACAAATCCTTTTCTAAACCTGGAAGCACATATGGTTGCTACGGATCCTGCTTCTAGTTCGCAAGTGCTTATGCTATCCGCCACGAATCCCAAAACTGATGTTTTGGTGTCGAATCAAAGTAAAGATTATAGTAATCCATTGTCATCGTCAAATTTTCAGGCTACAGATCAACCTATCACTTCGACTTAGACCTCATATGATTCGAATCTACCGCCTATCCTTCTAGAGTTCACAATAAAGCCGCCAAAGGGAGTAGTTCACAAATCGACATTCAACCGTCGAGATCGTGCAGCTCAAAATTATAATGTAGTAGAAGACATGGCTCAGTCACCTTCTTCTATGTCAACACTTGAGGTTCTTCAAAATTATCCCTCCCAGAAGTAGGCTTTGTTGTCCGTGATTAGTGGAATCATCCGATGGATTCAAATATTGTAGTCTTCAATCACGCGGGCTATGTACCACAATTACCAAGATAATTATCATTCTTAATTCAAGTACATGTCTTAAATCACCTCATTTATCACACTATCATTGATGAAGGCACATCTACTTGTATCATGTCAATGAGTTACTAGAAGTCACTTGGCTCGCCAACTTTGTCACAATCACCTACGGTGTTAGATTTTGACGGTGGTGCATATAATCCTTGTGGAATTCTTAGCAAACTGCAAGTAAAAATAAGGGGAAAATAATTTACTGTTGAAGTTGAGGTCATTGATGGACCCCTCGACTACAATATATTACTTGGAAGATCGTGGGTTTACGATATGGCTGCGATAGTATCTACTTACTTTCGTATGATCATTTCCCCCATAAAGGAAGTATCACAACCATTGACCAACTCTCTTTATTTGCTCTAGTTCCAAGGCAACTGGAAGCATTCCGTTTATTCACAGGCCCCCACCTTCTCTTTAGAAAAATTGTGTAGGACTGTTTAAGTATCCTTCCCTAATGGACATCTTTTCGTTATCGTCGCCTGCGACATCGACGGAAATCGTACATATAGAGACCTGCAACACGATATCTTCCACTTCATCTGACTTAAGGAAGATACCCAATGATTATGAAGTAGTAAGGTTGGATGAAATCATGCTGCTAAGTCCAATTGAGCTAGCATAGCAATCAATTTTCTTGGCTTATGCGGCCAATCCAAATCCTTTGTCGCCGACCGTTTGGGTTGATAATTCTTTGGATTTTGGTACTTATTCTAATCCATTTTCACATGTATTCTCGACTGATGAGAGAATTATGGAATCCATGATCCCAAAGGAAGAACCCTGGGAATCATCACATCAATGATCCCATCTTCCATATTAGAGTGGAGATAATCCATATGAACAATATCACCCTACTGTCGTTGATTTATTGACGAATTCTATTCCTATCCACGCCGTCGATTCTGAGTGAAACCCATCAAATATTGAAGAAACGATTTCTATAGATATTTCGACTAAACCAGGTATCGTAGAAAACATTCATGTCGGTGTGTCTTTTTCTCCATCTGAACTTGACTTACCGCGCTATTTTTCATGAATTCCGAGATGTATTCTCTTGGTCATATGAGGAAATTCCAGGTATTGACTCTAGCATTTTTGAACATGAGATTAAAATGTATCATGATTTTAATTCGGTGCGAGAATGCCTTCATCCTATTCACCCTAATAAAGTTGTTGCTATTAAAGCATAGGTTGAAATTTTTTTGCGTGTTGGATTCATTTACCCTGTTTCGCTTACTGATTGGGTATCTAACATTGTTCGTGTCATGAAGAAACATGGGAAAATTAGAGTGTGTGTCGATTATAGGGATTAATCGACATGCTAATCATGATTGTATGAAAGAAAACTATCCAACTCCCTTTATGGACCAAATTATTGATGAATGTGCCGGATGTGAAATATTTTCTTTCATGGATGGATTATCTGGTTACAATCAGATAAATATTTGCCCAGAGGACCAATATAAAACCTCTTTTTATCTATCCCCATGGAAAATTTTAGGGGCTAATATTCGCAGGTGGGCTAATTTTCCATGGTTTTTCCAAAAAAAAGATTCGCCAATTTCCATTTTTTTATAAAAATGATTCGCACAAATTTTACAATATGAAATTATTTTACCTTAAAAATCTCCAACATTATATAGACAATATATATAATATCATTATAAATTTGAATAATTTTACAAATACATCAATAAACATTTTATAGTTTGCATATTATGGACTAGTGAGATTCGCCAATTTTTTAAACTTCAAAATAATTTTCCATCCTTAAAATTTTCCCTGTCTATCCCTGGGGCACATTCTCTTATTGCAAGCTCCCTTTTGGTTTATTTTACTCATCCATAACTTTCACTATCTAAAGATGACTAAGTATTGGTCCAAGATTTTTAGAAACAAATTTCATAAACATGGTGAGTTCTAGAAATCTCACTGCCTTCATTATCCTAAGATAAAATTTTCACTATTTTATCATCCTATCTAGTCATAATTGGCCCACCACTCCTGGAAGACCCATCATGGGATCAAGCCATTAATTTTAACCATAATTTGTTACCTTGGCCCAAATCCTTTGTTTTTTTTTCCTACAACATTTCCCACTGCCACCTAAAAACCACCAATAAAACAGCTTTGTTGTACCTCCTTTTTAAAAAATCTCAAACATTGATTGTCTCTGCAGGCCCTTTGGATAGTCAAGTATGTTGGACCTTAGGTCTTAAAATATACTAAGCTTAGCATGGATCCTATATTACACTTGTGAACCCTAAATCTAGATCTTAGTCCAAAGTCCAAATCCAAGAAAGCCAAATTAGGTCACCTAAGGTCAAACTCAGTCATAGGATGGATTTGGTGCCCTGCAAACTATGCTTCCTAAATGAAGAAATTATATTAAAAGAGGAATAAAATCAAGAAATTTGGCCCAAGATTGGTTAACAGTCATTCATGAAAAGCCTCTTTAGCTTAGAGCACAAATATTACAAGGGACAACTGCACTTTTTCATATTTTTTGCAAAAAAATGATCAGGGTTGCCATCAACAAAAGGAGAGGTAAATTAATAGGATGAAATCCTCACTAGGAGACATCCACAAGCAAGAAAAAGGCAGCAGGCCTGTGTTTAAAGGAGAAACAGGGTTTTTTATGGTTGTTGAACAAAACAACGGTGATAGGCGAGAAACCATCACAAAGGCCACAAGGGAAAAAACTGCCTCAACTCCATCAAGTGCACATTGAAGATTGTTGCAAAATAATAAATAAGTCCTGAGAGGCTATAGAGAAACTTAGAAAGCAACACTCCTTTTTTTTCTTAAAAACCCTAAAAACCTAAGAGTTTGCACTAATTGGCAAGACATGTCAAATAAATATGACAAGGCCTCCTTCTTAACAGCAGACGGCATACAAAGGATATCAGTTTAAAAGGGAGAAATGGAAAAAACGGATAGGTTTGTTGTTTGTATAAAATGATAAAAAATCAAAATACAAGTTCCTTTTATTTAAAAAAAGTTGGAAAGGAGTAGTCTTGATGTCTTCAAGTAGATTGGAAGGATTAAAGAGAACCTTGAGAGGCCCCTAGCAAACATAGAAAAACAACTTTGTCAATCAAACATGCCACCTACAAGAGAAAAGGTAAATAAACAAAAACATTATCAAAGTGGGTTTCGACTTCTAAATTATTTTTTCAAAATGGTTATAAAGGCCTTGAGCATACTTCCCCCCACACCATTTGTCATCTCCAAACCACAAAGGGCCGTTGAGAGAAGGTTTTGTCATTTTATGAGCGAATTGGGGAAGTTTGTAGGTGTTACGCTCTTGGATCACTATTACGCACCTGGCGCTCAGTGTTACGCACAAGAGGGGTGGTCGCAGTGTTATTTAACACTACGTTACGCACCTAGCACCTGCTATTATGCACCTGGCGCAGTGTAATGCACAGTGCCCGATAGGCCCGAGTCAACTGTTACGCACCTGCAGTGCAATGCACAGAGCCTGAAAAGCCCGACTCAATTGTTACACACTTGCAGTGTTACGCACAAGGCCAACCTCAACTGTTACACACCTAGGTGTTACGCACAATGCCCAACTCAGGTGTTACGCTTCTGGGTGTTATGCATAGCACCCAACTCAGGTGTTACGCTCCTGGGTGTTACGCACAACGCCCAACTTAGGTGTTACACTCCTGGGTGTTACAGACAGCGCCCAACTCAGGTGTTACGCTCCTGGATGTTACGCATAGCGTCCAAATAAGATGTTACGGTCCTGGATGTTATGCACAGGCAGAGTTTCCTTGAAATTGCTAAAGGGAGTAAAATTTCAAATTTTCTTCACCCTCAAGGTCCCAGCAAAGGATGAGAGAAAGGTTGGTGATTTTTTACCTCCTAAACCTCTATTTTTCTAAGAAAAATCATATTTAAAGTCTCAAATGAACCAAATCCTAAGCTGCATTACAATCAATTTCTAAAAAACCCCTTTGTTTAGGATTGGAAAGAGGAAATTGTTATATATACCAAAGGAGGGTGAGTGGCATCAATCAAACCTCTAAAAACACTGAATACACCTTTGGAGACTTCCATCTTGTCTTCATTTGCTCAGCTTTGCCCTCTTTTCACTCATTTCAACCTTTTTAACCCAAAAGCCCTGAAACAGTTTTTAAAAGAACTTTCTGTGCTAAGAGAATCAACCACCATGTCCAAAGCAGAGAGCCATACCAGCAGTGATAAGGTTCAAACACCTACCAAGCCTCAGTACAAAGGAAGGAGGGAAAATAGATTTGAACCCTTAGATACAGTCCAAGTTACCTCCTCTCCTATGATCCTTTCATGCTTTCAGGACGTAGGGTGTTATCAATTTTGTGAAAAGATCAAACAAGTTGGCAGTCATCCAAACTTGACTAGGTTGTTTGCCTTTAACTTAAAAAATCATCAAATTAACTTAGCAGGGCTGCAATTTGAGCTCTCAGTTGAGATTATTTCAAAAGAAACTGGTATACCAGACATTGGTGAAATATGGTTCAAACAAAATAAGTTGCAGTTGAGTTATTATGAGCCCTACCTAAAACCTAGCTACCAACAAAATTGCAAGGTTGTTTTCCCTTTCTCCCACTTATTAGAACAATATGCTGCACTAATGAAGCAAATTATCAGGTATTTCACCTGTGAGGGGATATTTTCCAGGCTCTACTCATATCATATAAGGTTTCTAATGCACTTCATTAAAATCAAGATGATGAATCTACCATACTACCTTTTCCGGAGCATTGAAAAAATGGCCTCACTTATCAAGAAGAAAAACTATGACCACCAAATGTCGAGCCTTTTTCACCACTCCTTAATCAAAATTATTGTTCTATATCAGCTAGAACAACAAGGAATATCTTGGGAAACCTTCATCACACATGATGTGTTTACAGACCCCCGAGCCTTCATCCAACAAAACTTTCCTTCCACTTCACAACAATCTATCTCCACTAATCCATCATCTCCCCATGTGCCTTCTCCACAAAGAATTTCACCTCTTGTTTCTTCTCCTAATCTACCAAGTGAAGAGGCTGATAGTGGCCCTAGTGAAGAACAACTAGATGGCAGTAGTCAGGAGGAAACCGAAACAGATAATGATGGCCATGTAGAAAGTAGTGGTGGCCCTGAAGAAAGCATCCATGATCATGAAGAAAGCAGTGATGATCATGAGGAAAGCATTAAGGGAGAGGATGATGATTAAAATAAAGAAAGCAGTGATGGTCATGAGGAAAGAATTAAGGGAGAGGATGACGAACATGATTAAGAATAAAATGAAGAAGAGGGAGATGGCCAAGAAGAAAGCAACGATGGCCAAGAAGAAAATAGCAATAGCCATGAAGAAAGCAGTGATGGCAATGATGAAATTAGTGAAGGTAGCCACAAAGATGAAAGTAGTGGGCCAAATAATGAAGAAGAGCAGCTAGATGATGAGGAAGAGCATCATGATGAAGAGGACAACCATCAAAGTACACCAGACAGTCAAGGAAAGAGTCATGATAGTCATGATAGCAGTCATGACTGTCTTGACAAAAATCAGTCCATGGATGACAAAGAAAATTAGAGTGAGGCAAGTGAAAAATATATCAAGCAAATTAAAATTCAAAATGATGATAGCACTGCCTTTGAAACTTCCATTGTTACCCCTCTCACATGCACATATCACAGAGGGAGAAGAAATGTGTTTGCTGCCTCAAAAAGGCATAGGGCCATTTCTTCTAAAACTGCCAAAACATTGGACAAGGGCAAAGAAAAAATGGAAAATGTTGAGCAGAAGGTACAATTAAGAAGGAGAAAAAGGATCAAGAAGACTTCTCAAGGGCCTCTTTTTATTGATCTAGACAGTGAATCTAATGAGGATGAAGGGATGAGTACTAATTTGCTCCTCTTAGAAAAGGATGCCCAGCTTCAAGAATGGGAAAAGGAATTTGAGAGGGCACAAAGGGTCATATACTATTATAAAGAGGAGCATAAACATTTCAAAGAGGTAAAGAGGGGCCTTGCCTTACAGAAGAAAATGGTCAAACACTATGCAAGGAAAATCATGCTTGTTATTGCCAAACTAAAGCAAGCCCTCATGGAGCTAGACGAGCTAAAAAGGACCAAAGTGCATGAAACCCTCGGGATCTTGGCTGATGCTTCTCAGCAAGTATCTAAAACCCCTTGAGGTGTATACACTCCAATTTTGAGGCAAATCCAGAAATTTTTTGTTTTTTTCCAAATTTTGACCCCCAGGAGCGTAGCACCCTAGGTGTTGTGCAAACAATTGGGGCATCCTCAGCTACTGAAGTTTACATTTTTGGATTTTTCACATGACCAATAGTATACCCACAAAATTTCAGGTCAATTGGAGCATTTTTTCCCCCTCAAAAGGTCAAAAAACGCCTCAAATTTGACCTTTCTACCTCCTTTTCAGAGAAGGTGTTACACAAAGAGTAGTGTTTGGATATTTAATTTTTGAGCAGGTAAATGGAATCCATTCAGCACAAATAAAGTATTTTTTGAAATTAGACTCATCAACATTACCAACGAGCCGTCACAGGGCAAAATCCTATGCCGGGAAGGGGTCCAAAACTCAGCTACAATAAACCCTATTTTCTGCTGAAAAGGTGTTACGCACAAGAGTAGCCTTTTGCCAAAAAAGTCAACAAAACACACGGATTGATGGCAAAGGAGTTTTTTAATATTTTCTAGGAAAAATCACTCCTAATTTGATTGGGGAGTTACGTTTTGGTGTTTTTCATTTATTTTCTTATCAACTATGTGTCTTGGCCTTCCATGGTCATTAAGCACATTTATGGCATTTATGATTAGATTAGGGTTTTTGGAAGCCTCTTAAGGCTTCCCACCTCCTCAACTGTTCCATAAATAGAGCCTGAAGCTCTCATGTATTAGTGGGATTTTGATAGCTTAAGCTGAAGCAATACTTAGTCTCTTGGAGCCTTTGATGAGAATTTGATGTCTTGGAGCTCATGCATGCCTTGATTTGTTTACTGATTATGGAGGACTGTTTGTAGGATCCATAGGCCTGGTTGAT
Organism: Pinus albicaulis; assembly: GCA_034641835.2. Lineage (NCBI taxonomy): Eukaryota > Viridiplantae > Streptophyta > Pinopsida > Pinales > Pinaceae > Pinus > Pinus albicaulis. Next base: position 1,790,931,045 of record CM076578.1, on the reverse strand, counting down.
GGTGAAGTTTTCTCTTGTTTATGTTTTCTAGTTTTCCATTATGTTTTCCATCTTGCTCTATTGTAGTAGGACAAAGAATTTAGATTAAGAAATGTTTTCTAATGGCACCTTAAGTCTGTTTGTCCTTCACTGCCTCAATGTTTTCTTCTGCTGAGATATGTTAGGGAATCCATCTCTTGCTCTCTAAGAAGTTCTTAACTTGTCCATTCCTTGAATGGTTTAGATCATTTAGTGTCAAATATGATTTATGGTTAGCCCTGCATATTGTTTCCACTGAAATACTTTGTTCTTTGAATCATCTCTCTAAAGCAGCTTTGCCTAGGTTTGTTAAAGAAGTCTGTTTAAATCATGCTCTTTGAATTTACTTAGCTGGTTGTTTCGAAGAACCTTTCATAGCTGTAATCCTAGATGTTTAGGGTTGTCTACTCCTTCTATGCTTATAGTTATTTGTGCATATTAAATTTTTTCTGCACTTGATAATGAAATCTATGAAAGTTAAATAAGTTTCTTGCCTTTCTATAATTTCATTTGAATGTTTGTCTTGGATAATCATCTGTTTTCAGTTTGAAATCAAATGGATTAGTTTTCACTTATGACTTTGATTCTCTTTCCATGCTTATTATTTTTCTAACTCCCTTAGTCTAAAATTTATTAAGGATTCAGTTCTGCCCTTCAGTAGCTTTTATTCTCAAGCTTAATGTTCATCTCATCATCCACCACAATGTCAAAGACCCACCAACAAAGTTAAAAATTCCCTTAAAATACTCTTAAAACCATTGATGAACTTATCATGACCTTGTTAGACTCCATTTCCCAATGAATTAAAAAACTTCCTTGTTTTCTATCTAAACTTGTCTGAGCATCATACCCAACCAAAAACAATCAAAATACCCTACACTTAACATCTGGCCTGAAATGAACCCTAATCAGCAAACAAGTTTCACATCTTTGCACCTACTAGAGAGATCCCTCTCCGAATCCAGGAAGGCTAGGTCCTTGGAATCCAAGGCTTGGTTTGATGTTACCCCCGTCCATTTTTATCTCAATCAATCTAGCAAATTATGGGGAGCTAACATAATGGCGATCACAGTGGGACTTTGAGTGATAAAAAAACTTAGACTTTCCTAAACCTTTGAAAAAACCCTTATGAGTACTATCTTGTGGATTTATCTCACAGCTCACACCAACATAATAGCGATCACGGTGGGACCCTTTGAGTAAGTCACAGCCTTAAGTACTCCTTCAACACTCAGAAATCCCTTATCAAACTTAAGAATACTATCTTGTGAATTTATCCCACCGCTCACACCAACATAATGGCGATCACAGTGGGACAGAGTTCATAGTAGCTTGAAAAACTCTTATAGACTCATATAGATCCTCAGTTTCACTTAAAAAATCAACTCATAGCCAAGAGTAGGAACTAATTGCTTCACCATCCTAGCAAGATGATGACTCCGCTCGAGGATACTTATTGAAACCTTAAGGCTGCATAAAGAAAATCAAAATCTCAAAATAGTCCATAGATTGATTCTTATAAAAAATTGGTGGTGGGCCATCATATACATACCATAAAAATTGCAAAAAACATCCACCTGGCGACTCCACTATCCTCCAGTAGGCCTTTTTCATCTCACTAGTCCCATAGGCTTTCCTAGGATTGTGTCAAATCAGTCCAAATCAGTTTTTAGGGCCTAGTTATACCTTGTGTGAGTAATATAGACACTAAGAGAGTTTAGCCTCCCAAAAAACAGTCCCAAATCTTCAACCTCTATGATTTTTGAGTAAAGAGATTGGGCTTCATGAAGGATCAATACCAGATCACACCCAGACCCAAATCCTCCTACTGTAGTTGATGACCTAGAAAATATTTTGTGGCAAACTTCTAAAGCTGGAAACTCACCCACTGTTAGGACCATTCATAGAGAAAGTTTTGCACCAGAACCCCTTACAGTTTCACAAGATCCTCAGTTTGACTTACACCATACCAAGAATCTATTTAGGACCAAGCCACAAAGTAGGGTTAACCAAGTTGACCTTGAGCCCATAGATTTGCAGCAAAGCTCCAGTAGAGAAGCTTCTCCTTCCATCCCACCTGACTTTCAGCTTCTCCATCACTTCAGCCCTTTTCATCTCAAATCTACTCAGAATCATTTCTCCAGTCCAAGTACCTCAGCTACACCCATTCATACCACCACTGCGCAAACCAACTCACTCCATCCTACTCCACCTCTCATAAATCCTCCCCTTGTAAATCAGCCTTTGTTTCCATTTCCTCCCATCATGGCAGCCTGGTCTGCTCCACTAGCTCTACAACAACCACTATTACCTTTTCCAAATGACTATCAGTCTAAGATCCCTCACTTCTTGGGGATTGAATCCATCACTGCTCAAAAGCACGTAGATAGAATTAATGATGCTTTCGACTACATGGAGATAGAAGAAGAAACCATGCAGATGAGGATTTTTTCTCAGAGCCTAGGGGGAGAACCCAAGAAATGGTTTAAAAACTTACCTCCCAACTGCATACATGATCTCCCTACTCTCTACCAAACCTTTGTGAACAAATGGGAAATAAAAAAAATCCCCTTCAAATTCTTTCCGAGTATAAGAATCTTAAAAGGAATCAGGAAGAAAGTGTTCATGACTACTCCACTATGTTTAACAGTGCTTACAATGCTCTCACACCTTACATAAAACCTCTCCAAGGCTTAGCCTTAGTAAAATATCTCGAAGGCTTTGATGCTGATATGGCCTATCAACTAAGGGAGAGAGATTACCTAACTCTAGAAGACATGCAAAAAGGGGCTGTGAGTGTAGAGGCCAATTTAATTGAGAAAAGGGCTAGGATGAGATCAAAAATAAGGGCGACTTATAAAGATGACACAACACCTACACCCTCCTCTTCTGACACCAAACTTGACTCCATAGTTAGGAAAATGGAGAGGATGATGGAAAAAATCAGTTTGAATGAGAGAACACCTCCTAGGGAAAATCAATCCAATCTTCAAAACAGGAATAAGAATCAAAATTTTAGAAGAGACCCTCCTCAAGTTAGACAAAGAGAGAATGACCAACAAATCAGACCCCCTTTCCAAGACAACTATGTAGATCAAGAGGAAAGAGAGCCAGAGGAGTTGGAGGAAGACCATGTAAATGTCATATGTTATGATGATGAGGATAACACTTTCCTTACCGAAGAAGAACAAATGACGTTCTCTTCCAAACCAAATGAAAAATCATATGAAGATTCTGAAGACTATAAACTCGGATTTGAGAATTCCATAATGGAAGTCCATAGGCAGTATGACCTTATGAAGAAAAAGACTCAAGATATTCCTAAAACAAATCAGCTAAACACTGCTGTTAGAAAAACCTTTGAACCTATTTCTAAAAAGACAGCAGAAAACACAAACACTATGGCTAGGAAAAATGATCTAAACAAACCAAAAACTAGCCAGCCTAATAATGATTCAAGCTGCCCTAGTACTTCAACTAGTGGCCCTAAAAAAACCTTTCTGTTTAAACCATCAAATCAAAATAAGAAAATTAGAAATGTAGAAAATTTTATGGCTGATAAAACTTATGTAAACGTAATAAAGACACCTACGCCTTTCAGCTTTGAAGGGGAGATTGCCAAAATCAATATAACCATACCCCTCACTGAATTAGTAACCCAAGAGGTATATAGATCCTAGATTTTCAAAGTGTTAAACATAGGGAATGATACCGACACTTTAAACTTAACTGATGATAAACCAGAGCTGTTGTTTGGTCTTGAAGTAGAGGGAAAATATCAAGAAGGAGGTGTCCCTCCTTTCTATGTCAATCTAAACATACATGACAAAATTCTGCATAATGCTATGCTAGACTTCGTTGCCTCACACAAACTCATGCCAAAAGTTGTGATGGAGAGATTGGGCCTAGAAATCACAAAGCCCTACAAATACTTGTACTCTTTTGATTCTAGTAGGGTTAAGTGTCTAGGCCTAATCAAAGATTTGTGTGTCAATCTGGCACAAATCCCCGCTAAAAGTCTAGTCATGGATATAGTTGTTTTTGACATCCCCCCAAAGTATGGCGTGATTTTATCTATATCATGGGGGGCCAAACTCCAGGGTAGCCTTCAAATGGACATGAATTATGCCACCATCCCAGTCTTCAATCAAACAAGGAGATTATACCGGGAATCCCACATGAAATACATGGTGAGTAACATAGATAGGCCAAATAACACACTAGTTTATTCCATTCACTCATACCTTGACTCGTTCATCTTATACAATGAAAATGACATAAGTGAACAAGTATATGACAATGAGGGACAACTAAGCCTCTTAGAACAACCGAACCAGCTCTCTAATCAAGAAAATGACACCCAAAACTCTAGTAGCCCCGAAGTGAAAAACAGTGAAAAATCTGAAATTGACACCCTTTGGCATATGAGATTTGATGGTTCTTATGGCAAGGTTGGCTCAAGAGCTAGGGTTTGGATCCACAACACAAATGAAGGCCATTCCTATAGGCTAGATTTTCAATGCACCAATAATGTTGCAGAGTATGAGGCTCTCCTTATTGGTTTACATTTACTTAAAAATCTCAAAGCTAAGAAAATATTGATTCAAGGAGATTTAGAACTGATCATCAAACAAATTAAGGGAGAATATTCAACCAAGAACCCTAGAATGAGGGAGTATAGAAATGGTGCCCTAGACCTTCTCAAAACTTTTGAAAGGTATGAGCTCACTTTCATCCCTAGGGCCCAAAACTGCCTTGCTAATGAGCTTGCCTTTGCTGCCAACAATTGATCTTTACCCTATGAAAGTAAAAAACACCTTATCAAAGTGAAGAATCGGCCTACTGTACTAGACAACTTGAACCATTGGCAAGTGTTTGATAGTGATCAACAAATTGATGATTTTCTGCAATCCAGAAATGAATTTTCAAGCACAAAACAGAGTTTAATATTTGAAAGAAATAATTTTGTTGAAAATGAAACTCCCAAAACAGAGCCGCCCTTTGGTGATGATATGAACCACCTTCAAAACCCTTGTGTTGCAGAAATATTTGACAAATCAGATCAAAGAGAACTTGAAATTTTGCAATGCAAAGATGACACCTTGCCAAGAGGCCTTACACCACTAGAAGAGCTGTTTGATTTTAATGATGTAGCTAAAAAACCCAATATGGAATCCACTGAAACAAATGTAGAAGAATGTAGCATTGGAGGGATGAAAGAACTGAAAATATTCAAACTATCCAAAAATATCTTGCCTCACATAAAATAGAAATACATTGATCTGTTTAAATAATTTAAAGATGTGTTTGCTTGGGGGTATGAAGACTTGAAGTCCTATGACACCAAAATAATTCAACATAAAATTCCTCTCAAGGAAAATCAGAAACCATTTAAACAAAAATTGAGAAGAATTAACCCCCTCTTGTTACCCTTAGTTGAGAAAGAAATCAAAAAGATGTATGATGCCGAGATCATAGTCCCTATCCGATACTTAGAATGGGTGTCCAACCTTGTGTCAGTTAGGAAGAAGACCGGGGAAATTAGGCTTTGCATTGACTCCAGAAATTTGAACAAGGCCTCCTTAAAAGACAATTACCCTTTGCCTAAAATGGATCACATACTCTAAAAAGTAGTTGGCTCACAAAGAATCTCATTACTATATGGCTTCTCAGGTTATAACCAAGTTCTAGTCTTTCCAAGTGACCAACTCAAAACTGCTTTCACTAGACCTTGGGGTACATTCATGTATGTTAAAATTCCTTTCATTTTAATGAATGCAGGGGCTACTTTCCAAAGGGCAATGGACATAGCTTTTCCAGAAGACATAGGTTACTTCATAGTCATATACCTTGATAACATCACTATCTACTCTAAGACTGATGAAGAGCACTTAGTCCACTTGAGAAAAGTCTTTGAAAAGTGTAGAAAGTATGGCCTATCCCTAAATCCTAAGAAAAATTTGTGTGGCCTTCAGGAAGGAAAAATATTAGGGCACATCATCTCTGAGGAAGGAATCGAGATAGAACCCAAAAAGATAGAAGAAATCTTACAAATCAGCCATCCTAGAAACAGTAAAGAGCTGCAATATTTCATTGGAAAGATTAACTTCCTAAGAAGATTCATCCCTAACCTTGCTGAGATCCTAAGAAATATCACAAACATGTTGAAGAAGGAAGTAGGAGTGAAGTGGAATATGGAAGAAAACCAATCTTTTGAGCTGGTAAAACAAGCACTCACACAAACACCTGTCTTGATCATCCCTGACTTCACCAAGGACTTCTACATCTTCTCCTTTGCCTCTGAACATACTGTGGCAGCAATATTATTGAAAAATAACATCATGGGGCAAGAAAAGCCCATAGCTTTCTTCAGCAAAGCCTTAAGAGATGCTCCTCTAAATTATAACATCATAGAGAAACAAGCCTTTGCCTTAATCAAAGCTTTGAAGGATTTTAGAGTTTATATTTTTCATTCACACATCATAGCTTTTGTCCCACATATAGTTGTCAAAGACATACTTAATCAAGACCCTGATGGTAAAAGGGGCAAGTGGATTGCTACCATCTTAGAATATGATTTAGAAATCAGACCACTAAATTGATTAAAGGACAAGGACTTGAAAAACTTATGGATGAATCAAATTTCCAAGCTTTAGACATGAATATGGTTGATGTGTTAGAGGAAACTAAAGAATTTACGACACCATACATAGAAGAAATGTTTTTAAATTCATCTTGGTATGCTGATATTATTTATGTGCTTCTTTATCTCAATGCTCCCCCTTCTTTGTAAAAAACCAAAGCTATATTCTTAAAACAAAAAGCATTAAATTTTTTCATTTTATATGGAGTGTTGTACTGGAAGAGTTTTGCTGGTTTGCTACTTAAATGTTTGCTTGAAGATGATGCAGAACAAATTATGCATGAATTACATGAGCGAGAATGTGGGAGTCACCTTTATTGGAAGACCACAACCAACAAGATCCTTAGAGTTGGCTACTATTGGCCTACCCTATTTCCCGATACTCACAAACTAGTCATGACTTGCCATAAATGCCAAATCTTTGATGGCAAAAGAAAGCTCCTACCTCTGCCCTTGCATCCCATCAGTGTTGAAGCTCCTTTTCAGCAGTGGGGTTTGGACTTCATAGGAGAGATCCATCCTACTTCATCTACTCAACATAATTGGATCCTCACTGGCACTGATTACTTCACCAAATGGATAGAAGCCATCCCTTCCAGAAATGCCACTGACTCAGTCATCATCAAATTCCTTGAAACCAACATCTTGTCTAGGTTTGGTTGTCCTAAAAATATCATCACCAATAACGCTGTTGCCTTTGCATCTAAGAAAATGGTGGAATTTTGTTACAAATATCACATCACCCTGGGCCAGTCCATTGCTTATTACCCACAAGGTAATGGACTAGCTCAGTCCTCTAACAAGAGCTTGGTAAACATCATTAAAAATCTCCTAGAACAAAATAAAAAAGCATGGCATGACAAAATAGTGCATGCACTATGGGATGATAGACTAACCACCAGGAAATCAATTGGTATGTCTTCCTATCAACTAGTGTATGGCATGGATGTAGTTTTTCCCACCTCTTTGGGAGTTCCAGTCATAAATATTCTTCAAGAAGTACAATCAGAAGAAAATGACATGCAAAGGAGGCCGAACCAAACCATTCATTTGCAGCAGACAAGGGAGGAGGTTTACAAAAGGACACAAGCTATAGAGGACAATATCAAGAAAAAATTTGATAGGAGAACCAAAGCAAATGATTTCCATATTGGAGACATGGTTCTGAAATGGGATTCAAGAAGGCAAGACAAGGGCAAACATGGTAAGTTTGAAAATCTATGGAAAGGCCCTTACATCATTCAGTCAGTTAGAGGCAACAATGCTTTATTTTTGCAAGAGCTTGATGGAACTGAAATGTTTGGAGGTCTGATCAATGGGAGGATGCTTAAACATTACTTTTGTCAAGGAACCTAGTTTTTTTTCTCATTCATTGTACATACCACTGTTTGATGAAAAGAAAAATCACAAAAACAATATAAAAAGAAAAAGAGGGCAGAGTTTGAAAGAGAGGTACAACCCCATACATAAAAAATAATAATGCTGAAAGTGTGCAAGTCTAAATGCCACTACTTATTTCAAAAATCCTTTTTCAGTCATCCAGCCTAATCATGGTTGAACATGTTTTAAATTTATGGTTGATAAGTTAGTGAAAAATAGTAGGTCAAAATTTTCAAGCTTGACTTGTCAAAAGATAGATTAGGAATGTTGGTTCCACATGCTCAAATCTGAACCAAAGAGGAAAATAGAGATGTTAAACAAATAACATATATTTCTTTTATGTTTCCTAAGTTTTGTATGTATAGAAATAACACTTGTGTGCAGATTGTTCCAGTGCCACAAACTATGGTAAATCAAACTGTCTAATCCTGATTTAGCCATATTTTTCAATTTCATGTCAGCAGCCTAGAGAATAAAGTTTGTCAAACAGCTCAATCTTGACAAATGAGTAGTTTAGGTAGACAAAATAAAGAGATTTCATCAGTCTAATCTAAACTCTCAGAAGAGATAAGGGTACATTTTAGTTAGTTTGATTATGTTTTCAAAAAGGAAATATCAAGGGTTTGTCAGTTCAAGCGCACCCAAGGAAGAAAAAATGTTAGGCAAGTAGATTGGGTAGGTAGAGATGATGCTGATATGAATCATGTCTTTTCAGATCTCAAAGATTACAGACTCAAAACAAACATCAAAAAATGAAGAAAGAACACATCTGCGCAATGGAAGAGGCACTGGTCTCCAAAAGCTATAAAATCTGAAGTTCTAGACACCTCCTGAGAAGGAGCTGCCCTCCCCAAGTGGAGCCACTATTAGTCATCCATAATTTTCACTATTTGAATACGAATAAGTATTGGTCCTAGATTTTTAGAAACAAAGTTCATAAACATGGTGAGTTCTAGAAATCTCACTGCCTTCATTATCCTAAAATAAAATTTCACTATTTTACCATCCTATCTAGTCATAACTAGCCCACCACTCCCAGAAGACCCATCATGGGCTCAAGCCATTCATTTTAACCATAAATTGTTACCTTGGCGCAAATCCTCTGTTTTGCGTTCCTACAACATTTCCCACTACCACCTAAAAACCACTAATAAAACAACTTTGTTGTGCCTCCTTTTTAAAAACTCTCAAACACTGATTGTCTCTTCAGGCCCTTTGGATAGTCAAGTATGTTGGACTTTAGGTCTTCAAATACACTAATTTTAGCATGGATCCTATCTTACACTTGTGAACCATAAATCTAGATCTCAATCCAAAGTCCAAATCCAAGAAAGCCCCATTAGGTCACCTAAGGTCTCACTCAGTCATAGGATGGATTTGGTGCCCTGTAAAATATGCTTCCTATATGAAGAAATTGTATTCAAAGAGGAATAAAATCAAGAAATTTGGCCCAAGATTGGTTAACAATCATTCAAGAAAAGCCTCTTTAGCTTAGAGCACAAATATTACAAGGGACAACTGCCCTTCTTCATATTTTTGCAAACAAATGATTAGGGTTGTCATCAGCAAAAGGAGAGGTAAAGTAATAGGATGAAATTCTCACTAGGCGACATCCATAAGAAAGAAAAAGGCAACAGGTCTGTGTTTAAAGGAGAAACAGGGTTTTTTATGGTTGTTGAACAAAACAATGGTGATAGGCGAGAAACCATCACAAAGGCCACAAGGGAAAAAACCACCTCAATTCCATCAAGTGCACATTGAAGATTGTTGCAAAATAATAAATAAGTCCTAAGAGGCTATAGAGAAACTTAGAAAGCAACACTCCTTGTTTTTTCTGAAAAGCCTTAAAAACCTAAGAGTTTGCACAGATTGGCAAGACAGGTCAAATAAATATGACAAGGCCTCCTTCTTAATAGCAGAGGGTATACAAAGGCTATCAGTTTAAAAGGGAGAAATGGCAAAAAGGGATTTATTGTTTGTATAAAATGATAAAAAATCAAAAGACAAGTTCCTTTTCTTTCAAAAAAGGTGGATAGGAGTAGTCTTGATGTCTTCAAGTAGATTGGAAATATTAAAGAGAACCTTGAGGGGCCCCCAACAAACATAGAAAAGAAACTTTGTCAATCAAACACGCCACCTGCAACACCAAACAGTCAAAAAGGCATAGTGAGAAAAGGTAAATAAACAAAAACATTATCAAAGTGGGTTTCGAATTCTAAATTATTTTTTCAAAAGGTTTATAAAGGCCTTGAGCATACTTCCCCTCGCACCATTTGTCATCTCCAAACCACAAAGAGCTATTGAGAGAAGATTTTGTCATTTTCTAAGCGAATTGGGGAAGTTTGCAGGTGTTACGCTCTTGGGTCACTATTACGCACCCGACGCTTAGTGTTACGCACAAGAGGGGTGGTTGCATTTTTATTTAACACTGCGTTACGCACCCAACACCTACTGTTACGCACCTGGCACAGTGTAACGCACAGAGCTAGACAGGCCTGAATCAACTGTTACGCACCTGCAGTGTAACGCACAGAGCTCGATGGGCCTGACTCAACTGTTACGCACTTGTAGTGTTATGCACAAGGCCCAACTCAACTGCTACGCATCTGGGTGTTACGCATAGCGCCTAACTTAGGTGTTACGCTCCTGGGTGTTATGCACAACGCCCAACTCAGGTGTGATGCTCCTGGGTGTTACACACAATGCCCAACTCAAGTGTTACGCTCCTGGTTGTTAAGCATAATGCCCAACTCAAGTGTTATGCTCCTGGTTGTTACGCACAGGCAGAGTTTCCCTGAAATTGCTAAAGGGAGTAAAATTTCAAATTTTCTTCACCCTCAAGGCCCCAGCAAAGGACGAGAGCAAGGTTGGTGATTTGTTACCTCCTAAACCTCCATTTTTCTAAGCAAAATCATATTTAAAGTCTCAAATGAACCAAATCCTAAGCTCCATTACAATCAATTTCTAAAAAATACCTTTGTTTAGGATTGGAAAGAGGAAATTGTTATATATACCAGAGGAGGGTGAGTGGCATCAATCAAACCTCTAAAAACACTGAATACACCTTTGGAGACTTCCATCTTGTCTTCATTTGCTCAGCTTTGCCCTCTTTTCACTCATTACAACCTTTTTAACCCAAAATCCCTCAAATAGTTTTTAAAAGCACCTTTCTGTGCTAAGAGAATCAACCACCATGTTCGAAGCAGAGAGCCACACCAGTAGTGATAAGGTTCAAACACCTACCAAGCCTCAGTACAAAGGAGGGAGGGAAAATAGATTTGAACCCTTAGACACGGTCCAGGTTACTTCCTCTCCTATGATCCTTTCATGCTTTCAGGATGTAGGGTGCTATCAATTTTGTGAAAAGATCAAATAAGTTGGCAGTCATCCAAACTTGACTTGGTTGTTTTCCTTTAAATTACAAAATCATCAAATTAACATAGCAGGGGTGCAATTTGAGCTCTGAGCTGAGATTATTTCAAAAGAAACTGATATACCAGACATTGGTGAAATATGGTTCAAACAAAATAAGTTTCAGTTGAGTTATTATGAGCCCTACCTAAAACCCAGCTACCAACAAAATTGCAAGGTTGTTTTCCCTTTCTCCCACTTATTAGAAAGATATGCTGCACTAATATGAAGCAAATTATCAGGTATTTCACCTGTGAGGGGAAATTTTCCTGGCTCTAATCATATCATATAAGGTTGCTAATGCACTTCAATAAAATCAAGATGATGAATCTACCATACTACCTTTTCCGGAGCATTGATAAAATGGCCTCACTTATCAAGAAGAAAAACTATGACCACCAAATGCCGAGCCTTTTTCACCACTCCTTAATCAAAATGATTATTCTATATCAGCTAGAACAACAAGGAATATCTTGGGAAACCTTCATCTCACATGATGTGTTTAGAGACCCCCGAGCCTTCATCCAGGAGAACTTGCCTTCCACTTCACAACCATCTACCTCCACTCATCCATCATCTCCCCATGCGCCTTCTCCGCAAAGAATTTCACCTCTTGTTTCTTCTCCTAATCTACCAAGTGAAGAGGATGAAAGTAGCCCTAGTGAAGAACAAATAGATGGAAATAGTAAGGAGGAAACCGAAACAGATAATGATGGCCATGTAGAAAGCAGTGGTGGCCCTGAAGAAAGCAGCCATGATCATGAAGAAAGCAATGTTGATCATGAGGAAAGCATTAAGGGAGAGGATGATGATGAAAATAAAGAAAGCAGGGATGGTCATGAGGAAAGCATTAAGGGAGACTCGAATGATGAACATGATGAAGAAGAAAATGAAGAATAGGGAGATGGCCAAGAAGAAAACAACGATGGCCAAGAAGAAAACATCAATAGCCATGAAGAAAGCAGTGATGGCAATGATGAAATTAGTGAAGGCAGCCACAAAGATGAAAGTAGTGGGAAATATAATGAAGAAGAGCAGCTAGATGATGAGGAAGAGCTGCATGATGAAGAGGACAACCATCAAAGTACACCAGACAGTCAAGGAAAGAGTCATGACAGTCATGACAGCAGTCATGACTTTCTTGAAAAAAATCAATCCACGGATGACAAAGAAAATCAGAGTGAGGAAAGTGCAGAAGATATCAAGAAAATTAAAAGTCAAAATGATGATAGCACTGACTTTGAAACTTCCATTGTTACGCCTCTCACATGCACATATCACAGAGGGAGAAGAAATGTGTTTGCTGCCTCTAAAAGGCAAAGGGCCATTTCTTCTCAAACTGCCAAAACATTGGACAAGGGAAAAGAAAAAATGGAAAATGTTGAGCGGAAGGTACAAGTAATAAGGAGAAAAAAGATCAAGAAGACTTCTCAAGGGCCTCTTTTTATTGATCTATATAGTCATAATGAGGACCAAGGGATGAGTACTAAGTTGCTCCTCTTAGAAAAGGATGCCCAACTTCAAGAATGGGAAAAGGACTTTGAGAGGGCACAAAGGGTCATATACTATTATAAAGAGGAGCATAAACATTTCAAAGAGGTAAAGAGGGGCCTAGCCTTATAGAAGAAAATGGTCAAACACTATGCAAGGAAAAGCATGCTTGCTAATGCCAAACTAAAGTAAGCCCTCATGGAGCTAGACAAGCTAAAAAGGACCAAAGTGCATGACAGCCTCGGGATCTTGGATGATGCTTCTCAATAGGCATCTAAAACCCCTTGAGGGGTCTACACACCAATTTTGAGGCAAATCCGGAAACTTTTTGTTTTTTTCCAAATATTGACCCCTAGGAGCACAACACCCTAGGTGTTATGCACAAAATTGGGGCATCCTCAGCTGCTGAAGTTTACATTTTTGGATTTTTCACGTCACCAATAGTCTAACCAAAATTTCAGGTCATTTGGAGCATTTTTTCCCCCTCAAAAGGTCAAACAATGCCTCAAATTTGACCTTTCTGCCTCCTTTTCAGAGTAGGTGTTATGCACAGATTATTGTTGGGAGATTTAATTTTTGAGCTGGTAAATGACCTCCGTTCAGCACAAATAAACTATTTTTGGAAAGTAGACTCATCAAGCTTTCCAACGAGCCATCACGGGGTCAAATCCGATGTCGGGAAGGGGTCCGAAAATTAACTACAACAGACCCTATTTTCTGCTGAAAAGGTGTTACGCACAGTTGCAGCCTTTTGCCAAAAAAGTCAACAAAACACACAGATTGATGGCAAAGGAGTTTATTAATATTTTCTTGGAAAAATAACTCCTGATTTGATTGGGGAGTTATGTTTTGGTTTTTTTCATTTATTTTCTTATCAACTATGTGTCTTGGGCCTTGCATGTTCATTAAGCACATTTATGGCATTTATGATTAGATTAGGGTTTTTGGAAGCCTTTTAAGGCTTCCCACCTCCTTAGCTGCTCCATAAATAGAGCCTGAAGCTCTCATGTATTAGTGGGATTTTGATAGCTTATGCTGAAGCAATACATAGTCTCTTGGAGCCTTTTATGAGAATTTGATGTCTTGGAGCTCATGCATGCCTTGATTTGTTTACTGATGGTGGAGGATTGTTTGTAGGATCCATAGGCCTGGTTGATGGTGAAGTTTTCTCTTGTTTATTTTCTCTAGTTTTCCATTATGTTTTCCATCTTACTCTGTTGCAGGAGGACAAATAATTTATATTAAGGATTTTTTTCTAATGGCACCGTAAGTATGTTTGTCCTTCACTGCCTCAATGTTTTCTTCTGCTGAGATATGTTAGGGGATCCATCTCTTGCTCTCTAAGAAGTTCTTATCTTGTCCATTTCTTGAATGGTTTAGACCAGTTAGTGTCAAATATGATTTATGGTTAGCACTGCATATTTTTGCCACTGAAATACTCTGTTCTTGGGATCATCTCTTTAAAGTAGCTTTGCCTAGGTTTGTCAAAGAAGTCTGTTTAAATCATGCTCTTTGCATTTACTTAGCTGGTTGTTTCGAATAACCTTTCATAGTTGTAATCCTAGATGTTCAGGGTTGTCTACTCCTTCTATGATTATAGTTATTTGTGCATCTTAAATGTTTTCTGCACTTGATAATGAAATCTATGAAAGTTAAATAAGTTTCTTGCCTTTCTATAATTTCATTTGAATGTTTGTCTTGGATAATCATCTGTGTTCAGTTTGAAATAAAATGGATTAAGTTTCACTTATGCCTTTGATTGTCTTTCCATGCTTATGATTTTTATAACTCCCTTACTCTAAAATTTATTAAGGATTCAGTTCTGTCCTTCACTAGCTTTTATTCTCAAGCTTAATGTTCATCTCATCATCCACCACAACCTCAAAGATCCACCAACCAAGTTAAAATTTCCCTGCAAATACTCTTAAAACCATTGATGAACTTATCATGAACTTGTTAGAATCCATTTCCCAATGACTTAAAAAACTTCCTTGTTTTCTATCTAAACCTGTCTGAGCATCATACCCAACCAAAAACAATCAAAATACCATGCACTTAACATCTAGCCTAAAATCAACCCTAATTAGCAAACAAGTTTCACATCTTTGCACCTACTAGAGAGATCCCTCTCCGAATATAGGAAGGCTAGGGGCTTGGATTCCAAAGCTTGGTTTGATGCCACCCCTGTCTATTTGTATCTCAATCAATCTAGAAAATTATGGGGAGCTAACATAATGGTGATCACGGTGGGACTCTGAGTGATAAACAAACTCAAACTTCCCTAAACCTTTCAAAAAACCCTTAAGAGTACTATCTTGTGGATTTATCCCATCGATCAAACCAACATAATGGTGATCATGGTGGGAACTTTTAAGTAAGTCACAGCCTTAAGTACTCTTTCAACACTCAGAAATCCCTTGTAAAACTTAAGAATACTATCTTGTGAATTTATCCCACTGCTCACACCAACATAATGGCGATCACGGTGGGACAGAGTTCATAGTAGCCTGAAAACTATTATAGACTCATATAGATCCTCATTTTGACTTAAAAATTCAACTCATAGTCAAGAGTAGGAACTAATTGCTTCACCATCGTAGCAAGATGATGGCTTTGCTAGAGGATACTCATTGAAACCTTAAGGCTGCATAAAGAAACTCAAAAGCTCAAAATAGTCCCTAGATTGATTCTTATCAAAATTTGGTGGTGGACCATCATATACATACCCTCAAAATTGCAAAAAACATCCACCTGGCGACTCCACTATCCTCCAGTAGGCCTTTTTTCATCTCACTAGTCCCATAGGCTTTCCTAAGATTATGGCAAATCAGTCCAAATCAGTTTTTAGGGCCTAGTTATACCTTGTGTGAGTAAGATAGACACTAAGAGAGGTTAGCCTCCCAAAAAATAGTCCCAAATATTTAGCCTCTCTGATTTTTTTAGTAAAGAGATCTGGCTTCACGAAAGATCAATACCAGATCACACCTAGACCCAAATCCTCCTACCGTAGTTGATGACCTAGAAAAGATTTTGTGGAAAAATTCTAAAGCTGGAAACTCACCCACTACTAAGACAATTCATAGAGCAAGTTCTGCACCAGAACCCCTTACAATTTCACAAGATCCTCAGTTTGACTTGCACCATACCAAGAATCTCATCAGGACCAAGTCACAAAGTAGGGTTAACCAAGTTGACCTTAAGCCCATAGATTTGCAGCAAAGCTCTAGTAGAGAAGCTTCTCCTTCCACCCTACCTGACTTTTAGCTTCTCCATCACTTCAGACCTTTTCATCTCAAATATACTTAGAACCAGTTCTCCGGTCCAAGTACCTCAGCTGCACCCATTCATACCACCATTGTGCAAACCACCTCACTCCATCCTACTCCACCTCTCATAAATCCTCCCCTTGTAAATCAGCCTTTGTTTCCATTTCCTCCCATCATGGAAGCCTGGTATGCTCCACTGGCTCTACAACAACCACTATTACCTTTTCCAAATCACTATCAGTCCAAGATCCCTCACTTCTTGGGGACTGAATCCATCACTACTCAAAAGCATGTAGATAGAATTAATAATGCTTTTGAGTACATGGAGATAGAAGAAGAAACCATGCAGATGAGGATTTTTTCTCAGAGCCTAGAGGGAGAACCCAAGGAATGGTTTAAAAACTTACCTCCCAACAGCATACATGATCTCCCTACTCTCTACCAAACCTTTGTGAACAAATGGGATTTCAAAAAGAACCCCCTTCAAATTCATTCTAAGTATAATAATCTTAAAAGGAATTTGGGAGAAAGTGTTCATGACTACTCCACTAGGTTTAACAGTGTTTACAATTCCCTCCCACCTCACATAAAACCTCCCCAAGGCTTAGCCTTAGTAAAATATCCCGAAGGCTTTGATGATGATATGGCCTATCAACTAAGGGAGAGAGATTACCTAACTCTAGAAGGTATGCAAAAATGGGCTGTGAGTGTAGAGGCCAATTTAATTGAGAAAAGGGCTAGGATGAGATTAGAAAAAAGGGTGACTTATAAAGATGACACAACACCTACACCCTTCTCTTATGACACCAAAGTTGACTACATAGTTAGGACAATGGAGAGGATGATGGAAAAAATCAGTTTGAATGAGAGAACACCTCCTAGGGAAAATCAATCCAATCTTCAAAACAGGAATAGGAATCAGAATTTTGGAAGAGACCCTCCTTAAGTCAGACAAAGGGAGAGTGACCAACAAATCAGACCCCCTTTCCAAGACAACTATGTAGATGAAGAGGAAATAGAGCCAGAGTAGTTGGAGGAATATCATGTAAATTTCATAGGTTTTGATGACGAGGATAACACTTTCCTTACCGAAGAAGAACAAAGGATGTTATCTTCTAAACCAAAAGAAAAATCATATGAAGATTCTGAAGACTATAAACTAGGATTTGAGAATGCCATAATGGAAGTCCATAGGTAGTATGACCTTAGGAGTAAAAATACTCAAGATATTCCTCAAAAAAATCAGCCAAACACTGCTGTTAGAAAAAACTCTAAACCTATTTCTAAAAAGATAGCAGAAAACACAAACACTATGGCTAGGAAAACTAATCTAAACAAACCAAAAACTAGCCAGCCTAATAACGATATAAGCTGCCCTAGTACTTCAACTAGTGGTCCTGAAAAAACCTTGATGTCCAAACCATCAAATCAAAATCAGAAAATTAGAAATGTAGAAAAGTTTATGGCCGATAAAACTGATGTAAACGTAATAAAGACACCTACGCCTTTCAGTTTTGAAGGGGAGATTGTGAAAATCAAGATAACCATACCCCTCACTGAATTAGTAATCCAAGAGGTATATAGATCCCAGATTTTCAAAGTGTTAAACATAGGGAATGATACCGACACTTTAAACTTAACTGATGATAAACCAGAGCTGTTGTTTGGTCTTAAAGTAGAGGGAAAATATCAAGAAGGAGCTGTCCCTCCTTTCTATGTCAGTCTGAACATACATGACAAAATTCTGTATAATGTTATGCTAGACTCTGGTGCCTCACACAACCTCATTCCAAAAGTTGTGATGGAGAGACTGGGCTTAGAAATCACAAAGCCCTACACAGACTTGTACTCTTTTGATTCCAATAGGGTTAAGTGTCTAGGCCTAATCAAAGATTTGTGTGTCAATCTGGCAAAAATCCCCGCTAAGAGTCTAGTCATGGATATAGTTGTTTTTGACATCCCCCCAAATTATGGCATGATTTTATCTAGACCATGGGGGGCCAAAATCCAGGGTAGCCTTCAAATGGACATGACTTATGCCACCATCCCAGTGTTCAATCAAACAAGGAGATTATACCAAGAATCCCACATGAAATACATGGTGAGTAACATAGATAGGCCAAATAACACACCGGTTTATTCCATTCACTCAGACCTTGACTCGTTCATATTGTACAATGAAAATGACATAAGTGAACAAGTAGATGACAATGAGGGACAACTAAGCCTCCCTGAACAACCAAACCAACTCTCTAATCAAGAACATGACACCCAAAATTCTAGCAGCCTCGAAGTGCAAAACAATGAAAATCCTGAAATTGACACCCTTTGTCATATGAGCTTCGATGGTTCTTATGGAAAGGTTGGCTCGGGAGCTGGGGTTTGGATCCACAACAAAAATGAAGGCCATTCCTACAGGCTAGATTTTCAATGCACCAATAATGTTGCAGAGTATGAGGCTCTCCTTATTGGTTTACATTTACTTAAAAATCTCAAAGCTAAGAAAATCTTGATTCAAGGAGATACATAACTGATCATAAAAAAAATTAAGGGATAATACTGAGCCAAGAATCGTAGACTGAGGGAGTATAGAAATTCTGCCCTAGACCTTCTCAAAACGTTTGAAAAGTATGAGCTCACTTTCATCCCTAGGGCCCAAAACTGCCTTGCCAATGAGCTTGCCTTTGCTGCCAGCAATTGATCTTTACCCTATGAAAGTAAACAAGGCCTCATCAAAGTGAAGAATAGGCCTACTGTACTGGACAACTTGAACCATTGTCAAGTGTTTGACAGTGATCATAAAATTGATGATTTTCTGCAATCCAGAAATGAATTTGCAAGCACAAAATAGAGTTTAAGATTTGAAAGAAATAATTTTTCTGAAAATGAAACTCCCAAAACAGAGTTGCCATTTGATGATGATATGAACCACCTTCAAAACCCTTGTGTTGCAGAAATATTTGACAAATTAGATCAAAGAGAACTTGAAATTTTGCAATGCAAAGATGACACCTTGCCAAGAGGCCTTACACCACTAGAAGAGTTGTTTGATTTTAATGATGTAGGTAAAAAACACAAGATGGAATCCACTAAAACAAATGTAGAAGAATGTAACATTGGAGGGATGAAAGAACCCAAAATAATCAAACTAACCAAAACTCTCCTGCCTCACATAAAACAAAAATACATTGAGTTGTTTAAAGAATTTAAAGATGTGTTTGCTTGGGGGTATGAAGACTTGAAGTCCTATGACACCAAAATAATTCAACATAAAATTCCTCTCAAGGAAAATCAGAAACCATTTAAACAAAAAATAAGAAGAATTAACCCCCTCTTGTTACCTTGAGCTGAGAAAGAAATAAAAAAGATGTATGATGCTGAGATCATAGTCTCTGTCTGATACTCAAAATGGGTGTCCAACCTTGTGTCAGTTAGGAAGAAGACCGGGGAAATTAGGCTTTCTATTGACTTTAGAAATTTGAACAAGGTCTCCTTAAAAGACAATTACCTTTTGGCTAAAATGGATCACATAATCCAAAAATTAGTTGGCTCACAAAGAATCTCATTACTAGATGGCTTCTCAGGTTATGACCAAGTTCTAGTCTTTCCAAGTGACCAACTCAAAACTACTTTCACTACACCTTGGGATACATTCATGTATGTTAAAATGCCTTTCGGTTTAATGAATGCAGGGGCTACTTTCCAAAGGGTAATGGACATAGATTTTTTAGAAGACATAGGTTACTTTATAGTCATATACCTTGATGACATCACTGTCTACTCGAAGACTGATGAAGAGCACTTAGTCCACTTGAGAAAAGTCTTTGAAAAGTGTAGAAAGTATGACCTATCCCTAAATCCTAAGAAAAATTTGTTTGGACTTCAGGAAGGAAAACTCTTAGGGCACATCATCTCTAAGGAAGGAATCAAGATAGAACCCAAAAGTATAGAAGGCAACTTACAAATCAACCATCCTAGAAACATTAAAGAGCTGCAATCTTTCATTGGAAAGATTAACTTCCTAAGACGATTCATCCCTAACCTTGCTGAGCTCCTAAGAAATATCACAAACATGTTGAAGAAGGAAGTAGGAGTGAAGTGTAATATGGAAGAAAAACAATATTTTGAGCTGGTAAAACAAGCACTCACACAAAGACTGGTCTTGATCATCCCTGAATTCACCAAGGACTTCTACATCTTCTCCTTTGCCTCTGAACATACTGTGGCAGTAGTATTATTGGAGAATAACATCATGGGGCAAGAACAACCCATAGCTTTCTTCAGCAAAGCCTTAAGAGATGCCCCTCTAAAGTATAACATCATGGATAAACAAGCCTTTGCCTTAATCAAAGCTTTGAATGATTTTAAAGTTTATATTTTTCATTCACGTATCATAGCTTTTGTCCCACACACAGTTGTCAAAGACATACTTAATCAATACCCTGATGGTAAAAGGGACAAGTGGATTGCTACCATCTTGGAATATGATTTAGAAATTAGACCCACTAAATTGATTAAAAGACAAGGACTTGCAAAAATTATGGCTGAATCAAATTTCCACTTTATCATCGTGGTGTCGATATGATTTTACGCAGGTGCCTCACGCATGAGGAAGCTGAAAAAGTTCTAAATGATTGCCATTCTGGCGCCTGTGGTGGAAACTTTTCTGGTTATGCTACCGTGTAGAATATCCTCCGTGCTGGTTACTTTTGGCCTAACATATTTTCCGATTGCATTATTACGGTTATAAGTTGTCATGCTTGCCAGGTATTTGATCGTAAAACTTGCTTGCTGCCAACACCAATACATCTTGTCATTGCTATTGTACCATTTACAAAATGGGGCATTGACTTCATGAAATGTAATCCCCTCTCAGCTAGGGGGCATGGGTATATTATTAACGCCATTGAATATTTTACCAAGTGGGCTGAGGTGATGCCTACATTCAATAACATGGGACAGAGAGTTGCATTGTTCTTTTTTAACCATGTGGTTTCACAGTTTGGTGTACAATAAGACATAATCACAGATCATGGAAAACATTTTCGAAATCACATGATGGATGAATTGACTGCCATGTTAGGACTGCCACATGATAGTTCTACCCCTTATTATCCGCAAGATAATGGAGAAGTTGAAGCTATCAACAATATTCTTAAGCATATTCTTCGACACATGATTGGGGTTCATAAATGAAATTGGCATTTGATCATGTACTCGACTTTGTGGGCACATTGAACCTCGGTGAGAAATGCTACCGGATTCACGCCCTTTTAGTTGGTTTACGGTATGGAAGCTATGTTAGTGATACAATGCGAAATAACTTCGTTGAAACTCGCAATTGACCTGCTACCTGACACTTCTGAAGAAGAGGCACGTCTTTTAGATCTCATCCATATAGATGAAACACGTCGTGAAGCTGCGTTGGCCAACGAAGTGCATAAGAGACAAATTAAGGCGTAATATGACCGCAATGTAAATCCTCGCACCTTCTTGGAAGGAGACCCGATATTGCTTTATGATTAGGAAGTTGATAAGATAGGAACAGGGAAATTCAAACCATTATGGCACGACCCCTACATTTTCAAGCACATTCTGGCTAAGGGTGTCTATGAGTTGGTACATTGTGATGGGATTCCATTGTCGGAACCTCGAAATGGGTTGTATCTTAAATGTTACTATGTATGATTTTGTGTAGTAAACATTGTATCATATGCTTTGATTGTGTGTGTGTAGCAGTGTGTCTTTTAGAGTTTTTCATGTGGTTAGTAATCCACTTTCCATTTTTTGCAGATGTTAGATCTTCAGATCCATTTGTTTGATATGCCGATGGTGCTAGTTGTAGTACTCAAAATTGATCCTCTGTAGCATGGGACATCTTTTCTCCAAGTGGCGAGTTAGTGAGTTTCCAAGGAATTTGTATTGGTCGATCGACCAACAATATCAATGAGTATAACTGGTTGATTAAACTACTCTCTGATTCCATTTCACTTGCCATTCGTCGTATCATCATTAGGATGGACTCACAACTTGTTGTACTACATATTACTGGCATCTATACTGTCTGAAACTCAATAATTCATCACATGTTCCTTAGAGTTTGTATTTTGGAAAGACATTTTGATTACATTCAATATAAACATATTTCCAGAAATTTTAACACTCTAGTTGATTCATTGATGAATTATGTGTTAAATAGACATTTGCAACATATGTAAAGATAGATTTTCAATTCACAACATACAATTGAATAATATTGCACATAATCATAGAAAAGCACTGAAAGTAAAATAGATTTATATCGAGTTTTTTACAAAATTGTGTCCAAGACATGTTGGTCATCTGACCTCAAAATGTATACAGACATAGTATAATCTAGGTAAACCTAGTGATGCTCATGATATCAGGTCACTGCTTGGGCTATCATGCATAATAGTGAATAGGAGCGTTCACAAAGGCATATCACATACATATTGGATATTTATCTTTCCATATTTTCTAGGCTCAGTTCCTAGTCAACAAAACTATCGGATGTAGTCCTTCACTGTTTCAACTCCACGGATGGAGCCCGCAAAGGAAATGGGGGCACCACATCTCGATAAACTTGTCAGAAAGTAAATGTCATAAAAAAATATTGGGAACACTTTGTCCCCGATGTGAAATTCCTGTAGTGTCGGGACCCATGAATGGATCAAGAATTGCAATAGCTCCATGTGTTTCCTCATCCCTAACAATCTGTAGTACTTGAGCAACCCACAATCTCTGAGGGCTCTCATAGTGCGTGGATCATTTAGGGAAACCATGTACTGTTCTTCATGTTCTCTTTCTTGCCATGTAATCGACATTTTGATCTGATCAAAGTTTGAAATCACACCATAGGCTTAGTTATGATCCATACCATGCAAAAAACTGGAGAATGTTTGGGCAGAAAACAAGATGCAACTTTCTGAATTGCACCCAACATGCCCCTGAGTGGAAGACAGAGCATTTCAGAGGAACTTGGCCTCTTACTAGCCTCTCTGCAATGCACTTTTCGACAACCAAGGGTGTGTTGGTCCTAGGGCGTTGTATATTTACCCTAGGAGCCCCAAAATGCTAAAAAATGTGCATGAAATTTGTTAGTGTCACTATTTTCATCCTTCCACCAGTGATCAAAATTAACTCTTTCATGTCATTTTAGGGGTCCTGCTCAGAATTTTTTTAGCATTCCACTAGGTCATGCAAAAATCTAGTCACTTGGTGCAGATTTTCATCAAAGTTCACTCTTTTAAAAAAATGTCATCTCATTACTTTCTGGTTCACTCTATCACATGCTGAGTTTCCATTATTTCATGAGTCTAATAATCTTTTCAGTAATATCATCATGAAGTCCATTCAATCAGTGTGTACATTAAGTCTTAGGGTTTTCAAGGTCCAATAAAACATTATTTCCATTGCATAAAAGACCATCAAGACTAAGAGTGACCAATAAATTCACTTTACTATGTAAAGTTGAAATGTAATATTTAGTTTTTATTCCATTATGTGATTTTCATTTCATCATGTAATTTTATGTTTTCTCAATATGTAATAAGTTCATGGTTCTAGGATAGCTGTCAACTCAAATGTTTCATGTGCTGAGAAAGCTCAGAATATTTAAAGTTTGAAGTGTTCTCAATCCATAAAATGGTCAATCTCCAAAAGATCATAAACAAAAAGTGAAAGGTAAAGATTTCATAGTTTATAGTGAATGAGAAGAAAGAAGGGTGGGTCCCAAAGGCAAATGCATTCAAATCATCAAGTATAAAACCCACCACAAGACAAATAAAACACTCATTTTCTCTCCCGACCATCGAGCTCACACTCCCTCAGCTCAAAAAATCAGTTTGCAGGGTCAATTTTCAAAATTTGGGTGGTGCTGCGCTCCCGGAGGTTAGGCGCTGCACTCCTAGAACTGGCGCTGCACTCTTGGAGGAGGTTTCTGCGTTCCTAGAAGTTAGGTGCTGCGCTCCTAGAACTAGCAATGTGCTCCTAGCCAGTTTCATCCACAACCTTCAAAAATTCATGCCACTGCTCCAAAACACCAACAAAGGGTTTCTCCACTTCAATACAAGTAAGAAACACCATTTGTGCCCTCCTAGTATTTTCTATTTGCAATTTTAAGGTGTTAAATCTCTCATTCAAATTTGAAAAGTGTTTAAGCCGAGAAACCCTAGATTTCATCCCTACAGCCCTAAATTGTTCCCTAAACCCTACATTCCCTTCCCATATCACATTAAACCCTAATCCTATCCCTACATCACTAAATCCATGTCCCCAAACTACATTTCCCAAAAACCTTAGCTCTTAGACTACCAATTTTCTAGGTAGCTTCCCCTATACCTGTAATCAATTTCGCCATCTCATTTCCCTAAGTATTTTAATCCCATATTAGTCCCCTAATTTCCCTAACCCCCTTCCATATTCCCCCATTTTTTGCTACTCTCATCCCCACTCCCTAAACCTATTTTTCACTCCCCTTTCCCTTCCCTAGTGTTTCAAAACTAAAAACACTAAGGAGGAGGAATATAGAGATTACATGGAGGAAGAGGAGGACAGAGAGGAAAGGAGACCTCACAAGGGAGGAATAATTTTGAGGCTTGAGCCCACCAACACCAGAGAATTGATGACCTCACCTATGATAGTCTCTTGCTTTGAATATGTTGGCTGCCTTGATTTCTACCAAATGATCCAAAGAGTTCAACACCACCCTATTTTAAGAAGATTTTTCATTTCAAATTTCAAATACAATCAGGTGACCCTTGTAGGTGTGACCTTCACCATATCCACACCTATCATTGCTGCTGCCATAGGGATACAAAACATGGGTGAGAAGTGGTTTAAAGCCAAATACTTGGATGACCAGTATATTATGAACCATTCATAAAAACAAGGTACAAAAATGAGAGAAAGAGAGTCTTCCCTTTCAATTACCTTCTTGATAGGTATACCCCCATGATGGAAATCATCATGAAGTACTTTTCTTGTGAAGGAAGGTTCTCCAGACTTTACACATATCATATTAGACTGCTCATGCACTTCATAAGAGTCAAGTTGCTCAATATCCCATACTATTTGTTCAGGAGCATAGAAAAAATGGCCTACATAGTGCATAAGAGAGAATATGATCAACAAATGAACAACTTATTTCATCACTCTTTGATCAAAATCATTGTACTCCATCATCATTGTACTCCATCATCTAGATTAGTTGCACATTTCATGGGATACCTTCATTGCTAATGATTTTTTCACTGCTCCACAAGCTCAGCATGCTGAAAACATCCCTCCTTCATCTCAATCCTCTGCATCTATTCCTCCATTAGTTCAGCCTACTATACCCATATCATCACCATCATTAGTATTTGAGAGTCATATTGGGTCATCCAACAGAGTTGTGGTAAAAGGGCCTGTTGTAGCTCCTAGAGACAACCTTGAGTTGCAAAATATTAGTGCCTAGTACATCTTAAAGTCAGAGGTTAAACGTGGGAAATTGTATAAATGCCTTTGACAAAATATGGGTCGAGAGAATAATGGTTTAAGTGGTTCAAGAAATGGAGAAGACCATTTGAGCCATGTGAATTCCCCAAATAGTGAGAGGGCTGAGGAGGTTGTGAGGTTGATGGCTTTTAGATGGGGAAAGTATAAAACAACGAGAAGAAGCTTAAAATGTGTGGAGGCGGTGAGGAAGAATAGAGAAGGAACCCACAAGAGATAGTCTTAAGAAATTTAAGAATCTGTCCACCCAGTGACCTCGGAGGAAACAGATAGGAATGAGATATGGGCAACATTAGAGGTTCATAGAGCACAAATTAAGGGAGTGCGACAATATTAATACATGAGCGTTAACACTTGAGCGTTATGCAAACACGAATTAACTCCTGAGCAGACTACCAACAAATACATTACACAGACCTGCAAAGCAACATAGTATGACAGATGATTATACATAAAAAGAGATTACTGATAACATAGGAAAATGGATACATACTACTCATTTCTCCATCTGGAATCCAAATAAAAACATTATATTATATTAAGTTCAAACAACTCTTCCCAAATATGTATCTCAGAGCACAGGGAGCACAATCATACAAAACTACAACAAAATTATTCCAATATTCCAGAACCCTACTTTCATCTTAGAACTTACTATATATAGAGATTCCATGGAGGGTCTACGATACTTTATCATTTATGATCGACCCATATCTATGAAATCAAAACATGCTACCTAACTTGCAGAGTGTACATTGAGCAACTACTTATGTACTAAGAGAATTAAAAAAGGAATGGGGTGAAATTGAGGTTTCACGAAAAAAATCATCAAAATTAAACCAAAAATAGAAAGGACACGATCCCCCATTGAGGCTAATAATGGGAGCCTTCAAGATGGTATGGCAAGGAGCGGTTGTAGGTGGAGAGGCTGACTGTCATTTTACGATTCTATCTATTGCCTGCAGACCTCCACTCCCTCAGTCTGGTGATTTCCACTTAATCCATAATGAAGAGGCCAGTCATACTGAGTGCACCTAGTTCTTTAGCGGAGATCTCCTGAGAAGACCGCATAAACCAGAACTACATGTTCTGCCTCAATAGGCCACATGGTGTCATTTGAATTGCAAAAATGAGAACCAGATTTCGGAGGGGTCTCAAGTGGTAAGCGATATCGGAGAGGGGGGGGGGGTGCGAAATGACGCATTAGGGGAATTTTGAGGTCTAAAATGGTCCTCCTAATGAAATTATAAAATAATAGGTGTAATAATAAAATATATTTCATTACATCATCAAATTTTAGAGGGAAAAAAGAAAAAAATACTTTTTCAACTTGTATTTTGAACTTATCTCCCTAAGGTTTTACTCAAATTTCCTGTAGGAATAATCGTTGGATGCAAAATTTAACTCACCATCTAAGGAGTACCCATGTTGGATACTTTTGGTGGACCCTGCTACATGAAAAATGAGAAATACATGAAAAACATTATTGCAATCACATTTTTCATGTATTTCTCATTTTTCGTGTAGTAGGGTCCATCAAAAGTATGCAACATGGGTAATCCTTGGATGGGGAATTAAATTTTGCATCCAAAGAGTAATCCTGCTCAAAATTTTAGTAAACCCTTAGGGAGATAAGTTGAAAATACGAGTTGAAAAAATAGTTTTATTATTTTATTATTTTTTAATATTTTTACTTTTTTACTCCAAAAATGGTGAATCATCCCGCATGGTTGACATAATCATGTTGAATCCTATTGGTTCTCATAAAGTTTATTTTGGTTGTAAATTTTTCTTAGGAGGCCTATTTTAGACCTTAAGTTTCCCATAATGAGAGGACGACGTGTGGAAGAGTGGGCGGTAATGGATACCGCCCATTTCAGACCCCCTCCCCATGGTTAAAGTTTGAAAGCTGCAGGGGGTGCGAAATGAAACAAGGACCATCAGATGAGGAGGGAGTGATTGGAGATGGAGGAAAGGTGGAGGATGGTGAGGAGAGTATTATGGTGGGGCCAAACCGTTGCCCACAAATTGCAACTCTTTACCATGAAGCAGTAAAGGTAAACTCTAAAATGTGTGATTTGTGAAGCGTGGGGGGAAGGTGGGACCTGGCTGCATCGCAAGCTAAACAAAATAGGTTGCGGGCACTTCAAAGGTAACTTAAAACAAATGCGATGCAATATATCGCAAATCGAAAATCGTAGGTTTTAATTTTTAGTTGAGATGTGAAAGGTTATAATCTGCGATCTGCGATGGAGGGTGGGGAGAAATGGGTGGCATGGAGGAAGGTGGGACCCGACCGCCGCCCGTAGATCACAACTCTTAACACTAAACAATAGAGGTAAACTTTAAAGGATGTGAAGTGCGAAGCGTGGGGAGGAGGTAAGTGACATGGAGGGAAGGTGGGACCTGGCCGCATCACAAGTTAAACAAAATAAGTTGTGGGCACTTCAAAGGTAACTTAAGACAAATGCGATGCGATATATCCCAAATCGAAAATCACAAGTTTTAAGTTTTAGTTGCAATGTGAAAGGTTATAATCTGCAATATGCGATGGAGGGTGGGGAGAAATGGGTGACATGGAGGAAGGTGGGACCTGACCGCTGCCCGCAAATTGCAACTCTTAACATGAAACAACGGAGGTAAACTTTAAAGGATTTGAAAGAAGCACTGGAAGTAGGTAAGCAACGTGGTAGGGGAAAGTGGGGAACTGTGTTGCTGTGGTGGGACCAAATGCTGCATCACAAATTAAAAGAAATACCTTGCGGGAGCCTAGACGGTAAGTCGTAATGTTTGTGATGTGATGGATTGCAAGGGGGAGGGGTGATGTGTCAGGGGGACTGGCCCACTTTAATCAAAATCGGGGAGATGGGAAAAATTAGAGGAGAAATAATGATATAGTGGCAAAAGAAGGTAAAGTAGAAAAATTAGGCAGAAAAGGAAAGTTTTAGTGATTTTCAAGGGAAATGGAATGAAAAGGAGCGTGGCGGGTGGCTGGGTTCCACCACCATCGTACATTGCAATTCGAAATTTTTAACTTTTACCCTTTGCGCCTATCTTGCAACACTTGTGCTCTGCGACTATGATTTTAATCTTCGTCATTGACCAATGCTCGAATCAACGGTCCTCACTCCTCCCCTTGTTGTGGTTTTCCGACCTTGTCTCTTTGGTTGCACCCAGTCATTTCTTATTTGTTTGTGGAAAAATTGCCCCGCATTCATGACTAGATCTAATTTATCATTCACAACTCGACCTAAATGCGTGCACGAATTGACGCAAACTCGCTCAGGACTCTTCCCTTGTTGTTTTTCTATCTTAACTGTTTCTCTGCTGCCTTTGTCTTGTGATTTCCTTATAGGGACCACTTCTTCATGTTATGTGTAGTCACATGCCAACATTGGCTCCATCTAGGGACAACGTGTTGTTCTAAGTGCGTTGAGGACCTGTAAAAACTAAATGACTGTGCTTTATTAGGCTCATAGAGTCACAAATACATGCTGATTAGACAAAGTTTTATACCAACAGTCACGTGGACACAAAAATGGGAGATGAAATTAAAGATGAAATAAGAGGAATGTAAACAAAATGGAGTATAGACAGTGGAATGATATATACAATGAGATGGATTAACCCTCCTCAATGATGAAAATAGAACTTGAGGAACTTCCCATTCATGGGCATCTCAAGTATATCTCCTTCTAAGTTCTCCAGGGTGAAAGTATTGTTGCCTTTGACTTTTGCCATCCTGAAAGGACCAAACCAGAGGGGGTCAAACTTCCCATGTTTCCCTTTGTCCTCTCTCCTGACATCCCATCGCAGCACCAAATCCCGTACCTGGATTTCTCTATCTTTGGCTCTTTGGTCAAATAAGCCTTTCATTTTTTCTTGATATTCTGCCAGTATGAGGCTTACTTGTTCCTATGTTTCATTCAAATCCACCAACTGATTCATTCTTCGGATAAGGTCATTTGGCTCCTCCTCACTTTCTTGTAAGAATCGTGCCATAGGCAATGAAAGCTGAATGCAAAAAACTGCGGCCCTGCCATACGCCAGTTCATAAGGGGACTTTCTTGTGTATCTTTTCGTGGTGATGAAATTTTCCAAGAGTGAAAACTTGATCTGGGAATCCTAGTTCTTTTGATTTTCATTGATGGTATTCTTCAATATCCTCACCAGTGTCTTTTTAGATGATTTTTCCAGCCCATTCCCCTGTGGGTAATACGCAGTGGAGTGGCCCAGCAGGATGTTGTAACGCTGACAAAAATTAACAAATTTAGTTGACTTGAAATCCTGGGCATTATCTGTAATGATTTTAGCTGGGAATCCAAACCTAGATATTATGCTGTTCTCCAAGAACTTGATCACCATCGAACCTGTAGCATTTCTTACGGGGACGACCTTTACCCACTTGGTGAATTAATCTGTGGCAGTGAGGATCCAGCGATGCTGATTGCTAGAGGCAGGGTGAATCTCTCCTATGAAGTCAATCCCCCATTTTTTAAAAGGTTCCTCAACATGTACTAGAGTTAATGGGAGAGGTGCATACCTTTGTTTTTTGGCGAACGCCTAACACTTCTCGCAGGCTCGGACACAGGCATGTACATCGCCAAAAAATTTAGGCCAAAAGAACCCTACCTTCAGGGTCTTGTGTGCAGTGGATCGCCAACTGTCATGCCCACCGCATATCCCTTCATGGAACTCGATCATCACGTGTTCAAATTTTTTCTCTATCAAACACAATAATAATATTCTCACTGGGTCTCTCCAATATAGTCGCCCATTTGCCACAATGTACTTTAGAGACCTCAATCTCAAAGTGCGATACTTGGTCTTATCATAGTGAGGGGGACACCTTAGCGTTAAAAGATATTCCACTATATCTTTATACCATGAGGATATGAGGTACTTCACATGTGTTTTATGAGTGAAAGATTCTACGCCTTGGTGTGCGCCTGTGTCCTCCTGTGTCTCTTCTCCTGTCATAGACATGTTTATTCCCAAAGCTTGACAGTTGGATTCAGACAAGATTTTTTCCAGCCCCTGGCCTTTGATGAGTTTATTAGTATTTATCTCCAACTCATACTCTTGGATCTTGGCTATCCATTTTCTCCTCTTCCCTTCACTGTCACCCTATACCATAATATCCTTCACTGCTGCATTGGGCACTTAGGTTGTTATGGCTGATTGTAACACATACACCCAGAATGCCTTCAGAGATTTGACCAGAGCATAAGCTTGCTTCTCCAAGATATCATATTTGAGTTTAGCGTCTCATAGGACTTGACTGAAGAACACAATGGGTTGTTCATGCTCATCGACATTTTTCTGTAAAAGTACTATAGCTATTGTGTGAGGAGAGGCGAAGGAGAAAATCATGAATGAATTCCCATAATCTGGACTTGCCAGCACTGGAGCTTCTAGAAAGGCATGTTTGACCCTATTGAAAGAGTCCCTGGACTCAAGGGTCCATCTAACTTCATTATTCTTCTTCAGCATCCCGGTGATGTTTCGGAAAAGCTCAGCATAGCTGGGAATGAACCTTCTGAGGAAGTTTATTTTTCCTAAGAACACTTACTTCCTTTTTGTTTCTTGGTAGGGGAATGTCTTTTATCACCTATACCCGCTTCGGGTCAATCTTCATTCCCTCCTTAGTTTCTATGTTCCCTAGTAAATTTCCTTCCTCCAAGGAAAACATGGAATCATTAGGGGAATTTTGAGGTCTAAAATGGGCCTCCTAAGAAAAATGTACAAAAAAATAAAATTTATAAGAAAAAATAGGATTCAAGATGATGATGTAAACCATTGGGGTTGATTAACCATTTTTTAAGTAAAAGGGTAAAAATATTAAATATTAATATAATAATAAAACTACTTTTTCAACTCGTATTTTCAACTAATCTCCCAATTTTTTTAATCAAATTTCAAGCGAGAGTACTTGTTGGATGCAAAATTTGATTCCTCATCCAAGGAGTACCCATGTTGCATACTTTTGATGGACCCTGCTACATGAAAAATGAGAAATACATGAAAAAACATGATTGCAATCATGTTTTTCATGTATTTATCATTTTTCGTGTAGAAGGATCCATCAAAATTATGCAACATGGGTAATCCTTGGAAGAGGAATTAAATTTTGCATCCAATGAGTACTCCCACTCGAAATTTGAGTAAAAACTTTGGGAGATAAGTTGAAAATACGAGTCAAAAAAGTAGTTTTTTCTTTTTTCCCTCTAAAATTTGATGATGTAATCAAATCTTATTTATTATTTCCACTATTATTTTATAATTCCCTTAGGAGGTCCATTTTAGACCTCAAAATTCCCCTAATGTTTGAGGATTCAGAGATAGGCCATACCTACGGCATTTATCAAAGGTTCGACAAAGGTGCTCTATATGTTCAGCATCACCCTTTGAAAAGACTGTGATGTCATCTAGGTAGATCACCAAAAAATTTCCTTGCTCTCCTATGAAAGCAATGTCCATCGCCCGCTGGAATGTGGCATCGGCGTTTATCAGGCCAAAGGGAATTCGGGTGTACATGAAGGTTCCCCAAGGCGTAGTGAACTTTGTCTTATTTTGGTCTTCCGGAAGCACTACCACCTGATTATATCCTAAGAAGCCATCCATCATGGACATGTGGGACGATCCAACCACCTTTTGCAAGATGTGGTCCATATTCGGGAGGGGATAATTATATTTGAGTGAGGCTCTATTCAGATTGTGGAAATCCATGCAAAGCCTGATTTCACCATTCTTCTTTCTTACAGGTACCAGGTTCGCCACCCATTCAGAGTACCTTAGAGGGACAATGATCTTGGCCTACAACAACTTATTTATATCCTTCTCAATGGTTGGGAGAAGAAGGGGATTGATCTGTCTCAGATTTTTCTTATCAGGATTGGCATCCTCTTTGAGCGGTATCTTGTGTTGTATAACATCAATATCAAAAGTCCTCAAATATTGGTATGACCAGGAGAAGACATCACTATATGACTAAAGCAACCTTAGGTATTGATCTTGGTATTCTTCAGGAACCCCTTTTGACAACTTTACCACCCTTGGATCTTCTTTTGTCCCAATGTTCACATCCCTGACAAGCTCATCGAGGGTAAGTTTGCTGGGATTCACTAGGATATCATTCTTATCAATCAGTCTCTCCAATGGCACAAGATCCCTGGGGATGACATTTCCCCTTAATTGCAGAACACGGTGCCCAACCAATGTCTCTTCCCATCTGATTTTTGACTCCTCACCGTCATCCTCCGAGAATGAATCAATCACCATATTTGAGAACTCGCCCACTGCTTCCATAAAATGTTGGAGTTTCTCTTCATCTTTGAAGACTTGCCAATGATTTATGTTGTCTATAATGGAGGGGCGGTATCACATTTAAACCTCATATCTGAGCAAAGGATTCTGTGGGGGGGTGGAAATTACTAGTAGCCATAGCTAGTGAGTCCGTCATTCTGTTCTTTGGCCTTGGCATGAACTGAATGTTGAAAGTAGAAAAGAAGTTCGTTTCTTTCAGGAATTTTTCGTCCTCCTCGAGCATAAGGAAAGAGAATTCACCCCCCTTAGTATATACTGGAGAATTCGTGCAACCATTAGCTTTGGTGACCATCTTCACGAATATGAAATCATGGTATAATCGTCTTTCCCCCCCACCGAAAATTGGAATAGTGGCATAGGTGAGGTCAAGTTTTATGGATCCTCCAATTCCGGTACCCTAGGATATGGAAAACAACATTCCAAATCGAGCTGGGATATCATCCACAATAATGTCCATTACCACGCATTTGGCTGAAATCTGGGCTAAATTTACTACCAGATCTTTTATCATGCCCAAGCATTTCACCTTCTTGGAATCAAAAGAACACAGATATTTATATGGCCTGGTTATCTGCAACCCTAACTGCTCCATGACAGATAGTGGAAACAAATTATGTGAAGCCCCAGAATCTAGCATGTAGTTGTGCAATAACAGGTCATGTATAACTAGAGACACATAGAATGGAGGAGTGGTTGAATCCATCTCTTCTACATGAGGTCCAGAGACTACCATGGGCCTTTCTTCTTGGAGATTGAGGTTTTCAGGGAGAGGGCCTATGCCTTGGGGAAGCATGAATTGAGAGACTTGGGCCCTGTATGAGGGTTGTTTTAGGAGCTCGATCAAGAGGACCGGGATCTTGACCTTTTCTAATTCTTTCTGGAGGCTAAAGGTCGTGGGAGATTTTTCTGTGATAACTTCTTTGAACTCCTCTTTAGGAGGGTCGGGTAGTTTCAAGGGTATAATTGTGGATCTCTCATTTTGGGGAGGATCAGAGCCCCATTTCAAGGAGGTGGGTGCAGAGGCTTTAGGATGGGCAGAATATTCTAAAGCCTTTTTCCTCTTACTAGAAAAAATAGAAGGGGTCTTCTCTCTTGATGTCGACTCTTCATCTTGCTGCTCTCTCCCGAGGACCTAAGATCATACTTCATGTGGAGTTGAGCTTGCATGAAATCCACAAACTGCCTGTAGTAATTGTCAATATCTCGATCCTCTAAGGGGACTTCCTTCTCTTCTGGCTCTTCTTGCAGGGTGATTTCACCTTCTTAATCCTCTGAGTAAGCGAGGAATTGATCTTCTTGACTGTCTGTGGCTTCCTTGGCCTGTCCCTACATTTCCCCTTCCAGGTATAGAGGAGGTTGGATGTGATCTTGCCGCTCTTTCTTTTCTCTCTACAACAATTGTAGAGGGGGCTTCCGGTATGGGGATTAAACCCACAATTTGGTATCATTTGGTTAGGACGAGGAGGGGAATTCTTGGCCTCCAATTCAAGCTTCACCAACTTATTTGAGAGGTTCTTTATAAACTTATTCATTTCTTCGATTCTATACTCCTGTGACTCCCTTTCTTGATTAAACGTAGAAGTCTCCTCCCTACCCCTTCTTTTGTATTCATGCTCTGTCTTGCCTCTGAATTTAATAGTAGAAGAAAATTTTGCTTCTACTTCCAGTGCATTAGTTTAAATCTGATCCAAAGATGCAAAAAAAATTTCTCTTAGGGTGAACCCAAATTCTATTTCAAAATCTCCTGCGAAAACCACCTTGGCATATGCTTGGGGAGGCTTTATTTCAGCAGGAATATTATTACAAATATTATTGAACCTCTTTATAAATTCTATTACATCTTCATTTTGTCTCTTTTTAAGAGCGCTGAAATCTGTTAGGACATATCAATGGTCCCTCTTCTCTCCCCATTTTAGTGTGAAGACATTCTCCATTTCTTCCGAAGTGGTGACTGCATTATTAGAAAGATATTTGAACCAATTTTGAGCCTACCCATCCAAGGATTGGACTAAAAGCCTCAACACCACATCTAGGTGCTCTAGATTCACATTCTTAGCAAAGGCGCAAAAGTATTCAATATTTTTCTGCACAAAAGTGCTATCTTCCCTGGTGAACCGGGGCAAGAGCTTTAGGTAATCTTGAGGCATGCCATGAAATACTTTAGGTAAAGCAAATGGAGCATATTTGTTAAGGATGAAGCTGGTTACAACCATGAGGGGTGGTGTTGGTAAGTTCTGAGGATGATTTGGCTGTGGTACAAAAAGTATATGTTGAGTAGAGGTTTGGATATTTGTCTGTAATGAGCTCTGAAGTATTGTAACTTTTTTGAATTCTTCAACCTTTGGAGTAGGGTGGAAGAAGGATAAAGAAGTATCAACGGATTCGGCTTCGTTTCTTATGTATGAACTGGCTAAAGCAGAGATTTTCGGAGGATACTCAAGTACACGAGCTGTGGAGCCAGGACCATAGATATCAGCTCTATGAGAAGAGGAAGATGAATCCTCTATAGAAAATGAGGGTAGGTAAGCCTGGATGGGATGCTTCTCCCTCCATATTCTCTTAAATATAATATTTTCAGGATCAGATACAGAAGGGGTTTTCCGCTTGGAAGTATCCGATCAGGTATGGGGCCTGGTGTAAGCCAGGATTACACTTGATTTTAACTTTAATAACAGTGGAGTTGCTAAGGTGAGGGCTATGCAACTCTAAACCCTTCGTGCTCACCTGATTTAAGGGTGAAGATAATTTCGTATCCCAGGGAAAAGGTTTTCTAATTCGTATCCCGGGCAGCGTCCCCAAAAATATGTTGTAGTTCCTAGAGACAACCTTGAGTTGCAAAAGACCAGTGCCTAGGACATCTTAAAATGAGAGGTTAAATGTGGGCGATTGTATAAGTGCCTCTGACAGAATATGGGTCAAGATAATAATGGTTTGGTGGTTCAAGAAATGGAGAAGACCATTTGAGCCTAAGTCATGTGAACTCCCCAAACAGTGAGAGGGCTCAGGAGGTTTTGAGGCTGATGGCTTTTAGATGGGCCAAGTATAAAACAACAAGCAGAATCTTAAAATGTGCGGAGGTGGTGAGGAAGAGCGGAGAAGGAACCCACAAGGGATAGGCTTAAGAAATTTAAGAATATGTCCTCCCAATGACCTCAGATGAAACATATATGAATGAGATATGGGCAACAAAAGAGGTTCATAGAGCGTAAATTAAGGGAGTGTGACAAGCTTGATACATAAGAATTAACACTTGAGCATTATGTAAACACGAATTCATGAATAAAATTTCAGACTACCAACAACTACATTACACGGACCTTCAAAGCAGCATACTATGGTAGATGATTATACATAAAAAGAGATTAGTGATAACAGAGGAAAATGGAAACATATTACTCATTGCTCCATCTGGAATCCAAATAACAACGCTATATTATATTAAGTTAAAAAAACTCTCCCCAAATATGTATCTCAGAGCATAGGGAGCACAATCATATAAAACTACAGTAAAATTCTTCCAAAATTCCAGGACCCTACTTTCATCTTAGAACTTACTATATATAGATTTTCCCTTGAGGGTCTACGGTACTTGATCATTTATGATTGACCCATATCTATGAAATCAAAACATGCTACCTAACTTGTAGAGTGTACATTGAGAAATTACTTCTGGACTGAGAGAATTAAAAGAGGAATGGGGTGAAATTGATATTTCACTAGAGAAATCATCAAAATTAAACCAAAACCCGAAAGGACACGGTCGCCCATTGAGGCTAATAATGGGAGCCTTCAAGACAGTATGGCGAGGGGCGGTCGTAGGTGGACAGGCTGACTGTCATTTTACGATTCCATCTATTGCCTACAGACCTCCACTCCCTCAGTCTGGTGATTTCCACTTAATCCATTATGAATATGCCAGTCGTAGACCGCATAAACCACAACTGCATGTTCCTCCTCAACAGCCCATGCGGTGTCATTTGAATTGCAAAAATGGGAACTAGATTTCGAAGGGGTCTCAAGTGGTAAACAGTATCAGAGAGTGGGGGGGGTGCGAAATGACGAGAGGATGACGCGTGGAGGAGTGGGTGGTAATGGATACCACCCATTTCAGGCCCCCTCCCCATGGTTAAAGTTTGAAAGCTACGGGGGGTGCAAAATGAAACAAGGACCATCAGATGAGGAGGGAGTGATTGGATATGGAGGAAAGGTGGAGGATGGTGAGGAGAGTATAATGGTGGGGTCAAACTGTTGCTCGCAGATCGCAACTCTTTACCATGAAGTAGCAAAGGTAAACTCTAAAATACGTGATGTGCAAAGCG
Organism: Pinus albicaulis; assembly: GCA_034641835.2. Lineage (NCBI taxonomy): Eukaryota > Viridiplantae > Streptophyta > Pinopsida > Pinales > Pinaceae > Pinus > Pinus albicaulis. The sequence continues at coordinate 1,790,893,675 of CM076578.1, read as the reverse complement.
TGGGGGGGAGGTAACTGAAGTGGAGGGAAGGTGGGACCTGGCTGCATCGCAAGTTAAACAAAATAGGTTCGAGGCACTTCAAAGGTAACTTAAAATAAATGCGATGCGATATAACACAAATAAAAAATCACAGGTTTTAAGTTTTAGTTGCGATGTGAAAGGTTATAATCTACGATCTGAGATGGAGTGTGAGGAGAAAATGGTGACGTGGAGGAAGGTGGGACCCAACTGCCACTCGCAGATCGCAACTCTTAACACTAAACAACGGAGGTAAAATTTAAAGGATGCAAAGTGCGAAGTGCGGGGAGGAGGTAAGTGACGTGGAGGGAAGGTGGGACTTGGCCGCATCACAAGTTAAATAAAATAGGTTGCAGGCACTTCAAAAGTAACTTAAAACAAATGCGATGTGATATATCACAAATCTGCAATCACAGGTTTGAATTTTTAGTTGCGATGTGAAAGGTTATAATTTTCACTCTATGATGGAGGGTGGGGAGAAAAGTGTGACGTGGAGGAAGGTGGGACCCGACCGCTGCCCACAGATCGCAACTCTTAACACTAAATAATAGAGGTAAACTTTAAAGGATGCGAAGTGTGAAGCGTGGGGAGGAGGTAAGCGACGTGGTAGGGGAAAGTGGGGGATGGTGTTGTTGTGGTTGTACCAAACGTCGCATCGCAAATTAAAAGAAATACCTTATGGGCGCCTAAATGGTAAGTCGTAATGTTTGCAAAATTTGATGGATGGCGGGGGGGGGGGATGGGTGACGTGTCAAGGGGACTGGCGCACTTTAATTGGAATTAGAGAGATGGGAAAAAGCATAGGAGAAACAATGATATAGCGGAGAAAGAAGGTAAATTAGTAAAATGAGGCAGAAAGGAAGAAAAGGTAAGGTTTAGAGATTTTCAAGGGAAATGGAATTAAAGGGAGTGTGGCGGGTGGCTGGGTCCCACCACCATCGCACATCATACTTCGACATTTTTAAATTTTACCCTTTGCATCTATCTTGTAACACTTGCACTCTGCGACTGCAATTTTAATCTCTGTCGTTGACCCATGTTCGAATTAATGGTCCTCATTGCTCCCCTTGTTGTGGTTTGCCAACCTTGTCTCTTTGGTTGCACCCGGTCACTTATTATTTTTTTGTGGAAAACTTGCCCTACGTTCACGATTAGATTTGATTTATCATTCACGACTCAACATGAACGTGTTCACGAATTTACTCAACCTCGCTCAAGACTCTGCCCTTGCTGTTTTTCTGTCTTAACTGTTTCTCTGATGCCTTTGCCTTGTGATTTCCTTATAGGGATCACTTCTCTATGTTATATGCGGTCACAAGCCAACATGACCTACAAAGACCAAAGAGGCTAAGAAAGAAACACGGGCTAAAAAATACCATAGAGGGCATAGGTAGGTGTTTTCCGCACAGATTGTGGGAGGGACATTGCCTTCTTCATCATCAAAGCAGGTACAAAAGGGAAAGCAAAAGCAGAAAGAGGCAATGGTGCATGAAGAAGTCATGCAAGAGGATGAGGACCCTCATGCCGAGGAAACATATTTTAACCTAGTTGACTTGGATCAACAGGATGATCATGAGGCCTCAAGTTTGATTTTCAAAGAGAAGGATGCCCAAATTAGAGAGCTACAAACTAATTTGGATAGAGCTCAGTTTGTCATTTCATTTCTTGAGCAGGAGAATAAGCAGTTGAAAGATCAACAAGTGCTTTTGGAGCTAGATTTTTTCAAAAGAAAGAGAGGTAAAGCCATGATGCCACTTAATGACCCTCATCAACATGACATCTAAAGAACTAGAACCAGGCCAAATAAAAGGGGTATTAAGAGGGTTTTACAACAACAGAAGATTGAGGATGAAAAAATTACTTTTGAGGAGAACATTGCTAAGGAGGTTGAAGATGACAGAGAAATATGGCTTGATAGGGTCAGCATCGATCTTGAGAAACTATTCCAAAAGCGAAACAAACTAAAAAAAATGCTCAAAAACATGTCTAACAGGTATATCACAAGAAACAAGGTCTGTAGCATTAAACTCAAGCAATTGCAGGAGAAACATAAACCAACCCTAGCCAAGAAAAAGGAAGGATACAAGCTTAACATCCTTGCTGAGGCATTCCTCATTTCTTAGTACACTTCATCAAGTTTCCACAAGACAATTTTGGAGAAATTTTGAGCAAATTTTTATTTTTTTTTGTTTTTGCAACTTTTGGCAGTTTTAGCATGGTTAGATTGCCATGACCGCACCACCCTAGGCACTCTCCTTCTTCTAGGAGGCTCTAAATGAAAAAATAAATGCACCATTGGATTCATAATTCCAAATAAAATCAGGTTAGGCACTTTTCTAAAAAAATATGGGCAAACTGGCAGGTGAAAAGGTCAAAAAACACCCAAAAAATCATGTTTCTGCCCTCTTTTTTAGCTAGGCACTGTGCTCATGACCAGTATTGGGATATTGAATTTTTGGAGGGTCAAATATTATCACTTTTGGAAACCAAGGACATATTTGGAAACTAGAGAGGACATGCTTTTCAACGAGCTATCCTAAGCTCAATTTGGACTTTAGAAACCCCTTCAAAATTTGATTTGAAGTTGGCGATGCACTCATGACACTAGTGCTGCGCTCGTGACTATTCTTTGTTTTTCTTGAGTTTTTCTAGTTTTATTAGTTTCAACATGGAAAATAATGTTTTTACCAATGTAATTGATGGATTTAAATGTAGTAATGATGTTTTTGAGTTACCTAGGGTTAAATACATTAGGTCAAACTCTTTGAGAGGATTAATGAATTAGTTTCACTAAAGTTCGGGATGAGTTAGTTTGACCTCCCTACACTCTAGGTTTGCAGTTCAAACTTTTGTGGATCAGCTCCACAACTCAAGTATTCGACCTCTAAGGTTGGGATAAGTTGTTTCATGTCTATATCTTTCATTTTTAGACTCATTTCACAGGTTTGATGTTGTTGTATTGATCAGAGACACTAGTGTATTCATATTCTGGTAGGAATATATTGGATGAGTTGCAGCTATTCTTTTGGGATTCATGTGGCACTGTACTTTGGCATAATTTCTTATTTTGTTTGATATGTATGAATGTTTTGTACTTTCCATGTTCATTCCAGTTCTATGATATGTTTGATTCTCAATTTTGATAAGCATAATGCATTTTTTATGCTCTGTTTTGGGAGAACCGACATAATTTATTTCAGTTTCTTCAGTTTAAAAATAATTCATGTAATTTGATGCTATTTTTATCACCTCACCAGTCTGATCCATCTCACCTAAGAACCCTAAAGTGGTAGAGTGCGTACCTAACTTGCCCCATCAGATGCCTGCAATTCTGATCTTATTTTCCCTGACCTGGTTACCTGTTTGACCTAATTCACTCAACCAGCACCCAAATCAACCAAAACAAATCCCTGTACTACTATACCTATCCTAAAACCTAATTGATACAACCCTCTTGGTTGTGATTCCTTGGAGAGAGCCCTCTCCTGCCCAGTAGGGCTAGCTACTTGGCGAGATCTTGGTCTGTAGTTACCTTCGCTGGTCTCTTCTCAGCCTTGGAGATCCAGTGGTGTGTTAACAAAATTCAACAAGAATGCATTTAATAGAAAGAGGAGGGTAATATATTATACCTGGTCTGGATGACATGAGGAATGATCCACAGAATCTGTCACAATCAGCCGCTGAATTTTGAGGGTAAAACATGCTGAGAGCACTAAAATAAAAATAGTAAAGGTGAAATGGTAATTTCTTAATTTAATAGTCTTTTGATTAATTTGTGCAAATTTAATGAAATGACTATGGTTTTTACGTATTTTAACTATTGAAACAGGTATTGTTAATCCATTTTATGGTTCTTTGAGCAGGTTTACCACTGATTATAGTGAGTTAGTTGTGCATGATCGTGAAATGCAATTTTGACCACAAAGCATACTTTTATCTCTTTTTCCAGCTTTGTTAAACATTAAAAAGGAACTCAAACGACACTTTTATCTCTTTTTCGAGATTTTTTAAACATGAAAAAGGAAACCCCCTAGAGTTCAGCTCTTTTTAGACTCTCAAAATATGAAAATATTGTCGAGCGCTTGTCCTTTTGAGCTCGTTAAAGGAAGTGAAATGAAATCTACTGAGTATAATTTTAACCCTTTTCCGGAGTGAGATAGATTATGATTATGAAAAAGTAAAACCCTAGTCGAACATGGATAGAAGCTTCTCTAAGGTATCATTTTACGTTTTTTTGGATCTAAGGGACTATTATATGAAAAATAACTTGGGGAGTTTTCTTTAAGTCCCTTTTTCAAAATCTTTAAACATAAAAAATGACTGAGTTCGCACTTTCGTTAGACTTGTTAAAGCATCAAATAGCGACGGACTTGTCCATCATGACAAGATCAAGTTTCACCTTCGCTAGACTCGTTAAAGCATCAAATAACGATGGATTCACCTGAAGGATGGAATTATACATCAAGCATATGTTATCCTCCTCAATCTTGTTAAAAAAATAATGAGGTACTAGTCAGCAATGACTGGGGAAAATTGGAAAGGGATAAACAACTTTATGGTAGCAAGTTGCTCTTGAACATGACACTTATTCACTTCATCTCCGTGATTTTTGGGTTGGGTAATCTGATTGAAGTTATATCATACCTATGGTCTATCATACCATCCATCACTTCTATTTCAGGTCAAATGCTGCCAATTCATTCAGTGTCGTTGATATGTTCAAGAGAATTGACTCAGTTATTCCTAATCCTTTGCAATACTCATAAACCTTCATTTCGTGACCGCTATCCCTAACATTGTTTCATCAGTTACATTCTGTATCCAAAACCATTACTCCCATTTCATGTCATTGATGGGGGGAACATCAATGTCATCCTGTGACAGGTCGCTTCCTATCGACATCAGTGCATCATCCAGGAAATTGACTTAGAAACAAACTTTTAGTACCTTGGAGCTTGCTTACATCAACATCAAGTTTCTCACTTCCGGCGATAGGTTGACATTGTTAGCCACTCCAAACATAGGTTACAACAGTGACACCTATATATTTGTTATGTTTGGTATGTGGCTAAGATCTTTTTGAGCTCACAAGGAACAAATTTTATTACTAAAAATCGTTGGCTCTTTGGAGACTTCTTAGTCTCATGCCTCTCATTCAAATCCTCTATCATTGCCATTTAAAATCAACATTCCAAGTGAAACCGTTACAAAAATCATAATTTTTTCCTTTTTCCACTCATAAACAAACCTTCATTTGTTTCCCTTTCTCCATAATTTCTCTATTTTTCATGTTCTCCTTTTTTCCTTCATGAGAACCCCTTTTTTCCATAGTTAAAGACTCACTCTTTAACCTTACCGAAACCCCCAAATCCATTGAAAAACCCATTCCCGATCTATTTTTCCTTTGTAAATACAAAAAACCCATTTATCTAAACTTTTAATCTAATGTATTAAAGTCACATGTCAATGGAAAATGGTTAGATTAAAAAGACCGATCACGCAATCGCAATCAGAGAAATCAAAAGGGTTGATAAAGACCAGCTCGAGGTTCCAATGCAATTGGTTCCTTTGAATATATAAAGCCCCGAGCCTATCAATTTTCATACATCCAAAGGCCCCGCAGTCGGGCGCGTGTCCGCTTTATATATATGTTTTTCCACCCTGATCCATAAAAACCTTTGTTTATTTCAAAAGTTCAGGTTTTATATCAAATACAAGGGTTTCTCCCCGATTCCATTCTCCACCGTTGATCTAGTCCTCTGATCCAACGGCCTGCGCTCAATCGCGTCAAGATGTCTCAATTGCATCTAGCTTTTCTTCCTCCGAACAAGTAATCGTGATCATGTACCTTCAACTCGATTGCGATTCCTTCATTCGCCTCGCCGCTTGATCCGACTTTCAAATCGAATCTGGCCATCGCCTTCCATCGACGGAAGCTTTCCATCTCATCGCAATTCTTGCATCGCTATCCATTTGTTATTTTCCATTTCATCCTCTGATTTTTTCCCATTGTTGACCTGATTCAGAAAATTCTGGCCACGCTGATCACACTAACCTCCCGATCGCGTTAACGCTCGCATTTTCCATCGCACCTTTAGCTCCCCCTCGCCGATTGATATCTCCCAATCATTTGGACCAAAGCGTCCACGTGTCCAGATCCAACGGTTACACTCTTTCCCCGCCATCTGAAGCAGTTTAAACCTAATTCCACAGGATTTCTTAATTGTTTTTTGTGTTTTGCAGGTTTTTATAATGGTTTTTTTCGCTGTATTGAAGAGAAAGGCCGAAGGCCAGGAGAGACGTTTCCTGCGCCTTCGGACTATTAAAAAGAATCATTTACGAGTCGGATTCAACGTTTTATTAGTGTTCCATGGGCATTGATGCCTTAAAAAGCCCCGCACGACCTGCACATCGACAAAGACATTGTTCTATTCAGAACATAGTTAAAGAGTATCGGTTTTTGAAGAAAGCGCAGCAGATGAAGATTGAAGACAATATTACGAGGATTACGGCTAAGATGGTTATCAAAAGCCTAATCCCCGACTCAAAACACAGTTTAAAGAAAATCTAAAAGTGTTTTATCGGACAGAAAGCCTCCACCCCCACATCTGAGGCAAATTAATTCCTTAGCTACCATAAAAGCCACCTGTTGCCTCAAACCATTCAAACAGAGGCCGAAGTTATTGAAGAAAATCGGATATTCGCCTCCAGCACAGCCAGGGAGTTACTTCTACAAAGAAATCAACGCAGAAAATATCTACAGAGTTACTCCACACAGCACACAGAGCCTCAAAGTCAAATAAGACTCCCATCGAGTTTTAAATTCATAATTGTAAACATTAATACAGTAGTCCACCTGTTCACTTCTCCATCGAGCCCCTCAAAGGGCCGAGAAGTCATTTAATCTGTATTAATGACCCTTGAGATCTTTTTGGTTCTCACCTCCTCATCCTTCTATAAATACTGCTGTAGAAGATGAGAAATTGTTGGTTGCAGAACTTTGGAATACACTTGAGCTGGAGACTTCTATCTGTACATAGTGTTCGCTGGCCCTTGAAGCTCTGTTTGTGCTAGAGTAGTTAGGTTGAATAGTGAAGATGATTGCTGAACTGAAACATTGGACCTAAAGATTGTAACTGGTTTGACATCAATATAAAAGTTGTTTCTTGGGATCCTGGTCTATATCACTGGTGAAGTGCTTCTTTCTTTGTTAAATTGTTTTCCTTCTATGTATGCCATATTGTTCATGTTCTGCTGTAAAGAATAGTTTAAACAAATGGTTAGATCTATATCAGATATCAAGAACCTTCTCTCGGGCCGAAATCTTTATCTTAATGTTTTCTTCCAACATTTGTCTCTGCTTAAGAATGATTCAATGCTTAAATAGTTTGAATGTTGGTGTTCCCTCATCCTTCTGCTTGCTTAAGCATTGTTCTTGAATGTGATTTACTATTTGCTATTAAAGTTAGACTAGAGAAGTTATGGTTTTCCCCATTCCTAGTTTCTATTCTCCAAAGGCTAGATTCTGAAAGTTTCCCTTGGTGTTGACTGAAAGCAAACTAGGTTTAAAAGTACTTTATCTGATCTTAAGTTACACTTTGTTTTTCTTATATGTTTTCATACTTTCTGAAGGTAATTATGTGGATTACTGGATTGTTTGTCAATTAAGCTGCTTTAATACAAACTTGCCCAAGAAGTTTATGGTTAGCCCTGTCCTTGGTTGGTTTCAAACAGTTACTTAAGAGGCTTTTCTTGTTTGGACTGACTATAAATCCTCTGTGAAATTATTATCAGTTTCCACCCTTCCAACACTTTATTGTTTCCATTCCATCATCTTAATCTCAAATAATATTGTGATATAGATGACTTGCCCCTTGGATCACTCTTGATGTTGTTGCTCAATTAAAGCCCAGATATGACTCCATAGCCCAATGGAATAAAAACTAGCGTTATATCTATCTATCAACCAAAGCTGTTCTATATGCTTGCAACTTCTCACTTTTGAAACTTTTGCACTTAGAACTTTCCCCTCAAGTAACATTCATGCTCAACCATCCAAAAAACAAAACAAACCCTTGGCCTTCATAACTAGCCTAACATCATTATTCCAAACCTCAAAGACAATATCCATCTTTGTACATATTGGAGAGATCCCTCTCCGGATTCAGGAGGGCTAGATCCTAGAATCCCAAAGTTGGTTGAAACAATGTTGTTTCTGTAATTGGACTCTGCCAATCTTGCTACTAAATTACAGATTCCTAAAATTTCTGGTGACTCCGCTGGGGACTTAGAAACCCAGAAGTTTTTAAGGATAATTATACGATATTCAGAGATTTGGTTCATAGAGCATTTGCTTTATTAACTAGCTGGAGCCACCAGCAACATTCCTGGCGACTCCGCTGGGGAGCTGAGTGTTTGTATAAGACTTTAGAGACCTCAAAAAACCCTTGATTCAAGAAAACTTTGTGAGTAAGAAGCAGCCTTTTCAAGCACTACCACGGAAATGGTAATCATGATGAAACTTGTTTGAATCAGTGACAAACTAGGTCAACCCTAGGATTCTGATAAGGCTTCATATAACCTTGAAAAAACAGCTAGCTTAGCCATAAGAGTAGACTGTCTTTGTCTCATAACCTTAGCTAAGTTTTGAAACAGAGTTAGGATATTCTTAAAAACCACACTACTAAAAACAACTCAGAAAAACCTAAAAAATTTTCAGATTGGTATTCAATAAACATGGTGGTGGACCATAAAACCTTTTACCTCCAAAGGAGCTAAAAACTTCCACTTGGTGACTCCACAATCCTTAACAGACCTTAAGACTCCACTGGGAAGAACCCTTATCATCATAACATCATTTAAAACTCAGTTAGAGGACTGTAGGATTAAATTTGCGTAAACAGATTAGTTAACCTCTTAAAGATTGTCATATCTGGTTGAACTTGTCTTGTTTATTCGGGTCTAAAAACATAGCATAGTGGCTTCTAGAGAGATTCACACTAGAGCCCATCCTGACCCTAATCCACCTGAGATAGTTGATGACCCAGAAAGTATCCTTTGGAAGTCTCCTAAGGTTAAATTATCAACTGATTTCAGATCACCCTTGAGAGCTAATTCAGTCCCTGAAAATATTTCGGCTCTACAATAATCACAAGTTGACTTAGTAAATCCATTCAGAACTAGGTCATTTGATGATATAATACAGCCAGACTCTGAGTCTTCACTTTCATCCTCGGAGACAAGTAAACATCCTGGTAGTAGAGAAACAACACCTCCTGATTTACATTTCCTTCACAACCTAGGTGTCTCTCATCCAATATCAGCTCAGCAGTCTACTCCTGATCCATCCACTTCTACTCATCCTACATCCACTGTTCAAACCACCACACCTCAGCCCACTCTCCCTTTTGTTAATCCACCTCTTGTGAATCCACCTCCACCTCCTACCATGGCTGCATGGTATGCTCCCTTAGTCCTTCTTGTACCATTAGTCAACCTTCCACAGGACTATCAGTCCAAAATCCCATTGTATGATGCTAGCAATGCTACAACTGCATCACAACATGTGGATAAGATGAATGACTACTTTGACAGAAACAAAATTGATGATGATTCTGTCAAGCTTAGATTATTTTCTCAAAGCTTAGGGGGAGAAGTAAGAAAATGGTTTAAAGGCTTAGCCCCCCATAGTATAAATGATCTCCAAGGCTTCCATCAAACATTCTTAAACAAGTGGGAAGTAAGGAAGAACCCTCTCCAAGTTCTTGCTGATTACAACAATCTCCATAGGAACCCAAGGGAAAGTGTGCAAGCCTACTGCACCAGATTCAACAGTGTATACAACGCACTTTCCCCAGAACTAAAACCTCCACAAGGTTCAGCTTTAAACAAATTTCCCGAAGGTTTTGATTCTGACATGACCTATTCACTGAGAGAGAGAGATTTTGCAACTCTTGAAGACATGCAAAGGGGTGCTCTTTCTGTGGAAGTGAACTTGATGGAGAAAAGAGCAAGAATGAAGAGCGAGAAGAGAGTATCTTTTAGAGAGGAGTCCACACCTTCTACTTCCAACTCAAAGATGGAAAGGATGATGGAAGATATGATGAAAGAGATGAGAATAATTAAAAGAGCACAAGCAAGTCAAAATCAAACTGCTCCTCAAAACAGAAACCAAAACCAGAATCAGAATGTTAGAAGGAACCAACCTCCAAACAGACCTAGGGAAGATGATCAACAGATCACTCCTCCCTTTCATCAGAACTATATAAGTGAGGTTGAGGAAATAGACGAAATAACAGAGGAAGGTGCTATCAACATGCTGGAGGTCGATGATGATGATTTTGAGATTCATTATGATAAAAAACAAGGTCTATATACACCGTATGATGACAAAAGAGATGATGATGAAAATCATTATCAAGACATGGAAAATGTCATCATAGAAACTCAAAGGGAATATGACCTTAGAAGCAAGACTAATCAACAAGTCCCCAGCAACAAAACCTCTGAAAAATCTTCACAAAACAGCACGTCAACCAAGCCTAAAACGGTCAAACACAAGGAAAAAATGGTGGCTGTAAATTCTGATAAAGGTAAAGAGAAAGGCACTCAAAACACTGAAAAACAGAGTGCAGACTCTAGCAGTACTAACACTTCAGCTAGTACTCCTATTACAACCGTTATGTCAAGTGTAAATAAAACAAATCAGCAAGTTGTTGTTGCTGATAAAGTGACAGCTAACAAGGCTGAAACCAGCACTTCAAAGAATCAAATTCCTTTCAGCCTGGAACAGGAAATTTCCAAGATTAAAATCTCTGTTCCCTTAACCGAGTTAGCTGCCCAACACGTATATAGAACTCAAATTTTGAAGGCTTTAAATATGGAGGAAAATGGAGATATAATCAATCTTAGTGATGACCAACCCGAGCTTATTTTTGGTCCAAATATTGAAGGTAGATACCAAGAGGGACCTGTTCCCCCTTTCTACGTGAGTTTAAACGTTCATGACAAAATTTTGCACAACGCTATGCATGATTCCGGGGCTTCTCATAATTTAATGCCTAAAGCTGTGATGGAGAGCCTTGGGCTAGAAATCACCAGACCTTACAAAGACCTTTACTCCTTTGACTCAAGTAGAGTAAAATGTCTAGGATTGATCAAAGACCTCTGTGTTAACTTAGCCTAGATCCTAGCCAAATGCTTACTCATGGACATTGTTGTGGCTGATGTGCCCCCAAAGTATGGAATGCTATTATCAAGATCTTGGGGAGCTAAGTTACAGGGGACTATGCAGATGGACATGTCGTATGCGACTATCCCTGTTTTCAATCAGACTAGAAGACTTTACAGGGAGTCTCATATGCAATATACGGTCACAAGTCAAGACAGACCTCAAAACTTTCCTCTCTATTCCGTAAGTACAGGCCTTGATTCTTTTATCATGTTTAACGATGAAGCACTTAGTGAACAAATCACATTATCAAGATTAATGGCCAATATAAAGGAGGAGGTAAATACCACGGAACTGTCGAAACATTTTGCTGAACCTGTACAATCTAGTGAACAAAACACAGGTCTCGAGCTTCTAACTATGTGTCCTTTACCTTTGAACATTAAGAGTCAGGAAAGTGCATCTCCATTCACTGAAAAATCTGAAGGGATAAAACAAATTAAATTGGGGGTTGCTAATCATGAACAATCACAAGGCACCGTAGTTGTAGAGGACATCCGCCAAACAGACGACGCTAAAAACAGTCCTCTATGGAGTATGCATTTTGACGGGTCATGCACTAGAAATAACGCTGGTGCAGGTGTCTGGATTCGCAACACTGTAAGAAACCACACCGAATGTATTTCCTATAAATTAAACTTCCAGTGTTCCAACAACATAGCGGAATACGAATCCCTTCTATTAGGCTTACATTTGTTGAAAAATTTAGGAGCCAAGAGAATTAAAATTCACAGGGATTCAGAATTAATCATTAGGCAAGTCAATGGGAAATATAACGCTCATGACCCCAAACTTAGGACCTATCAAAATGATGTCGTGGACCTTTTAGAAACTTTTGATGAATCTGAATTAATTTTTGTCCCAAGAAAAGAAAATATTGCCGCTCACAATTTAGCCTATGCAGCTAGAACATGTCTAACACCATATGAAACCGGAGATAACACAACTCCAATAAAATTTAGACCAGCCGTTCCTGATAACAAAAAATATTCGCAGGTGTTTGAAAACAACAAACAAATAGAAGACTTCATGCAATTCAGAAATGAATTCGAACCACACGGTTCGGACTCAGATCATGATACAGACTGCAGCAAAGAAAATTTTCTTAATGAAGAAGAACCGTCCCCTGAACTCGCTAATATAAACCTGTTATCTGGAAAACTTGAAGTTAAAATAGAAACGAATGCAGAGTCTGAAACAGAAGAGTTAGAAACTCTGCACTCCAAAGATGAAAGCTTGCCTACGGGTCTGACCCCTTTAGAAGAGTTGTTTGATTTTAACGATGTGGCAAATAAGCCAAAACTGGAACTTGTAGAGACTGAAGTGGAGGAATGCAATATCGGTAGTAAGGAGAAACCAAAAATGATTAAACTGTCCAAAACCTTACCAGCTCACATTAAACTCAAATACATAGAGCTGTTCAAAGAATTTTCTGATGTTTTTTCATGGAGTTATGAAGATCTCAAGTCCTATGACACTGAAATAATACAGTACAAAATCCCTCTTAAAGAAAACCAAAAACCATTCAAACAGAAACTGCGCAGAATAAATCCTGTCCAGTTGCCGTTGGTTCAGAAGGAGATCATGAAAATGTATGATGCTGGTATTATTGTCCCCGTTAGATATTCTGAATGGGTATCTAATCTGGTGTATGTTAGGAAGAAAACTGGAGAAATCAGGCTTTGTATAGACTTTAGAGACTTAAACAAAGCTTCATTAAAAGACAACTACCCTTTACCAAAGATGGATCACATTCTACAAAGGGTGGTAGGGGCTAGAAGAATTTCTTTGCTGGATGGCTATTCAGGGTACAATCAGATCTTGGTTTACCCTGCTGATCAATTAAAGACAACCTTTACTACACCCTGGGGCACCTTCATGTACGTGAAAATGCCTTTTGGTCTAATGAATGCTGGAGCAACCTTTCAAAGAGCCATGGACATAGCATTCTCGGAAGAATTGGGCTTCTTCATCATTATCTATCTTGATGATGTTACTGTGTTTTCAAAAACAGATGAAGAGCACTTGGAACATTTAAGAAAAGTTTTCGAGAAATGTAGAAAGTTTGGGATATCTTTAAACCCTAAGAAGACATTATTTGGTCTCCAAGAGGGTAAACTTCTTGGGCACATTATTTCAAAAGAGGGTATAAAGATAGATCCAAAGAGGATTGAGGCCATATTGCAAATCTCTCATCCTCGAAACATCAAGGAGTTGCAATCTTTCATTGGGAAGATTAACTTTTTGAGAAGGTTCATCCCTAACTTAGTTGAGCTCCTTAGGAATATCACAAACATGTTAAGGAAGGAGCAAGGGGTAAAATGGACCTTGGAAGCAAAGACATCCTTTGAGCTGGTGAAACAAGCATTAACCAAAACACCGGTTCTCATAAGTCCTGATTTTTCAAAGGATTTTTATATCTTCTCATTTGCATCAGAACATACCATAGCTGTTGTCCTTTTACAGAAAAATCCACAAGGACAAGAGCAGCCTATTGCATTCTTTAGCAAGGCATTGAGGGATGCCCCTTTGAAGTATAACATTATGGAAAAGCAAGCTTTTGCTTTGGTGAAAGCATTGAAAGACTTTAGGGTATACATCCTTCACTCACACATCATTGCCTTTGTCCCAAATTTAGTTGTCAAAGATATTCTAACACAGGACCCAGATGGTAAGAGAGGTAAGTGGATTGTTGTTATTCTTGAATATGATTTAGAGATAAAACCCACTAAGCTCATCAAAGGCCAAGGTCTAGCTAGATTAATGGCTGAATCAAATTGTGAAGTTCTTGATATTAACTTGATTAATGCTTTGGATAACCAAGAAGAATTCTCAACTCCCATTGTTGAAAACCATTTTATGAATTCTCCTTGGTATGCTGATATTATTTATGTTTTGCTTAATCTGAATACACCTCCTGGTTTATCGAAAACAAAGGCAAGGTTCTTGAAGCTGAAAGCAGTAAAATATTGCATTATAGATAGATGTCTTTATTGGAAAAATGCAAGTGGAATATTGCTTAAATGTTTGCCTAAGTTTGATGCAGAGAAGGTTAAGCAAGAATTCCATGAAGGAGAGTGTGGGGGTCATTTGTACTGGAATTCAACAGCCAACAAAATTTTGAGGGTTGGTTTCTATTGGCCCACTCTTTTTCCCGATATACACAAAATGATCATTGCCTGTCATAAGTGCCAGCTATTTGAGGGCAAAAGAAAGCTGCTACCCCTTCCTCTGCACCCAATCACTGTTGAAGCTCCTTTTCAACAGTGGGGACTTGACTTCATAGGAGAAATCCATGCACCATCTTCTCGCCAAAGATAGTGATCTAGGTGGATATTGGTGGTCACCCGCCTATTCCAATTGGGGCTCCACCATTGTCTATTTCAGTTTTTCAGTTTCGGCACAGTTTACTATTTTTAGCAGTTTTTCGGGTCCTAAACTTCCGGAGCCGTTTTGAGGCCCTAAACGACGTTTTTTGGGAAAACGGAGAGCAACATGGGTCCATGGACCGATGTTGCTCATTCCAAATTTTTAGTCCTCGGATAGATCTTTCTAACGAGGTATGGTACGCGTCAAACGGAGATCGTATGCCAAAGTTACGCCCCTGGGAAGTTGAAACACCAATTTACCCAAACGGGGCCCATAGTTTTGGCGCTTCATCTCCTAGGGTTAGGGTTTTGGCTGTTTAGGATTTCCCATTGTTTCTAAATGATAAATAAGCCCTCGAGCCTCATTGTAACTCAGTTCAGAGGCCTGTAGCCGCCACATCTCTTCTCAGAGATAGCTACCAGCACCCTAGCTAGTTTTATTTCCATTCTGTCTGTAAGCAAATTTCAGTTCTTTGATATTAATGAAATGAAGTGTTATTTCCGCTGCATCTCTGTATTTATGGTTATGTGTTTATTCTGTTGCGTTCCTGCATAAATCCGGATCAGTGGTATCAGAGCGGTCTACTTTTTCTCGATCCTTCTTTGCATGTCCCCAACGAGGTCGGGGTATAAGGAGCTAGGGCTTGATCTGGTGGAACCTTTGCAAGATCAGCCTCGCAAACCTCGACGGACGCCCATGGGGGACGAAAAGAAAGATGAGGGAGCAGTAGATCCTATCAAAATATTGCTCGAGGAGGCCCTCGAAAAACAAAGGAACGCGATGATGGATAGCTTTGCTCAGATCCTTCAACGGCTGCCCACCGGCGGCGCATCTGCATCCAGTAGCCACTCTGGAGTTGCGACTCCCTTTAAGGTACAAGTAAATTTTGACATTCCCATATTTGAGGGTCAAATAGACGCATATGCCGTAGATAGATGGTTGAATCTATTAGAAGGATATTTCTCTGTTCATGACTTTTCAGACCGGGAGAAGATTATTTTTGCACTCCTCAAAGCTACCCCCCATGTTAAGGACTGGTGGGAAACCTACTGTGAGAACAAGGACCAGACAGAACCCTCTATGTTCTCGGCCGTACCAACTTGGAATTCTTTCCGAGACGCCATCAAGGAACAGTACTATCCCGTGGGGAGCTATGAGGACAAGTACATACAATGGACCACGCTGCGACAACAAAGGGATCAAGATGTGCATGAGCTGACGAATCTGTTCCATACCCTGCGCACAAAGTTGGGTATCAAAGATTCAGAGAAACATCTGGTGCTAAAGTATCGCAGCTGTCTGCACAAATACATTCAGGAGGAAATGGAGTTCCTGGACATCTCCTCGCTTGGTACGGCATATCGGTATGCTGCCAAGATTGAGCAGAAATTCAAGCAGAAGAAGCGAGACTTTGGATCTGCGAATCAAAAGCAAGGGAAAGGTGCTTCCAAACCGCAGAACAAAGGACCGAGCCAAGGCATGGCGGCTAAAGACAACTCATCGAAGCCACAAGAAAAGAACAGCACCGCAAAGCCAAAGAAGGACACGGGAAAGTGGTGTGAGTTCCATAAGAGCTCTACTCACAACACAAGTGAGTGTCGGGCCAAGCAGTCGCTAGTGGCCGAGATGAGGGCTTCTGAGTCAGATGCATGCTCTGACTCCGAATCAGAACCTGAAAAGGGGAATGAAAAAGTGAAACAGATTATTGATGCGGAGCCCAACGCCACTGTTGCCACTACAAAGGTCCAGAAGGAGGAACCGGAAGATCCAGAGGAGGAGGAACGTCTCTTCCACTCCCAGATGTGGGTAAAGGGCTCCCCTGTACAGTTCATTGTCGACAATGGGAGCCAAAAGAACCTCATTTCAGTAGACGCCGTGAAGCGGTTGGGTTTGCCGACCACAACTCACCCACATCCATACACCATCGGGTGGCTTCACCAAGGACGAGATCTCTGCGTCAGCCAGCAGTGCCGCCTTCCCTATAGCATCAAGCCCTTCACGGATGAGGTATTATGTGACGTTTCTCCTATTGATGTTTCTGATGTATTATTAGGACAACCATACTTATGGAAGCGTCATGCTGTGTATGAGTCTCGACCTCGTGCTGTTATTATTACTTTGGGAAATAAGTTGTACAGGATACCAGAGGTACCACCTCCTACGGCTATCTCTTTGGTTACTGCAAAACAATGCAGTAAGCTCATTTCCCAAACCAGAAAATTCGTTTTCCTGATGATCCGCCCCCAGGGCAAGAAGAAGACTGTGGCCACGACCTCCAGACAGGGCTCCTCTGCACAACAACAACAAATGGATAAGGTTGTGGAGGAGTATGGGGACATATTCACCTCACCCACAGGGGTTCCTCTGCACTGTCAGGTCAAGCACCCGATTGATCTGACCCCCGGTGCGTCGCTACCTAATGGACCGATCTATCGGCGCTCTGTTCTGGAGAATGATGAAATCAAGAGGCAGATTCAGGAGCTGTTGCAGAAAGGTCACATCAGACCAAGTTCATCGCCCCGTGGGAGCCCGATCGTGTTGGTACAGAAGAAGGATGGGACGTGGAGACTCTGTATTGACTATCGGGCGCTGAACAAGATCACCGTCCGGAATAGGTACCCAATCCCACGGATTGATGACCTTCTGGACCAACTCCAAGGTGCAAAATATTTCAGTAAGATCGACCTGAAGTCTGGGTATCACCAGGTACCAATTGAACCCTCTGATGTGTGGAAGACTGCCTTCAAAGCTAAGGAAGGCCTTTTTGAATGGCTGGTCATGCCTTTCGAGTTGACGAATGCTCCCGCAACCTTCATGAGGATGATGGACGACATCTTGCGGCCATTCACCAACTCATTTGTAGTGGTGTACTTGGATGACATTCTGATCTTCAGCCAGACTTGGGAAGAGCACCTTCACTACATCCGACAAGTCCTCCAAACACTGCGGCAACACAAGTTGTGTGCCAATTTGGAGACGTGCACTTTTGGCATGGACCCAGCTTCAATATCCGGGATACATTTGTAGGTTTTAACCTCGAACATAAATTATCTACACATGAATCTTAGAACAGAAAATAAACAATACCGAGATCATAAAACATAAAACAAATAAACACAGAGATTTTCCCCTGGATCCCAAATTGGGACGACCAGCTTGATTTTTCATTATAATCCTTTTAGTGTTACAACACATATATATACATGCCGAAGCATACATAAACCCCAATCCATTAACCCTGGATTAGAACATAACCGTAGTTCCCTTGACCGGATCTACAAAATACCAGGGGCCAAAAACCATCGTACCCCAAAACCATGTGCAAACTCATGCACAAAACATGGGTGGGTCCGCATATGAGTGGGATCGCATACCAAATTTTTTTTCGCCGGGGTGCTGCCGCCCCCCCTGTGACCCCCCTGTTGCACCCGATGCAACGTACAACGCGTGGGGCTAGTCGTGGAAAGAATATAACACATACCCAACATTCTCCCACTTGTTGTTTTCTTTCCACGGGGGGCCATAGGATATCTTAGTTATTTGGCCAATTCGTCAACACCCATTGTTTCTCTACACCAAGAGAACTTCTGAGTGCTCACAGACTTCGTCAATGCATCTGCAACATTCTTCAAAGTGTCCACCTTTACCAAAAACACCCTTTTAGCCTCAACCATATCTCTAACAAAGTGATATTGAACATCAATGTGCTTTGTCTTTGAATGATAAGCAGGGTTCTTAGCCAAGAAAATTACACTTTGGCTATCACAGTCTATCCTTATAGCTTGCTGTACCAACCCCATACTTGAACACAATCTCTGCAACCAAACTGCTTCCTTGCTTGCATGAGTGGCTGCTATGTATTCTGCCTCTATAGTTGAAAGCGCCACTACAGACTATCTTTTACTCATCCAACTGACTGCACCTCCAAATAGGCTAAACACATACCCACTTGTAGATCTTCTTTGGTCCAGATCTCCAGCCCAATCTGCATCAACAAAACCACAAATGTCCAACATTCTTTCCAATCCTGGTCTTCCCTGGTAGCACAAGCCATAATCACTAGTGCCACGTAAATATCTGAAAACCCGCTTCACTGCTATCCAATGCTCCTTCCCTGGGTTTGACATAAATCTGCTCAATACTCCCACTGCATGTGCAGTGTCTGGTCTAGTATAGACCATTGCATACATCAGGCTACCCACTGCACTTGCATATAGAACACGGGACATATCCTCCTCTTCTTCTTGTGTCTTGGGACACTGTTCAGCAGAAAGCTTTGCACCTACAGGAATAAGAACACTCGCCGGTTTACTATCCTGCATATTGAACCTCTGCAATATAGTCTCGACATACTTCCTCTGGTTTAACCAGAGCTTCCTCTTTGCCCGATCTCTCTTAATTTCCATGCCCAAAATATAGTTTGCAGCACCAAGATCCTTCATGTCGAATTTGGAGAACAGTTGGGTCTTCAAATCTTGGATAATTTCTGTCATTTCCAATCAACAACATATCATCCACATACAAGACCAAATAAATAACACGGTCACCAATTAATTTAAAATAAACACAGTGATCCTCCTTGCTTCTATTGAAGCCAAGTCCCCATATATAGGTATCAAATTTTTGATACCACATCCTTGGTGACCGTTTTAACCCATACAGAGACTTCTTCAACCTGCACACCAGTTCTTTATTACCCTTCACCATAAAGCCTTCAAGTTGCTTCATGTAGATCTCCTCTTCTAGATCCCCGTGAAGAAATGTTGTCTTCACATCCATCTGTTCTATCTCAAAATAAAATGCAGCAGCAACAGATAAAAGTAATCTAATAGAAGTAACCTTGGCAATAGGAGAAAAAATATCACCAAAATCAATTCCCGGCACCTGGGAATAACCTTTCACTACCAACCGAGCTTTGTATTTCTCCACCTTGCCTTCTACATTCATCTTCTTCTTAAACACCCATTTGCTCCCAATGGGCTTCCTTCCAGCCGGCAACTCCACCAGATCCCATGCATCTTTTTTGTGCAAGGATGCCATTTCATCAACCATGGCCTCCTTCTAGAGTTTTCCATCCTCTGAATCTACTGCCTCCTTGACAGTTCTGGGTTCATCATCAGTTATAGTTAAGGAAAAACCTGAACAGAAAGCAGATGGACTATACCTTTCTGGTTGCCTTCTTTCCCGAACTGATCTTCTCAAAGATGGAGTTTGTGGCTCTTCATCTTCTGAGTCTTCTTCTGTTGTAGAGTCTGATTCATCCTCCTTTAGCTCAAACTCTATCTTCTCAGGTTCCTTTGGTAGGAATTCATGTTTAACAACATCTTTCACTTCCCTAAACACCACATCTCGGCTGTACACAACCTTCCTTGTTTCTCGGTTCCAAAGCTTGTAACCCTTTAAACCATCCTTATACCCAATAAAGATGCACCTTTCAGATTTATTATCCAACTTGGTCCTTTTCTCCTTTGGAACATGTACATATGCATCACATCCAAATACCCTTAGATGTGAAATAGAGGGTTTCTTACAAGTCCATACCTCATGTGGGGTCTTATCCTCCAACGCTGATGAAGGTGATCTGTTAACTAAGTAACATGCAGTCTCCACTGCCTCTGCCCAGAATTCTTGTCCTAACCCGGTACCACTGAGCATGCTTCTTGCCTTTTCCATTAGTGTTCTATTCATTCTTTCTGCAACTCCATTTTGCTGAGGTGTGTATGGAGTAGTCTTCTTCCGTGCTATACCACACTTCTTACAGAACTCTTCAAATTCCTTCTTGCAGAACTCCCCACCATTATCTGTCCTCAACGCCTTTATCTTCTTCTCTGTCTGGTTTTCCACCAGAGCCTTAAATTCTTTAAACTTGTCAAAGCCTTCAGATTTCTTCCTCAAGAAATATATCCATGTATTCCTTGAGAAGTCATCTATGAATGAAACATAGTACACAAACTTTCCCAGTGATGGAACTGACACAGACCCAAACACATCAATGTGCACAAGTTCTAATATCTTGTTTTCCCTCTTAGCACCAGAAGGAAAACTCACCCGATTCTGCTTCCCATATACACAATGTTCACAGAAATCAAAATCCAGAGAACAATTAGACATACCTTCTACCATGCCATCTCTATGCAGTATCCGAAGGCCCTTCTCTCCAATATGTCCAAGCCTTTGATGCCATAGCATGGTCTTTTCTCCAGAGACAGCTAGGATTTCCGTCCCACTTTCAGGAACCACAGAACTGTTACACCCATCAATAACAATGCTACCTTGTAGCTTGTACAGAGTTCCAGTCCGAACTCCCCGCATTAATACTAGTGCTCCCCGAACCATCTTGCAGGCATCTTTCTCGAACACTGTTTTTACACCTGCATCATCCATCTTGCTTACAGAAATCAGATTTCTGGCCAATGTAGGAATATGCAGAACACCAGGAAGTGTTCTAATCCTCCCACCTTGCAACTTCAGCTTGACCTTTCCACGTCCGACGATTCTGGCCTTCCTATCATCCCCTAGGAAGACATCACCACCATCATATTTCTCATACTCGCAGAACCACTCCCTATGGGGAGTGAAGTGAAAGGATGCACCTAAGTCAATCAACCATGACTCATGATCTACATGTGTATTTGAAGAAGAAGCCAAATACACATCCCCACCTTCATCTGAGGTGGTTTTTGCCTCTGCAGAAGGAGCTTCATCAGATCCCTTTCCTTTCTCAGGAGCTTTAGATCGGCATTCCTTTTTGTAGTGTCCTTCCTTTCCGCATTTCCAGCACACCTTTACAAACTTTCCAGGAGATTTAGATCTCCCTCTAGATTTAGATCTCCCACTCAAAACCTTATTCTTGTTTCTGTTCTGGGACCTTCCTCGCACAGATAAGGCATCTCCATTTTGACCCTCCATATTTCTCCGTCTCATTTCCTCCGACAGCAAGGTTGAGACAATGTCATCAAAATTCAAGGTAGTTGTGTTGCTACCTATTGCAATAACCAGACTGTCCCACGAGTCTGGTAGAGAACACAACAAACTGATGCACTTATCTTCATCTGAGATTTTAATATCAACAGATGACAGCTGACTTACCACAGTATTGAAAGCGTTCAGATGCTCTGTCACCGAGTCTCCATCCTTCATCCTCAGGTTATACAGCTTTTTCCGCAGGAACAACTTATTCACCAGAGACTTAGATTGGTACAAAGTCCCAAGTTTTTCCCACAAGGTCTTCGCCGTATCTTCCCCAGATACATTCAACAATACTGAATCTGAGACACACAATCGTATTGTGCTCTTAGCCTTCCGATCCAGTTTCTTCCAGTCTTCATCTGACATTGCCGTTGGTTTAGTACCTGGATCTACCGCGATCCACCGATCTTTATCCACCAGCAGATCCTCCATCTTGAGCTTCCACAACTCAAAACTTTGACCATTAAATTTCTCGATCTCTATCTTTCCGCCGCTCGCCATCTTCTTTCACCGCAAGAATCAATCCCGCAGATCTCCCACTGAACAGGGTCTACCACAGGCCCGAGCAAAAAACCCTCAACAACAAAGGCGTCCCCTTGAAGCCGAAACAACTCTGATACCAAATGTAGGTTTTAACCCTGAACAGAAATTATCTACACACGAATCTTATAACAGAAACTAAACAATAGCAAGAGCATAAAACATAAAACAGATAAACACAGAGATTTTTCCCCTGGATCCCAAATCGGGACGACCAGCTTGATTTTTCATTATATTCCTTTTAGTGTTACAACACATATATATACATGCCGAAGCATACATAAACCCCAATCCATTAACCCTGGATTAGAACATAACCATAGTTCCCTTGACCGGATCTACAAAATACCAGGGGTCGAAAACCATCGTACCCCAAAACCATGTGCAAACTCATGCAAAAAACATGGGTGGGTCCGTACATGAGTGGGACCGCATACCAAAAAAAATTTCGAGCGGGCGCCGCCGGAATACAACGCGTGGGGCTGCCGCCCCCCGTGACCCCCGTCGGCACCCTGGCACAACGTATAGCGCGTGGGCCTAGTCGTGGAAAGAATATAACACATACCCAACAACATTATCGATGAAAAGGCGGCGGTGGATCTGGCCCAAGATCCAAGTCATTCGGGATTGGCCAGCCCCAACCATTATAACAGAGCTTCGCAGCTTTCTGGGTCTTGCTAATTTCTATCAGAGGTTCGTGTTGGGATTCTCTCATATCACTTGGCCCTTGAGTCAAGTCACCAAGGGAGGAGTGAGAGCAAAATTTTTTTGGTCGGAACCTCAACAGAAGGCGTTCACAGAACTAAAAAACCGCCTCTGTTCTGCCCCAGTGCTCACTTTACCAGACTTGCAACAGCCATTTGAGATCGAGACAGATGCCTCTGACTATGCTATTGGGGCGGTTCTTACTCAACAGGGACATCCAGTGGCATTTCACAGTGAGACATTGTCTGACACAGTTCGCAAGTACCCCACATATGACAAAGAAATGTACTCCATCGTGCAAGCTTGTCGACAATGGAAGCATTACATTTTGGGGAAGGAAACAATCATCCATACAGACCACAGGCCCCTGCAGTTCATACAGACACAAGGGAAGTTGCAGAATGATCGCCATCAGAAGTGGTCTACATATCTGCAACAGTTTCATTTGAACATCAAGTATAAGAAGGGTAGCACCAATCATGTTGCATACTGCCTCAGCCGACCACCGATCGTGGCGCTCACCACTGTGCTCAACTCTTGTGGGCACGAGACTTCTGATTGGCCGCTTCTCTATGAGAGTGACCCAGAATTCGGCCACACTTACAAGGCACTCTTAGGGGGCACGCAAGTTCCAAATTTTCACCTCCAAGATGCACTTTTATGTCACCTGGGACACCTTTGTGTTCCTTCAAGCGAGCGTGCCAAGATGATATGGGAAGCACACTAAAGTCGAGTCGCTGGGCATTTCGGGGTCGAGAAAACAGTAGCAATACTACAGAAGTATTTCTATTGGCCGAACCTTCGAAAGGATGTCGAGAAGCACATCAGATCCCGCACTGCTTGTGCCATTGCCAAACCGACCATCAAGAAGCAAGGCCTATATACTCCTCTACCTACCCCTAGTCGACCTTGGGAATCCATCTCCATGGATTATATGTCGGGCCTGCCTTCTACTAAGCAGGGAAATGACTGTGTTTTTGTGGTCGTCGACAGATTCTCGAAGATGGCCATTATGGCGGCCTGCAAGAAGAATATCACAGCAGAAGCCACTGCTAAAATCTTCTTTGAACGAGTGTGGGTGCACTTTAGGATCCCACAGTCTATCATATCAGATCGGGATAGCAGGTTCCTTAGCACATTTTGGTCCAGCCTCTAGTCGATGTTGGATACCAAGCTCACCAAGTCCACAGCTTTCCATCCCCAAACAGATGGCCAGACAGAGGTTGTCAACATAATGATTGTACACATTCTGCGCATGTACAATTCAAAGCATCCACGCACATGGGACGAGAGCCTCCCTTATGTACAACATAGTTATAACCGGGCTCTCCACAGTTCAATTCGCCATAGCCCCTTTCAGGTGGGCTTGGGATTCCAGCCACTATGTCCCATTGACGTAGCCATGCCATTTGCAGCTGCTCAGGCCGATTCAGCGCACGTCCAGTCTGAAGTTGACAAAGCAAGTAGCTTCATCGAGTGCATTCAACACATCTGCCAACAGGTTCATGATATATTGGACAGAGCCAATGCGAAGTACAAGCAGCGCCATGATCAACACCGGGTGCCACACAACTTCCAGGTGGGCGACAAAGTATGGCTACATTTGCAGAAGGAGCGCCTCACTGGACCCCACCGCAAGCTTCACCCGCTCCGATACGGGCCGTACACCATCACCAAGGCTGTAGGGAACAATGCATTCGAGCTCAGTATTCCACCATTCCTTGGTCTGCACCCAGTCTTCAATGTGGATCACCTTTGTCCTTACTTCCCACCTCTACTGGACACCTCGGACATTGCAGAACAACTCACACCAACTGAGTTAAATCCAGACTGCATGGAACAGGCCACCACAAATTGCATCATGGACATGCAAATCAAGAACACTCGCCAGCAGAAGATCCAACTATATCGGGTTGTCAAAGCTGGCCAACTCCTGCACCAAGGAAAGTGGTTCACCAGGGACCAAGTTCAGCAGAAGTTTCCTCATCTCATGGAGGAACTTAACGCAATGGGGACCGTTGCTTCCTAAGGGGGGAGGAATGATCCAGGTGGATATTGGTGGTCACCCGCCTATTCCACTTGGGGCTCCACCATTGTCTATTTCAGTTTTTCAGTTTCGGCACAGTTTACTATTTTTAGCAGTTTTTTCAGGTCCTAAACTTCCGGAGCCGTTTTGAGGCCCTAGACGACGTTTTTTGGGAAAACGGAGGCCAACATGGGTCCATGGACCGATGTTGCTCATTCAAAATTTGTAGTCCTCGGATAGATCTTTCTAACGAGGTATGGTACGCGTCAAACGGAGATCGTATGCCAAAGTTACACCCCTGGGAAGTTGAAACACCAATTTACCCAAATGGGGCCCATAATTTTGGCGCTTCATCTCCTAGGGTTAGGGTTTTGGCCGTTTAGGATTTCCCATTGTTTCTAAATAATAAATAGGCCCTCAAGCCTCATGGTAACTTAGTTCAGAGGCCTGTAGCCACCAGATCTCTTCTCAGAGATAGCTACCAGTGCCCTAGCTAGTTTTATTTCCATTCTTTCTGTAAGCAAATTTCAGTTCTTTGATATTAATGAAATGAAGTGTTATTTCCACTGCATCTCTGTATTTATGGTTATATGTTTATTATCGTTGCATTCTCGCACAAATCTAGATCACATAGGTGGATTCTTGCTGTACTACGTACTATTTCACTAAGTGGATAGAAGCCATCCCTTGTGGTAAGTGTGCCAATGACTACTCATCATAAAATTTATGGAGACTAAAACTTTCCGCATTTGGCTGTCCTACCAAGATCATCACTGATAATGCATCAGCATTTGGATCAAAGAAGATGGTTTAGTTCTGTCATAAATACCAGATATCATTGGGGCACTCCACAGCCTATTACCCTCAAGGTAATGGACTTGCAGAATCCTCAAACAAAAGCTTAGTGAACATAATCAAGAAACTGTTGGAGGACAATAAAAAGTCTTGGCACATAAAGCTGGTCCATGCACTTTGGGCTGATAGATAAACTTTGAAGAAATCTATTGGTATGTCACCTTTCCAGCTTGTGTATGGTACAGATGCAATTTTTCCAAATAGCCTTGGTGTACCAGTTATGAAGTTGATTCAAGAGTTGCAGACTGAAGAAAATGACATGACCAGAAGAATAAATCAGACCATTCATCTTTAGCAGACCAGGGAGGAAGTGTATAACAAAAAATTGCAAAAACAGGACAGCATCAAAAAGCTTTTTGACAGAAGAACAAAGGCCAGCAATTTCAAGATTGGGGACAAAGTTTTAAAGTGGGACTCAAGGAGGGAAGAAAAGAGCAAGCATGGAAAATTTGACAACCTACGGCTTGGCCCTTACTCTATCCATTTAGTTGCTGGTAATAACGCATTTTTCTTACAGAAACTGGATGGAACAGAATTTTTTGGGGGTCCTGTCAATGGCAGGATGCTTAAGCATTACTTTTCTTAATCCATTTTATGTTTTGAAGCCTTTTTATCTTTTTTCCATTATGAATATTTCACCCACTATTTCACTCAAAGTTATGAAAAATCAAAAATACAAAAATAAGAAAAGAAATAAAAGAGGGAAAACTGTGAAAATAAGAAAGGTACAGCCCCATGCCAAAAAAGAGAAATAAATTATGAAAGTGTGCAAGCTCAAATGCCACTCCTCAAAACACGCTTCTATTTAGTCCAACTGTTTAATCTTGGCTAATTAGCTTTAAATTTTTCTGCTGATAGGATAGTGAATTCGATTTGCCAAACTGTTCAATCTTGGCTTATCAGTAGATAGATTAGGATAGAAATTGAAGGTTCAAACAAACTCAAAATCTGAACCAAAGTTTCCAAAAGGGAATGACTCAAAACGGTTCTATTTTTTGAGTCACAAAAGAGAAAAATTGGTTCTAATTTGCTCAAAAACTGAACCAGAAGAAAAGCAAAGACAGCTCAAACAAAAGCAAAAACAGAGTTGTGAAGAAAAGAGAAGGCCATGATGAGAGACTTCCAGGTCTTAAGCCCTCCATTTTGTTTTAATTTTCTGCAAATAATAATCTATGTGTAGCTTGTTTTTATGCCATAGATCGCAGCAAGTCAAACAGTTTAATCTTGACTTGACTGTTTTTGAATTTCTGTTATAGAATTTAGAGAATGAAAGTCTGTTGGACAGCTTAATCCCAACAGACAGTAGATTAGGTAGAGAAATATCTGAGCTCAACTGTTTAATCTGAGTTCAGGGAGAAATAAGGAGTAGAATTAGATTAGTTTTTATGCTTTCAAAAGAATAAAATGTTGTAAGATAGTTTGCCAATCCAAGTGCACTCTAAGAAGAAAAAATGTTTGATCTGTAGGATTGGGTAGGTAGAAAGCTTGTTGATGAAGGTCCATTGTTTTCATGGCTGCCAAATATGTTTTTAGAGAAGATCATTCAATCACAGGAAGGCAGCCCAATGGATGAGGCAACTGATCAGCCTCCCAGAAGATGCAAGTCTGAAGTTCTTGATGCCTTCAAGAAGGCACCATCCCCAAGTGGAGCCACTGTTAGCCACCTATAAAATTTTTTATAGCAAAAGGTGGCTAAGACTTTTTGAGCCTTCAAAGAACAAATTTTATTACTAAAAATTGTTAGCTCTTGAAGACTTGTTTAGGCCTCATGCCTCTGTCCAAAATCCTCATTGTTGTTCTCATTTAAATTCTGCTGATTCCAAGTGAAACACTGCTGCAAGATCATCATTTTTCCCCCTTCTCAAACCTTCATTTGTTCCCCCTTTTTCTTCGTAAAACTCCCTTATTTTCATAGATCTTTTTCTTCCATTTATGAAAATCACTTTTCCATAGTTAAAAACCCATTTATCCAAAGTTTTAACTTAAAAAATTAAGTCACATGTTGAAATACTTTAATGGGTTGATCAAAAAGACCGATCGTGCAATCGCGATCGGAGAAATCAAATGGGTAGATTAAGAAGGCCGGGCCCAAAAGCTCCGATTGTGATTAGGCCCTTTGTTTTATATACGCCCGACCGTATCACGTTTCATATACCCCACGGCCCCGAAATCGGGCGCCTATTCCATTTACATAAAAATATTTCACCCTCGATCCATTAAACCTTGTTTTGTATTGAAAACTTTGGTTTTTATATATATAAAATTGTTTTTCCCCTGTTTCATCTCCACCGTTGATCACTGACCGATCAAACGATCAATGCTCAATCGCATCGCATGTCTCAATCGCATCGGCCTTTCTTCTGATTGCGCAATCGCATCACGCCTTTCTCAACCTTCGATTGCGATTCCTCTGATTCACTCCCTGCCATTAATCTGACCCTCAGATCGAACGTCCATCGCTCCATCGCATCGGAGCTTTCCATCGCATCGCAACTCTTGCATCGCGTCCATTTTTTATTTCCGCCGATCAACCATTCCCCGATTCACTTTCCGTCGTTGATCTGATTCTCAGATCAATGGCCCACACAAAATCGTAAAGTTTTCAATCGCATGTATTTTATTTTTTGTTCCCCCGATTGCCCATCCCTCCGATTCTTTCCCCGTCGTTGATCTGATCCTCGGATCAACGGTCATCGCTTGATCGCACTAACCTCCCCAATCGCTCAATCGCATCGGCAATTTCCATCGCACCCTTTGTTTCTCCCCGCCGATTGCGATCTCTCGATTAGATCTAGACCGTCCACGTGTCCAGATCCAACGGCTACGCTCTTTCCCCACCATCTGAAGCAGTTTAAACCTAATTCCGCAGGATTTCTTAATTGTTTTTTGTGTTTTGTAGGTTTTTATAATGGTTTTTTTCGCTGTATTGAAGAGAAAGGCCGAAGGCCAGGAGAGACGTTTCCTGCGCCTTCGGACTATTAAAAAGAATCATTTACGAGTCGGATTCAACGTTTTATTAGTGTTCCATGGGCATTGATGCCTTAAAAAGCCCCGCACGACCTGCACATCGACAAAGACATTGTTCTATTCAGAACATAGTTAAAGAGTATCGGTTTTTGAAGAAAGCGCAGCAGATGAAGATTGAAGACAATATTACGAGGATTACGGCTAAGATGGTTATCAAAAGCCTAATCCCCGACTCAAAACACAGTTTAAAGAAAATCTAAAAGTGTTTTATCGGACAGAAAGCCTCCACCCCCACATCTGAGGCAAATTAATTCCTTAGCTACCATAAAAGCCACCTGTTGCCTCAAACCATTCAAACAGAGGCCGAAGTTATTGAAGAAAATCGGATATTCGCCTCCAGCACAGCCAGGGAGTTACTTCTACAAAGAAATCAACGCAGAAAATATCTACAGAGTTACTCCACACAGCACACAGAGCCTCAAAGTCAAATAAGACTCCCATCGAGTTTTAAATTCATAATTGTAAACATTAATACAGTAGTCCACCTGTTCACTTCTCCATCGAGCCCCTCAAAAGGCCGAGAAGTCATTTAATCTGTATTAATGACCCTTGAGATATTTTTTTAGTTCTTACCTCCTCATCCTTCTATAAATACTGTTGTAGAAGATGAGAAATGGTTGGTTGCAGAACTTTGAAATACACTTGAGCTCGAAACTTCTATTTGTACATAGTGTTCACTGGCCCTTGAAGCTCTGTTTGCGCTAGAGTAGTTAGGTTGAATAGTGAAGATGATTGCTGAACTGAAACATTGGACCTGAAGATTGTAACTGGTTTGACATCAATATAAAAGCTGTTTCTTGGGATCCTGGTCTTTATCACTAGTGAAGTGCTTCTTTCTTTGTTAATCGTTTTCCTTCTATGTATGCCATATTGTTCATTTTCCCTCTGTAAAGAACAGTTTAAACAGGGTTAGGATTTTCTGTATAGCAGTAACCTTCTCTGGCTGAGAAATATTTATCTTAATGTTGTCTTCAGATTTGTCTATTTAAGAATGATTCAATACAGTTTAAACAGTTAGGAATGTTGGCGTTCCCTCGTCCTTCTGTTTGCTCAAACATTGTTCTCGAATGTTATTTCCATTATTTTCTATTAAAGTTAGACTAGAGAAGATATGGTTTGCCCCGATTCCTAGATTCTTTTCTCCAAAGGCAGATTCTGAAAGTTTCCCTTGGTGTTGACTGAAAGCAGACTAGGTTTAAAAGTACTTTATCTGATCTTAAGTCACACTTTGTTTCTCTTATGTGTTTTCATACTTTCTGAAGGTAATTATGTGGATTACCGGATTGTTTGTCAATTAAGCTGCTTTAATAGAACTTGCCCAAGAAGTTTATGGTTAGCCCTGTCCTTGGTTGGTTTTAAACAGTTACTTAAGAGGCTTTTCTTGTTTGGACTGACTATAAATCCCTTGAGAAATTATTATCAGTTTCCACCCTTCCAACACTTTATTGTTTCCATTCCATCATTTTAATCTCAATAATCTTGTGATATAGATGACTTGCCCCTTGGATCACTCTTGATGTTGTTGCTCAATTAAAGCCCTGTTATGACTCCATAGCCCAATGGACTAAAAACCAGCGTTATATCTATCTTTTTAGCCTAGTCGTTCTATTCACTTGCAACTTCTCACCTTTGAAACTTTTTGCACTTAGAACTTTCTCCTCAAAATAATAATCATGCTCAACCATCCAAAAACAAAACAAACCCTTGGCCTTCATAACTAGCCTAATATCATTACCCCAAACTTCAAAGACAAATCCATCTTTGTACATATTGGAGAGATCCCTCTCCGGATTCAGGAGGGCTAGATCCTAGAATCCCAAAGTTGGTTGAAATGATGTTGTTTCTATAATTGGACTCTGCCAATCTTGCTAATAAATTACAGATCCCTAACAAGGTTGACATCACAGGCCTTCGACTGAAATACTTTGTATGGTGTTCGACATCAAATCATCTATTCACACCATGAAAAATGTACTGCAGTACCTTGAGAGCCATTATGATCAATGATGGTTTCTCTCATGTCTGTTAACGACTCACATCATTGGTTGGTAATCATATGGTGTCTTCCCATATTCGACTTTAGATCACATATTCACATGGTTATATGCGTACTTTAAGAGATCGGGTGAACAAGATAGAAGACCCCAGATCTAGTTTCATCCATCTGGCTGTGATTTTAGGAGAAGTACTAAATCATCCATATGATGGTCATTACTCAAATGGTCATCCTATCATGGGTCTATATCTGTAGGCAAGTCTGATTTTGTAGACGACTTTCTGACTTTATGATAGTTTATGTGTTAAGTATGGGGTATGCCCCCCTCAGCAATTCATGTCCAATATGAACATATATCATGATGTAATGTATTGTAATTGATGCAGGACGATGTTTTCTTCAGTTCATCCTCATCACATCATAAAGAAAATCACTCAACATGATCATTTTTGACTTCATTCTTTAGGGGGAAGCTGTTATAGGTCAATTTGAGCATTATCCCAAAACAAAAATCAATATTTATTAGGGTCTATCATACTCTAAATTAGTTGCTACATGCCCTAGACAAGTCATTCCATTGGTCGTTTTCCTTCATGAAAGTTTCATTGATTAGATGCCAGTTGAAGTGCCCCATTGAGCCATGAACGCACCCCTAGACAACTACAAATTCTTTGCCAAGCATATACTCCCATGCAAGGCTGCATTGTAGAAGATCTTAGAGTGTGTTGGTCGAATGGGAGTGATTTTTTCATTGGATTCCAGGAATCTTCCCAAACTCTAGTGACTTCTAGAAGTTTTTCCAGCTTTCACCTCATCTGATAGGTTTGAATTTGGAACCCATGAAGTAATTAAACCTCTTATCCTCTTATTCCCATGAAAAATGAAACCTCTTCATCCATTTTTAGGAAAGCTATTAAATGATTCATTTATGTCAAACTATCTTCATCTACTTATAAATAGAGCACTGATCATAGTGTGCAAGAGAGAAATAATTTGTGTTAAGTAGACTTATATTGGTGAGATCACAACTCTTGGAGGTATTGTGCATGTACTGTGATGCTGCTAGATTGTTGATGTTGGATGTGATGAGGATGGGACTCAAGCTAGATGAGTGACAGTGAATTGATCAACTTGTTGTCAATGATGTTATATGTGTATTTATGAATTTAATCGATTCAATTTGTCTAATTTGAATATATCGTATTTCCTTTATGATGCTTTATGTCTTATGTTTTCCATGATAGGTATCAATCAAGTGAGTTAAGTTGGATTGAGAGCGATGAAAGTGACGAAGTGCAGCAAGGAAAAGTGAACAGATTACAAGTAGGTTTTCCTCCCTTTATTTATTAATTTTAAGGAAAAGGTCACATATATTTCTTTCTGTTGTTCTATGTGAACCACCATAATTAGGGATAGCATATTTACCGTAGGTTTATAGTTACGTAAAACATGTATAATATTTAGTACTGATCGTATGATGATCTTAGAGTCACGTACTCCTTTAAGAACCCCAAGTTTGAGGTCAATTGCCTTCTTTAAGCCGAGGATGAGTGCTTCATATTTTGTAGTATTATTAGTGCACTTAAATTCAAATCGGCTAGATATCATGTGTTTTCTCTGTCACATTTTTATTATAACTAAACCAACTCCAAAGCCCTCATGTGTCTTAGAGCCATAAAAATACAAAGTACAATCATCAAATATACAAGAACCATGCCTTACACTAGTACTAATACTATCTATAGTACAAAGGTCATTTACACCGATTGGAATAGGAAGGAGTTCCAACTATTTTTTCGGTGGGACAAGAGAAGGTTGAGCAAGGTAGCCCCCAAGGTCAGTCTTCAAGAAGTAATTTTCCAAAAATTAGATCTATGAAAGCAACTAGTTCTCTCTTTCCCTCAAAGGGTGTGACAATGTGCTTCATGTAAGGTTCTGAGTCCACCCAGATTTGGTTTTTCTCTCTCTTATATAAAAGCCATAAATGTGACTAGTTGGCAGCAAAATACCCGTGTATATTGTTGGACTAGTCTCTA
This sequence comes from Pinus albicaulis, assembly GCA_034641835.2. Lineage (NCBI taxonomy): Eukaryota > Viridiplantae > Streptophyta > Pinopsida > Pinales > Pinaceae > Pinus > Pinus albicaulis. The sequence goes on along the minus strand of CM076578.1, from coordinate 1,790,860,904 downwards.
CTCAGAAATACACCCGAGGCTTTTGAGATGTCCATAATTACTATGTTTATGCACTGGTGAACTCGTTGATCACATGATAGGAAAATAAGAAAATTTTTGAGTTCACCAATAGCTCGAATAAGAGTCTTGTCCAACTAAATAATATGTGCATTTATCTTATCCCATTTAGCATTGATTTTGTTAGCTAAAGACAATGGAATTATGTTGACAGATGCACCATAATCAACTAAGAATGTGTGTGCATTGTAATTAAAAATTTAAAACGTCAATAAAAACATAGGTAAGAGTGTGTTTTCTTGTAATGTTAATGAATTCAGAAAATATTCCAGGGAACCATAATATTTACCAAATCCCTTCTCCAAAGAAGCATTATCACCTGACGAATATTGATCAATACCTTGGAGAAGCAACTCCCATTGGCTTGCGATCCTTGTAAGCTTGAAGATTGAAATATTAGCGTGTGATTTCTTCATGTATTCAACTATATTATAATAAAGCACAATGAGAATCACTGAAGTGTCTAGAGAAGTGAATTTGTATAATAATTTTTGCGTGTTAGACTTGATTTTAGCGTTGGCATAAATATTTTTCATTATAGAATCATTTCAAAACTTATTTTGAGTGTTTTGAGCTGAGTTGACAAGCGGTATGATCTTCCTTAACAAGTGTTCTTTTAATTTCTGCCTAGTTAGCTCTTATTCATAAACCAACCCTTGGCTTCTCAACTTATATCGACTATTCTACTTTGTACTCAGGTCCTCACTTAATGGTGGTTCTTTGACAATTTTATTTTCCTATGTGAATACACAACTGAAAGCATTCAGTGTGCCTAACACTCGTAGTTTCTTCAGGCACAATTTTTTTTCCTTTTCTTTCGTTGGCTCAATTTTTTCATCTAAAAATATTGTGTCAATGATATGCACAACCATAGAATTCATGTTGTGATTCCACTGTGGGCATGTATTTTCTAAATGATATTCCTGATGAAAAGAACAAAATTGGTCCATGCCCGTGCTCTTAACATTAAGCACAATGTTCTAGATTTGCGAAGAACTAGTTGGTTGATTGATCTTGTTTCTGGGATTGGTAGCCCTTCTTAGGAAGCTGAATTTTGGGGGATTCTGCTGACGGTAGTCTTGCTTGACATCTATTTTAACTCTGCCAAATCATTTCATAAAGATTTGATGGTCTAGGTCAAGCTTTCAAGATCAATGGATTTTTTATCGTTGGCCTTACTTAAGAGGAATGAGACCTTTTACTTGTGTCTTTGGAGTCTTTTGACGGTTCATCGTCAACAATGACTCCAATTTCATGCAAGGCCTTTTCAAACGCAATAGATTCTTTGTACTTCTCAGCCAAAGTTTCTTTCACAGTTCTCTTGATGAGTTGCACGATGCTTTTCGGTAAGGCAAAAAGTGTAATAATCAATTGTGATAGATTCTTGAGGTTTCGTATTTGCAGGAAATTTGTTCAATATGCAATTTAATGTCTGATGAAAATCTTTAACATTTTCTTTCTGCTCCATCTTCAAATTATCCAACTCCTTTAATAACATGGCTGGGGTTTTTTCATCGAAAAAATTTTCAATGAGAAACTTCTTAAACCCTTTCAAATTATGGATTGATTTTGGAGGAAGATCGTGGTACCATATAGCTGCTCTACTATCTAAGGTACAAGGAAAAAGTCTACATGCAAAATAATCGTAACGTAGCTTGAGCATATGCACATGTAGGTAGAAGTTGTCTAAATGGTATTCCAATTTGACTGCTTTGTCAATGTCATACTTCGTTAACATATTTTCCAAGTGCCTTGACATCTTGTGTAAAACACTCAGTAGAGAAAGTGGGCTCTAAGACATCCAATCCAGATCTTGGTCCGCTATGTCTACATATTTGTACTCCTCCTCTTCTTCAGAATCGAAGGGATATTCCTCCTCCTCATAACCGCCTTACCCGTTGAAAGTGTCATTTGAGAGTAAAACATTGTCTTTGTCACCCTCATTAAAACATGGAGGTTTCTCTAGTTTCTCTCCATTTTCTGCAGTCTCTACTAACTCTTCAAGGGTGGCAAGAACTAGATCTACGAGTGTGGATACCACTATTTCAGTAGGAGTTTTTGTGTTATTCTTTGGAAAATAAGGAAGATTATGTACTCCTGGGATCAACCCAATAGGATGGGTAATAGGTGGGATAACCCACATATGAGTTGATTTTTGGTATCATTGCATGTGCTCTAAGTCTCAAATTTTGCAGGGAGGCTTAGACACTTGCATTCTAAAATACGTAGAAAGTGTTTTGGCGAATTCCACCTGGATTGGGTTTTATTAAAATAGTTAATTATTTTTAATGGGAGTCTAAGTCTAAACTTAGGGAATTAAAATAATTAAAGTATATTAATAGAACTGAGTGTGAATTTTCTATAAACAGACGAAGATCAAGTAAATTTAATATTAGCCCTTGATTATGTTTTAATTTAGGTCGTTGATTTATCAACAAGATGGTTATAATGGAAGGCTTGATGGGAATTTGGAAAACACATCTAGGGAGAGTCAAGAGATCAATTTCTCAAGTGAGTAGCCGAAGAGATCATCGAGTTGATTCTTATAGTGAGGGGCTAGTTCCAGTTGAATATTTTTCCAGAGCCAGGAATACATTAGAGAAGTTAGAGAGAGGACACATAAGACAAAGCATAATGGCTACACTACGCAACACAGTGCCACACAGAGGAAAAGTTGAAGCCGTGAGGAGATCTGTAATTTTGTTGAGGGTGAGATTAGTTTAAGTGATGGGAGCTGGGGTGTGAGACCAGAAGGCCAAGTATGGAAGCATCCATCTAGGATAAAGATCAATCGAAGGAAGTGATGCAGATCCCATCCAGTGTGACGCAAGTATGCACAAAGGTAGCACAGAGGCAACATGGGTCTTTTCAGTTTGTGGTTGGATCAGTGTCGGTTCTTCAGTGATAGTGTGAGGAAATTTTCTCACTAAATCTCTGGCAGTTATTTTTCACTGTATGGATGGCCAATAAGGCATCCTAGATTGTATTCAAAACTACTGAATAATAATACAAACCCTCATTTTTTTCACTGGTTTTTCCACATTGGGTTTTTCCGGGGAAATTTTTCCAAAAATAACGGTGTCATATGTGTGTCTATTTTTCTTCTTGCTCAGTTCTTGTCTATGTATATTATTTTATGTATTGAAAGTTGTAGTGTTATGTATTCATTGTTTTTCGTAGAAAAACTACAAATAAATTGTTAAGTAATGAATAAACAATTAGGTGAATATTTTCTAGTTGTTGCAATAAGATTTCAGTTTAGGAATTTTCACATGGTATCAGAGTAGGGAAGGTGAAGAAAGAGAACAAACCAGACGAGCTCAGCATTGAAAAGAAATAGGGAGATCGAATAGCTATGTAGGAAGCATATCGAATCCCCAAGGTTTCGCGCAGTCCAGGCGAGGAAGGGAAATATTTGTGAGGAAGTCTCTCTGAGTGAGTCAACAAAGAGGTAGTACATTCCAGTTCGTTATTTTTTAGTGGTAGAGGGAGTAGCATAACAACGGATTTAGTGTAGATAATTTTTCTATGGGACGCAGTTTTTTGCTGCAACAATTGCTGGTGTAGAAAGCTTCAGAAGAAGGAAGAAGTAGCACACTGAGGGAATTTCTTCCTCAATGAATTCTGAGCCAAGGAATGTTATTTTTTAGTTTTAGAGCAACAATATAAAGGATCATATTTACATACTCCAGCAGTGAGCACGTAGGTCAGCGTAACAACTTCATAGAGGAGAGAGGGAGAAGTTAGAATTTTCTTGTTGGTAGAGATGGCAGCTAATGGGATGAGAGATAAATATCAATTGGAGAGTGCCTCCAACTATGTGTTCTGGCAGGAAAGGATAAAGTGTCTGGTATATGAGCATGATCTCAAAGCCTTCGTCGATGGTGTGGTATATGACCTCGTGGATGCAGATCCATTGAAAGCCTACAAGAAGGATATGACAAAATCCAAGCATTTGATCCTTGATGGAGTGAGGGATCATGTAGTATGTCACATCACTGGAAAAGGGACTGCCAAAGAGATATGGGGTTCTTTGGAGAAGTTGTATCAATGATATTACGAGCAATGGAAGAAGTTCTTGCATGAGAATATATGATCTATGAGGACGCATAAGGGAGAACACATTGATCTCTTCCTTGTGAAGCTTCATGAAACCTAATATGAGTTGGAAACTGTAGGATCAACACCTCAATGGACCGATATGGTAATACTGGGCCTAAATTAATTCTTAGAAGAATGGGAATTCTTTTTCCAGAGCATCATGGGAAGAAAAAGGTTTCCAGATTTGGAACTGAAGTGGGCCGCTCTTTAGCAGGAAGAAATTAGAAAACATATGATCAAGTGAAAACTTGATGGCAACAGAAACAGTGGGATGAATCCCAAGGAGGAGGAAGAGAATGCAGCCCTTCCATATAAGGGGCAGCAGGAGCAGTGGAGGTAGAAGAAGGAAATCTCAAAGATCAATTATTTTCAGTGTGGTAAGATGGGTCACTATGTTACGTAGTGTCCTATCAAGAAGAAGGACAAGGATGATTAAAAAAATCTGCAGGTTGAAACTACTAGTATCGAGGAGGAGGAGGCAATGCTTTCCCACATATCTCTCAAGGGGAGAATTAGAGTGATCTAGAACTATAGCTCGAAAGAGCTGTAGTTGGGCAGGATCCTTGAGGAGTCCACCTCTTTGATCAATACCTTGCTATGATAACCCATATCAAAAGTAGCAGGATGGACTCATATCAGTTAGTGCAGAGGAGTGTCAGAGTGATAGTGCAGTGGCTAGAGAGAGCCATAGTCTGAGAAGTGCAGAGAAAAGTTGGCAGCAATACAGTAAGGCACAACGCAAAGTCAACAGCAGTGCAACAACTTCATAGGGTCAACGCAAAGACTAGCAGTAGTTAGATCTTCAGTATCAGATGCATCATGTTGAACACCTAGTTCAGTATTTTGGATGTTTTTCTGCTACAACAACAACAGAGTTGCAGTGCAGATGCAGTTGGTAGTAGTATGCAGGGTGAGAAGACACATAGATGCAACAACACAATAGATGGTGGACAACAGTGTTAGGCATTAGAAATGAAGAGGGAGATGTTACAAAATCAGTGTAATGATTTAGCAAGATTCATTACTATAACACATTCCTTGCTAAGAGCGAGTTTTGATTTCTGGTAGCATCAGATGTGATCTAAGCCTCAAATTTTGCAGCGAGGCTTACACACATGTATTCCAAAATACCAAGAAAGAATTTTGAGAAATTCCACCCAAATGGGGTTTTATTAAAATAAGTGATTGTTTTTAATGGGTGCCTAAGTCTAAACTTAGGGAATTAAAATAATTAAATTATATTAAATATAGAACTCGGTGTGAATCTTCTAGAAAAAGACAAAGATCAAGTCAAGTTAATCTTTTCCCTTGATTATGTTTTAATCTGGGCCATTGATTTCTCAGAAAGAAAGTTTTAAGATAGGGCTTGATGGGAATTTGGAAAACACATCGAGAGATATTCTAGAGATATATTTCTGAAGTGAGCAGCACAGATAAACCAGAGAGATCATCGAGTTGATTCTTGCAGTGAGGGACAAAGATAGTTCCAGTTGGAGATTTTTCCTGAGCTAGGAATATTTCATAGAGAAGGCAGAGAGAGGATGTAGAAGAGGAAATTTAAGGGATATGCTAGGTAATTCAGTGCCATGCAAAGGTAGCGCTGAAGCCTTGAGGAGATCTGTAATTTTTCTGACGGTGAGATAAGTTTCAGTGTCGGGAGCCATGGTGTAAGACCAGAGGGCCAAAGTTTGAAACATCCAATCAACATAATGATCCAGGTGGATATTGGTGGACACCCACCTATTCCACTTGAGGCCCCACCATTTCTTCTTTTATTTTTTTGGTTTCTTTAATTGTAGCACATTTTATTATTTTTAGCAGTTTTTCAGGTCTTGAACTTCCAGAGCCATTTTGAGGCCCTAAACGACATTTTTTGGAAACGCCGGGAGCAATATTGAAGTTCCTTTAGTTTTTCTCACATCAAAAGTTTTATTCCTTGGATATATATTTATAATGAGGTATTATGCACGTAAAACAAAGATCGTATGCCAAATTTATGTCCCTAAGAAGATTGATGTACCAATTTACCTAAACGGGGCCCATAGTTTTGGCGCTTCATCTCCTAGGGTTAGGTTTTTGGACGTTTAGGGTTTTCCATTATTTCTCAATAATAAATAGGCCCTTGAGCCTCATTTTAACATAATTCAAAGGCCTATAGCTGCCACATCTCTTCTCAGAGATAAGCTACCATCACCCTAGCTAGTTTATTTCCATTCTTTCTGTAAGCATATTTCAATTATTTGTTATTAATGAAATGAAGTTTTATTTATGTTGCATATATTATTTTATGTGTATTTATGTATTTCATTGTGTTCCTTCATAAATCTGGATCAGTGGTATCAAAGCAGTCTGATATTTATTGATCCTTCTTTGCATGTCCCCTAACGAGGGTAAGGTATAAGGAGTTAGGGCTCGATCTAGTTGAACCTTTGCAAGATCGTCCTTGCAAACCCCAATGACCATCCATGGGAGAATAAAAGAAAGATAAGGGAGCAAGAGATCATATCAAAATATTGCTCGAGGAGGCCCTCAAGAAACAAAGAAACGCGATGGTGGATAACTTTTCCCATATGCTTCAACGGCTGCCCACTGACGGCGCATCTATGTCCAATAGTGACTCTGGAGGCACCACTCCTTTTAAGGTGCAGGTAAAATTTGGCATTCCCATATTTGAGGTCCAAATAGATGTAGGCGCCGTAGACAAATTTCTGAATCTATTAGAAGGGTATTTCCTGGTTCATGACTTTTCTGACTGGGATAAGGTTATTTTTGCGCTCCTCAAAGCCGTACCCCATGTTAAGGACTAGTGGGAACCCAACTGTGAGAAAAAGGACGAGGGGGAAACCTCTCAGTTCTCGGTCGTACCCACTTGGAATTATTTCCAAGATGCCATCAAGGAATAATATTATCCCGTGGGGAGCTATGAGGACAAGTACATACAATGGACTATGCTGCGGCATCAAAGGGATCAAGTGTGCATGAGCTGAAGAATATGTTCCATACCCTACGCACAAAGTTGGTATCAAATATTTGGTTCTGAAGTACCGCAGTTATCTACACAGATACCTTTATGAGGAAAGGGATTTCCTCGACATATCCTCCCTTGGTATGACATACCGGTATGATGCCAACATTGAGCTTAAATTCAAACATAGGAAGCGATACTTTGGATCTGTGAATCAAAAGCAAGGGAAAGGTGCCCCCAAACCACAGAACAAAGGAAAAATCAAAGTCATGGTGGACCAGGACAACTTACCAAAGCCACAAGAAAAGAACAACACTGCGAAGCGAAAGAAGGACATGGAGAAGTGGTGTGAGTTCCATAAGAGCTCCACTCAGAATCAAAGCGAGTGTCGGGCCAAGGAGTCATTGGTAGCCGAGATGAAGGCTTTTGAATAAGATGCATGATCCGACTTTGAATCAAAACCCGACAATGGGAATGAGAAAGGGAAGCATATTATCGATGCGGAGTCCAACACCACTGTTGCCACCATGAAGATTCAGAAGGAGGAACTGGAAGATATAGAGGAGGAGGAGCATCTCTACCACTCCCAGATGTGGGTAAAGGGTTCCTCGCTACAGTTATTTTTCGACAGTGGGAGCCAAAAGAACCTCATTTCATCAGAGGTCATGAAGCGGTTGGGCTTGATGACCATATCACACCCACACCCGTACACCATCGGGTGGATTCACCAAGGACGAGATCTCTATTTCAGCCAGTAGTGATGCCTTCCCTACAGCATCAAGCCCTTCACGGATGAGGTATTATGTGACATTGCTCCTCTTAAAGTTTGTGATGTATTATTAGGCAAGCCATACTTGTGGAAGAGACATGTAGTGTATGAGTCGCGAACTCGTGTTGTTATTGTTACTTTGGGCAATAAGTTGTACAGGATACCAGAGGTAAGAAAGTTCCATTTTTTCACCTATAAGATGCACTATTATGCCACCTGGGACACCTATGTGTTCCTTCAAGCAAGCATGCCAAGATGATTTGGGTAGCACACTACAGTCAGGTCGCTGGGCATTTCAGGGTTGAGAAAATAGTGGCAGTACTGCAGAAGTATTTCTATTGGTTGAACCTTTGATGGGATGTCAGCAAGTACATCAGATCCTGCACTACTTGCGCTATTTCCATATCAAACATCAAGAATAAAGGCCTCTATACTCTACTACCTATCCCGAGTCGACCTTGGGAATCTATCTCCATGGAATTACATGTCGAGCCTTCCTTATACTAAGCATTGAAACGACTATCTTTTCATGGTCGTCGGCAGATTCTCGAAGACAATGATTATGGTGGCCTACAAGAAGAATATCACAGCAGAAGCCACTGCTAATATATTCTTTGAATGAGTGTGGGTGCCCTTTTGGATCCCATAGTATATCATATTAGATCGGGACAACAGGTTCCTCAACTCATTCTGGTTCAGCCTCTGGTCATTTCTGGACACCAAGCTCACCAAGTACACAAATTTCCATCCCCAAACTGATGGCCAGAAAAAGGTCATCAACAGGATGATCGTACACATTATATGCATGTACAATTCAAATCATCCATGCACATGGTATGATATCCTTCCCTATGTACAACACAATCATAGCCGGGCTCTCCACAGCTCAACCGGCCACATCCCCTTTCAGGTGGGCTTGGGATTCCAGCCACTATGTCCCATTGACGTAGCCATGCCATTTGCGACTACTCAAGACGATTCAACTCACGTATAATCTGAATATGACAAGGCGAACAACTTCATTGAGTGCATTAAACAAATCCACCAACAGTTTCATGACATATTAGATAGAGCCAATGCTAAGTATAAGCAACAACATGATCAACATCGGTTTCCACACAACTTCTAGTTGTGTGACAAAGTGTGGCTACATTTGTAGAAGGAGCACCTTGATGGACCCTATCACAAGCTTCGCCTGCTTCGATTTGGTTGTACACCATCACCAAGGCTGTAGGGGCCAATTCCTCCGAGCTCAGTATTCCACCATTCCTTGGTCAGCACCCAGTGTTTAATGTGGATGACCTTCGGCCCTGCATCCCATCTCTACTAGACACCTCTGACATTTCATAACAACTCACACCAATAGAGTTAAACCCAGAATGCATGGAGCGGGCCACCATGGATCGTATCATGGACATACAAATCAAGAACACTCGCCAGCAAAAGATCCAACTATATTGAGTTGTCAAAGCTGGCCAACTCCTGTAGCAAGGAAAATGGTTCACCAGGGACCAAGTTCAGCAGAAGTTTCCTCATCTCATGGAGGAACTCAATGCAATGGTTACCATTGATTCTTAAGGGAGGAGGAATGATCCAAGTGGAATAGGTGGCGAAGGAAGTGGAGCAGTTCCCAGCCATTGTGACGTATATTTGTGCAGAGGTAGTGCAGAGGCATCACAGAGGTAGCGTGGGGCTTGTCAGTTTGGGGTTGTATTAATGTCGGTTCTTCAGTGATAGTGTGAGGAAATTTTCTCACTAACTCTTTGCCAGTTATTTTTCTATATATGGATGGCCAGTAACGCATCCTAGATTGTATTCATAATTACTGCATAATAATACAAACCCTCAACTTTTGCACCAGTTTTCCCACATTTTTTTGTTATGGGGAAATTTCTCTAAAATTAACAGTGTCATATGTGTGTTTATTTTTCTTCTTGCTTAGTTCTTGTTTCTGTATATTATTTTATGTAGTGAAGGTTGAAATGTGATGTATTCAATGTTTTTCGTAGAAAAACTGCAAAATAATTGTTAAGTAATGAATAAATAATTAGGTGAATATTTTCTAGTTGCTATAATAGGATTTCGTTTTAGGATTTTTCACAATATGCTCGTAATAGATTTCACAAGTTTGTCCAAGACCAGGCTGATAAGATTCACAAACTTCAGGAATATGAGTAGGGGAGGTGCTCGGAATATTGTTTCCTTGACCAGAAAAAGTATGATGAGGGTGGGTGGAAATTATCAACAATTAAAATTTGTATTCCCTCCTTCTAGCACTAGATATGTTGACAGTTTTAGGCCTGCCAACATTCAAAGGGGTCTCCACGATATGTGGTCCCAATTAGACCTTACACCATTTGGGATAGTACCCCCATCTGGAATATGACCTGATTATCATTTTTATTAAAGGTTTTCCTTGGATCTAGCTATCAGCAAGAGAGAGGATCACATATGTGCCTTCAAAAATCAAGTGAGTGTTCACTTGTAGGTGTGTTGAGGATATTATACCGAAGAGGGGAAAATAAAATGAGCCTCTAAGAGAGAAGTATTAGTACCACCCTAGTAGAGACATACACAAATAGGAGAGATCCATCTAACACCCGGTGAAATAGTCCACAAATATGCAATGGTCATTGCAACCATTACAACAAACTCTCAATATGATAAGCACTAAAATAACCAAAATAATTAAACTACTTTAGGACATGTGAAAACAAACAAGAATCATAAACATTCATAGAGAAATCTCACAAATATTCATAATCCATACATGAAGGACGTGCTGGCCATCACACTTCATATTTTAAGTAAAATTCCTAGGACACATGTATATGATGAACACCACTATCTCCAATATTGGAGCATTGGAGCCACTACTTTCTCCCCAAAAGAGCTAGCTTTTCTCTCTCATGCCTTATGGGAGGAGCCAAGGTGAAAATTTATTTTCCTGTACAATGAGGGTGTATATATAACCACTGGGGTGATCCTTCACCTCCCTTGTGACTCTTTGACTACCCTTACGATTGTTTGAATCCCCTATGACTTTTCGACTTCACATGACTTTTCATATTTTGTACATTTCCTTTGGACTTCCAATTTAGAATACATTTTTGACTGAGAATTTACATAATCCACAAAATGATGTGGAATATTATGACTTGTGACATGTCATGATATGACATTGATCACATGGAAATGTCAAGCCATTCTTTGATGTTTCTCACTATGTGTTTTCTTGAGAATTATCTCTTTTCCACCTCCACGTGGCTTTAGAGATGAAGAGTCTTCAATGTTATCATGTCCTGAGGCATGGTCGCCAAATAATGTCCTTTTTCTTTCTCCTAATTGATCAACTTGTATCTTCAGCTATAGAGGTGTCTTCTAGCATGATCTCCTTCTCCATTTCCTTCTTCATCATCTCGTCATAGCATGATAGAGTACCCGCATTTTCAATTCACTCATGAAGAGATGAAATAAGTCTGATAAAACCCTCATTAGGGGAATTTTGAGGTCTAAAATGGGCCTCCTAAGAAAAATGTGCAACAAAATTTTTTTTATAAGGACCAATAGGATTAAATATGATGATGTAAACCATGGGGGTTGATTGAATCATAATTTCTGGAGTAAAAAAGTGAAAAGATTAAAAAATAATAAAATAATAAAACTACTTTTTCAACTCGTATTTTCAACTTATATACCTAAGGTTTTACTCAAATTTCGAGCAGGATTACTCGTTGGATGTAAAATCTAATTTCTCATCCAAGGAGTAGCCATTTTGCATACTTTCAATGGACCCTGCTACACGAAAAATGAGAAATACATGAAAAAATGTGATTGCAATAACGTTTTTCATGTATTTATCATTTTCATGTAGCAGGGTCCATTGAAAGTATGCAACATGGGTACTCCTTAGATGGAGAATCAAATTATGCATCCAATGAGTGTTCCCACTCGAAATTTGAGTAAACCCATAGGGATATGAGTTGAAAATTTGAGTTGAAAAGGTAGCTTTTTTCTTTTTTCCCTTCTAAAATTTGATGATGTAATCTATTCTTATTTTATTATTTCCACTATTATTTTATAATTTCATGAGGAGGCCCATTTTAGACCTAAAAATTCCTCTAATGAATCTAATATGTTGTAAGATGATCCACTAAGTGAGTTGGAACTAGGTGGCAAGATGAGGGAGAGGCTCACTGACTGTACAATTGTGCAGATTAGGTAGCTAACGGTCATGTATGAGGCTTGAGACTTCACAATGCACATTTTAGGATGCACTGGGCTTGAATATTGCATAGTTGGGGAGCTCAAGGAGCCATGCTGAGGGATTGACGACTACAGTTTCCCACTTCGCAGTGTTGGAAGGAAGAGGAAGCCAGGTGATTGAACACGTTTGCGGTTCAGGAGCTCAAGGGTTGGGCTTGAGGACTGGGACTGCATAATGCGTTGTTCGGGCCTGGCTAGAGGGAAGGATTGCACAATTTTGGAGCTCACAAGATGGGCTTTAGCACAAAGACTACATAGTGCCCAATTATAGGAGGAAATAACTACACATTGTGTAGTGCCAAGAGTCAAGGTAGTTTCTTGAGGGTTGAGACTACGAAATGCATAGTTCAAGAAGGCTAGATCAAGCCAATTTTCCCGGTCAGGAATTTTTTCAGATTTGACTAAGTGTCGTTTCCATGTAGCTGATTTGAACAATGATAATACTTGATTGTGATCACACACTTATATCACCCAAAACAAATGAACAACATAATCCCCTTATTGTGATAACTTTGCGAAGTCCTTATACCAAGTGCGACATCAGAGATACACTTTGTGACAATATTGACAACAATTGTGTGATATTGCTTAAAAATTTGGAAATGAGTGCGAAACATGTTTACATGGTAAGACCAACTCATTTACACAAATATTACCCTTGAAACCACCAAAACTAGCTTTTGTGCAACGTGTGACACTCCACATGCCAAAAGACGACACTTTGATTTTCTAGCAAATTGGACAAAAAATCTTAGAGAAATGGGCTCGTCTGAATTTCAAAATGGTAAAAGAATATCCACTGGCTCTTCTCGATCCTATGGTGGAATTGGAAAATTTTCATTAGCGTGTTGACTAAGTTCTGTAAATATTTGGATGAATGTGGGCTGATATGGAAGCTATTGGGGGTTTACATTCGAAGAGTCGACATACTAGAATTTAATAATGTCATGACACAACTAAATGTGTAATGAAGGAGGTAAAATTTAAGGATGTGTTAAGGTAGTCTCTATCTATTAGATAATGATTTTATATTTAACAACCAATTTCACAAAATTTCCGGGGAGCTTACCAACTCTGGTTTCCTTGACCAACCATGAGAAAAAATATCAAAATTTCACATTAAAGGAGTCGACCTCTTGATAAATATTGTTTCCCCAATTGGTAAATTTTTCTTCTTGGCTAGAAAAATAAATAAGGAGGAGAACTGAATGGACTTACCAGAATTCTAGCATTCGTAGAAGTTCACCTTGACCATGTTAGTAACATGGTCTTCAAAGTTGTAATATTTTCTCGACGTGGTCATTTGTACAATGTTATGAACTAGCTCACAAAAAAAAAAGATAGATCAATCACTTGAAACTGAGCCTCTTCGAGGGGGAAACCTCCTTTACATCAGATACATGAATAATTCTTGGATGATATAAGTGATAAGAACTCCTTGGTATATATAGGATTCTAAGGGGTCACAATCTAATCAGAGCCTACACAAAAATAATAATGCAATGGAATAAGAGTAATAATGGTGGGGTTCTATGGGGCACACATATAACAATATGGGGGCTAAATTGGCACAACAATAACAATAGGGTGGCTACACTAATAATAACAATAAGGGGGATACACTAGTATTATAGGGACCTAACATTCCCTCTCCTTCAAAAAAGTGTTGTCCTCAACACATGACTATTTCTGGGCACTTTTGTATAAAATTCTTATCCTCCCATGTAGAATCTTCAACTAGTAATTCATTCCACTTAATGAGATACTCTGAAATTGATCGATTTCGTAGTTGTTGGGTTCTTGTTTCTGTGACTTCTTCAGGATCCAATATGATTTTTCATTTTTCGTCAAGTTCTTAAAATACTATTTGAACTGTTAGATTGTCATCGATAAAATTCATTAAGCATGAAACATGGAAAACTAGGTGTACTCACGAAGATGCAAGCAACTCCAATTTGCATGCAATAGTACCAATGTTTTGCAACACTTTTTAAGGATCATAATACTTGGGTGATATTGTATTCTCATTCTTATCTTACTTGAGGCACATTTGTTTGACATGATTTTAGACTAAAAATACCCAATCACCTACATAAAAACTTCTTTCACAATTGTGCTGATATGCCTGTTCTTTCATTCGATTCGGTGCTAGAGTGAGGTTATCCTTGATGTTCAATGTGATCTTCCATTGCTTGAACCTTATAATTTTATCTTAAAGATGATGTGATGGAAGATGGATGATACATAAAGTGCCATAAATGAGGTCATTTTTGCTTCAGTATGGAAGGAATTGTTATACCACCATTTAGCGAGAGGTAACCACTTGACCCATTGTGTTTGTTTATCAAATACAAGGCAAAAAATATATCATTCAAAACATTTGTTTACTATCTCAGTTTTTCGTCAGATTGAGGATGATAAGATGAGCTATGAGCTAATTAAGTACCAAGACTAGAAAATTATTTGTCCAAAAATTTCCAATAAAAGTGGGATTTCTGTCACTTACAATAATCTTTGGGTTTCCACGTAGGTTTTAATTTGTTTCCATAAATGAAATGAAAATTGTACTGGCTTTAAAATGATGAGATAATGCACAAAAGTTTGTATACTTGGTAAGTTTATCAAATATCACCATGATGCCACTCTTTCCTTTATACTTGGGTAAACCTATGATAAAATTGATTGAGACCTCCCAATCATGACTTGGAATGGTTAAAGGTTGTAACGGACATGGGATCTTAATTGTCTCAACTTTATTTTATTGGAAAACCAAACATTCTGCCAAAAACTTCTGAATATCTAATTTAAGGCCATCCCAAAAAAATCCTTCTTGACCCTATGGTAAGTTTTTAAAAATCTCGAGTTCCCTCCTATGGAGAGAAGGTGTGCAATTCCAAAATGATATTTTTTTTTATTTGGGAATTTTTACAAATATATAAGTCATCTTTGTACCATAATGGATAATTTTTCTAGATAAATGCATCAAATATATTGGTATCTTGTTTCAAATTTCGAATGAGCGTCCACATCTCTTCTCATTCTTCCATTTATCCCTTTCTACTGTTATTCAATAAGGTTGGATAATAGAAATGACATAGAGAAATGCTTCCACATCCTCATTCTTTCTTAAAGGTGCATCCGCAAAAAAAAATTCCTTCCCTTTTTTGTAGATGATTTCAAAGTCATAACCCAACATATTTGCGACCCATTTTTGTTGTTATTCTGAAGATAATCTTTGTTCCAAAAAGTATTTAAGACCATTGTGGTTTTTTTTACCTTTAAGTGTCTTCCCATTAGGTAATATCAACATTTCTTTAGTGCATGTAGTATTTACAACATTTCCTTCTCATAAATATGTTTGTGTAAATACCTTCCCTTGATTGGACGAATTTAAAAAGAAATGGGTATTCCTTCTTTCATTAAAACAACGCCAATCCATTTCCTCAGGTATCACATTCCATAATAAAGGTTTTTGTGAAGCCTGGTGTAGCTAAGACCGGTGCTTGGCACATTGCCTCTTTAAGATGTTCAAAGGCCTTAGTTGCTTCTAGAGTCCAAGAAAATGCATCTTTCTTCAATAATGTTGTTATAGGTGTTGTTATTCACCCATAATTCTTAACAAACTTGAAATAATACCTTGTGAACCCAAGAAATCCTCGAAGTTGATTTAGGGTTGTGGGGATTTTCCATTCCCTAATGGATTTAATTTTTTTAGGGTCTACCTTAACACCCTCATGTGATACAATATGATCCAAATATTCCACCGCATGTACTCCAAAGAAACATTTGGATGGGTTTGCATATAATTTTTTCTCCTTCAATAGAAAAAATAGTTTGAGCACCCTATCAACATGTTGAACGTGATCCTTCTAAGACTTGTTGTAGATTAGTCTATAACCAAAAAATACTAACACAAAATTTCTAAGGAAGGGTTTGAAAATTGAATTCATCAAACCTTGAAATGTGGAAGGTGCATTAGCAAAGACAAAAGGCACGACCAAAAATTCATAATGACCTTCATGAGTTCTAAATGTTGTTTTTGGAATTTCTTTTGTCTTCATTTTAATTTTATGATATATTGAATGAATATCTAGCTTGGTGAAGTAAATTTCTCCATGTAATTCATCCAATAATTCATCCAATAATTCATCAATGACAGGAATGGGAAATTTATCTTTTATAGTGAGCTTATTGAGCTCCCTCTAATCCAGACACATACACCATGATCCATCCTTCTTGTGCATCAATAGTACTGGAGTAGAGAAATAACCTTGAGTAGGTTTAATTATATCGACCTCTAGCATTTTTACAACCATAAGTTAAATTTCACTCTTTTGGGAATAGGGATATCTGTAAGGCCTGATGTTTTGAGGAACACTTCCTAGAATCAAGTGAATGGAATGATCATAATCTCAAATAGGTGGGAGGCCTTCTGGAGTCTCAAATACCTTGGAATGACTATCCAATGCCTTTTGTAGATATGGAGAAATAAAGGATTTCGATATTTGAATCTCTAGTGAGAATAATTATGAAATTATACCTCGTTGTTCTTTCTTCAAAAGCTTTTTCGTGCCATTAGAGTTGATTATCTTCCCTAGTTTCTCTGCAATACCCCTTAATTCAATTTCATTTCCTTCCTAAAAAAAAATCAAGAAGAGTTCTTGAAAATTAAAAGCTATCATCCCTAAGGTTGTAACCATTGTAATCCTAGTACAACATCAACACCACCCATTGGAATGGAAATCATTTGATATTCAATACATATTCCCCCATGGTTAGCTTGATATTATGACACTTTCCATAGGAATTTATAGTTCCTCCATTTACAGCCATTTGATTCCTTGGATATCTAACAATGAATAAAATTATGAGTACTACACAAATCAATAAACACTATTACATTTTTATTCTTGATATATCCTTCTATCTTGAGATTTTGAGGAGTGGTAATTCTTACCAATGAATTACAATCTATGGTCAGATTTAATTCTTCTTTCTTTTGGGTTGGATTCTGGTGTATATCCTCTTCTTTTGATGTTTCTTGTTCCCTTTCTTCCTCCTATTCACAATTTATGTAGAATAATATCTTCTCAGCACACTTATGACCTTTAGTATATTTTCTATCACAACTCTAAAAAATCCATTTTGCACTTTTTTCTTCCAATTTTTGGGGCGTCAACCTTGTAGGTTGTGGAAGGTTAGGAACAAAAACACTTCCATCTTTATAGTTGTGAGTGGTAGAATTTTTTCTATAATTTTTCTTTCAACTTTTCTTGCTACCTTGAATGCCTTCTCCTATGAATCAGGTTTAAAAAGGAAAGTATCATGTTGGATGTTATCCTTCAAAGTCCCTATGAAGACATCAATTCTATGCTCCTCTAGAATATCAGCTACCCCGATATTCAATTTTTGGAAGTCCTCATTGTGTTCCACCATTGAACCCTTTTGTTTGAGATTTATCAATTGGATAAATAAGGTGTTTCTCTTTGTATCCTCATAATGTGCTATAATTTCCTCCATAAAAATTGACAAAGTGAAAAGTGGTTTATGAGAAAAAAAGCCATTGATACCATACAAAGTGATTGGTTTATAAATATAAAGATTCAGTGCATACCTTTTGTGTGTGTTGCACATCGTGTAGATCAAAATATTGCTCCGTCTATAGTAACCATGTTACTGGATCCTTTCCATCAAACTTAATCATATCGATCTTTGGAATGTGGTTGGTCTTCAATCCAAATTTAGAGTCTCTAAAATCATGATTACCATTCCTTTTGTTCTCATCATGAGTTTCATGGAATACCTTTTCGCCATTAGGAAGCATATCTTGTAGCAACTTTGTCAAACCTTCCTTCGAACCTTCCATGTTTACTTTGAAGCCATCCATATTAGCTTCCATACAGTATGATTTTAAACCATCCATGTCCTCTTTTAGTTCATCTTTGGTTGCTCTTTGTGAGAGCAAAATTTGTTTCACTTGGTCTTATAATTTTGATATATCATGTTACAATTCTTCCTCTTCATGTTTCATAGTAGAGATTTATAAGGGCTTAATGAGTGTAGATTTTTTTTTGAGGAATTTTAGAACCCAATATTAATATATATGCTTCAATATTCCCTTGGAATCACTTCAAATTTATTTTTTAAGGATAAGTTATGAAATTTAAAAAAAAAAACAATACACGTCTTTTTCTTTGTTTTTGGAGTTTGATATTGAAATGGTTGTAACTATGCAATTTTGGCTCTCCAAGATCTGAAAATTCATTTTATGGTATCCCTATGAATCTTCTTTTCAACACCACAAGTCAGACCTATATTAGATTCCTCAAGATAAGGTTATGCCAAGTATCCCACCATTAGGGGAATTTTGACGTCTAAAATGTGTCTCCTACGGAAATTATAAAATAATAGTGAAAATAATAAAATAGGATTTGATCCATGTGGATATCGGTGGTCACCCACCTATTCCATTTGGACCTGCACCATCAATTCTTTCAGTTTTCACTTTCAGCACAACGTACTATTTTTATCAAGTTTTCGGGTCCTGCACTCCCAGATCCGTTTTGGGGCACTAATGATCCAGGTGGATATTGGTGGCCACCCATCTATTCCATTTGAAACCCCACCATCAGTTATTTATGTTTTTAAGTTGTAGCACAACTTACTCTTTTTAGCAGTTTTTCGGGTCCTGAACTTCTGCAACCATTTTGCAGCCTTAAACAACGTTTTTTGGGAAAACCGGACCCATGTTGCTCACACCAAAAGTTTTAGTCCTCAGATAGATCTTTCTAACAAGTTATGCAGTGCGTCAAATAGAGATCGAATGCCAAAGTTACGTCCCTAGGAAGTTGAAACACCAATTTACCCAAATGGGACCCAAATTTTTTGCGCTTCATCTCCTAGGGTTAGGTTTTTGGACGTTTTAGGTTTTACATTGTTTCTCAACAATAAATAGGCCTTTGAGCTTCTTTGTAACACAGCTCGGGGGGCTTGTAGCCGTCACATCTCTTCTTAGAGATACACTACCAGTGCCCAAGCTCGTTTATTTTATGTTTGTGTTTGCATTGTAACATAGTGGAGGGGCCTGTAGCCGTCACATCTCTTCTCAGATATATGCTACCAATGCCCTCGCCGTTCATTTCCATTATGTCTCATTGTAACATAGTTCAGAGGCCTGTAGTTGCCACATCTCTTCTCAGATATAAGCCTACTAGTGCCCTAGTTGTTTATTTCTATTATGGTTGTCTTGTAACACAGTTTAGAGGCCTGTAACCGCCACATATATTCTCAAAGATAAGCTACCAGTGCCCTATTTGTAAGCATATTTTCATAATTTGATTTTAATAAAAGGAAGCATTATTTTTGCTGCATCTCTGTGCTTATGGTTATATTTTTATTCTATTGCGTTCTTGCATAAATCCGGATCAGTGGTATCAGAGCAGGGTCTGCTCTTTCTCTGTTTTTATTTGTAAATCCCAAACACAGTCAGGGTATAAGGAGTTATAGCTCGATCTGGTTGAACCGTTGCAAGATCAGCCTTGCAAACCCCGACGACCTCCCATGGCGGAAGGAAAGAAAGATGAGGGTGTAGGAGATCCTATCAAAATATTGCTCGAGGCAGCCCTGGAGAAACAGAGGAACACGATGATGGATAAATTTGCCCAGATCCTTCAATGGATGCCCACCGGCGACACATCTACATCCATCATGTCCACCAAGTGGTCCGCAACACCCTGGACAAATCTAATACCATGTTCAGTAGAATCTTCTCCTCATGTAGGAACTTAACGTAATGGGGACCATTGATTCCTAAGGAAAGAGGAATGATCCATGTGGATATCGGTGGCCACTCACTTATTCCATTTGGACCCGCACCATCAATTATTTTAGTTTTCACTTTCAGCACAAATTACTATTTTTAGCAGGTTTTCGGGTCTTGCACTCCCGGAGCCGTTTTGGGGCAGTAATAATATAGGTGGATATTGGTGGCCACCCACCTATTCCATTTGAACCCCCACCATCAGTTCTTTCCATTTTTAAGTTGCAGCACAACTTGCTATTTTTTGGATTTTTTCATGTCTTGAACTTTCGGAGCCAGTTTGAGGCCCTCAACGAAGTTTTTTGGGAAAAATAGGAGCAACATGGGTCCATGAATCGATGTTTCTCACGCCAAAAGTTGTATTCCTCGGATAGATATTTCTAACGAGCGTTGGAGTACGTCAAACAGATATCGAATGCCAAAGATATGTCCCTAGGAAGTTGAAACACCAATTTACCCAAACGGGACCCACAATTTTTAAGCTTCATCTCCTAGGGTTAGGCTTTTGGACGTTTCAGGTTTTACATTGTTTCTCAACAATAAATAGGCCTTCGAGCCTCATTGTAACACAGTTTAGGGGGCTTGTAGCTGTCACATCTCTTCTCAGAGATACACTGCCAGTGCCCTAGCGCGTTTCTTTTATGTTTGTGTCTGCATTGTAACACAGTGGCAGGGCTTGTAGCTATCACATCTCTTCTCATAGATACACTACCAGTTCCCTCATCATTCATTTCCACAATGTCTCATTTTAGCACAGCTTAGAGGCCTGTAGCTACCACATCTCTTCTGAGAGATAAGCCTACCGGCACCCAAGATGTTTATTTTCTATTATGCCTGTATTGCAACACAGTTTAGAGGCCTATAGCCGCCACATATCTTCTCATAGATAAGATACTAGCGCCCTGTCTGCAAACATATTTCAGTAATTTGATTTTAATAAAAGGAAGAATTATTTCCACTACATCTATGTGCTTATGGTTATATGTGTATTCTGTTGCGTTCCTGCATAAATCTGGATCATGATTAGATTACATCATCAAATTTTAGAGGGAAAAAAGAAAAAACTACTTTTTCAACTCATATTTTCAAATTATCTCCCTATGGGTTTACTCAAATTTTGAGTGGGAACACTCATTGGATGCAAAAATTGATTCCTCATCTAAGGATTACCCATGCTTCATACTTTCGATGGACCCTTCTACACGAAAAATGAGAAATACATGAAAAAAATTGATTTTAATCACGTTTTTTCATGTGTTTCACATTTTTCGTGTAGCGGGGTCTATCGAAAGTATGAAACATGTATACTCCTTGGATGAGGAATTAAATTTTTCATTCAACGAGTACTCCAACTCGAAATTTGAGTAAAAACTTGTGGAGATAATTTGAAAATAAAGGTTGAAAATATAGTTTGATTAATGTATTATTTTTTAATATTTTTACTTTTTTACCCCAAAAATGTTGAATCATCCCCCATGGTTGACATCATCATGTTGAATCCTATTGGTTTTTATAAAGTTTATTTTGGTTGTAAATTTTTCTTAGGAGACCCATTTTAGATCTCAAAAGTTATCTAATGAATGACCTGGTTATGGACTAGTTCAGTAGAGAGAACATGTACAAAATGTCAAGTGTCATGGTTTCAACCTCTAGCCTTGAAAATGATATAAGAACCACTAAATTCCATGCAATTTCACTCACTTTTTGTGAAATTCAAATATGATTCTTGTAGAGAAAGTTATGATGAATTTCCCTAAGTCACATGTTTGATATTGAATTCTAGATCATGCAAAAACCCTAACTTCGTTGGATCATATCTCAGAAAATATAGCGAAACAAGATCTGAAAGTTCTACATGAAGTTCACCAAGATTTTGCCTCTAAGAGATAAAAATTTCAACATCTGAAGCTTTGTAAATTTTTTTTTTATAGTAAATATGCCAAGATGACCTATTTGAAACAACGAAACCCATAAATCCAAAGCTCTGGTACCAAATGTTATGCAACAAACTCATAAAACATAAGAAAAGATAGATCGAGGGCTTGAAAATTAGCCTCTTCGAGGGGGAAACCTCATTTACATCACATAAAAGAACAATTCTTGGATGATACAAGTGATAAGACCTCCTTGGTATATAGGAGTCTAAGGGGTGACAATATAACGAGATCCTACATAAAAATAACAATGTAAGGACATGACACTAACAATAGTGGGCTTCTATGGGGCACAAAAATAACAATATAGGGGCTACATGGGAACAAAAATAACAATAGATGGGCTAAAATAATAATAAAATAAGGGGGCTACAATAGTATTATAGGGACCTAACATCCAATTGCTTCCAGCATAGAGAGGTTCACATTGTAGGACCTCCTAGGAGAGGTGAGACATAATGCGGAAATAATGCATGCCCATATGATCACTAGATTTTGAACTTGGCCAATTATCAAACCCTTCGAGTCTTGGTGGTCATTCTTTTTATAGGGGAGTCCTATGATATTATATATGGTTTTTTATGTAATTTGAAGTGCCTTTTCCAGCTAGAGAGAGCCACTGTGACGCTCGTTGATGAAGAATTTTACAACTTATTCTTTAAGGTTGTGCATGTATGTAATCAAAGGAGCTTTGAGGATATGTTAGATACTCGATGTGTTGAGTACTTCGGTCTCTGGAATCCACTTATCACCATTTTTTGCCCAACTTAAAAAGGATTCATTATGCTTCTCCCAAGAAGTTTTTTTGAACTTCTCTTTCTTTATATTATGGAGTCGAACTTGAAATTCGATTGCAGACTTTGGATCGAATATAGCTTTGGTTCTTCGATCCAATATAATTTCTCCATCCTCAAAGTGTACCCACTTTTTAGAAATTTCAAAAAAAAATTAAAATTCTCTGATTCTCAAGCTGTCAAGAAAGTTAGATTCTGAGATAACAAATCTTGGCAAGTTAGGATTTTCTACAAGATCAAAATATTTATTCAAGGAAAGTTTAGGGAGAATAGTTGGTAAGTATGAAGGTTCTCTCAAGTTTATAGGAATTGAATTAGATTCATTGTAATGTCCATCTGCGACCACCTTTATCAAATGTCTCATCGCATGCAGATTTGATTTTTCCATATCATTTAGTTCGCGTGATTCACATGGTTGCCTCGCATTTGAAGTTTGGAAGGTGATTTCATTATAATTTGATGTGATGGATGATATGGTTTTGACTACGACGTGACATTTTCATTGTGTGGCATGCACTGATTGTGCCTATACACTCAAGTGATTTGACTTCTAATTTTTATTTTTTATTATTTTCATGTAATCGAGTCAGTTTCATTCAGATATTATCTATTCCCAACTTACTGTCTATTATTATTTTCCATGACGTAATCAGATGCATTCATTTCTCTTTCTTCATTAGTTCTTCTATTCAAGTTAGGTATGTCTATCTTGTCGGTCCATATTTTAGTTCGATGTTTGTTTTTCCAAGACAAGTTGGTGTCTCTAGAAAATTGTTCTCTGGATTTCTTTAGTTGATCTTATTTTCTTTGGTTTTAATGTCAGTTTGTACTTTGATACTTTTTGTTGTTTATAAATTTTCTTAAGTCCAATCCTTGCTCCATTTTTCTTGTAAACTTGTTTGTTTAATCAACAATCCCTTCCTTTAATAGTTGTTTGTTTTATTGATTCAATTGTTTGCTCCTAACTTGTAATTGATTTGATTAATTGACTCACTTAACAATTTTAATAAGAAAATTAATTGGGAAGAAACTATGCTCATGTAATTGGTTCTCTTAGCCTGCCACAAAGTGGTTTTTAGGCTAGCCCATGTGACTAGTGACTCAAAGAGGCTTTTACCAACCACATGCCAATGCTTATCAAGAGTTATACGATTTTAGCCGAGCACTATTGACGAGTGATTTAAAGAGGTTCCCTTGTAATTTATTTAAATGAATGGCCCAAAAATACCATATGTCTTCGATGATGAGGGGTCCAAGCTATACAAATTCCAAATTCCTAGGCTTTCCCTTCACCTAGATGTCATAAAGTAGTGCTAAATTTTTGTAACATCCCAAAAGTTAAGCATACGAAAAAATACAACAACTAAGCTATTAAAAAATCCAATAAAATTTAAACAATGTTTCGTACTTGAGGAGTAGATATTTCTTAATGACGTTTAAGGTGTTGTGAAGTTGTTTGAATTTTTTTGATCCGAGACCGCTACCCACAACAAGGTGTCAGGGACGACTCTCCACCCAACCTTAGAAGAGATGCAACTAATCCTTCTTGCAGTTGTCACCCTAGAGCCCTCAACCAACATACTAATGCCAATGATCTTCTCCCTCCAATATTTCCTTCCTCCAGAATGAGTGAATAAATGAATACCTCTTCTCCCCTCTTCTTCGCCATTAAATATAACAAATTATTCTAAAAATCACAAGGGGATTGGAAAGGGATTTGGAAGTACACCATCCATGTGTCCATGAAAGATTTTATTTTATTTATTTATTATTATATTTTCTTTGTTATTTGTTATTTTATTTATTTATTCCCATCTTTTTCTTTGTTAATTGTCATTCAATTTATATATATTTATATTATTTTATTTACTTTATTATTATTAGTTAAATGTTTAGATGATTTTTCTTTTCTTGTTTTAACTGTTATTCTATTTATATATATTAATATTATTTTTTTTACTTTATTATTATTAGTTAAATGTTTAGATGATTTTTCTTTTCTTATTTGCATCTATTAAGATGAGCTTAATCAACAAATATTTAGATAATTTTTTTTCCCTGTTTACACCTATTAAAAAACATTCATGAATGATTGTAACACACTTGAAATATATAAATCATCAAATATATGAAATTTCAAGTAATGAAAATGCATTGATTATTCACAAGCTTGTAATCAATTATTGTTTTCCATATTCTCTCATCTTATGTGTTAAATGAGTTCCATTTTATTTTCCTTTTTAGAGTAACAAAACAATTGAAATTTGATATTTCATACCATTATTAATCTCTTTTTTTTAATAAACGTTCATTTTCCTTTAAAATTATTAATAATTATATGCCAAAAAAACATTAAAAAAATTTAACAATATCTATAAAAATTCAATCTTCTCTTCTAATATGACCATTTGCAAGTCAAGGGTATTCCCTAAACCATTATTATACATGCCCTAGAGATGGTATATGCATTCACTTTTTATTTTTACTATGTATTGATGAGGATTTAGTTCTGTCTTGGTGTGGTTATTATACTTATGCCAGACATGGTATTATGCATTCAGTTTTGCCTTTGAGTGCATATTAATTTGTCTTTGTGTATATCTTAGCTGAAATGTTTTCTCATAGAGTGATCCAAAATCTTGAAGTAATTTCTTGCAAAAGTTTTCTTATAGGGACTTCCTACATTAATTCCTACATTACAAGTCAGTGTAATATAATTTTGTGTTGCACAAGTGTACCTCAAATATTTCACCTCTTTTAATATTATAAGAGCTACCACTATGCATTGGGCATCAATGCAAATATTAATATTAATTTAGATAACAATAGTTGTACAATGATTTGTCTTTTTTCTTTCAAACTAGATTGTTTTATAGACAATTGTAGCTCCCATTTGAAAGATGGTATTGTGGATATTGGAAATTTCATGGGATAGTCATGGGTTGATTATACATTGGTGAAATTATGCATAAATTTTCAACTAGAAAATGTGTTTTAGTTGCTAGAAATTACAAGGTTTTAATTGCACAAATTCCAACCATCTATTTCTTCAAATAGTTTTTTTATCTTTTGCATGTGCTTTTAGCTAGAAATCATATTGTTTATGATGAAAATTGTATGGGGATTTTGCAAAAAATCATATTGTTTATGATGGAAATTGTATGGGTATGGGGTTTTCGAAAATTTCATTTGTTTCAGATCTTTATTGTTCTCGGATGTAGTATTAAGTTATTTTCTTATGAAAACAAGCATGATTATCTT
The DNA here is from genome assembly GCA_034641835.2 of Pinus albicaulis. Classification (NCBI taxonomy): domain Eukaryota; kingdom Viridiplantae; phylum Streptophyta; class Pinopsida; order Pinales; family Pinaceae; genus Pinus; species Pinus albicaulis. The sequence goes on along the minus strand of CM076578.1, from coordinate 1,790,834,938 downwards.
ATTCAGTATTGAAGCATTTTATGCTTTTCACTTGAACACTTCGATATTTCTTTCTTGAAGGTGTTGATAGTAGTAAAAGAGCTCCTATATCTATTGATGATTCGACATTGAATTATATTATTTAATAAGATCATAGTATTTTCTAACTAATATATGTTTGGTCTCTAGACAAGTAAGAGATTTCATTTGTGATTCTAACATATTATTTTTATAAAAACATTACAAAAAGCCTCTTTTTTTACAAGAGAAACTACACATAATAGTAATAAACTAGAGACTCTAGTAACAAATTAACACAGAGTTTTTTTGCATCTTCTTATGAAAATAATGGTTTAATTTTATTTCTTCTCTTTAACTAATTCTTGCTGCTAATTTTTAGAGATTTTTTAATATCAGTTTTCTTACATTTATTTCACATCATCAATTTTTTTTAAAAATGGCATACACATGTTTACAGTATTAGTAGTTAAAAAGCCTATTTTGTTACAAGAGAAACTACAAATAATAGTAATAAACTAGAGACTCTAGTAACAAATTAACACAGAGTTTTTTTGCATCTACTTATGAAAATAATGGTTAAATTTTATTTCTTTTCTTTAACTAAATCTCGCTTCTAATATTTAGAGATTTTTTAATATAATGTTTCTTACATTTATTTCACATCATCAAACTTTTTTAAAAATAGCATACACATGTTTACACTATTAGTAGTTAATATTGTTGTTGCAAGATTAAGTATATACAATTTTAGTTTTTTATAGTTTTTTACTTTAATTTATCTATATTTAAACTAAGCAACAGGTACTAGCTATTATGTAGCACTTGTTTTAATAATGTACAAGCTTCAAATGAAACGTAATCATGAGTGAAATGAAATGTATGGCATGATAAACTTATTAAAAAACCTTATTTTACCACATTAATGAAATTTATTTAGGTAATATTTTAGAATTTTCGAGACAGTTTTTTAAACTATGGTTTGATTTTTTTTTAGTAAAAATTGTTGAAATGAAAAGCTTGAATATTTTTTTAAGGTTAACTTGAATGTTTGAAATATTTTCAAAGCTATTCTAAAATGCATTTTAAAACATAAAAATTTAACAAAAGAAATTAAGATAACAATTTAACAATTTTTTTTATAAATGTAGTCTATTTTTATTTATTTTTTTTAGTAATTTTGTTTAAAATCTAATATATATTTATTTAAATTGCAAGTTTTATTTTATGTTGAACTTATTTATGTATTTAAAAACACATTTTAAATATGAAAAAATCACAATCTCACTCAAAACTACATCACCAATTTTAGCCAAAACTTATAATAAAATAAAGAAAATATAAAACAATTAACTTCAAGTTTTTTAAATATTCATTTTATAACAAAGTATTTCATATGGTATAAATATAAAATTGAAAAATATTACTAATATATATATATATATATATATATATATATATATATATACACACACACACACACGCACATAAACATTGAAATACTTCATACGTTTGACATTGTCAAAATTAAAATAAATCATAAAATAAACTAAATTATAAATTTACTATTATTATTATTGTTATTAAAATAATTAATATGAGTTAAACATATAAGCTCAATATTTAAAGAAACATGTAACAGATTCTCCTCATTTTATTACAAGAATTTTTAATGAGTAAATAGATTTTATTACAATAAGATAATTAATTAATGTTACATGTCTAAAAAATCATAACTCTAGTTCATAACTACTTTTGACATAAATGTAAATATTTGATATTTGATTAATCATTAAAAAAAATTACAATATTTTGTGAAAATTAAATCTTCACCATCCATTTAATAATTATTGATAACTAGTCCCTGGGGTCAATTCCCTTCCCTTGTCCGATCGGAGTGATGTATCTGGACATGTTGATGAAGATGGAGTAAAAAAAAAGAGAAAAATGCAAAGTACTACCAAGCTTACAATTATTTTTATTTATTGATAATTAAATTAAAATTCTAAACACCCTTACACACACATCTATCCTCCCATAAGTAGTCCCGTGCACATGTTTTGTGACTTTTTTTTAATCATGATTATCCTTTATATGATTATAAACTAGAATTATTATACAATGGATTAATGGTTGAATCATTATCCTTCCTATTTTTTATTAGCACATGTATTTTTAGTGATTTTCCTCATTAGTTATTTTAGTTCTGGTCATGGTTCCAAGGCATAGGATGACTAGTGAGCTTGATGTCAAAGGAAACATTGGGTAAACAATGGTGCATCTTTTTTCCTATGATTTAGTGGTCACAATTTTTGATTATGTTCCTCTTAAGGTGCAGAAGGAGATATTTGGCCTTGGAAAGTGTAGAGACAGGGAATCACCTCTATTATTCTGACTAGAAAGTAGTGGTAGAGAAAACTAAATGGCTTCTAAATCTTGTTATATTTCGGAAAAGAAAGCCGCACTTTATGACTTTTTTGGCTTTAAACCAGAAAACCACAACTTTTCTGTGTCTCTTATTCAAATACAAATAGAAAGAAACTTATAATTATTTCACATCATTGGGAGTAATCAAAAATATCCTTCACAATTTGCATTTCTACTTGGACAATCTTGATTCTTGTTTGGAATTGGAGAGAATTTTTTGTGAGTGATTATGCGTCGGGTGATCTTACTAATTCTTGCACTGATAGCATGAAAACCCCTGCATTGATATCTTCATATAATAATTAGTGTGGTGATGACATGTTCCTTTATTTTTCATTTTGTCAATGATATTTTTTTCTTGGAATTTTTTTAGACAACCTACTATGGTATGATGTGTTATATGCATTCTCAACTGTTGGGAAATGATGGATATAGTTTTGTTTTTGGGATATCATGTTGTTTTCTTTGTGTTGGTAGGGTTGCTGGAATGTGTATAGTGTCTAATGCTTCAAAGGTTTTCTGAATTGTTGACATATCTCTCGACAAAATGTTGTATCACTTATTTTTGTGGAAGAGTTATTCTACAATATTTTGGCTCTAAAGTTTTTGTTTGGGCTATGAAAAAAGTATATATTATGTTTTTCTTCTATAGCTGAGTTTGTCAATCTTGGTTTCTTTGGCGATGTTATTTGCTAGTCTCCAATGCTAATGGATTAAACTGGATGTGACTTTGACTAGTTGTGATAGTTTGTATAGTTTTATTCTCTTGTGTGCCATTTATTTATACTCACTGATGCCTTAACTGTTTTGAGTATTGCAAGAAATATATTTATACTCATTGATGCATTAAATGTTTTGAGTATTGCAAGATATATCAATACTTATTATTATGGAAAATAACATTGTTACAGATGAAAAGGGAACTATTACCTCAAAACGGGAACTCTAGCCCAAAAAGACTCAAAAACATGAAAAAATGCCCCCAAAACAAAAAGTGTGTATTCCAGAACGCATTTGTTTTTTTCTCAAGGTCAAATTTCAACATTTTATAAAATTATGTTAAAAACGAAATTGTTTCTTGAAAAAAGTATTGAAAAAACACCCTAAAAACAAAACGAGTTGATGCTGGAATAACAAAAAAAAAACATTGTGTCACACTTTTGACACATTGTAACAATGGAATTAAAGACAACATATTAGGACATTGAAAAATTGTAAAATTCTAAATTTTTTGATAGATAATGTTAAATATAAACAAAATCATGTCTGAAGGGATTACCATTTCAAACAATTTTTATCCATGTCGTTAAACATAAAATATCTTGACTCTAAACAACCCTAAAATTGTAATTATTTTCAACCATAACAAAAAAGATAAAATTTCATAGCGCATAAAAACCTTAATGACAAGTTGTAAATCTCAAGTTTTTAAATCTTAAGATTTCAAGATACTTGAACCATGAAATTATGGAGAAATTATATGACTTATTTTTTTTTTTTAAATGAACAAGTAAATGAAAAATTTATTATTCATATATTTATTTGTTTATATATTAAATCAAAATTTTTAATTTTTTTTATTGTTTTTCTATATTTTAAATTATAATTGTTTTAGTTTTAAGAAAATAAAAATTAAAAATTAAAATCTTCTTATATATCTTTGTTTATATTTTAAAACATATTTTAATTTTTTTTAATTGTTTTTTATATTTTAAATAATATTTGTTTTAATTTAAAAAAAAATTAAATTTAAAAATTAATTTTTTTTAATATTTTTTTGTTTATTTTTAAAACATATTTTTTAATTTGCTTTTATTGTTTTTTTTTAATATTTTAAAATTTAAATTGAATAGTTTTGTTTTTTTTTGTTTTTATATTAAACAATACATTTTTTTTATTATAATAGTTTTTGTTTAAAAAAAAATTAAAATTTTTATATAGTTTGTGTTTGAAAAAATTAAAATAAAATAAAAAATAATTTTCCGCTTGCCGGGGGCTGGATGTAGGCTGGGTAGCCCTCGATGGCGCCACCCGGCTGGCCTCCGGCCCCCGGCTGGGCGGAGGGCGATTCGGTGGAAGGTGATTTTGAGAATCACCCTCCGCCCAGCCAGGGGCCGGATGCCGGTCGAGCAGCACCGTCAAGGGCTGCCCAGCCTGCCTCTGGCCCCCGACACCCAGCCCGCGGCTGGGCGGAGGTCGATTCTCGGAGTCACCCTCTGCCCAGCAGAGGGCTTCCCAGCCTGCCTCTGGCCCCTGGCTGGGCAGCTCTCGACAGCATCGCCCGACTGGGCAGAGGGCGATTCCGAGAATCGCCCCTGGCTGGGCGGAGGGCGATTCCGAGAATCACCCCCAGCTAGGTGGAGGCAGGCCGGGTGGCGACGTCAAGGGCTGCCCAGCCTGCCTCCGGCCCGCGGCTGGGTGGAGGGAAATTCTCGGAATCGCCCTCCACCCAGCTAGGGGCCGGAGGCAAGCTGGGCAACCCTCCACGGTGCCGCTCGGCCGGGCAGAGGGTGATTCTGAGAATCTCCCTCCACCTAGTCGGGGGCCGAAGGCAAGCCAAGTGGTGCCATCGAGGGTTGACCAGCCTGCCTCTGGCCCCTGGCTAGCCCTCCGCCCAGCCAGGGGCCAGAGGCAGGCTAGGCAGCTTTCGATGACACCGCCCGGTCTGCCTCTGGCCCTCGGCTGGGCGGAGAGAGATTCTTGGAATCAGCGATTTCGAGAATCACCCTCCGCCCAACCAAGGGCAATTCTTGGAATCTCCCTCCACCCAATTGGGGGCCGGAGGCAAGCCAAGTGGCGCCGTCGAGGGCTTCCCAGCTTGCCTTTGGCCCTTGGCTAGGTGGAGGCCGATTCCGAGAATCGCCCTCCGCCCAACCGGGGGCCAAAGGCAGGCTGGGCAGCTTTCGATGACACCGCCTAGTTTGCCTCTGGCCCCCGGCTGGGCGGAGGGCGATTCCAAGAATCACCCTTGGTTGGGCGGAGGGTGATTCTCGGAACCGCCCTCCGCCCAGCTGGGGGTGATTCTCGGAATCACACTCTGCCCAGTAGGGGGCCGGAGGCAGGCCAGGCGACATTGTCGAGGGTTGTCCAGCTTGCCTCCGCCTAGCCGGGGCCCGGTGGCAGGTTGGGCAGCCCTCGACAGTGCCTCCCGGCTGGCCTTCGGCTCCCGGCTGGGCGGAGGGTGATTTCGAGAATCTCCCTTTGCCCAGCCGGGGGCCAGAGACCTATCGGTGGCACCATCGAGGGCTTCCCAACATGCCTCTGGCCCCCGGCTGGGCGGAGAGTGATTCCGAGAATCACCCTATGCCTAGCTGGGGGCCGGAGACAGGCTGGGCAGCCCTTGACGGCGCCGCCCAACAGGGGGCGATTCTTGGAATCGCCCTCCACCCAGCTGGGGCCGGAGGCAGGCTGGGCAGCGCCATTGAGGGCTGCCTAGCCTGACTCCGACCCCCAGCTGGGTGGAGGGTGATTCTCGAAATTGCCCTCCGCCAAGCCAGGGGCTGGAGGTAGGATGGGTGGTGTCGTCAAATGAAGGAGATTGGGTTTTGGATCTATTCTCAGGTTCAGGTAAGTTTTATTATATAAATTTAAATTTAAATATTTTATTTTTACCTCTTATGTCTTTATACTAATTTTCTTACTTATTTCTTTTGTACTTGATGATTAGGTACAACACTAGCATGTTGCCTACCAAAAGGAAGAAATTACATTGCCATTGAGAAAGACCGAGTGCAATGCAAATTTATTCAACAAAGAATTAACACTCTTGAATTTCTTCTAGATGCGAAGCAAGAAGTTGGTTTGAGGAAAGGGGATTTTAATTAATCACGTGTGGCAAAAAAATCGAAGGAACCTCAACCACCATTATATGGAATGATTGGAAAGGGACACTTTGGAAGATTTGTAGACATGAAAGATCCATTAGAAGATGACAATGACCAAAATGAAGCAGAAAATGTTGCGGAAGAAGCCATCAATGATGTTCTAGATGATGTTGGACATGTATTAGTTGATATTGTTGATGATATTTAAGTTATGCTTGCAAACAAAGCTCATTTTTGAGATCTATTAATCCGTTTTACTTGTAATGTTTAGACTTTGATATTTTATGAGAAGAATCCTTATTTTTTGCAAAAAACATGTGATTACTATTATTTTCAACATAAAATTCAATAAAAACGCTATTTTCTTAATTTTTTTTTGTTAAGATTTTCCCAAAAAATTAGTTTATTTAACATGTTTTTTTAACAAAAAGTCTCTAAAAGTGTATTTTTTGCATTCTATTTATATTGAAAATTTGTATTTTTTTGTCATATCGTTCAAAATATTGGTTTTTTAGCGACAATTATTTGATGTGCATTGAAAAATTAATTAGCAATACATAAACTTGTAGAAAATATAAACTTTATAATATTGACCCTTTTTTCATTTTTTATCTATGTGAAAAAGTGAAGATATCATTACAAATTTTTATTTAAAAAAAAAATATTTTTTTCTTTTTAAAACACAAGTACATAAATGCACTTATAAATAAACATCTCACGGAAGAAGAAGACATTAGAAAATGTATAGTGTCAAAATCAATCCTCTAAAAAAACATTGGTGATGATACGCCACCACTATTCAAAATCGACTTAAAAAGCATCACAAAAAAAAAAGTGCCAAAAACATGCTAAAAAAAAAAAATGATTTTGCATCACCACTTTTTAAAATTAGGTGTTTTTCTTGCTACGTCAAAAAGTAGGTCCCAGTGCAGATTTGTAATAATTAGTGATAGTTTTGAGATCTGGTTCACAAGGCAATCCATTTGACTATGCTTGAGTCAAAGCTAATCATGATCATGTATCTTGAAATAAAAAGTTATATATTTACCCAAAAAAAAAGATTAATAGTTAAATGGAATTATAAATTATTGTTTTTATAAATCTATTGAATGCTTGAATTTGTGAAAAGTATTAAATAACATGAATTTACAATTCAATTTAATTATTAAATGTTTTGATCTTTTTCTGTTTTGGTGGAATTCCTTTATATAATTTATCATTAATGGTGAATTTTAGTTATCTCAAATAAATTTTTGAATGCATAAATAAATTCAACGTATAGTTAGATAAATTGAAGATTTGTAACAATTAGTGATAGTTTTGGGATCTAATTCACAAAGCAATCAATTTGGCTATGCTTGAGTCTAACACTAATAATGTACTTTGTGTCTTTATATGAAATATAAAATTATATATTTACTTAAAAAAAGATTGATAATTAAATGTAATTATAAATTAATGTTATTATGAATTCAATGAATAGTTGAACTTATGAAAAGTTTTAAATAACATGAATTTATAATTAAATTTAATTATTAAATGTTTTTGTTTTCTATATAATTCATTTTTATAATTTATGATTAGATGGTGAATTTTATTGATTTAAAATACATTTTTGAATGTATGCATGAATTGAATGTATGGGTAATGTATGGTTAGAGGAACTCAAGATATGTAATAGTTGGTGATAGTTTTGGGGTTTGGTTTACAAGACAATTGGTTTGATTTCAGACAATATTTATTATGTATTCTGTGTTTTTTTATATGAAATATAAAATTATATATTTAAAAATAAATAAATGGTTAAATGGTTATAAATTAACGTTTTTATAAATTTAGTGAATCGTTGAATTTGTGAAAATTTTAAATAATATAAATTTACAATTCACTTTAATTATTAAATATTTGTCCTTTCTTTTCATGGAATTCAGTGATATAATCAATTTATAATTAGATAGTGATGGGGGACTATATTTCTGCCAATTACAACTAAAATTTAAAAATCCAAAAAATAATAAAAAAATCTAACACTATTATGTTAGGTCTTGTCCATTAAGGCCACAATTTCGAATCAGGTAAAAAAAATTTGAAAAATCTAATTATGTGAGTGATTTGATCGTTTTTATTTTTAATGGTGGAAATGGATTCAACAACATCAAAAACCCTGGGACACTCAAAATCCTGAAACTTGAGAGCTGTAATAGGGATGTCTCTGCTTGATTTTCTCAAAATAATATTGGAATTTGTAACAGGGATGTCCTTGCCTCATTTTCTCAAAATAATATTGGAATTTCCAATGTTTTCTGGCAACATTGTGACCTCATTAGATCAATGTTACTATTAGGGTTGTCTATGAGTGAGACTTTTCATTGACTATAAGTGAGGCTTTTTGAAAAGTTTCCCTGTTTATTTTCCGATCTAATTTATCTATAATTCGACAAAAATTCATTGAAATTACAGGTTTGACCCGTGAACTATTCGTAATCAAAATGCTCCAATTTTTTTTTGAAAGACCATAGTTTTAGAAAAACCAATAAAATAATCCAGAAATTCCTGTAAGATTATGAAAATAAACTTCAATATTTTGAGTGCCCTAAATTTTTTTGATGGTATTGAATTCATTTACACAATAAAAAATGCAATTCAAACACTCCGACTACCAATTTTTTTGAAAAAAAAAAAATATTAAAAAAATAAAAATAAAAATAAAAAATAAATAATAATTAAAAAAAAATATTAAAAAAATAAAAATAAAAATAAAAAATAAATAATAATTATTTTAAACAACACAACAATTTAAGATTTCCCCATAATTTGATAATCTAGAAATCCGCTGAAACTCTAAAATGTCTCCAGATTTCACCATAATTTAATAATTTGATCAGCCAGAAATCTGCGAAACTCTAAAGTATCTAACTCGTAGAGCAGCTTTATTTTCTGAGCTAACTGCCATTAAATGAGGCTCGACATATACTGCCACCCTTAAATTTTAAATGAACAGTGACCAATATATACCCAAAAACATTTAATAGCCAATAGCCTAGAAAATAAGTTTTACCTCCCTTATACGCAACTCTGTTACTTTCTCGTCCAACTTGGCGATTGTGACGGAAGCTGACAGCAGCGAAGCCAGCTTGCCGATTGTGACAGAAGATGACAGCAGCTAAGCGATACGTGTTTCGCAAAGGCAATTATGACGAAAGCCGAAAGCAGCGAAGTAATACGTGTTACGCAAGCCGACAACCGCTGACAATTAACTACGCCAACGAATATCCAACGCGTTCATACCCGCAGCCCTCGCTCCGGTTACCCGCACAGCGCACATTTTGGGCTTTAAATCTGGCTGGGCAAACACTGCTCACAGTTAAATTTAAATTTAAATTTAAAGGAGTTGTCTTTAGTGCGATTTTTTGGTTTGGTGAAAAATATTGAGATAAAATTTTGATTTTTGTTATTTAAACTGGTTTTTTGAATGTATATATAGATTCAACATCCTAAAAAACCCTAAAGCACTTCAATTGTGCAAAGTTACTCATTAAATTTCCATTTTCACTAAATTCTTGCCATTTGAAAAAATTAAACCGGAAAAAACTACCGTAAAAACCTTCAAAAAAATCGCATTATAGAGTACTCAAAATTTAAATTCATTTAAATTTAAAGATAGCTAGCCCAACCACATTTAATGACCTATAGCCCAGAAGCCCATTTTCAGATCTGCAACAGCGTCAGAGCCGGAGTCCGTGGCGATGGTGGGTAGCAGCGGTGAAATGAAGGGGTAAGTTGTTGCTTGTCGGAATGACTTTTTAGGGTGCGAATAGGGGAAACCGGTTCCACTCGGTGGGATATCGGCGTGCGCGGGGTGTGTTACAATGAGTAGGTGGTCGAGAAAGCAAGTCGGTTAGCCGCGTTGGAAATGTGAACCGTTATATAAAAGGTACCTCCTAATTTATGCAATACCGTTTCACCGTAGTCTAAAGAGCCCGCGTTTTGACCCAAAATCTGGGAACGATTTTCAGAAAATCCGGCAAAGATTTGTCCAGAAACTTGTTTATAGTTGTTAAACATTAGTATTTTGAGTGTCCCAGGGGTTTTTGATAGTGCTGAATCCATTTCCACTGTCAAAAATGGATTCCAAGCACTGCAACTACCTGATTTTTGCAAATTTAGTTGACCGGATTCCGGCGGATTTCTGCCGTCCGGGCCAAAACGCGGGCTCGGTAGACACGTCCATTTTGTTTCTCGCCTTCCTGATTTAAGATGTTAGTGTTTTGTTTTATTGTATTTATTTACTTATTTATTTTATGGGGTATTTGGTAGAGTTTTTATTAAAAAAAAATTGAAAAAAAAATGAAAATGATATTAAAATGTTAAAAAGATTTTTCTTTATATAATTTTTTTGGGTCAGTTTTCTCAGTGTCTCTGGAAAGTATATTCGGGTGATTTTCCAAAAAAGAAGAAGAATAACTCAGTATTTATGTTAAAATTTTAACTTTATTATACAAAAATTTGATTGAAAATTTTAACTTATTATACAAAAATTTGATTGAATATAACTTAAATTTATATTGGGAAATGACATACAATAACTAAAGGTAAATTTATTAAGTTATTAAAGGTAACTTTATTAAGTGATTAAAGGTAGAGGAATTTACTACTATCACCAAAATCTTAGCTAGAGGAGTGAGTGACGCTGAGTGACTCAAGGAGAATAGTTTACAAAATAAGCAAGAACACACATTTATTATGAAAATACATCGAAAAAATGTGTGTGATTCCTAGTCTCAAGACCTATTAAGGTTTGGTAGCCTATAGTAGGAGCTTGATTCCAAATTGTGGTTTTTCCTAGCAGAAAGTTGAGGTTGTAGGGTCTCATCTACTTATGAAGGGCCTCCACTTCATCATCTTTAGGTGCCAATTTTATTTTAATATCCATGATTTCCTCCATAAGATTGATGATTGTTCACATTAATTCTTGTGCCTTCAAATTGTAGGGACTGAGTCTTTTGAGTATAATTCAAACACTTATATTTCCTATTTCGAGTTTTCATTGCAACTCAATGGAGAAGACGAGGCCAATAAACATTTAATGCCCAGTAACAAAACCCCTAAAGAACAAGAGTAGGAGAAACTCAGAGTGACTTAGGGGCGATAATGCCACAAAATAGGGATGAAGCACCCAAAATCAAGTAATACGTGTGAGAGAAAAGAAAACTCTTGAATCATACAAATTGAGTGTGCCTAATGGTTAAGAGCATGTGTTTCCTCCTAAGACGTCACATGTTCAAAACCAGAGAGGGTGGAGTATGTATGATATCACTTACATTTATAAATTACCATTAAATTTTTTTTTTACTAACCATGTATTAACTATGTTACCAGTACCATTTCATGCATTCTAATAAAACTATGCACATTCACATATGGATAATTGTTGAATTATTGGAAGTTTTGATTTGTAACATTATACTTTAAATCATGAGGTTTGGAATTAATTTTTGTTCTATCTTTCAAGTACATAGGATCTATACTTCAGGATTTCATTTAAAATTATAATGTTTTGATTTTAATCACACAACCCTCTGATTTTCGGTCTCATCTGGTAGCCTTCTTATCGCAAGACTGCTTAAATCATGCTAGGTGCAGATAACTGTCAGTTCCCAAATTCATCTGGGTAACTTTGTTTTCCGTCAATCCTTCGGCAGTGGTAATTGAATAGGAAGGGGTTAGGGTAACTAACCCTACCCCAAACGCCACACTTGTGATTCATTTGCTCTGCTCTTCGACGGGGTTGCTCTGCAACCTCTGATGCAGTTTCCTTCGGCAGTGAGAGCTCTTCCTACCTATGTCAGGTGTTGAGGGATCGACTGTGGTTCGTTGCTCCACTTTGGTTTCACTCACTGTTAAGATTGTGCTCTCATATAATTTCTTGGTGAGGTTTCATGATCTCTGTGTGAAACCTTCGTGCAAAAGGGTTCGTATTTTCTTCTTCTCTGTGTTGATGATCTACGGGGCTAGGCCTAATGATTTCCTCCTTTAACGCAGATAAAACCCTCCTCTTTGTTCTCTTATAATGTTTCCTTTGATGTATAGGGTTATTTATATATCAGTGCTTGGATTGGATTTTTCTAGTTCTCAAGTTCGTTCAACCCTTGACTTCTAGTTCAACTTTCTTGCTCAAGATGGAATGCAAAGGCTCTAGTTTTCCTTCGGCAACAACGAGGTGTTTCCTTCCAGGTGTTAACCTTGAATGTGGGTTTCTGTTCCTTTTCGTTTGGTTACTTTATGAGATGTGATACTCTTGTTCTTACCAACATCTTTATGTTTCTTCGCCAGGGTTTGCACACAGAGTCTAGGGAGCTTGAAGACTCCCAACATCTTCCTCCAGTGGTCGCCACCACTGTATCCAAGTAAGCCGTAACCCTGCATTTTCAATGGTTTAGGTTTTTCTCACTCTAATTTTCTTTTGGAATTTATCTCTAAGGGTCTAACCCTTGGCTATACAGGTACTGAACCTCGGCTAGGTTCTTAACCCTCTATATTTAAGGCCGGCCCATAGCGAATGTTCATCTCTAGGTTTTATTTACTTAGTCATTGCATGATGTTTGTGTTGAGGGTGTATAGAATGGAACAGTTAATTACTCCTTGATCTTCGAAGGTTTTCCCAGATAGTTTCAATTGGATAACCATATAATGTTTCTCCATTTAAGTTTTGAGGGTTTTTACCTCTAGACCACTCAATCGTACGCGACCCGATCTTATGCTTAAGCCTGTGAATGTTTTGTATAAGACATTTATGCACCCTTATCAAAAGTTAATATATTTATATATTTTGTTAATGTTGATCTCTTTCACGATGTAAGGAATTATTATTATATGTAAGAATATGCAAATTCTATACCTTCTCAGAATGTGATATGCATTAGTGTCTTTTGGTATTGAACCCACCTTATGGTTTTCTATGTTTATATGGTTTTAGTATTTAAATTATATTTTGTAATTGTTTCCATTCACAACAATATTTCATTTTTTAAGTTTACAGTTTCCATGCTCATTTATGCTTACCTTCATTAAAATTGTTTAGGAGGCCAGAGGATAGTGGATTATGTTCTGTTTTCCATGGAACTCGAGTCCTAAACCTCAGCGCCTATCTTTATATTCCACTAAATTATTAAGTAATATCAAGAATGCAACTTATTTTCCCCCACCACCTACGCACTAAGTGTTCTCTTTAGGTTGATACATAGAAGTTTGTTTCCCTTCTCATACAGATACATGTATATTTGATTGTGTTCTACACTTGATTATGTCGTGTACATTCGTTATTTGCTTTTCCTTCTTATTACACACACTATAGTTTCTGCATTCAAGATTCTTCTATCATATCATTTCTTTTTCTGGTTATTAAAAATTATATTCACAATGACTGTGCTCTTTTGGTAGAGAAAATTACTAGGTTCAATTTTCATTGCACATTCATTTTATTTACTGGTAAATGTTTCTATATTCATCATTATCCTAGCATGGAATTTTTCACTATAATTGCATTTTCCTATCAGATAATTCTCTAATATCTAAAAAGAGTTAAGAAGAGAAAATAAATACAAATCTATCAATTCTTTTCTACAAATTAGTCATGTAACTCAGATAATTATCTCAAATGTCATTAAAATGATTGTGCAACCGTACCTTGAGAGAGGCAATCATGTCCTCAACTCCCTCTGTGCTCCACACCAGAGTCTAAGGTAGAAGTAATATCCAGAATTTAGACCCCATCAAATCTATCTAGCCTAATCTTCTTTTGGGTTATAGAACTCCACTAGCTCTAAGCAAGCTCTGGACAACTCTTTCCTACAACATTTATGTTGTTAACCCTTTGTCTTTATTTTTTTTCACATAACCCCTTTCCCTTCCTAAGATTTCTCTTTTATCCTTTTGGGAAAGGTAACTGTCAAAACTGTCTCTTCCTTTTTACTCTAGAATCTTGGAATTATTTACCAATCAGTTAACCAACTACTAAATGTGAATTTTATTCATAAAATAGAATTCAAGTTCATCATCAAATAATCATATTCGTTATTCTCTTTTCTCCATTAAAGATTCAAATGTATTTTATAAAAGTCTTTTAAACATAAAATATTAAAGAATAAGATGGGTGTTAGATCTTCCCCTGCTTAAGGTAAACACTATCCTCGGTATTTACTTCATCACAACAAACAATTCAGGATATGCTTCTCGTATCAAGTTTTCACCCTCCCAAGTAGACTCCTCTGGGCTAAAGTGCTTCCACTGCACTTTAACTGGGGGGATGGCTCACCTCCAGAGTGTTATTTATCTCTGATCGATAATACGTCGAGGTTCTACCAAAAATTTGTCATATGGTTCTAATTGCAAGCAAAGAATTCATAATTAATTTAATTAAGCATCCTTCTTTATTTAGAATTCATAATTGAAGCATAACTTACATGTACGTTCTGCTAGTGTATAACATGCTTGGGGTCATGTACATATTGTTTCAGTAATGATACATGAAACACATTGTGCACCAATATGTCGGTGAGCAATGCCACCGGATAAGCCACCGACCTAATTCATTCCAAAATTTGAAAGGGTCCGCAGTACCTGTGAGCCAATTTGCCACATGTAGTCCATCTCAAGGTTCTTTTATTAGGTTTGATCCTTACACAAACATGGTCACCTACTTCAAAATCTCGAAAAGTTATTTTCTAGTGAGCATATACCTTTTTCCTGTCTTGGGCAACTTTTAAATTATGTCTAATTTTTCTTACCTCATGCTCCATTTCCTCCAACATGTCCGGTCCAAGCATCAGTTTGGTTTCCAGACTGCTCCAGTTTATGGGTGTCTGTCATTGTCTTCCATATAATGCCTCTAAGGGACTCATATTGAGGGATTATAGGTACCCATTATTAGAGGTGAATTCTACCAGATGAAAATATTCTTCCTACTTCGTGGGTTGCTGCATCATATACATGCACAACATGTCTTCTAATATTTGATTCAATATTTTAGTCCGTCTGTCCGTTTGAGGATGATAGGTTTTACTAAAATGAATATGTGTACCCAATCTAGTGAATATTACCTTCCAGAAATTTGAGGTGAACTTCACATCTTGATCTGAGATGAAAATTCTCGAAATATCGTGCAATCTAAATATTTCCCTCATAAAAATGTCAGCAATTTGTATAGTTTTGTAAGTTTATTGGACAGGTATGAAACAAGCTGCCTTGCTGAGTCTATCCTTAACCACCATAATTGATTCATTGTGTCTTTTAGTTTTCGGTATACCCGTGATGAAATCAAGTGAGATGACTTCCCAGTTCCATTCATGTACTGAAATGGGTTGTAGTAATCCTATTGGGTGTTGGTGCTCCACCTTGACTTACCAAAGCTCCAAACATTTGGTTAGGTATTCAGAAATGTTTTTACGTATTCTAGGCCAGAAATAATATATTATAATTGTTTTTAACATATTTTGATATCCAAGATGTCCAACATAGGGACTTTGATGATATTCATCCAAAATCAGCTCGTTCAAGCTCATCTAATTTGGAATGTATATTTTTCCTCAGAATATCAATAGTTGTTTGTCATTATCCCATAATCTGATTATTTTCCTTGTTTTTTGCCTCTTGTGTTTGCTTCCAGAAAACTGGTATTCAGGTTCTTTCTGAGTTGCTCCCATTACTTGCTCCTGGAACTTAAATTCTACTTGATTAAATTAGAGTTCATAAATGCAATGTAGTTTTAAAATTAAAGTGTCAGAAACATGGTTCTCCTTACCTTTCACATGTTGAATGTCAAAGTCAAATTCTCTTAGGAACACATTCCATCTAACTTAGCGGGTGTTCAAGTCGGACTGCTTAAAGTAGATAGTTAGACTTCTGTGGTCAGTTCTTAGCACAAAATTTTTCCCCGATAAGTAATGTATCCAAACCTGAAGAGCATGTACTACCACAGTCAGATCTAAGTCATAGGTAGAGTATCGTTGCTTATGGTATTTTAACTTCCTTACAAGCATCGGTGTAGACTTCAAACTCTCTGCTTGGGTCTGCTACCCTCAATACAGGGGCAGTAGTAAACAATTGTTTCAACCATTCAAAATAGGCTTGACATTCTTTAGTCCATTTAAAAAATTTCCCCTTTCGCTGCAAGGAAGTATTGGGAAAGGATACCTTAGAGAAGCCTTCAATGAAGTGTCAGTAGTAGCCAACCAGGCACATGAAAGAACATATATCTGCTACATTTATAGGTACTCTCCATTCCATGATAATTTTTATCTTTTTGGGGTCTACTAATATTCCTTCAAAAGATATTACATGACCCAAATATTGGATCTGTTCTTTGTAAAAATCAAATTTGCTAAATTTAGTGTAGAGTTGATGTTCCCTCAACATTTTCAACACTAAGAGAAAATGTTCCTTGTGTTCTTCCATACTTTTAGAATATATTAATATATCATCAATGAACATTAAGACAAATTTATCCAGAAATGAGTGGAAGATGTCGTGCATAAGACTCATGAAATTTGTTGGTGCGTTGGTTAATCCAAATGGTAACACCACAAATTCATAATTTCCATATCTGGTACAAAATGTTGTTTTAGATATATCCTCATACTTAATCTGTATTTGGTGATACCAAGATCTTAGGTCTATCTTTGAAAACACGTTTTGTCCTTTTAATAATATCATCTATTCGAGGAAGTGGGTATTTGTTTTTGACCGTCAATTTATTAAGCTGTCTGTAATCCATACACATTCACATCGTACCGTATTTATTTTTAACGAACAACACTGGTGCTCCCCAATGGGACACACTAGGACGGATGTACCCCTTATCCAATAGTTCTTGCAACTTCATTTTGAATTCTTTTAGCTCAGACACACTCATTATGTATGGTGCTTGTGACACAGGTGCTACCCTAGGTATTAACTCAATAATAAAATCAATATCTCTCTTTGGGGGTAATCCTGGAATATTTTTAGGAACCACATCCATAAAGTCCTGGAAAACTGGGATATTTTCCATCATAAAGGTCTTGTCCTTAGAGTTAATAAACCCTACTTGAATAACGTACAATTGACACCATTTTCTAATGCATTTACCTAGATGGGATGCAGTGATGGGGCACAATTGCAGTGGTTTCTTAATTCCTTGTAGCTTTTGATGAGTACCATATTCGACCATAAAATCGATGGTTTTCTCCTTGCAATCTACTAGTGACCCATGCATTTCTAACCAGTCCATTTCCAGCAATATGTCGTAGGAACCCAAAGGTAAAATATTCAGTTCAACAGTTATTAGTTGTTTTCCTATTTCTAGAAAAAAGTTTGATATTTTTGCATTAACTCTTCTCTTTGATCCAATAGCCAATTGTACCCACCAGGGAATTTTCAATTTCTGGCTTTGAAAATTACATTTTTAAACTACCCGGGGATTTATATAACCTAAACTCGCACTTGGATCAAACAAAATAGAAATAGTTTGGGAATATAGCTTATCATCCAATTTTATCATGGTGGTTGGTAATCTTCTTGTCTGTCCTCCAGTGTGACATTGATCCTTGGTATGTTTCGTGAAACATCCCCAACTGTGGACACCTCCTATAGATCTGTTGTAGTTTCATTTCTTCCACGGTTAGGACAGTTCTCATAGTAATGTGCCTCACTACATCTGTTATGAAACCAACTCCAAAAATAGAAGAAAAGAGAGATCAACGCCTTAGAAATCAACCACTTCGAGGGGGAAACCTCCAATACATTACATAAATGAACAATTCTTGGATGATACAAATGAAAAAACCTCCTTCTATATATAGGGGTCCATGGGGTCACAATATAATCCTAGCCGACCTAACAATAATAATGTAAGGGAACAATAATAACAATATGGGGGTTATAGGGGTAAAACAATAACAATAAGAAGGCTACACTAATAACAATAAGGGACTGCACTAGTAATATTGGGACCTAACATGCCCCTCTCCTTCAAAAAAGTGTTGTCCTCAACGCTTGAGTAGCTTTGGATGCTTCTGTATAAAATTCTCATCCTCCCATGTTGAACCTTCAGTGGGTAAGTTCTTCCACTTGATGAGATAATCTGAAATTGATCAATTTTGTAGCTGTCGAGTTCTTGTTTCTATGACTATTTCAGGGTCCAATATGATTTTTCCTTCCTCATCAAGTTCTGGAAATATTGTTTGAATTGAAGTTTGTCACCTATAACGTTCTTTAAGCATGAAACATGGAAAACTAGATGCACTTGTGAAGAAGCAGGAAGCTCCAATTTGTATTCCATCGTACTAATATTTTGCAACACCTTGTAAGGACCATAATATTTTGGTGATAATTTATTATTCTGCTTAGCTTTTTTGGGGGAAATTTGTTTGTATGGTTGTAGACGTAAAAATATCCAGTCTCCTACATCAAAACCTCTCTCGCTACGATGTTGATCTACTTATTGTTTCATTCAATTTTGTGCCAAATTGAGGTTATCCTTTAAGATTTGGAGAACTTTTTGTTGATGCTCGATGTGATATTCCACTTCTTGCACCTTAGAATTTTCTCTTAAACATGATGTGATGGACGGTGGATGATATCCATAAAGTGCCATAAATGGGGTGATTTTTGCTGTAGTATGGAAGGAAGTGTTATACCACCATTCAACCAGAGGTAACCAGTTGACCCATTGCTTTTGTTTATTAGACACAAAGCAATGAAGATATCCTTCCAAATTTTTTTTCACTATCTCAGTTTGACCATCAAATTGAGGATGATAAGATGAGCCATGAGCTAGTTGAGTACCCAAACAAGAAAATAATTCCATCCAAAAATTTCCAGTAAAAATGGGATCTCTGTCACTTCCCATAATCTTTGGGTTTCCATGTAGCTTTTGAATTGTTTCCATAAATGCAGTAGCATCTGTACTTGCTTTAAATGGATGAGCTAATGCACAAAAGTGTGCATACTTGGTAAGTCTATCAACTAACACCATGATGACAGGGTTTCCTTCAGACTTAGGTAAACCTGTGATAAAATCCATTGAAATCTCCTCCCAACGTTGACTTGGAATGCATAAAGGCTGTAGAAGACTCGGGGTCTTAATTGTCTCAATTTTATTTTTCTAACAAACCAAACATTCTGCCACAAACTTTTGAATATCAGATTTAAGGCCATCCCAAAAAAAATCTTTCTTCACCCTGTGGTAAGTTTTTAAAAATCCCGAGTGTTCTCCTAAAGGAGAAATGTGCAATTCCAAAAGAATCTTTTGTTTTAGTTGGGAATTCTTACAAAGATATAAGCGATATCTGTACCATAAGGAATCATTTTTCCAACTACATTTATCAGATGTACTAGGATCTTGCTTCAACTTTTGAATGAGTGTCCACACTTCTTCATCCTTCTTCCTTTCATGCCTTGCTTCGGTTATCCAAGCTGGTTGGATAATAGAAATATCACAAAGCAATGCTTCCACCTCTTCATCCTTTCTTGAGAGTGCATCTGCAACAACATTTAGCTTCCCTTTTTTGTAGATGATTTCAAAGTCATAACCCAACATCTTTGTGACCCATTTTTGTTGCTCTTCTAAAGATAGTCTTTGTTGAAAAAATTGTTTAAGACTATCATGATCAGTTTTTACCTTGAAGTGCCTTCCCATTAGTTAAGGTCGCCATTTCTTTATTGCATGTAGTATTTCCAACATTTCCTTCTCATAAATATCTTTTTGTAAATACTTTCCTTTGATTGGAAAACTTTCAAAAGCAATGGGTCTTCCTTCTTGCATTAAAAGAGCACCAATTCCATTTCTCGAGGCATCACATTCCATAATAAAGGTTTTTGTGAAGTATGGCGTAGCTAAGACCGGTGATAGGCACATTGCCTCTTTAAGATGTTCAAAGGCCTTAGTTGCTTCATGAGTCCATGAAAATGCATCTTTATTCAATAATGTTGTTAGAGGTGCTGCTATTCTCCCATAATTCTTAACAAACTTGTGATAATACCCTGTTAACGAGAGAAATCCTCGCAACTACTTTATGGTTGTGGGGAATTTCCATTCCATAATGGCTTTAATTTTCTTAGGGTATACCTTAACACCCTCGTGAGATACAATATGACCCCATTATTCCACCTCTTGTACTCCAAACAAAAAATTGGATGTTTTTGCATATAATTGTTTCTCCTCCAATAGTTTGAGCACGCTGTCAACATGTTGAACATGATCCTTCCAAGACATGTTGTATATTAGTATGTCATCAAAAAATACTAGCACAAATTTTGTAAGGAAGGGTTTGAAATGGAATTCATCAACCCTTGAAATGTATAAGGTGCATTGGTAAGGCCAAAAGGCATGACCAAAAATTCATAATGATCCTCATGAGTTCGAAATTTTATTTTCATAATATCTTCAGTATTCATTCTAATTTGATGATATCGTGAACAAAGATCCAATTTGGTAAAATAAATTGTGCCATGTAATTCATCCAATAATTCATCAATCACAGGAATGAGAAATTTATCTTTAATACTGAGCTTATTGAGCTCCCTATTATCTGGACACATGCTCCATGATCCATCCTTCTTGTGCACCAATACTACTGGAGCAGAGAAAGAACTTTGACTAGGTTGAATTATACCAGCCTCTAAAATTCCTGCAATCATACATTAAATTTCGCTCTTTTGGACATAAGGATATCTGTAAGGCCTGATGTTTGGAGGAACACTTCTTGGAATAAAATGAATAGCATGATGATGATAAAAAATAGGTGGGAGTCCTTTGGGAGTATCAAAAACCTTGGAATTATTTTCCAATACTTTTTGGAGATCTGGAGAAATAGATGATTTTGATGTTGGAACTTCTAGTGGGCATAATTGTGAAATTGTGCCTCGTTGTTATTTCTTCAAAAGCTTTGTCATGACATTAGAGATTATTATTTTCCTAGCGTCCATGCGATATGAAGTAATTCGATTTCCTTTCCTTGCGAAAAAAAATTCAAGACAAGTTCTTGAAAATTAAAAGCTACCGTCCCCAAAGATTGTAACCATTGTACTCCTAGTACAACATCATCACCTCCCATTGGAATGTAAAACATTGGACTATTCAATACATATTCCCCCATGTTTAGATTGATATTATGGCATTTTCTAGAGAAATTTATAGTTCCTCCATTTGCAACCATCACTTGACATTCTGGTGCTAGGTATAGGAAACAATTCAATTCCTTGGCTACCTTACAATGAATGAAATTATGGGTACTACATGAATCAATCAACACTATTACATTTTTCTTCTTGATATGTCCTTCTATCTTGAGAGTTTTAGGAGTGGTAATTCCTGCCAATGCATTACACGATATGGTCGGAATCATGTCTTCTTCTTCTAGGGTTTGTTCCTGGTATATATCCTCTTCTTTTGAAGTTTCTTGTTCATTTTCTTCCTCCTCTTCACAATCTATGTAAAATAATTTCTTTTCAGCACACTTATGACCTTTAGTGTATTTTCTATCACAACTGTAGCAAAGCCCTTTTGCACCTTTTTCTTCCAATTGTTGTGGTGTCAACCTTGTAGGTTGTGGAAGTCTAGGAGTAGCAACACTTCCATCTTTATAGATGTGAGTGGTAGGCTTCCTTGTCGCCATACTTTTACATTCAATTTTTCTTGCCAACCTGAATTCCCTCTCTAATGAATTAGGTTCCCAAATGCAAAACTTATGTTGGATGTTATCCTTTAAAGTCCCTATGAAGACATCAATCCTGTGTTCCTCTAGAATATCAGTTACCCTTATATTCAACTTTTGGAAGTCCTCAATGTGCTCCACCACTGAAATCTTTTGTTTGAGATTTATAAATTGGATAAAGAAGGTGTTTCTCTTTGTATCATCATAATGTGCTATCATTTCCTCCGTAAAAATTGACCAAGTGACAAATTGTTTTATGGGAGAAAAGCCATCGACACCATACAAATGTATTTTGTTCTAAATGTAAAGTTGCAATGCGTACCTTTTGTGTGTTTTGCACATTATTGAGATCAAAATATTTCTCCATATGTAGTATCCATGTTACTGGATCCTTGCCATAAAACTTCCTCATATCCATCTTTGGAATATGGTGGTTCTTCCATCCAACATTAGAGTTTATGAAATCACGATTAACATTTATTTTGTTCTCATCATGAGTTTCCTCTACTATATTTTCGGCATTAGGAAACATTTCTTGTATCAACTTTTTCAAACCTCCCATGTCTACTTTTTGATCATTCTTCATGTTTTCCATGTTCCCTTTCATGTCATCCATCTTAGCTTCCATGCCAGCTTCCATGCCATCCATCTTAGCTTCCATGCCTTTCTTAAAACCATCCATATTATTTTCAAACCATCCATCTTTGCTTCCACGACTTTCTTCAAAACTTCCATTTCATTTTTTGTTGCCCTTTGTGAGAGTGAAATTTGGTGCACTTGCTCTTGTAATTTTGATAGATCATGTTGCAATTATTCATCTTCATGAGTCATAGTAGAGTATTCTGAGGGATTAATGGGTGTTGAATTCATTTTAGGGGGAATATTAGAACCCAATACTGATATCTATGCTCAATAGGTCCTTCAAATAACTTAAAACTAATTTTTCAAACAAGACTTATGCAACTTGAAAAAAATACACACCTTTTTCTTGCTTTTGAGGAGCTCGATATTGAAATTGAATTATCTCTGTAATTGCGGATCTTAAATATCTGAAATTTGGTCCATAGTAGCCCTCTGAATATTTTTTCGAGTGCCACAGGTCTAACCTGATTTGGATACCTCAAGACAAATCTATGTCGAATCTCCCACAATGACATAATTATGGAATGGTTCTGTAGAGCGTAATTGTACAGCATGCCACGTCTCAGTGTTTCCTCCTTCGGCTTTGAAATTGATACACAGGAAACTAAAGTTTGTGTAACTGTGACCACTTTTTACAAAATTCCAATCCGATGCTCAGAGAGAGAGTTATGACTATTTTCCAAAGGTCACCTCTTTGAGATGAAATTCGGGAGCCTGAACAAACCCTAATTTACACTGACAATATCTCTGAAAATATTCTGAATCAAGCTTTGAAATTGTTCCATGACGTTCCTTAGGATTTCAGATTCGCTCTGTAAAACTTTCAGCTTCTGAACCCTCGTAGAAAAAAATTTATAGCAAAAATTCCACGATGACCTGTTTAGGTTAAATTCAGGAGCTTGCAAAAAGCCCTAACTTCCACAGATCATATCTCCGAAAATATTGCGAACCAAGATCTAAAATTTTTGCATCGTGTTTCTCAGGAGTTTGGATTCGCTCTGTAACAATTTCAACTTCTAAACCTTCGTAGAAAAAATGTTATAGCGAAAATTTCACGATGACCTGTTTGGAGTAGTGAAACCCTAGAATCCAAATCTCTGATACCAAATGTTATGAAACCAACTCAAAAAATAGAATAAAAGAGAGATCAAAGCCTTAGAAATCAACCACTTTGAGAGGGAAACCTCCAATACATTACATAAATGAACAATTCTTGGATGATACAAATGAAAAAACCTCCTTCTATATATAGGGGTCCATGGGGTCACAATATAATCCTAGCCGACCTAACAATAATAATGTAAGGGAACAGTAATAACAATATGGGGGCTACACTAAGGGGTACAAAAATAATAATAAGGGGGATACACTAATAACAATAAGGGACTACACTAGTAATATGGGGACCTAACAACATCCCCATCATTGTAATGATAATTTCTCAGTCTGCCCATGGTCTGGTATGCTAGATGCTTCAGTAGGTCTCTCCTCTGCTAGCCATTTGGGTTTTTGCTGGTTTTTTCCATACTGTTTATTTGCTAGGTTTCTTGCAACATTTTTATATTTTCTTGGTCTTCTTCTTTTAAAATTCGAAATACCTTTCTGCCCCTTCTTTGGTGGCCAATTCTTTCCATCATCCCCTTTTACCTTGGAATGTTGATAGCACACTCATGTCTTACGAATCACTTCATCCATAGTCTTTGGATTCACAAACTTAATCCTCTCCTTCATGTGTGCAGGTAAGCTACTCAAGAATCGATGTAATTTTTCTTTTTCATCTCTCAAATGCAGTACATACCTCAGTAAGGAGGTAAATTTAGCTACAAACTCATTCATAGATAGTCCTCACAACTTCAAGTCGTGAAATTCTCGAGATTTCTCATCGTAAAATTGCTTTGTTAGATAATTGTCTTTAAAATATTGCTAGAACTCATCCCAAGTCACATTATGGTCTTCAATTCCCCATAAAATTTTGAATTTCTCCCACCATAATGTGGCTTTTTCCCGCAGTTGGTAAATATCCAAATGAGCTTTGAGCTTGCAACTATACTCATAGACTTGAAAATATTTGTTCATATTAATTATCCATGCTTATTCCACTTCTTCAACCTCTCCTTCGAATGTAGGAGGTTTAATTTTCCGGAACTCACCGTGCAACTCCACTTTCTGTTTTGTTAGATCTTGTTGATATGAAACATTCCCAGACTCTACTTGATTTTAAGTTCTTATTTTGTTACTTCGATGGGCACAACTTCTTTCCAGATTGTCATTAACTTGATGTTGTTGCTATCCTTCTTCATGGGTGTCCCTCTCCGAACTAGGCTATGTTGTAGGATGATTCTGCTTATCCGAGAGTATTTTAAGTATCCTCTCTTGTTCCCGCATTAACCCTTAATTGTCACTTCTTACTCGAATCATTTATGTATGGAGCTATTGCACCGTATCCAACAATTTGTTGGTCTGACGTTGCTTCTCTTCCAGCAATCTACTAGTTTGCTCGTGTTGATCCACACTCAATTTTTTTTGGGTTAATATCTGGATTAGAAAGAGGATGGACATACCCTGTAGTTCTTGGTGTTTTATGACTCAATCCTCTCCTCATTGGAGCTTATCAACGGTCTTCCTGTCACCGTTCAAATTTTAAAAAAATGAAAACACCATGGTTATTTAAATGGCCCATCTGGCCCTAACGTGTAACCACACCCTGATACCACTTGTCACTTACATTTATAAATTACCATAAAATAAAACAAAAATTTACTAACCATGTCTTAACTATATTACCATTACCATTTCGTTCATTATAATAAAACTATGCACATTCACTTATGGATAATGGTTGAATTATTTGAAGTTTTGATTTGTAACATTATACTTTAAATCATGAGGTTTGAAATTAATTTTTGTTCGATATTTCAAGTACATAGGATCCATACTTCAGGATTTAATTTAAAATTATAATATTTTGATTTTAATCACAAAACCCTTCGATTTTCGGTCTCATCTGGTAGCCTTCCTATTGCAAGACAACTTTACTCATGCTGGGTGTAGACAATTGTCGGTTTATGAATTCATCTGGGTATCTGTGTTGTCCATCGATCCTCCTAGACCTAGATCCAATGGTGGTCATTGAACGGGAGGGGGTTCGGGTAACTAACCCTACCTCGAATGCCACACTCATGATATATTTTCTCTGCTCTGCAATGGGGTTTATCTACACCCTTTGATGCAGTTTCCTTTGGCAATGAGAGCTCTTCCAACCTTTTTCAGGTGTTGAGGGCTCGACTCTGGTTCGTTTCTTTGATTTGGTGTCACTCACTGTTAAGATTTTGTTCTCAAATCATTTCCGAGTGAGGTTTTGTGATCTCTGTGTGAAACCTTCGTGCGAAAGGGTTTGTATTTTCTTCTTCTATGTGTTGATGATCCATGGTGTGAGGACTAATGATTTCCTCCTTTAACACATGTAAAACCCTCCCCTTTATTCTCAAATAATGTTTCCTTTGATGTACAGGGTTATTTATATATCAGTGCTTGGATTGGATTTTTCTACCTCCCAAGTTCATTCAACCCCTAACTTCCGTTTTAACTTTCTTGTTCAGGATGGAATGAGAGGCTGGAGTTTTCCTTCAGTAACAACAGGGTGCTTCCTTCCAGGTGTTAACCTTGAATGCATGTTTTTGTTCCTTTTTGTTTGAT
Source organism: Pinus albicaulis (assembly GCA_034641835.2). Taxonomy (NCBI): domain Eukaryota; kingdom Viridiplantae; phylum Streptophyta; class Pinopsida; order Pinales; family Pinaceae; genus Pinus; species Pinus albicaulis. The sequence goes on along the minus strand of CM076578.1, from coordinate 1,790,808,660 downwards.
TAATTTATGAGACGTGATACTCTTATTCTTACCAACATCTTTATGGTTCTTTGCTAGGGTTTGCACGTAGATTCCTGGAAGCTTGAATACTCCCAACAAATTCCTCCAATGGTCGCCACAACCTTATCTAGGTAAGTCATAACCCTGCATTTGCAATGGTGTTGGTTTTTCTCCCTCTGCGTTTTCTTTTGGAATTTTCTCTAATGGTCAAACCCTTGGTTGTACAGGTACTGAACCTCGGTTTGGTTCTTAACCCTCTATATTTAAGGTTGGGCAATAGCGAAGGTTGAGCTCTGGGTTTTATTTACTTAATCGTTGCATGATGTTAGTGTTCAAGGTGTATAGAATGGAACAGTTAATTAATCCTTCTTGATCTTCGAAGGTGTTCCCAGATATTTTCAATTGGATAACTGTATAATGTTTTATCCATTTAATTTTTGAGGGTTTTTACCTCCAAATCGCTCAGTCGTACGCGACCTGATCTTTTGCTTGAGACTTTGAATATTTTGTATAAGAAATTTCTACACCCTTATCAAAAGTTAATATATTTATATATTTTGTTAATGCTGATATCTTTCACGATGCAAGGAATTATTATCATATTTAAGAATATGAAAATTCTATACCCACTCTGAATGCGATATGCATTAGTGTCTTTCAGTATTGAACCCACGTTATAGTGTTGTCGGTTTATATGGTTTCAATATTTAAATTCTATTTTGTAATTGTTTCCATTCACAACAATGTTGCATTTTGTAAAGTATAGTTTCCATGCTTGTTTATGCTTAGTTTGAATGAAATTGTTTAGGAGGCTAGAGGATAGTGGATTATGTTCCGTTTTAAATTGAACTCAAGTCCTAAACCTCATAGCCTGTCTCTATATTCCACTGAATTCTGAAGTAATATAAGGAATGCAAATTATTTTCCCACACCACCTACACACTAAGTGTTCTCTGTAGGTTGATACAAAAAAGTTTGTTTCTTTTCTCATACAGATACATGTATATTTGATTTTGTTCTACACTTGTTACGTGGTGTACATTCATTATTTTCTTTTCCTTCTTATTACGCACATTGTAGTTTCTGCGTTCAATATTTTTCTGCCATAGAATTTATTTTTTTGTTTATTAAAAATTTTATTCACAATGACTGTGCTGTTTTGGTAGAGAAAATTACTAGGTTCAATCTTCACAGCGTATTCATTGTATGTAATAGTAAATATTTTTGTATTCATCATTATCCTAGGATGGAAATTTTCACTGTAATTGCATTATCCTATCTGATAATTATCTAATCTATAAAAAGAGTTAAGCACATAAAATAAATATGAATCTATCAATTCTTTTCTAAAAATTAGTCAAGTAACTTAGATACTTATCTCAATTGTTGTTAAATTAATTGTGCCACCATACCATGACATAGGCCATCACGTTCTCAACTCCCCCATGCTCCACACCAGAGTCTAAGGTAGCAGTAATATCTAGAATTTAGACCTAGGGACCTCTATCTAGCCTAATCTCCTTTTGGGTTACAGAGCTCCACTATCCCTAAGCTAGCTCTGGACAAATCTTTCGTGTAACATTTCTATTGTTAACCATTTTTCTTTATTATTTTTTCACAGGACCCATTCCCCTTACTAGGATTTCATTTTTATCCTTTTGGGGAAGGTAATTGTAAAAAATGCCTCTTCCTTTTTACTATGGAATCTTGGAATTAGTTACCAATTAGTTTAAACAACTACTGAATGTGACTTTTATTCATAAAATAAAACTCAAGTTCATTAACAAATAATTATATTCGCTAATCTCATTTCTCAATTAAAGATTCAAATATATTTTATAAAAGTCTTTTAAACATAAAATATTAAAGAATTAGCTCGGTGTTACATCTTCCCCCGCTTATGGTAAACTTTTTCCTCGATATTTACTTCATCGTAGCAAACAATTTAGGATACGCTTCTCGTATTGAGTTTTCGTTCCATGTAGCCTCCTCCGGGTTAAACTCCTTGAACTTCACTTTAACTTGGGCGATGGCTCTCCTCCGGAGTGGTATTTCTCTCTGATAAAAAATACACTAAGGTTCTACCAGAAATTCATCATCTGGTTCTACGTGTAAGAAAGTAATTCATAATTAATTTAATTAAGGGTCCCTTTTCTAGAAGTAATAATTGAAACATAACTTACATGTATGTTCTGCCAATGTATAACATGCTTGGGGCCATGTACATATCTTTTCAGTAATGATACATCAAACACATTGTGCACCAATATGTGTTTGGTCAATGCCACCTGATAAGCCACCGATCCAGTTCATTCCAAAATTTGGAAGGTTCCACAAGATCTATCTCTGTCATGGATTGAACAAAGGACAATTACTAAAGGAAACATGTTGTCATCAAAGTCCACAAGATGTTATTATAGGAATGAAACTATAATAAAGGCATATTTTTGACAAATATTTGAAATTTCATGCAATAGGTTATGCATATCTTATGTTAACATTGTAGTTCTAATATCCTTTTAAGGTACAATAGATCAAAAGGCACTAGGAAATGGGGGCAGAAGTAAGCCTGAGATGATCATCCAATTTAGGAAGGAACTCAACTTTCGTTTCTGGAATGATGCCAATAGTTGATAAATGAGAAACTAAGATCGATGACCTCCTAAGAGAGCTAGGTTAGGATGCAAGAAAACTGGGATAGTTTTTTTGCATCCTAGCTCTCTTGGGAGGTCGTAAATCTTCCTTTATCCTTTATCAACTACTCCTATCATTCCATAAGCCAAATGTGAGTTCCTTGTTAAAGTGGATGATCATCTTAGGGTTACTTCTGCCCTCCAAAAAAAATTCTAGGAGGAGCATCGCAATTCCGACGGACGTTTCCGTCGCAAGTCCGATGGTTGTTTTCGTCGCAATTTTGAGAGTATGACCCAAACGCTGCTAAGAATAGTGTCGGACTAGCGACAGATAAGGTGGAGCTACCAAGAATTGTTTCAGTCGCTAATATGGCCCAACCATCGCAATAATGTTATTTCAGTTGTCCGAATAGCGATGAATATCGTGGCACTTCCGACAGTTGTTTCCGTCGCTAGAAAAATAATAGAGTAGGACATGTGATGACATGTGCGACGAAAGGCTATCAGTATTGCGACAAACTCTAGGCAGGCATAGATGTCGTAATACCAACGTCTCCACATGATGTCGGAATACCGACAATAAATAGCACGATTGTAATATTGACTAAATGAAGAGACATGTCATGTCTTGTGTCGCTCTACCGACAATTATTAGAAGTGTCAGAATTGTGCCAAGATAGGAAACTACGTTTTTCCCAACCTCAAAGTGTCTCTCTTGGGACACCTTTGTGTTGCAATAGAGACATTTTGGCTATTGGAAAGTGGGCCAAATATGTGAGGGTGTGTTTTTTTTATATATATAGGGTTTGATGTTGTTAATTTTAATAGTGCATTGGGAATGGAATTAATATTTTGTAGAACTAGGGTGTTATTTCTATGAAAGCATTGGTGCTTTAAGAGTTACAATGCACCAGGGCATTACTTAAAAACAATACTGGTGGTTGCATACTTGAAAGCCCCGATGTTCTCATTTTCAAAAAATGCATCAGTTTTGCTAAAATATGATGTCACGATGCTTTTATTTAAAGTAAAGAAATGATTTTTTTTTTGTTATGGGCACACCAATGTTTTTGTATGATATTTTCCCTTTTTTTGAGACATTGACCTATGATAGTGAAATTATTGTAATTTTTTAAAATTCGTTATTCATTGAGAAATTGACATATATCTTATAACATTATCCATATAAATTAATATTTGATTACTGATTTTTTATATGATGTTTGGATTAATATGTTATATTATAAAATTTCACATCTCTTCATTTGTTGAAATGGCACTAAGAAATGTCACCGAAAGGGGGATTCGGATTCAATTTTCCTTTAATTAAATTGGAAGAGAAATTGTAATTTCATCTCATGACAACTTGTATTAATTAATTGATTGAGGAAGACTTATTAGAATAGGAAATTCTAGTTGAGGATTAGAGAGGAGGCATGTAGAGTTATCCCATGATTTTAGGGGGTCTAGTTACTGTTATTTGTGAGTTGTAATTAGTTAACTCATTTAATGAGTTAAAATCAATTTAACTAGTTCTAACTGAGAGATGAACTAGTGATAGGTCCAGTGAATTAAATATTATTTAATTCAAAAGTAGTGATCAACCATTTAACTGATAATTGACAATAAATATTTGTTGCATGTAAGTTATAAGGAAGGCCTAGTTGAGGTTGAGGTTAAAGGGAAGATAACTATTCGTTGTATACGTAGAAAATTGTACAGGTCATGCATGAGGTCATAAATATTATTTGAAGGAATTTCACGATCAATTATTAGGAATTTCCTTATTAATAGGGACATAATTCCTCCAAGAATGCATAAGCAAGGTTGATCATATAGAGGCCAAGAATTGGTTAAGTATTTGATTGATTTTTCCTAGATCAGAGTGAGAGTGTCAGTAGAGTGAAGAGGTTTATTAGTGAGGGAAATAAAATTTTATTGTTTCATGGTCTTGATTTTATGAAATATATAGACAACGAGGTTTTCTAGAAATTTATTTCCCTAGATACATCTTGTGTTGTGCGATTGATAGTTTCTTTCTCTTACTTGTTATGTGATTGTGCGATCAAATTTGGTTTCCTCAAATTGTATTCAAATTTAGTATTTTGTTTTAGTAAATTACAAGATCAAATTGAATCACATTGGATAATTTAAACACGGTATCAGAGCACCAAAAATCACAATAGAAGATAAGAACCAAAGAATTTTTTGAACAATTACATCGAATTTGCAAATTTATTCTTCCGGACCAATAGTAGATAAAGACGTCTTCAATGGCTTGAGACTTGAATATTACCTTGAGGGAAATTCAAACTACATAGCATGGAAGGACATCATGGAGGAAATTCTAGAGGACAACAGACTGAAGGCATTCATTAAAAATGATATTCCGCAACCCGCCGCAAGAGATACTCAACTTCTTGATGCATGGAAGAAGAATGTAACAAAGGTGAGAGGGATCTTGTTAGAGGGAGTTCGATATCATATTGTATCAAGTCTCCATGGAAAGGAAACTCCATATGCTATGTGGAAGGCCTTGAAATATCGGTTTCAGAATAACAGTGACCATAGGAAGCTGATGTTGAAATACAAGCTCAGAAAGATCAAGATGGAGAAGGGAAACACGATCCAAAAATACATGAAAAGGTTCACTCAATGTCGAAATGAGCTTGGAAGTCTTGGGATAATAGTTCCCTAGGATGATTTGGTGATACTAGCACTTCTAGGACTTCCCAAGAGCTGGCACAACTACCAAGAATCTATGAATGGGAGGGATAAGCTACGAGACTGGGAGCGATTATTTTCGAACTTGGTACAAGAAGAGCTTTGGCGAAGCACTAGAGATGGATCCTCTTCAAGGACTAATGATGAGGATAAATGTGCCTTGGATGGAAAGGAAAATAAAGGAAAAGGGAATGTGTCCCATTTGAAATCAGAGTCCAATAAGGCAGGCTTATCAAAGGTAAAATGTTTTAACTATCATGAGGATCGACACTATGACACAAATTTTCCACAAAAGAAGACCAAGAAGAAGGCCTCAGGAGGATAAGTGGGTGAATCACTTTCTTCATAGTTCAAATATGATTTCACTCTCATCGCATGCATGGTTTCATTGGTGATGGGTTTGGCATGGTACTTGGATAGTGGAGGTTTGTTCCATATGACTGACAACCAATGATTCTTTAGTAGCTTGGAGGAGAAGGATCTCCAGATGCACATCGATATGGCTGATGATGGGAGGTATAGAGCGATCGATGTAGGTACAGTTACCTTTCAGATGAAGTTAGGTAATCCAATCACATTAAAAGATGTCATGTATGTTCCTGGTTTAAAGAAGAATTTGGTTTCTATTGATATGTTGGAAGATCATGGCTATGATGTGATATTCAATGAAGGAAAGGTGTTATTTCATCACAAAGCCATGGGAAAGGTGAAAAATATTGGGGTTCGAATAAATAACCTCTACAAAATGGATGTAGAACACTGTGTTGCCTTGAGAACGAAAACAAAGAAGGTGGAGAGATGAGACATCACTGAGTTATGGCATAGGAGATTGGGCTATCTATACCTTTGCACTTTGAATATCATGCAACATATTTCTACCTGACTTCCAAAGGGTGCACTTTTGCAGAGAGATACATGCAAATGATGTATATTGGGGAAGTATACCAAAACCACCTTTCACGATAAGGAAATCCGAGCCAAGATGATCCTTGAGATATTTTACTCATATATGTGTGGATTTTTCTCGACATGTTTGACAAAAAAACACAGGTACTATGTGATTTTTGTTGATGGTTTTTCAAGAAAGTGTTGGATTTTCTTCATGCAAAAGAATAATTAGACATTCTCCAAGTTTTGTGAGTTCAAGGAACTTGTCGAGAAATATACAAGGAAGAAGGTGAAGGCTCTAAGTAGCGAAAATGGTGGAGAATACATCTCTAACGAATTCAAGAACTTTTGTGCCTCAGAAGGAATTCAAATAGAATTGATAGCACCTCATAAACCAAAGTAGAATGGGGTTGCAGAAAGAAATAATAGAACTATTGTGGGAGCAACACAAGATATGTTGCATGATCAGGGCGTACCATTGCATTGTGGATAGAAGCATGCAATACAAAATTATTTGTGTAGAAAAAATGTACTCATCAGATACTTGGGATGAGTACACCAAAGGAGGATTTTTCAGGTAAGAGACTAGATGTGTCATATTTTAAAATTTTTAGTTCATCTGTTTATTTCCATGTAACCAAAAATGGCAGGAAGAGTCTTGATCCAACAATAGAGTTGGGGATATTTTTGGGGTACACTGATACACCTAAAAACTAACAGGTGTACCTTCGAGCACACATGATGACAATGATCAGAAGAGATGTGAAATTCAATCAAGATGAATCCATGAGATTGTCACTTGAGAGGGAGCTTGAGTTGTATGCAATTGAGGAGATATTGGCTCTAAAATAAGAACCTAAAGATGTGGAGAAGCCTAAAGCAGAGGAACAAAGAGTGGCAGAAACAACTCATGCAGATCCATCCACCAGAGATGGAAGGAAGTGCACCATATCGGCTAACATATTGTTTCTAGATTGAGAGAGAATGTGGGAGAACCCACATCACAACTCAGGTAGATAAGGTCCCTAGAGCAGTACACTAGATACATGGCTCTTGTGAGTGAAGGTATTGAGATAGAACCATCCTCTTTTGAGGAATACGTGCAACAACCAGTGTGATTTGATGCCATGTTTGAGGAGTATGACTCCGTTATCAAAACAAATGCATGGGAATTTTTCCCAAGACCGTTGTGGAAGTCATTTGTAGGATCCAGGCGGGTCTAAAAGGTGAAGCAGGATGCAAATGGGAATGTGGAAAATCACAAGGCCAGATTTGTGTCTAGATGGTTATCTCAGGTGGAGAGGATTGACTATTATGATAATTTTTCACGAGTCGCAAGGTACTCATTTATATACAACAGATGGGATGGAAGATACGCCAGATAGATGTGAAGACAACCTTTCTCAATGGTGTTATTGAGGAAGAGGTTTACATTGGGAAACCTGAATATTTTGATACCTTAGACATGGAGTCACATGTGTGCATACTCAAGAGAGAATTATATGGGCTGACACAAGCACCTCGTGCTTGGTACACTAAGATCACCAACTATTTCTTCAGGTTCAGCTTTACCAAGAGTGAAGCAGATGGGAACCTTTGTCAAATTTTGGTAGATGGTAAGATTTTGATTATTGTACTTTATGTCAATGATTTCATACTGACAGGTGATGAGCAGCTCATCAAGTATTACAAAGAGGATCTTGCAAGATAATTTGAGATGAAATATGACAAAGAGATGGGGAGCTATTTGTATCTCAGGGAAAATATGCCAATGATATCGAAAGGAAATTCCACATGGAGGGTAGAAAACCCATGGAGACTCCTTTAGCAGGAAACTGGAGGAAGGAGGATGCTACTTCAGTGGCATTAGTGGATGTTGTCATTTACAGGCAGCTTGTTCGTTCACTCATGTATTTATTGAACACATGACTAGACATATGCTATACAGTTAACCAGCTTATTTAAGCTATGGTTAAGCCTACCAAGCTCTTTTTCAAGGTAGGAAGGCACGTTTTTAGATACCTCAGAGGCACTACAAATTATGGGCTATGGTACAGAACGACAGAGGGAGTGAAGCTTCAAGGCTTCACCGATGCATATTGGGCAGGGATTCCATCTAATAGGAAGAGCACATCAAGAGGCATCTTAAACATAGGATCAACATTAGTTTCCTGGTACAACATGAAATAGAGATCAATTGCACTCAGTTCAGTAGAGGCAGAGTACATGGTGGCCAGTTAGGCAGCATGTGAGGCCATCTAGATGAGGAAGATACTTGTTTGTTTGTTTGGTCGATATATGGATCCAACAGTGATACATTGTTATAACTAGAGTTGCATCAAGCTCTCATTTAATCTATTTTTTCATGACAGGTCCAAGAATATTGATACATGGTATCAACATCTCAGAGATTATGTGCAGGGGAAAATTATGTCATTAGAATGCATTCCCATGGAGGAGAAGGATGCATACATCTGGAGGAAAGCGCTGAAAAGAAAAAAAATTGAATTCCATAGAAATAAGATTGGGGTAGCAGATATTACCTTTCTTGTTAAGAGGGATTTGAAATGGCACCAGGAAATGACACCCAAAGGGGGCTTATGATTTAATTTTCCCTTAATTAAATTGGAAGATAAATTGTAATTTCATCTCATGACAACTTCTATTAGTTAATTAAGTCAGGAGACTTAGTTAGCTTAGAAAATTTGAGTTGAGGGTTAGATACGAGGCATGTACAATTCTCCCATGATTTTAGGGGGTCCAGTTAGAGTTATTTGTGAGTTGTCATTAGTAAATCAATTAATTGAGTTAACATTAGTTTAACTAGTTCTAATTAAGAGATGAGATAGTGGTAGGTCCAATGAATTAAATCTGATTCAAGTCACAAGTAGTGATCAATCAATTAACTAATAATTCATTATAAATAGTTGTTGCATGTCAGTTCTAAGGAAGGCCCAATTGAGATTGAGGTTAAAGGGAAGATAAATATCAGTTGTGTTATAAAATTATATATATTACAGAGCAATGGAACAAATAAAATATATGCAGAAACAAAAACACATGAAACACATAAAACCAGAGAGACACAGATATACGTGGTTCACCCAATTTGGGCTACGTCCACGCCGAAAATCCAATCCTTCCTTTCTATTATCCAAAAAAATGAAGAGACACAACCTATAGCAGTTCCGCTGTAATATCCTTTGTTCTCTCTCACAGTCTCCCTATCTGTTTCTCACTCTGAGTATACACATACAATACACAGCCACAATACAATACCCTCATACAAGTGAGGGGTTGCCTTCTAGGGAAAAAAACCCTAAACTAAACATAACTTCTACCATCAGATCATCTGTCTAATGAACGACCTAGATTGACTAGAAATTACTATACTTTTATAAGGCAATTTTACATTTGTTTTTAGCTTCGGGGGTGCTACCCCCGAAACCCTCCAACAGGGGGGGCTCCATAAAGTCATAGCTGCCCCCCCCAGACCCCCCAGGAAGAATTTAATTATGGACGGCGTTGCTGCCCCATTAAGGTACAGGGGTCCAATGCTGTAATACAAAATAAACAAGATAATCAAGCTCCATACCCAATAAGTTGTATAATTAGAAAATTGTACAGGTCATGCACGAGGTCATTAGGATGCCTTGAAGGAATTGTGAAATCAATTCTTAGGAATTTCCTTATTAATAGGGACATAATTCATCCTAGACCGCATAAGTAAGGATGGTTAGACATAGGCAAAGAATTGGTTAAGTATTTGACTTATTTTTCCTAGATCAGAGTGAGACAACAAGCAGAGTTCAGAGGTTTCTCACTGAGGGAAATAACATTGTATTATTTCATGGTATTCACTTTATGAAATATACAGATAGTAGATTTTTATGAAGTTTATTTCCCTAGATACGTCTTGTGTTGTGTGATTGATAACTTCTTTCTCTTACTTGTTATGATATTGTGAGATCTAATTTTGTTTCCGCAAATTTTAGAAGGATTCAATCCTTTTTTTAGTACACTACAAGATCAGATTGAATCCCTTTGGATAATTTCTACGCATTATAATATATAATAAATGATGTAACATTTTACAATGACATTGGATAAAAAAATATAATAAATTAAAATGTATTTTATTATACATCAATAAGAGGCTCTTTGTCATACAAAATGGGATTTCTATTGGTAACCCATTGTTTTTCAATTGGGACACTATGTCCTTGATTAAATTAAGAAAAATGTCTGATTTTCATAGAAAATTATTTAAAAAATACAGCAGGTTGCATTAGTGTCCAAATATATCATCATTCTTTGATGGAACTTGTTATATGAAATCTACTACTGCGGACAGAATCATCTTCCCTACACTTGATGAGCTAGTCTAGAACAACATAAAGAAAATAAGCTAATTTTTTCCTTAAATTAAATGGACAATTGGATGAGGCTGACCTGGAATTCATCGTAAGCTTTGTTCCTCTCTTGGTTGGTACACTCCAATCCTATCTTTGATAGCTATAATTTTAACCTACACAATTCAACTACACAAACCAATGATCTACGAAATATATGTAGCATAATCCAATCACTTTATTAAATTGTTCAATATGTCATTGAAATACATGAAATCATAACATCATATATAGGAAAATAATGAACTCTTTGTATTAATAGAAATGGAGAGAGTTACAACCAAATATAGGAGTTGATATTGTAGACGAGCTCCTCTAAGTTGACTTGTCCTTCCTCACCACAAAGTGTGCCTCTATGTCACCCTAATGCATGGAATGATGACTCTCACAATAACAACGTAAGGGTAGAATATATCTCCAAAATAAAACTTGTAGCTTGTGGATGGTAGTAAGTATATAGGAGAGGATGGTAGGTTAGGAATTATTAACCATTTACCAATCTAGGCTTGAGATACACTCTTGATGGGAGGATAAGATCATGGTAGAAGGAATGAAATCTCCAAGGTCGGAGAGGATAATCTTCAAAACTTTTATCCAAAGTAAATATTTAGAAAAACCTCTCGAAGCTTCTAGAAGAGGAAGCTTCAAGATGCTTTTTATTTTTCCCAAATTTATAGAATCAGTGCACCCCCATCAAGGAGCAACCTACTGGTGATCAACACAGGTCCAGAGAGGGCCAACCCATTGGTGAATGCTAGTCCCTAAAGGGATAGGGTGTGTTGGGCCCAAAAAAAATGGAAATGAAGCAGTTAAGGGCAAAAATTCACGATTTTGAGAGAGTCATTCTTAGGGATTTGTGTAGGGATGATGAAAAGGCGTTCAAGGATGTTAATGATCCTAGTTTGAAGGCCATTCAGCCATATGTGAAAAAATGTCCTATCACATATTCCCCCCTAAAGCGCAAATTCAGAAATGAAAATTGATGACTGAAGTGATTTACCTTGTGACAAGTCAGGATCAAGAACAACTAATGATATCATTATCTATTACAATACATTTACATCATAAAATATTTGCTAAGGGAGGCATAACCATGCTCAACACATAAGCTAACATTACATGTGAAATGATCAGAAGACATGTCCACTAATGAAAAATGGTGGACCTATGACTGGATGTCTGTCTATATGTTCATATCCATAATATTTTGTAATCTTGTATTAATCTTGATATCGCATCCTAGATTCATGAAACTAGAAATAGGGTCTTCTATCTCATTCACACGATCGTCCAATGTACGAGCCTAATCATGTCAATAAGTGAGATGAAGTTGAACATGGTAGACACCAAATTATTACAAGCTAATGAAGTAAGTCATTGAAAAATGTGAGAGAAACCACTAATGATGTTAATGGATGTCAAGGGAATACGGTACAATCCGTGGTGTGAATGAATGAGTTGAAATCAAACACCACAAAGAATATGGCGGTCGAATACAAATTATGAAAACCTATCGCTGAGAGTGAGGTAACATTCCATTGATGTATGCAAGTAGCAAGGTACTAAAGGGTGTTTCTAAGTCAAATTCCTAGATAAGAGTTGACATTGGCAGGAAGAGACTTGTTGCAGGAGGGACTTGATGTATCCTCCATCAACAACACAAAATGACTACCATGATTTGAGACAAAATGATGTAGATATGAAACTGGATCAAAAAACGATGAACATGCAATGGAGGCTTAGGATTTTTGTCGTAGATATCGAATGAATGACTTCTCTTGAACATATCATCGACAGTCAATAGAGTTGGTGAATGTAATACCCCTAGTTTCTATGCTTTTTAATTGATAATTGAATTGGAGAACTAGTGTGTGGATTTATTTTATTTTTTATTAAGAAAAATAAATGGAAAAGTTATGTGTGCAATGACTAGATTGAGAATTGAGATATGAAACCTAAATCCATGAGGATGTGGATAAGGTAATGAGACTTTCCCACAACTTCCAAAAATCCTTGGAAGGAATATTAACAAAATTAGAATTGGAGATAAACATCTAATTTCCCCAATGAAGAGGAAAGTAATTGGGAAGAGGAAGAAAAAGCTGGAAAAGCGGAAAAGAAAGCTTTAAAGTACCTCAATGAGGGAAAGTCTAGGCAAAGCAGGAAGAAAGCATCCTGAAATTTCTAGATGTAGAAATTGGAAACAGGCTTGGGAAAGCACAGCTTAAATAAGCTGCTCCAGGATAGAAAAAGGGTTGTCTATCGCTAGGAGCTAAGGTCTCGGCTCGGGGGTGAGTTACTGAGAGAGAACTCTACGGTTGGGTGGAACTAGTTAAAGAGATTGTTATGCACACCTAACTAGAATTTTACTGGTTGATATGGATTCATATATGTGTTAATGAATATTTGCTGAGGAAATTGTTAATATATATATATATATATATATATATATATATATATATATATATGTGTGAAATTGCAGAAGTTAAGATTTATAGATTTTAACTATTTTGTATATCATTTAGTACAATGATCTATGAAAAGGGTCCATACATTTAACAGATTCTGTTACAGTGGTAACGACGGAAACTGTATGGTTTTATGGACAATTTCGAGTTAGTTCCAACACCCATTATGTATAAGTATAAGTTTAGGAGTCTAACAGATATTTTTTGGATTGCAGTACCATAAAAAAATGACTATTACTTTCTGATTTGAGCTTCGAAGAAAAATATCACTGAATCTAATGTAAATTTAGATTTGCAAAATTGATGTAGGAAGCTCTATACAGTGTAGAAATATATATGTATTATTACATTAAAAGTAGAACCTAAATTCAGAAATAGTAAGATAGAAATATAGTCAACGCATAAAAGGAGTCCACCATTTTTAAACAGAAGTCTGAATTAAAAATTGGAAATACAGTTAAGGATTTTGGTTATGAAAACATGTGACAAAACTATACATAAGATAGTTGCATAATTCAACTGAAATTTTCTTAAGTATAGCTGAGAAATAAATAATTTATTTCAGTAAGATTTTGATTTAGAGAACTATTATATAATTCTGTTCTAAATAAAAGCTACTTTACTCAGAAAAGAATATTACAAAAAAAACATAAATACTTATTAAGACAACATATCAAATTTCTGTTATATTGAATATTAGGAAAAACAATGGAAATATTTATTAGGACATCATATCTAATTTATGTATATTGGCTAGAACTGAAATTTACAATTTCATAGCTTATAATGGCATACTAATAGCGATACTGTAGGTATAGAAAACCATATATAAATTTTATGCATTACGAACAGAAATTTGATATATATATGTATGAAGATAACGATTGAATATCATATATACAAGGCATAAAATAAAGAATTTTAACAAATTTGTATGTATCCACATATAATTATCTATATTGTATAGCTGGTATATTTTACAGCTGATGTAATAAACAGAAAGAAAATGACATTGAAATAGTTGATGCGAATTATTGCTTGAAAGACTGATATAAACAGAATCGGAACCATTATACCAGAGAACTGTGTATTTAGTATTGACAAAAAAAGGGGCCATTGCAAATAATAAGAAGTTTATACTATTAAAGACTTAAATCACGTGTTCTTCATAACGAAAGTATAAACCATTAAGTGTACCTAGTATAAATATTATTCCAACTGATGAAGTAAAGTATGCGTCTACAGGAGGGTACTGAATTATTAGTAAATTAAAAATAATGGGAATGATATACAGTTTAGTTTTATTAACATGACATATTTTTGAACTGAAAATTAATATTGTCAAAACCCAACCCCTACTGTGCTTGGGAAATGATGCTCAATGCAGCCCTCATTCCAAAATTAAAAATTTAAATGAAAAGAAGAACAAGAAAGGTAACTTTCATATAAGTCTCCATGACTAGAATGTCGAATCAAATTCGGTAGATAAATACCAAACTGTAGGGATAGAACATAAATCGTTCAACAATATCATAAATCCCAAAGCAAGAGTCAAAATACAAATTCTATAGGTAGTCTATAGCTAGGTAATAGGATTCCCTGCACTCAAAAGAAAGTGAGAAATTAGATAAAATAAACGTATGAGGAATATGAATAGAAGCATAACAAAAACACTATCAAAATATCGAGGGGGAAATTCGTTAATACCTTAATGGTATGAATTCCTGAAGCCCCTGTAAAATTTGACTAAGCACAAACAATAAATTCGTATGAGAACCTGAAATCATAAGTATGGGGTTTACCTTTATACCAAAATAAAAACTGGGAAAAACGATATATATCAATAGAAATAGCAATTGGATTTACCTAGCTATCAAGATAGCAGAAATCTATATTGTGTAAGAATTTTATTTAAATCTATATATTGAAAATCGAAAAATTGCTAAACCAGTTTGGAAATGCTGTATTAAAACTTACCAAAGAATTTATATGCCAAAGAATGCGAATACAACGTAGAGGTAATGCCGCAAGCAGTGCAATTACAAGAATGACAATAAGAGCTGTAAATTAAATGAGGAGGGGCTCCTCTCTCAGTTTAATGCAGACTCTGATGATGCACACAGTAAAACAGAAAAAAAATTAAGACAGGTATTCACATAGAGATATAGTAAGTTTACGCAGAAATTTTGAGACACATGATTTAACCACTAAGTTTAGAAAACAATAGAGCATACACGTTGCTTACCTTCCATCGAATTCCTGAAATGAATTGGGAAATTCATGTTGTAGGGAATCGGTGAAACGCAAGTGAGGATTCTACTACCCATAAAACCGAGAGATGAGCTATGGCTCTCCAGATGGAATGAAAAGAATAAACTTTATTGTTGATTTCACCTTTTAACCCAGAAAATGTCATAAAACCCTAATGTTTCTCAACCCTACAAGTGTCAAAGGATTAAGGTCCTCACTTGGATCACTATGTAGAGACGTCGAATCGAAGTCATCACATGATATAGTATCGAAGGAATCACGTCAATGACAGAAAAAAAAATTATTAGGCCGACGGTAAAGTAATGGAAACGTATTCCCCAAGAAAATGCACTAGGATCAAAAATTGTGGCCGTGAGCTGGCCTCGTTAATACTTACCCAAAAACATGAAGGATAGTTAGGTGCAACTCTAATTGCATTAGGTCGTAATAAATTAATGATATGACAGTGGTTAGAAAGACTGTACATTCGATTTTATTCTCATATTGTTTATTCCAAGTTAATTTAATAGGGTTAAAGGAATAATATCTAATACATAGTATATGTTTAGATGGGAGTTAAAAAGAGTATTCCGGAAACCTTATTCCTATGTAAATTTTATGATGTTGGTTAATAAAGGAGAAATAGAATCTCGAAAGCCTTGGTATTAAAATATGCACAAGAATTAAAGTTAAGATGTGAGATATAATAATTGCATTAAAATTGTGTAGGTTGGTGACGTATATTATCAAGGAAACCCTTTTGTGATGTGTGGATTCTATAAAGGGGATTTAGTTATAATAAGAATATGATAAATATATATATATGAGGTAAAGAGGCATTATATATATATATATATATATATATATATATATATATATGTTACCAAGGGTAAAAATTAATAGAATGAGGTCAGTTAGGAGGCCAAAGATAATATAAAGGTTTAAGGGAGTTGACCCGTAAATAAGACTTACAATATAAAGAAAAGGATATATATATATATATATATATATATATATATATATATATATATATATATATATATATATATATATATATATATATGGTTGGTGAGGAAACCTTATATATATAATTACATAATTGTTATCAAAAGAATAAATCATAACAATGAGGTGAAAGAGGTAAGCTCAAGAGCACTATCATCAATAGTGAACTAATTACTAAAATTCAAGGAGAGGAATAAATGATTTTAGTATGGATGTCAGAGTCTCGTTGATTTTTGATGATGATTAAAATGTGGAAATAGGATGTCACCAACTTGGGATGAATACTTATAAAAATTAGTAGAAAAAAAAAGAAAATTGTAAGCAAGAGGCATTACAAATGGTATCAGAGCATTAGCTAAAACATTGGGCAAATTATGTGCCCACATAGAAAATATATGCTGCTGTAAAATTTTATGAAATTTAAATTTTGCTAATGATATTTTCTTGTACAGTGAACAATATTGAAGTATAAAGTTGTGAACCATGACTGAACGGGACGAGTTGTATGTAGATCTGGGTGGTGGAGAAAACACGCCAGATCCAAATTCTCCATTGATGGCTATGTTGCATAGAATGCAACAAGACATGGCACAACATAAAATCCAAAATGAAAGACTATCTTTAGCCAGTGAGGAGCAAGATAGAATAATAAGGGAATTGACTTCTCAGAATAGCCAAGAGGGTGAAGGTTCCAGAAGGAAGATAAAGGGAAGGGTCAATTTCTCAGAAGATTCTGAGGAAGATGACACCTCTAGACAACAGTCTAGACAAAAGAAGGAATTACAGGGTGAATTCTGGAAAATTAAGCCTCCCTCCTATGATGGAGAGAAAGAAGAATATGCTTAAGCATGGCTTCTGAATATGATAAAGTACTTTCAGGTTTACGAATATGAAAGTAACTTACGAGCCAGGTTCGCTATTTATCAGCTGCAAGGTAACGCTGCCTTGTGGTGCGAGGAAAAAAAGATGGTTCATGCCATTGATGAAAAAATGGTGACTTGGGAGGACTTTCAAGTCAAGTTTAAAAATCGATACTTAAATGAACGTTACTATGATGATAAGGCAAAATAGTTTCATGAACTCAGATTGGGACAGCTCATGATTAACGAGTTTGTAACCAAATTCATGAATCTACTATGATATGTGCCTTATATCAGAGAGGAGAAGGAAAAGGTACAGAGGTTCCTAAACTCTCTGCTGGATATTTATAAGGAAAAGATAGATTTTGATAACCAAAAAATGATGGATGAGGTAGCGTGGAAGGACATATTTTGTTACCAATAATTCAAGGGTAAGACGGAACAAGGAAAGAATTGGGCCAACAAAGGTGACTTCAACAGAAAGAAATCAAAACCAGCTTATCTGAAAAAATTTGGGAGAAACCACCAAAGAAATAAATTCAGTAAAATGGGTGAAAATCAAATTGCTCAATCCCAAACTGGATACAAACCAATGAATGGAAATAATAAGAGGGAATGAACTATTAAAATTAAAGAGCCTTTGAAGTGTTGGGGTTGTGGAGAACCTCATTTATTGAGGGACTGCCCACACCGAAATATCCAGACAGTACAAGTAATGAGAGAGGCAACTACAATTAATGATGTAGCCAGGAACATCCCCAAAATCAGCGCTGCCTTAGAAGATCGTCAAGCAGAACACCAGTCCACTATTTTTGAAATGGAAGGTATGATTGCTGACCAATGTATCACAGTTTTAATAGATCCAGGTGCATCTTTGAGTTATATCAGTCCTCAAATGATAGAAAAATGTAAATTAAAGTCAGAAAAGTTTCGGCAGTCTTGGTTAGTCCAGTTAGCCACTGGTACCAAATGAAAAGTGACTCATAAGTTACCCCAAACAGCCATAAATCTAGATGGATACCAAACAGAATTAAATCTAAATATTTTTCCATTAGGGTCTTATGATGTATTGATAGGGATGGACTGGTTAGAGAAACAAAAGGCCATGATGAAATGTTTAGACAAAACCTTAAACTGCATAGACAAGGAGAGAATTTAATCAAAGGAAAACCTAAACCCATATCTGTGAGGCAAATTTCAGCCCTTTAGTTAAAAAGAATTGCTAGGAAAGGGTATCAGGTTTATTCTGTTCATGTAGAGGAGTTGGGATAGCAAGCAGAGGAAAATATGTTAGAAACACTACTAGTGATCAGAGAATTTAAAGATGTTTTTCCGGATGAAATTACTCATCTGCCCCTGAAGATAAAAATTGATTTAGTGCCAGGAGCAACTCCAGTTTCTAGAGCCCCATACAGGATGAGCACTCCAGAATTAATGGAGTTAAAAATGCAACTACAAGAGTTGCTGGACATAGGTTACATTCGACCGAGTGTATCCCCATGGGGAGAACCGATGCTGTTTGTGAAAAAGAAATATGGTACTTTCCATATGTGTATTGATTACCGTCAATTAAACAAACTGACAATCAAAAACAAATATCCATTGCCTAGAATAGATGACCTCTTCGACCAAGTTAGAGGGGCAACAGTGTTTTCCAAGATCGATTTAAGGACTGGTTACCATCAGTTAAGGATTAAAGATGAGGATATCAGCATAACAACAGTTAGAACTCAGTATGGACGCTATGAATTCGTGGTTCTACTGTTTGGGTTGACCAATGCACTCACCACTTTTATGTGTTTAATGAATAGTGTCTTAAATAAATACTTGGACAAGTTTGTACTAGTATTTATTGAAAACATTTTAATCTATTCAAAAAATGAAGTGGAGCATAAAGAACACCTCACAATTGTTTTGCAAACTCTCAAAGAAAATAAATTGTATGCTAAGTTTAGCAAATGCGAATTTTTGAAAGATAAAATTCAATACTTAGGGCATATAATTTCAGAGCAAGGGTTGGATGTAGACCCAGAAAAGATAAAAGCAATCAGAGAATGGCCTATACCTACTGACGTATCAGCTGTAAGATCCTTTATGGTAATTGTAGGTTACTAATGGAGGTTTGTAGAGAATTTCTCAGCCTTAGCCTACCCCATTACTTCCTTACAAAGGAAAGGAGTAAAATTTGAATGGACTGAAAAATGTAAAAATAGATTTGAGAAGTTAAAACTGAAACTTACTACAACACCTATTTTAAAGATAGCTGACCCAGATCGGGAATTTGTAGTATGCACAGATGCTTGTGGAGAAGGATTAGGGGGAGTATTATTACAAGAAAATTCTATTATATCCTATGAATCTAGAAAACTTAAGTAGCATGAACATAATTATAGTGTTTATGATATTGAGTTAGCTATTGTAATACACGCTCTCAAGATGTGGAGACATTATATTCTAAGAAAGAAATTTGTACTGATGATAGATCACATCAGCCTAAAGTATTTCTTCACTCAACCAGACCTGAATGCTAGGCAAGCTAGGTGGATGTCTTTCCTGAGTGAATTTGACATGGAAATAAAACAAATCAAAGGTAAAGAAAACAAGATTGCAGATGCATTAAGAAGAAATGGTTGGAAAAGTATGAATAACATTGGAAGTAGTGTCAACTTTGACTTAGAAGGACTAGTTCAAGGGGTATTGGATCAAGACCAAAACTATGAAAAACTTCATACTCAAATGTTGAAAAAATAAATGAAAGGTTATACACAAAATCATAATGGGCTGATTTGTTATAGAGATAGATTGTACATTCCAAATGTATACTCTTTAAAGAAGGAAATTTTGGATGAATATCATAAAAATCCCTATTCTGGACATCGTGGATACCAGAAATTACTCACAGCTTTGAGAAAGAACCTATTTGGCCTGGAATGCAAAAATATGTAGCAAGTTACTTAGCTAGATGCATTGAATGTCAACAGGTAAAAATTGAACATCAACATCTAGGTGGGTTGTTGAATCCTTTACCTATTTCAGAATGGAAATGGGAAACTGTTCATATGAACTTTATAACTAGTTTTCCAAGAACCAAATATCATCATGACTCGATGATGGTTGTAGTGGATACTTTAAATAAAGTTACTTATTTTATACCTGTTCAGTCTACCTTTGGGACAGCTCAAGTAGAAAATGTGTTTATGAAAGAGATTGTAAGACTACACGGGGTTCCTAAAATGATAATTTCAGACAGAGACGCAAAATTTACTGCAGCCTTTTTGAGGAGCTTGTTTGGAGGCATGGGCACTAAATTAAGTTTTAGTACTACCTACCATCCCCAAACTGATGGTCAAAGCAGAAGGACAAACCAAATTCTGGAGGACATTCTAAGGATGTATGTTATGGATAGGCCAACTAAATGGGAATGCCATTTACACTTAGTAGAATTTGTCTACAACAACAGCTACCAAAATTCGATAAAGATGAGTCTGTTTGAAGCACTTTATGGCAGGAAGTGCCATACCCCTTTAAGTTGGAGTCAACCTAAAGATAAAATGATACTTGGACTAGAATCTTTGCAAGAAATGGAAAAAATGGTAAAACAGATTCAGAAAAATATCAAGACAACTCAGGATAGACACAAACGTTATGCAAACAAAAAGAGAGTTCATCGGGAATTCAGTGTGGGTGATCATGTATATCTGAGGATTAAGCCTAAGAAGAGCACTTTACATACTGGGAGTTGTGCAAAAATAGCTCCATGATATTGTGGACCATTTGAAGTGTTGGAAAGAGTGGGACCAGTGGCCTAGAAATTGGCCTTACCCTTTCATATTAAGGTTCATGATGTGTTTCATGTTTCTTTATTAAAAAAATATGTACATGATTTTTCTCACATTATTGATTGGAATGTGATTCAGGTGGAACCAGAAGGGGAATTCCTTCTAGAGCCGCTTCAAGTCTTGAAGCGGGAAGAAATTGAACTTTGGAATCGGACAGTAGCCAGGGTAAAAGTGCAGTGGAGGCACTTTACACCAAACTAAGTTACTTGGGAACGAGAAAATGAGATGTTGAAAAAATATCCCTCACTATTAACACAGTGAATTAGTTAATTATTTTGTCAACACTGAGGATGGTGTTTGTTTTTAGAGGGGGAATATGTAATACCCATAGTTTCTATGCTTTTTAATTGAAAATTGAATAATTCCAAAGGGGAAGTGGACCCCAATGGAGAACTAGTGTGTGGATTTATTTTATTTTTAATTAATAAAAATAAATGGAAAAGTTATGTATGCAATGACTAGATTGAGAATTGAGATCTGAACTTAAATCCATGAGGATGTGGATAAGGTGATGAGACTTTCTCACACTTTCCAGAAATCCTTGGAAGGAATATTAACAAAATCAGAATTGGAGATTAACATCTAATTTCTCCAATGAAGAGGAAAGTAATTGGGAAGAGGAAGAAAAAGCTGGAAAAGCAGAAAAGAAAGCTTTAAAGTACCTCAATGAGGGAAAGCCTAGGCAAAGCAGGAAGAAAGCATCATGAAATTTCTAGATGCAGAAATTTGAAACAAGCTTGGGAAAGCACAACTTAAATAAGTTGCTCTAGGATAGACAAAGGGTTGTCTATCACTGGGAGATAAGGTCTCGGCTCGGGGGTGAGTTACAGAGAGAGAACTCTACGGTTGGTGGAACTAGTCAGAGCAATTGGTATGCACACCTAACTAGAATTTTACTGGTTGATATGGATTCGTATATGTGTCAACGAATATCTCCTGAGGAAATTGTTAAGATATATATATGTGAAATTTCTGAAGTTAAAATTTGTAGATTTTAACTATTTTGTATATCATTTAGTACAATGATCTATAAAAGGGGTCCATACATTTAACAGATTCTGTTACAGTAGTAATGACGGAATCTATATGGTTGTATGGACAATTTCGAGTTAGTTCCAACAAGCAGAATGCCTAAATATAAGGTTAGGAGTCTAACAGAGAATTTATGGATTGCAGTACCATAAGGAAATGACTATTACTTTCTAATTTGATTTTCGAAGAAAAATATCACCGAATCTAATGTAAATTTAGATTTTCAGAATTGATGTAGGAAGCTCTATACAGTTTAGAAATATATATGTATTATTACATTAAAAGAAGAACCTAAATTCAAAAATAGTAAGATAGAAACACAGTCAACACATAAAAGGAGTCCACCATTTTCAAACAGAAGTCTAAATTAAAAATTGGAAATACAGTTAAGGATTCCGGTTATGAAAACATGTGACACAACTATACATAAGATAGTTGCATAAATCAACTGAAAATTTCTTAAGTATAGTTGAGAAAAAATAATTTATTACAATAATATTCTGATTTAGAGAACTATTATATAATTCTGTCCTAAATAAAAGTTACTTTACTCAAAATAGAATATTAGGAAAACAACAGAAATACTTATTATGAAAGCATATCAAATTTCTGTTATATTGAATATTAGGGAACACAATGGAAAGATTTATTAGGACATCATATCTAATTTATGTATATTGGCTATAACAGAAATTTACATATTCATAACTTATAATGGCATAATGATAGCGATACTGTGGGTATAGAAAACCATGTACAAATTTTATGCATTATGAACAAAAAATTGATATACCTATGTATGCAGATAACGATTGACTATCATATATATAGGGCATAAAATAAAGAATTTTAACAAATTTGTATGTATCCATGTATAATTATCTATATTGTATAGCTGGTATATTTTACAGCTGTTGTACTAACCAGAAAGCAAACGACATTGAAATAGTTGATGCGAATTATTGCTTGAGAGACTGATATAAACAGAATCAGAACCATTATACCAGAGAACTATGTATTTAGTATTGACAAAAAAAAGGGACCATTGCAAATAATACAAAATTTATAATTTTAAAGACTTAAATCATGTGTTCCTCATAACGAAAGTATAAACCATTAAGTGTACCTAGTATAACTACTATTCCAATTGACGAAGTAAATTCTGCATCTATAGGAGTGTACAGAATTATCAGTAAATTAAAAACAATGGGAATGATATACAATTTAGTTTTATTACAATGACATATTTTTGAATTGAAAATTAATATTGTCAAAACCCAACCCCTAATGTGCTGGGGAAACGATGCTCAGTGTAGTCCTTGTTCCAAAATTAAAACTTTGAATGAAAAGAAGAACATGAAAGGTAACTTTCATATAAATCTCCATTACCAGAATTCCGAATCAAATTCGGTAGATAAATACCAACTTGTAGGGATAGAACATAAATCGTTCAGCAATATCGTAAATCCCAAAGTAAGAGTCAAAATGCAGATTCTATAGGTAGTCTATAACTGGGTAATAGGATTACCTGCACTCAAAAGAAAGCGAGAAATTAGATAAAATAAACGTATGAGGAATATGAACAGAAGCATAACAAAAAAACTATCAAAAAATCGAGGGGGAAATTCGTTAATATCTTAATGGTATGAATTCCTGAAGCCCCTGTAAAATTTGACTAAGCACAAACAATAAATTGGTATGAGAACCTGAAATGATAAGTATGG
The DNA here is from genome assembly GCA_034641835.2 of Pinus albicaulis. Lineage (NCBI taxonomy): Eukaryota > Viridiplantae > Streptophyta > Pinopsida > Pinales > Pinaceae > Pinus > Pinus albicaulis. The sequence continues at coordinate 1,790,784,825 of CM076578.1, read as the reverse complement.
GGTTTACCTTTCTACTGAAATAAAAACTGGGGAAAATGGTATATATCGATAGAAATAGAAATTGGATTTACCTAGCTATCAAGATAGCATAAATCTATACTGCATAAGAATTTAATTTAAATCTATATATTGAAAATCTAAAAATTGCTAAACCGGTTTGGAAATGTTGTATTAAAACTTACCAAAGGATTTATATGCCAAATAATGTGAATACAACGTAGAGGTAATGTCGCAAGTAGTACAATTACAAGAATGACAGGAAGAGCTGTAAATTAAAGGAGGAGGGGCTCCTCTCTCTGTTTAATGTAGACTCTGATGATGCACACAGTAAAATAGAAAAAAAATTTAAGACATGTATTCACATAGAGATATAGTAAGTTAACGTAGAAATTCTGAGACGTATGATTTAACCACTAAGTTTAGAAAACAACAGAGCATACACGTTGCTTACCTTCCATCGAATTCTTGAAATGAATTGGGAAATTCATGTTGTAGGGAATCGGTGAAACACAAGTGAGGATTCTACTGCCCATAAAACTAAGAGACGCGCTATGGCTCTCTGGATGGAATGAAAAGAATAAACTATATTGTTGATTTCACCTTTTAAACCAGAAAATGTCATAAAACCCTAATGTTTCTCAACCCTACAAGGGTCAAAGGATTAAGGTCCTCACTGGGATCACTGTGTAGAGACGTCAAATCGAAGCCATGACGTGATACAATACCAAAGGAATCATGTCAATTACAGGAAAAAAATTATTAGTTCGGATGGTAAAGTAATGGAAACGTATTCCCCAAGAAAATTCACTGGGATCAAGAATTGTGGTTGTGAGCTGGCCTCATTAATACTTACCAAAAAACATGAAGGATAGTTAGGTGCAACTCTAATTGCGTTAGGTCATAATAAATTAATGATATGAGATTGGTTAGAAAGACTGTACATTCGATTCTATTCTCATGTTATTTATTCCAAGTTAATTTAATAGGGTTAAAGGAATAATATTTAATAAAAAGTATATGTTTATATGGGAGTTAAAAAGAGTATTCCGGAAACCTTATTCCTATGTAAATTTTATGACGTTGGTTACTAAAGGAGAAATAGAATCTCAAAAGCCTTGGTATTAAAATATGCACAAGAATTAAAGTTAAGATGTGAGATATAATAATTGCATTAAAATTGTGTAGGTTGGTGACGTATATTATCAAGGAAACCCTTTTGTGATGTGTGGATTCTATAAAGGGGATTTAGTTATAAGAAGAATATGATAAATATATATATATATATATATATATAATGCCTCTTTATCTCATATATATATATATATATATATATATATATATATATATATAATGCCTCTTTATCTCATATATATATATATATATATATATATATATATATATATGTTACGAAGGGTAAAACTTAATAGAATGAGGTCAGTTAAGAGGCCAAAGATAATATAAAGGTTTAAGGGAGTTGACCCGTAAATAAGTCTTACAATATAAAGAAAAGGAAATATATATTTTGGTTGGTGATGAAACCTTATATATATAATTACATAATTATTATCAAAAGAAGAAATCATAACAATGAGGTGAAAGAGGTAATCTCAAGAGCACTGTCATCAGTAGTGAACTAATTACTAAAATTCAAGGAGAGGAATAAATTATTTTAGTATGGATGTCAGAGTCTCGTCGATTTGTGATGATGATTAAAATGTGGAAATAGAATGTCATCAACTTGGGACGAATACTTATAAAAATTAGTAGAAAAAAATAAAAAAATTTGTAAGTAAGAGGCATTACAGTGAAATTGACCCAAAAATTAAAATGGATTCTTTGAAATGGTGTGATGAACCAAAAGGATATCATATTTCCCAACCCAACAACCACAAAGATGAAGTGGAATAATTTCATGGTCAAGAGCAACTTACTACCATTATCAAGTGGAGTACCCTATTTTCCCAATTTCCATAGCCATTGTTGGTCTGTACCTCTATATTTTTTAACATGCTTGACGAGGATAACATATGCTTGATCTATAATTTAATCCTTCCGATGAATCCCTCTGAGTATGTTCAAAAAACCCTGAGAAGGAGTGGTTCGGTCTCTTCATGTTCAACGAGTCAATCATTGTTTGATGTTTTAAAGAGTCCATTGGGGGTAAAGCTCAACATGTTTTTCATGTTTAGATAGTTTGAAAAAGAGGTGAAAAATAAAATTCCAAACGTTCATTTTCATAGGTAATCCCTTATGTCTGAAAAGGCAGAAAATGATACTAAAGAGAACCTATTAGCCATGGTTGACTAAGGTATTAGTTTTTTGTAAATAGTCTATCTCATTCCGGAAAAGGGTTAAAATTATACTAAGTAGATGTATTTTCATTTACTTTAATGAGTTCGAAAAGGCAAGTGCTCGACAATATTTTCATATTTTGGGAGTATAAAAATATTTGAAAGAGGACTCTGGGGGGTTCCTTTTTCATGATTTTACAAAGACCAAAAAATATATAACATTATGCTCTTCAGTCAAAATGATATGTTCAAAACATGACAAAATACGTCAAACAACTGTCGACCTACTCAGAACATCAACAAAGGATTAAAATACCTGTTTCATGCTAAAAATTAATGATAACTAGGTCAAAATGTTAACTATGAATAAAATAATGGAAATAATGACCTTTAGTAGTCAAAATGACAATTCATTTTTACCATTTCACCTTTGCCTTATGTTGTTAGAGCTCTGGTTACCTTTTTCCCTCGATCTTCTGCAGGTGATTGCGATCAATCTGGAGGACCATTTGAAGAGTCGTCACTTCTAGGTAGGATCTAAACCCTTTCTCTTTCATTTTGTGGTGGAATTTTGTGATTTAATTCATATTTTTAGGTTTTTGAGGGCCTAGGTCTCAAATACTTCATGCTGGGATCAACACACCCTCCTAATGTCGAAATGAGAGTTGATGGTGGTTGAAATACAGTAGGGGTATGGTTGCAATGTGTTGTCTCCCCATAAGGGGGTGCTTTGGGCATAATTCTTCAAGTGTGTTATGCTAGTTCCCTTATAAATTAGTTTTTGTATGGAATGAATCCTAATGTGTCTCCTTGTGATGTTTCAGGGCTTCATTGATACAAAATGGCCTTAATATGGAGGTAAAGAGAACATGAAGAACATGATATGAATGCAGCAAATGACTCTGCAACCATCAAGGAACTAATAAATTGTGGTTTACCGAAATTCTTCTAACTTCCTGGTATGAGGTAACAGATGGATCTACTAGAATATCTTGTACATTCATGGGATGCTCAAGCTCAAGAATTCAAACTAGGAGTACAGATGCTCAAGATAAAGGTAGATGATATATATTTTTTAACTGGTTTGTCTATGAGAGGTTCCCCATCTCCTTTCCAGGTTGGATAAGGGGTCGAGAGATAACCAAGGACTATATTTTCCCTCATTGCATGCCTCAAGCCCAGCCAACTAGGGATGGGAAAATCAACATAAAATATGTGATTTGATTGCCTTTAAGAATGATATTATTCATTATTTCCAGATTGGCAGGCATATATACACTTCATGTAGCCAATAGGTCATACATGAAATATTCCCTAGAATGTATAGAGCCAATAGTTTTCAACTCGAGTGAGGGAGTTTTGGTAAACATGAAAGAGAAGCTGACTAAAGAAAGAGATGGATGATTAATTTTTTTTTGCTATGGTTCGATCTTGATATACTTTTCTTTAGAGAGGATTCCATTGTTACAAATTTAGCATATCGCACTCGATCCTATTGATATGAGAGTTCCACGAATGAGGAGGTGGATAGATATTATTTTTCGATATGCAGGTCCTATCAGTATTTAGTTTCAGATCAACCATATTCAAATGGTTGCGCAGGATGTTCATTATGATAGACAATTATCCATATGGAAGGATGGACTTCCATGGTGACCCTGAGATCGAGATTTTTGAGGGAGGGAAATGCGTTGCTATGGGTAAGTTATTTCAACCATTTTTTATTTTAAGTATTACAATTATTTATTTATTTAATGTATCTAAGAGTAAACTATTGATTTTTCATACGTATATTGGGCTCATTCAACCTATGGGTGCCTCATATCTCCAGCATGTGGGAGACCCACAACAAGCAGTAGCACCAGTACAGGTCGTTGCAGTAGGACAATATGTATTATAGGATATAAATGTAGTCAAGACGCTAGTAGAGGTGGAGCGCCACATAGAGGGGTTGACACATGGCATATATGAGACCATGGTCAACCAACTTACTATGTGACTTCAACAACACACTATTGGAGTGCCAAGCCATATTGGTCGAGTATTGCAGAAGATAGAACATGCAGTGGAATTTTATCATGAGCACTATTATTAGTCTACTAGGAGGATTATATCCATATTTGCATGTAGTTTTTGATACGATAGGTCATGTGGCCATATGTGTGTTGGACACAAATTTTGTAAAACAAAACCTTTTTATATAAAAATATCTTTAGTGTTTCTTATGTTTCTATTATCACTTTCAATGGATGTGATGTGTATTGAAATTTATTTACATATGTTGCAAATGTATATATAAAACATGATTAGCTAGCGCATTTGTCAATGTGTTTAGATTTATAGAAATATGTTGAAATTGGATGAAATCAAAGTGACTTTATAGAAGGTGAACCCTTAAGAACATGCGAAGTATAGTTGGAATTCTAACCGAATAGATGTTATTCAATTGTAGTACTATAAGCTGTGAGTCAAGTTTGATGATTAAATGTTAGATACCATGTGAAATAACATTACACAATAGATCGACCACTACCTTATACTCAACGATGTTATTGGTAGAGTGACCGATACAAATCCCTTATAGACTCACTAACTCGCCATTTGGATTAAAGATAAACCACGTTGCAGAAGATAGGTTCTGAGTAATACGACTAGTTCCATCAACATAACCAACATATAAAAGGATGTCAACATATTCAAAACAAACATAAAGTGGATCAACAAAAATCATGGGAAACTCTTAAGAGATATACTGCAAACACACTCAAAAAACCTGTATATAGTATGTACACAATTTACTATGTAAAGAATCAAGCATAGTATTTTTTAAGGTATAACCCATTTCTAGGCTGAGATAGTGGAACTCCATGAAAATCAACTAGCTCATAGGCCCCTTTAGCAAGAAATTTTTTTACAATATATTGACGTAGCCACATGGTTTGGAACTTTCCCGTCCTTAGTATATCATACTCTTCGCGTATAGAAGGAAAATATATCCTTTAGAGAAGAAACAAGGCTTGAAACTTTTGTCATATTGTGCCTTGACACATTTATTATAGGCATCATTAGCCATGGTGACATCTCGTCGAGTCTCATCTAAGTGCGTCATATGTAAGAGACATTCCTATTCTACGGAAGTAGTAGGAAGAAGTTATACAACAATTTTTAGTGATGGGATCTCACATTCAATTATAAGGATTGCTTCCATATCGTAAACCAGTTGGAATGGAGTAAAGCTCGTAGTAGTCCTAACGTATTTTTAGTATGCCCACAAGGAAAAATAAATAATCAAATTCCAGTCTAATCGATGGACCCCTATCATAAATTGAAGCATCATTTTGAGAACTTAATTAATTACCTCAACTTGTCCATTAGCTTGAGGGTAGTAGGGAGTCTAGCTTTCATGAGAGAGTTTCATCTTGGAAGTTAGTTCAGACATCATGTGATTTTGAAAGTGTTTTCCATGGTCTGTAACTATGGCTTACAGAACTCGAAATCGCGCGACGACATGCTTAAAGAATAAATATGCAACTGTATCACTAATATTGTTAAAGTAATATAGAAAAGTAAAATATTGTTGCGATGATATAACCATGCCCCTTGTCGAGTGAGGATTACATGTCATGAAATCGATACCCCATTTTGAAAAAGGACCTATAATGATAATAAGATGCAAAGAAGTGGGAAGACCACGGGTCTTATGGTCGTAAATCTAGTAGGTGTGACACTTTTGAACAACAATAATGCAATCATGACATATGGTGGGCCAAAAGTAACCATCACGTAGGATATTTTGTGTGGTCACACAAACAAAAAAATAACTACCACATGCCCTTGAGTGGAATTTATTGAGGACTTTCTTGACCTCCTCATGGGTGAGGCACCTTCAGAAAACCGTATCGATACCACAGTGATAAAAAAATGTCACCAATTATGATATAATTCTTGGCTTGGCATTGAATACATCATTGTTTGGAGAAATAGGTATCAGACAAAAAGTTATGGGCTTGGAGATATCGATTAATGTCTCGTTACTATGGGTCAGATGATGAAATGAGAAACAAAATTTTTTTTAGAATGGAATTTTCATACGTCAAATCAGAATCAGCGGTGGGAAGGTTGTAGATAAGATTAAAAAAAAAACCAACGATTTCATGGGCTTGGACCTGATAAATTCCAAATCAAACTCCTGTAAGATGATGATCCATTTCGAGTATTCCCCCCTAAAAATTTACATGACAAGATATATGTCATAGTGTTTCATTATGAAATAACCATATTTTTCTGGAGCAAGATATAATGGAAAAATCTTTGGATGGCTTGAAAAACTACCAAAGTTAACTTTTCTACATAGGTGTACTTTATTTTTATATCATTAAGATTCTGAATCAAATAATATATCAAGTTTATAGTCCCTACATCATCTTCCTCAACCAATACCATTTCTATGGTAGTAACTACAACAATGAGATACAAGAAATAATCACGCTGGTAATCAGGGGGATATAATAGATTTTCTCGAACCAGTAATCTTTCAAGGCATCGAACACTTGTTGAGAAGTGTTTTCTCAATGGAAGGGAACCCTTTTCTTAAAAAGGAAAGATAATCATTTGGTCATCTTGGCATAATTAGGGACAAACCTCCGTAGAAAGTTATCCTTCCCTTGGAGTCGTTGAAGCTGAAGGAGGGAAGAAGGAGTAGGAAAATCAATGATAAACTAAACTTTCAAGGGATCGATACAAATTCCTTGTTCTGAAACAAAATAACGAAGAAGTGGAATATAAATAACACTAAACACACATTTTTTAGGATTAAATCAAATGTTTTAATGTCTACATCGTAAAAAGATGGCCCTAAGATGCATTAGGTGATGAATCAGATGTATAGAGTGAGCAAATATATCATTGAAATAAGGTTGTAGGATATGTTTGATGTCATAGAATGCATAATGCATCCACCTCTGAAATGTGTCTTCAATATTCTTTAAGCCAAAAGGATTTTTCGGTATGCTAATGTACCCCAAGGACAAATGAATGCAGTTTTAGGTTGATTTTCCAGGAGAATCTTGATTTCATTAGAGCTAAAGAAACCATCCATAAATGAATATATCTCACAAATGGCCCAATAATTAACAATCTGGTCGATAAACGGGGCTGGGTAATTTCCCTTTGGAAAAGCACGATTTATATCCAGATAGCCAACACATACATGAATTTTTCCCTATTTATTCATGACAGGAACCATATTTGACACCCAATCGGTCAAAGGAACTGAGTATATGAAACCAACACATAGAATTTTTTCAACTTCAAGATTAATTGTGGAAAATGTTTTTTGGTGCACTGGATGAAGGCACTTCTAGATTGGTTAGCATAAGGATAAGTTTTAATTTCATGCACCACTATATTTGGATCGATACCTAGCATTTCCTCATAAGAACAGGGAAATACATCCCTGAACTCCTGAAATAGGGATTTATAGGTATCAATATCATCTGGAGAGAAGAACACACCAATTTGTATATTTTCAATGACACTCGATTTAACTGAGATATTGAGAGTGATTGTCTCTTCAATATTTGACAGGTTGTTTTTGGAATCGACTTCATGAATGGAAATAGACTTCGTAGAAATCTCAATGATATTGGGTCAATATAGGTCACTCATATTATGCTCAACGAAACCTGGTAAGTAGGAAAGATGATGATGATCATCCCACAACACATCATTTGACATCATGATTACCATTATGATCTCATCGGTAGGGAATGTGCGAAAGAAAGGATCAGAAGACATGCCAAAATCCAATGAATTATCAACCCAATTGATCGAAGAGGAAAGATAGGAATGCGTCACAAAGCTGAATAAATGGCTTCGTAATCAAGCTCGATAGGGTTAAGTGACATTCAGTCACCAAAAATATCAATGTTAGTTTCATCTGGTACAACCCAAGGATCTTTTGGAATGGTAGAAGAGGATACCATATTGATATAGGCAATCGAAGGAGAGTTATCCGGAAGTGAATGGGGAGGAATCGAAAAGGTTTCCATGAGAGAGGGATCCTCAAGCAGTCCAACCCTCACATGCTGGTAAAGGTGTAAAGTTTCCTCTATAGGAGGGACACTTATTGTAACTTGAGAACTAGAGGAAAAGAAGGTGATTTGATCGATGGCAACAATCTCGCCTTTATGGGGAAAGTCGATCATTCATAAATAAGTTGAAACAAAAACATCCATGGAGTAAACCCACGTACGACCCAATAGAATATTATAGTATAGCTTCTCGCCAATAACTTTAACTTCAATGGATACAGATTTACCTCCTAATTCTACTTGCAAGGAGTTTAAACACTGCAAGAAAAAAAAACACTGGTGAGGGGTGAAAAATGTCACCATAAGCTCATTGGTGAGGGTCAAAAGAGCCTTCGTCACCAAAAACTAAACGTCAAAGGTGGAATTGCCGAAAGTATAGGTGTTATGGTGACATTCAAGGTCCGTCACCAATAATGATTTATAATGACAGATAGTGACTGTCACCATTTCATATGAGATATGATGACGGACAATAGCCTCCATCACCAAAAAACTGAACGTCACCAAAGGTGGCGTCATCGAAAGTATGCATTGTGGTGACATTCAAGGTCCATCACGAATATTGATTATAATGAGGGATAGTGACCATCACCATTTCATATGAACAACAACGATTTTTTGTGATGGACCTTTCATGGACATCACTATTGGTACATATATATGGCGACGTTCGTTGACCGTCACCATTTCATATTTGGTGAGGGTAAAAAAATGTCATTATAAGTTCATTGCTGACATCAAGGTCCGTCACAAATAATGACTATAATGACAAAAAGTGACCCTCACCATTTCATATCAACAACAATGATTTATGGTGACGAGCCTTTCATGGTCATGAATATTGATGCATATATATGGTGGCGTTCGTTGACCGTCACCATTTCATATTTTGGTGAGGGTCGAAAAATATCACCATAAGCTCATTGGTGATGGTAAAAAGAGCATCCATCATCAAAAACTGATCGACACCTTTCCCTATGAATATCAGGGCACGATGGAATCAAATCACCAACTTCGTGTTTGTAAAGTAGGTGCTTTTCCATTGAGCTAGCACCCTTTAAAGAATTAGAATTTTAAAAATTATATCTTGAAACCTTTATATATTGTAAATTCTACAACTTTCAATAAATTAAAGTCTCGACAATATTTTACTAAACAAGAAAAACATCTATGTTTCTTTTGCCATGCCTAAAAACCATGGAGATCCATGTCGAGAGTCAAATATGATCTGTGCCTACTACTCAAGAACACAGTTCTTATTAACCATTCTTACCTTACAGAAACCAAAGAGACAACACAACATCAGAATAAACAAACTTCCCTATCGATATATAATCATAACTTAGCTAAGAAGTCTAAAAGATTTTATTAATTAATAAACTTTGTATTTGGAAATCATATTTCTTCAGATTTAAAAATAGACTACATTGTATAATACTTCTTCTATTTATTCTGGAAATTATATCATAACATATGTCACACAGTAGCAATTGTGGTACATAAAGTAAAAAGACAAATTTTCTCAAGAAAAGAGATTTAGAAAAGAGATTTGAAAACTATATGTTTGTCATCAAATCTTTAATTAGTTCAACATAAAACTAGTTGGAGTTTGAAAAATTAATATCATTCATAGGAAAAGAATAGGACAATGGCCAGAGTAGCTCAAATGGTCCAAACTACCATATCTCAACCATTTTGAACAATATTTAATCAATCCCTGCAAGACTCAGTGAATTTGAACAAATCGTATAAGACTCAACCAGGTTGATTGAATCATGCAATGCTTTGGTAAGTTCAGCCTGAAACTTGACCATCTTATTTGAAGCACCAAAAAAAACAACAAAAAAAAATGAAAAAAACATGTTCTGGTAGATATTTCAGTTGATTCCTTCCATTGGGAAAGAAAAATGTTGAAAGGATTGTCCATCCAAAATGAAATTAGTCCATTAAAATTCCAGGCACTCTAAATGACAAGTTTTAGGTTTTTAAATCATATAGCAAAAAAAATATTTGTAGTGAAAGAGTAGCCAAGCTTATCCATTCACTTTCTTCACCTACGATTTTCACACAAATTAGAGGTCGTTGGCGAGACTTTTGGAATTTTTGGGTATCTTGATAGAAAAATATTTCAAATATTGTAAACAATTATCAAAATTGTGAAAAAATGGCTTTTCTTGAAAAATGCAATTTTGGTAAGAATCCCATGATTTAGAAAATAAAACATATAAAATACCAACAACCACTAGCATTAGGAGGAGCAATAGGAGTGTTTTCTAGTAGGGAACATAAATGATATCAAGAGAATCAGAAATGACATTTGCACTTTCTTTTTTATGAACCAAATGCAAAAAAGGAAAACACTAGAACCACCAATTTCAACCCTTCACTTTTTATTTTCCCTTTTTTTGCAGCTTTTGATTTTCTTCCTCTTTTTTCTTTTGCAGCTTCAATAGAATATAAACTATAGGAATCTATAGGAACAGGTAGAAATTCTCCTACATTTGTTCCTATCATTGAGCCAAATGATATTTTGGACAGTTTATGCCCCCACTAACAGATTTGTTGCAAAAATTGTATTGTATATCTCCCTTCTCTAGTGGTGCTCTTGCCAACATTAAAAAGAAAATCAATCAATAGAAAACTCTGCAAATCCAAAGTGTAATATTTCTACTCAAAATCGAAAATAACTTGGCACAATATATCATCCAAAATGAGAAATTTTCTCTCCCATTTGGAATTTATATTTGACACCTATGAGTTTCTCCAACTACCTGCGAGTTGGACTCTTAGGCAGGTAAATTTCCCATAAGTTATTTTGGGGGTAGGATTTGACCTACAATTACTTGCAGGACTCACTCGCTCTTGAGTATGACTTGATGGAAGAGATTTGGCCTCACGACCAAGTTAACTCATCTCCGCAGTAAGGCCAACCAAAGTTTAATTCCAACAATGTCCTTAATAATTTATTGCTTGAAAAATTTGTTCTTTTGATATGAATTAGCACATAAGTCTGGCGTAGGAAACATTTTCTCTTTTGGATGAAGATTGTTACTAGACCACTGTTTTTTTGGCAACAAATTTCTTCATAATATTCTAGACACTTATCTTCGGTGGACTCCTAAATACTAGGCATAAAATAACAAATATAAGTTTCAAACAGGAATAAGGTCAAAATAAAGCATGATAGGATTTATTATCTTCTTACCTTTGCTAATGAACAAGAAAATGACTCCAAATGTGTAGAAATTTTTAATACAATTATATATTACCGGAATCTCCTGATCTAACAATTATATCCACTGTTAAATACAGAATCCTTCTACTTAATTCTTTGCGGAAATTTAATTTCCAATTACAAACACATGAAGAAAAATCAATTTCACATAACACATATGTTTTTATGGGGAAATATTAATGCTAAAAACCCCAACTATCATATATTATGTATATCATGGATCATGAAACAATATCATAAAAAAATCTACTCCAAGAGCTCTCAGTAAAATATACAATCATCTCACACTGTCATACAAAAATTGGCATAAACATGAATCGATTTACTGCCTCTTGGCAGCCTGCCTCCACTGCGCAATCCCTACTGACGAAGATCCCTGAATGAATTCAATTTTTCATTTCTTTGACTACGCAATCCTCATTGGCATCTCCAATGTGTGTGTAGTTGCATTGAATGCACCACTATAGTCACAACTGATAGTCAAACAGGCTCTTTCACCAATCTCTCAACTGGGTCTCCACTGGATCGGACATGCATGTAGTTAAAAATAGTATTTATTTAGTTGCATGTGAGACCACTGCTTGTGAATTAATTAAATAATTAATTCACTGATCTCTCAGTAGTGTATCTTTAGTTGCAACCAGTTACAACTAGCACAACTGAGTTTAAATCACTTAACTGAGTTAAACTAAATAACAAATCACATAACTACACATCCAACTCTGTTACAACTTTGTATCACTCAGTTACAACGAAGTCCACTCTGCATGTCCCACAAACCAACCTTAGAACTTGTAATTCCTTCAGTGAGCTGGATTTCCACATCAGTTAACTAAAATCAAGTGATTCAAGAGAATAGATTATTATTTATTGTCTAATTATTATTAAGGGCTAATAATAATTGACATCTGATGTATTTTTAGACATGCGATATATAAATAGACTTTGCCCATGCATCTAAAAATAGAATCTCATCTATAAATAGGATTTCATCAACCATATATAAATAGACTCCTGCTATAAATAGAATATGCTGACCATTCTAAAAATAGACATACACCTAAAAATAGCCTATGGGCTCCACCTAGTGTAGGTGCTTATTTTTCACTAGGATCATCATCTTATTGAATCTCAACACTCCCTCTCAATAATAAGGGATTATCCTTCACCCTGATCCTGTCTCTATCGTATTCGAGTTTTCTCCTGGTGAGTGCTTTCGTCAGAATATTTGCATCCTGATCTTCCATAGGAATGTACTGAAGCAACATGATCTTCTGCTGCACACAATCTTTGATATGATGATACCAGATATCTCTATACTTAGATATATCATGAAACACAGGATTAATCGAGAGTTTAATGCAACTCTGATTATCACAATGAATCACTGTAGGATCTAAATGAGAATCGAAGAAACCGAACAAGATTTTCCTCATCCAGATAGCCCCACATGCATCTTGAATTGCTGCCATGTATTCCGCTTCCATTGAGCTGAGTGCCATGAATATCTATTTCCTGCTATACCAAGAAACAATTGTAGATCCGATATTGAAAACCCCTCATGATGTGCTCTTTCTTTCCATTGGGCTGCTTGCCCAATCTGCATCCGTGAAGCCATGAAACTTCACCTTATCCATCTGTTTGTACCATAAGACATACTTAGATGTGCCCCTGAGATATCTTAGGACATGATTTCCCGCCTTCCAAAAGAGCTTGGTAGGCTTAACCATCGCTTGACTAAGCTGGTTTACCACATAGCAAATGTACAGTCTTGTATTAACTAAATACATGAGAAAAACCACCAACTATCAATAGATAGTAGCATCCACTACCTCTCTAGATGTAGCGTCCTCTGTCCTCCAGTTTCCTGGAAGAGGAGTATCCATGGGTTTGTAGCCCTCCATGTGAAAATTACCGAGTATCTCCCTTGCATACTTGCCTTGAGACACAAATAGTTCACCTTCTCACTGCCATATTTCCAATCCAATGAGATAGTAAAGGAGGCCCATATCCTTCATCTCGAACTCCTTCGCAAGGTCCTCATTGCATGAGTGCATCAGCTGATCATCACCAGTTAGTATTAAATCATCAACATCAAGAAAAATGATTAAAATCTTACCCTCCACCACAATCTAGTATAGGTTTGCATCTGCCTCACTGTTGGTGAAGCCAAGTCTAGTGAAATAGCTTTCGATCCGAGTGTAACAAGCACAGGGTGCTTTCTTCAACCCATACAACACTCTTTTGAGTTTGCACACATGCAACGCGCTGTTGAAGATCTAAAATCCTTCAGGTTTCTCAATGTACACTTCTTCCTCAATGATCCATTTAAGGAACGCAGTCTTCACATCCATCTGATGAATGTGCCAACCCATCTGTGCTGAGAGAGCAAGGATGGTCCTTATGGAAGAATACCGTGTGATAGGTGCAAATATTTCTTCATAATAAATTCCCTCAATCTGTGAGAAGCCCCGGGCCACAAATCTTGCCTTATACTTCTCAACACTCCCATCAACAACTTGCTTTACGTTGTAGATCCATCTTGAACCTACCACTGATTTATCAACCGACCTTGGAAAAATTTCGCAAGCATTGTTTTTGAAAATGGAGTCATACTCCTCCACCATTGCATCTACCCATGTGGGCTCCTGCACTGCTTCCTGAAAGGAAGATGGCTCAGTCACAATACATTTTCCCATGAGAGCCATGTATCCAGTGAAGTGGTCATGCGACTGTCTCTGTCTGCGCTATGAAGTAGGGACTCCTACTTTCTGCGCCACATCAAGCTTCAATCTCTCAGTTTCTGTGGTATGCCTTCTGCCAGTTCTGATGTTTGGCTCTATGTGAGTGGACTCCTCCACTCCATGAACCTCCTCCTGTGGATGATCCACATCTAGAGACTCATCTTTGGGAACAAGTAGTTCCTCCTCTGCATGCAAGTCTAGCTCCCTCTCAAGCGACAAGCTCATGGATTTCTCCTCATTGAATTTTATATCCCATCGCACTACAATCATTCAACTGTTTGTAAAATACACACGGTAATAATGGGGTGTTTCTGTATACCCCAAAAACATCCCAACTTTAGTAGTCGACTTCAGCTTCTTCCTAGCGTTCTTGGTTACATGCACATAAATAGATGAGCCAAAAATATTAAAGTGAGAAACATCCAGTTTCTTACTAGTAAAATCTTCTTCAAGTGTACTCATGCCAAGTACTCTATGATTACAATGGCTTTTCACATAAACCATAGTGTTGCATGCTTCTGCCCACAAGTGCATTGGTAGGCCCTGATCATGCAGCATAGCTCGTGCAGCACCCATGATCATTCTATTTTTCCTGTGCGCGACCCCATTCTACTATGGGTTATGAGGCGCTATGAGTTCTCTTCGAATTCCTTATTTGCTACATAAGTCTTTGAACTCATTCGAGATATATTCACCACCATTATCGATTCGTAGAGCCTTCACTTGCTTCCCCAACTCTTTCTCCACCAATTCTATAAACTCACAGAACTTTGAGAATTTTTGATCTTTCTTCTACATGAAGAAGATCCAGCATCTACGAGAATATTCATCAACAAAAATAACATAATACCTGGGTTTTTTTGTTGAAGAAACTGAGAATGGCCCACACACATCTATGTGAACTCTCTCCAGGATCACCGAAGCATGGTTCTCCTTTTCATGAAAGGTGGTCTTCACAAAATAACCCATAGTACATCCCTTGCACTGATCTATCTGCACAAGTTTACCCTTGATAAGTCCAATAGAAATATACTGCAAAATCTTCAGGGCGCCAAGGTGAAGATGGCCCAATCGCTTGTGCCATAATTCGCCCTCATCCTGACTCACCACTTCTTCTTCTTTGCCCACCATTGTAGCACAGCCATCTACCTCCAACTTGTAGAGATTATTGACTCTAATCCTTATCTTCTTGGTTTGACCCATTGTTTAATGTCGCAAGAAAGTTTTTCCATCGCTGAAAACAACGTCATAAAACATGCATAATATCTTTCAACAGAAATGGTTTACTTGACTCCCTCTCAAAGGTAATGGTACCAATGTCGGTTGCACTATATCGTCCATCATCACCCATCTTTATATGCATTTGGAGATCTTTCTCCGCCAAGTCACTGAAAATCTCCTTATCTCCCGTCATGTGGAAGGAAGCACTACTATCAAGATACCACACCGATCCCATTGCACTTGAAACCAAGCATGCGATCAAAGAGAAATCAAGTTCAAATTGCGAGGCAAGGGCCTCACTAGCTGTGGCTCCAACAACCTTCTTGTTCTTCTTTTTCTGTGGGCATTTAGTGGCAATATGCCCATGTTCGTGACAGTGAAAACACTTCACCTTGGAAAAATACAGCTTCCTACCTTTAGCCTCAAATTTTGAGTGGAATCTATTCCCCTTCCCTTTCCTTGCTTTGGCAGCCAAAGCATAATTTTTTTCATCATCATGCTTTGATGAAGAGACATCCCTGACATTCCACTTGAACTCCTCCTGCACTACATCCGACCATAGTCATTCCCAATCCGGAAATTTTTCCCATCCGTTGACAAAGTCTTGATAATTGTGACAACACTTAGGAACTCCAAAGAGAGCGAAGCTCACCAAATCATCATCAGAAACCGTGATTCCCACACTCCCCAGTTCATCCCGACATTGGACAAACTTTGTGAGATACTTAGAAATATTGTCACCCTTTTCCATTTTGATTTTTCTGAGTTTACCCTTCAACACCAATTTCCTATGGTCACTGCTGCTTTGGAAAAGATCTGTCAAAGCCTTCCACATTGCAAATGGAGTGGCTTTCCCATGAAGGCTTGAGACAATATGGTTTCTCGCACCTTCCAATAGATTCCTTCTCGTCTTCACTACTTTCTTTTACCATGCGTCAAGTAATGCAACATCCGTCAAAGTGGGCTTAGGAACATCATTGTCGATGAATTCCTTCAAGCCATTATATTCAAGCACTGCCTCCATCCTATCCTTCCATGAAATGTAGTTCGAGCTTCCCTTGAGTGCATACTCTAACCGAAAACCATTGAAAGCCATTTCAATGTTTACTCAACTATTGCACCAAGAAATTCTTGCTGCAAATTCGAATTGTTTCCACCAACAAAACTAAGCTACTGCTTCAATATTGCAATATTCAATGCTCCGATACCATGTAGAAATTTTTAATACAATTATGTATTACCGGAATCTATTGATCTAAAAATTATATCCTCTGTTAAATACAAAATCCTTCTACTTAATTCTTTGCGGAAATTTAATTGCCAATTGCAAACACATGAAGAAAAATAAATTTCACATAACACAGATGTTTCTACCGGGAAATCCTAATGCTAAAAAACCTAACTATCATATATTATGTAATGGGTCATGAAACAATCTCATACATAATGCTACTCTAAGAGTTCTCAGTACAATATACAATCGTCTCACACTGTCATACAAAAATTGGCATAAACATGCACCAATTCACTGCCTCGTGACAACCTACCTCCACTGCGTAATCCCTGTTGATGAAGATCCCTGAATGAATTCGATCTTGCCTTGCCTTGACTGTGAAATCCTCATTGGCATCTCCAATGTGTGTGTAGTTGCATTGAATGCACCACTATAGTCACAACTAAAAGTCAAACAAGCCCTTTCACCTATCTCTCAACTAGGTCTCCACTGGATCTGACATGCATGTAGTTAACAGTAGTATTTAATTAGTTGCATGTGAGACCACTTCTTGTGAATTAATTACATAATTAAATCACTATTCTCTCACTAGTGTATCTTTAGTTACAACCAGTTACAACTAGCACAACTGATTTTAACTCACTTAACTGAGTTAAACTAAATGAAAACTCACATAACTACACATCCAACTCTGTTACAACTTTCTATCACTCAGTTGCAATGAATTCCACTCTGCATGTCCCACCAACCAACCTTAGAACTCGTAATTCCTTCAGTGAACTAGTTTTCCACATCAGTTAACTGAAATCAAGTGCTTCAAGACAATAGATTATTATTTATTGTCTAATTATTTTTAAGGGCTAATAATAATTACATCCGATCTATTTTTAGACATGCGATCTATAAATAGACTTCGCCCATGTATCTAAAAATAGAATCTCATCTATAAATAGAATTTTCTCAACCATCTATAAATAGACTCTCGCTATAAATAGAATATGATCACCATTCTAAAAATAGGCATACACCTAAAAATAGCCTACGTGCCCCACCTAGTGTAGGTGCTTAATTATCACTATGATCATCATCTTGTTGAATCTCAACAATGTGTTCCCTTGCTCCATCATAGAAGTGAAAATAGGGAAGAATCTTGAAATTTAAGCTTTTTCACATTGGGTTGTTTCCATCAAAATTGATTTTTAAAATACAATGTTAGGGTGCTCTGCAACTATCTTGCACAATTGCCACAAAAAAAATAATGCATATACAAAATGAATAGTTTTCAAAAGGTATTAGACAAATAAAAGCACAAGTACAACAAAAAATTAATCAATTTCATGCAAGATAAGTTTCCTCCACAAATAGTCCTATCAGGTTTTAGCGTTTTAACTCAGTTACAAAATTCTTTTAAGTAAATGATAAAATGGAACTCAATAGAAAGTAAAAGAAGGAAAATATTTTTGTGCAATATATCTTTCTAGAATTTAAGTAGTACTTAACCTTTCCACGATAACAAAAATATTGTGTAAAAGGCCACACAACTAGATACATTGTCACATTAATAATTGTATTTCTAATTCTAATTACGTCCCATGAATAATAATTTTAAATTTACACATTTAAAAGCTCTTACTTTCAAATATGGAAAACATCACTGATTGATTAATTTGAATTCCTTGAAAAAATGCATATGGAAGATCCAAATAGCTGAAGAGAAGAAAATTCTTCAGGATTTTGTGCATTTTCTGAAAAGAAGCATTACAAGATGAAAATATAAAAAATTCATTCTTTTTGTATCATAACTCCAGAATAGTTCCCAATCAATAATGAATTCCTGCAAAGAAGGTGAAATTTTGGCATTGGTATTTGTTTCCTTATAAAATTTTAGCAGTTATTAAGAAATTTATATGACATTGGTACAAAGCTTAGACCCCTACTCCACATATCAATTGCATTGAAATAACTACTTCATTCTAGTATTTAAGTGGACAGTCTGTTCAGATTTTGGTTGGTACGTTAGCCAACTGAGGTAACACCATGGAATTTATTGAATATATGTATCTTCCCATACCTTATATATGCAACATATTCAACCCAACTCATATCTTAAGTAAATACTATGAAAATTAATATTATATAAGATATATACCCTACTCTAGCAAGGAAATGGAGTGGCTTGAATTTTTACATCAGCCTAGAAGTGCCTAATTCATCAAGTTTTGTACCTTTGGAATTTGAATTTGGTTAAGTATTTACATAACAATTTGAGTTCTCTTCCAAATCTAGGTACTTGCCTGTGATTTCTAGCACGTATGCAAGCCTTGAAAGTATGAGAATATGCAAGAATAATCTGAAAGAATAAATACCCATTGCACTCTAAGGTCTCCCTTATGTGTATATGTTGTTCTATGTAAACAATAATGGCGTTCATAAAGGGATAACTTTCCCATGACAATCCAAATTACTGGTGGAGAGAAGAAACAACTATTAAGCTCAATTATGTAGAAACAAAGATCTCGATGAGTTAAAACTTAAAACTCAATCCATGGACCATTGAATTGTTAGACTCGACATTCAGTAATTTCAATAAGAATATATGAAGAAACATCTAACAATCAACTTTGCAAAATAGCTTTTTATACTTTACTAGAAATATATGAAGAATTATATAAACGTAATTCAATCTTTTGGTAAATCCATTCAATGTTTTATTTAGTGAAAATGAAGATCTAGTCTCAAATAGGATGTTTACAATAAGAACACAAATTTATGGATGAGAGACTCATTTTCTCCCCTAACAGTGATGAATATATGTCGCAATTCATGATTATTGGATTATATTGGTGGTGAAAATCCAATATTTTTTAATGCATGGCCTATAGTTTTGAATCATGAGATCTTCATTATAGGTTATCATTCTCACAAAAGAACTCACCGTTGTTGTACAAGGGTTTATGATACATGGAAAAAAATCTCTTGTTTGTAAGGCATCTATTATGAGCCTTAGAAGGAACATTTCCTGTTATGTTATTTCTAATAGGAGTTATCTTACTATAGGTTCCATGAAACAGAGGTGTACTAGGAGGGAGGCCATTGTGTACATTCTCGAGTATGATTTATACAAACCTATTCCAAAAATACCCACAAATGAGATCCAACTACTTGGTGTTATGCCCACTTCCTTAGATTGAATCGAGAATGATTGTTGGTATTGGTATGAAGGATGGAGTTTTATCTAAAATGCCTCAGCAATGCCATGATTGCTTCCAATTTCCCCATGAAGCCATGTTGATGGAAAAATTTTAGCGGGTTATTGGTGTGTGAGACAGTCAGTTATTTTTCGGGAACCCTATAGTGGAGTGACACATTTTTCTCCAGTGTATGGCCTAAATGTGAGGGTGATGAGCCATTTAATCCATGTTCCGAAACTTCTAGCAGCATATATGTAACTTCAGTGCATTCTCCCTATAAATGACATCCTCATAATTGTACTTGGAAATTGAGTCAACATAGTAACCACTTGCATTTATCGAAGTGGATAAGGGAATGTGTTACAAATTTTGTCCGTATTATGTTGAAAAGTAACCAAAGCATGGAAGGATCATCATCCCATTCAATTTTTGGAGTTCGGCAATATTGAAGAAGGTGAGCATGCGGAGGGAGATGTCGAAGGTGTATTTTCTTAACTTTGGTTATCTAGCAAGTTGTGGACATCCACAGTTAAGAAAAAATAGAAATTTGTTCATGGCCATGGCGTGATTTTTTCCTTAAAACTCTGAGCTTAAGAATGCAAACCTTGTCAAGAAATGAAAAAATAGTTGAGTGCAAACCCTGTCAAGAAATGAAGAAATAGCCATTTAAGTTCAGTTCACAGATAAAATAATTCATTTAAAGCTTTTTCTCTAACTTATTTTGTTCATTTTAAATCTCCCGCTCTAATTTTTATTTTCAATATCACTAAGGTATTTTAAATTTTCTCTACAATACTGAATTGAAATTGCAGAATTTTAATTTCAATAGCTCCCTATATATTTTTTCATTTTCTTTCCATTAGAATTCACCTCATTTATCAATTTGTTCGCATTGGCCCTAAATGATCTCTTCCCTGTAGGGCCTCTCCCCTGTTTACACATGAATTAGTAGTCCTAATCTGCCATTTCTTTTCAAAGTAATCAAGGTAGACATTGGTAGAGGCACTAGTACCTTGCAAAATACCCATTTTTACACTTTCGTTTGATGTTGCTAGGATGGTACGTCCTCTAAGTATTCAAAAGCATTGGCTTGCCAAAATGACCAAATTATGTCTTGTGACACAAAAGTTAAATGGAAATGCAGGAAAAACAAAGAAAGTATAATTGCATTAATGAGTTTGGCGCTCTAGGTAGGGAAGCTGCAACCACAACACCAACCTCATGTCAGACCTCACAAACACCATGAACAAGTCCATATGAAACAACAAGGAAATTTCAGTTTTTAGGTTTCATTCGTGTTGACGAAACACATCATAGAAAGACATTATTTCGATTTCCATTAAACGTTTCACAAACATTTCTTATTATAAAATCTAAATAACCCAATCCAAAAAGAAAATCCAAAGAAAAACTTTAAATTTTCATGCTTTAAATCAAATTTAGCATTCCTGTATTTTGAAAAAGGAAATTTCAGCAAAGCTTTCCAACAAAACAAGGATGCACACAAATTTTGAACAGTGAAAAATAAAATTAAGATAAGTTTGAATATATTCATTGGGCACGTTAGCCCCCATTGATTTCCACAATCGTCGGAGTGTTGCGAAGTAAGAAATGGAGCGTTAAATATTCGGGAATTTGTACTCTTTTGTTGAATCCAAAAGCAGGAAATCTCAAGCAAAATAATTTCCTTCCGAGCCATTGTTTCCTTGGTTTGTTGTGGATCAGTCTGTCTGGGAACAATCAAGAGTCAACATGGCACATTTTCACACACAATTAACTCACAGCTTTGAAAAAATTTAAACTAACATGTAACTTTGAACTCGATATCTAAGAAAGTGAACAGGTAAGTATTCTGAAGCTTTGAATTTCTCAAAAATAGTCTTTCAATTGATCTGATTACCCTAAAACTAACATTTGAAATGGAACTTTTAACTTCGTCATCTGAACGATTTATCTCCTCTCAAGTTTCCAAATTTTGAGCATCTTTAAAATTAGTTGTTATTTTATTCTAATCTAAATTCACCCACATTGTGGGTATGTTCCTGACTATAATGGTGTGGGACCTCAGATGAAGGGCACCTGTTTGAGCATTCCATTATACATAGCACGTGATGTGTCCATAACTTATATCCGTGAGAAGAGAATGTTGGAGTCATTTCTTATTATTTCTGGAACAAATGTATTCTATATTTTACGCATTCACATTAAATTAATCAAAGGAAATTACTCTTATAAAAAAAATATCCGTATTGTTATAACAAAATCCCATCTTCAGAAACGAAGCAACCATTCATATTTTTCTAAAATAATTCTTTCCAAGTCCTCAATCTGTGCATTTTTGTCTTTCAATGCAAGTTTTTCTTGAAAATCCTTGTTGCTAATTGAGAATAAATTTGACTCATTTCCCATTTATATTCTATTGATATTCTCAAGTAAGGTTAAATTTAAGCTTTTGTTTCAAGTGATCGATGTCTGTGTTTTCATACCTTTATTTTTATGTGAAAGACAATCCTGCTCTCCTTCCATTCAAATGTATTTCACATGATTTCTATATCTCAATGGTCTTGTCATGTGATCTCACTCAAAGAAAACAAATATGAAATTCAAAGCTTCCATTATAAAAATGGATAATGTGACAACTTTCAACCACTATACATATTTTCCCTACATGAGTATTTTATTATGGAAAATATCTTGCTACCAAATATGACTCAAATTAAGATCTGAAGTTCTTTCCAAACTGGAACCATTCAAAATACAAATGCATGGGTATTCTTCCAAACTGCGCATTCCCATCAAGTGCACTCCCAATATAATAACCCTGTTAAAGATGAGCTCCCTTGAATGAAAATGAAAAATTAAGCTACCTGCCATTGGAAAAACAAGGAGGATTAGTTTTCAGAGAATTAAGAGAAACTTTACATGCTTTAACACAAGTATAATGCATTAGTGACACACTGACAAGAATAATTCTTTATCAGATTAGTTGTTACACTCCATTTGTGAGTAAGACAACAACAATTTGGAAAAATACTACAGGTAATAGTGTCCTGGTCTTGTATTATCTTCAAACTTTAGCATGATTTCAAAATTTGAAATTCTTATTCTTGTATGAAAAGCATAAAAATAATACAGGTAAATCGATCAGTTAAGTACATTCTTAATTGCAACTGCATTCACTTCCCAGTTTTCTCAGCAAATCAATTTCGTAATAGGTCCATCTATCAACACATAAAATATATAATTTTTACAAATAACATGGATTTTAATAAGAAAATATCAATTGAATTTCCAGTTTCCAATTGCATGTTATTTATGAAATTAAGCTATAAAAGAAAATGACGGGATACGGGTAGCTTTGCTCAGGTAGATTAATTAAGAAAAAATTTAAGTAATCTCACAAAAAATATTGAATAATTGTTATGTTTAGTTTTTTCTATAATTTTCCTAGAGACCACTTGCTACTGATTGTGAAATTAAGATAAGATTTACCTGGTTTCCTATCTGCTTTGAACTAGTTTCTATCAAGTAATGACGTTAACAGAAAAATCACTGAAACCTATTCTTTTTCTTGTGTTCTTAGCATGATTTAATCTAAAAAAGGTAATATAGAGACTCTCCGTACATGTCACCAAAGTAAGCTAAGCATTGAATGGAACATGAGTGTGTAGTCTAATTAAGAGCTAGAAAAAGGTCTCAAGTTCCATCTTGGTAACTTTTGGGATACCACCAAACAAGATTGGTTGACATGGAAAGATATGGACAAGATCAAAGGGTAATTAGGGAATGATAAAGTCTCCCTTCTAGATATTTTTGAATCCTTTCCTGAGGAAGAAAAGATCAGGTTGTACTTGTTGCTCCTCTCTCCCAGAATTGATGGGACTAGAGCTAGAATTTTTGGGCACCTAGCTAAACATACCTGACATTATACTTGTATGAAAAGATGATCTCTAGACCTTCTACTCAAAGTAAGCTTAAGAGAAAGTGGAATCTCAAAAATTACAAATACAAAGGGAAAAATAGAATGAAAGCTCTTTGGAGTGAAAATGTTTTCTTTAATATGAAGTTCCTTGCCTGGTCCATTACAGTCTTCCTCTACCAAAAATGACACCACTACTACAGCTAAAGCAAATAAAAACAAAAAATATGATAGAAGTGAGCTAAAAAATTAGAAAATCAAAGGCAAGAGAAAAGGTAATGGAGTACTTGCACACCCAAGGTTGGTGTTACAATAATTTTTTATCATCTAACTTGTTACTATTAGATGGAACAAGGTACACCATGTAAGACCAATTTTACCCTTGTAAAATTGCTTTCACTATGAAAAATAACTTAGTAATCCATATTTTATGAAGTTGTTTATGGTCTAAACAGGAAACCCCATGAGGAATAATTGAATAAATCCTTATTTGTTTGATTTTCCTCAACGGATAATTAGTTAAACAACAGTTTAATTAATATTCTTGGTCATATTTAACACAAAACATGAAAATTAATTAGATAAATCATTATTTATCTTATTATTTCTGGGAATAATAATTTAAAACATTAAATAATATTCCTTGTTAAATTTGACTAAATCATTTATAAATAATTGAATAAATCACTATTTATTTAGTTATTACTCAACCACATTCTTAAAATAATAAATAAATCATTTATTTATTTATTATTTACCAATAAAGAGATTAGACCAAATTCAAATTCCTGTTCCCTCCAACAAAAATAAAAATATTCCATAAAAGTTGGATCTAGATTTGGTTAATAATATTTTAATTATGCACCAATATATAGACTAACTCAATATTTTGTTATAAATATAGGGGTTTTTCCATTCATTCACTACCTTTTGTTGCCTAAAGATCACTCTGGATCTATACTTTTGGTCTGACTTTGATCCTCCATCATTGTCATATTATTCTACTTTTTTGCTTGTGAACTCCCCTTGAGTTCCATTTTTGTCTTGGTTTTCTACACCATCAAGAGAGAGATATCTTAGATCTGAAGCACTGAGGACATAAAAGAACCCATCCCATTGAGGGGGACTGGTAACATCTTTCTATGTTCCCTTCCCAGGTGTCATAATACAAAAATTATTTAGAAATATTCTTGTCTTGTTCATTGGATGCATGGTGCAAATCTTATTATTTGTTGTTTAATATCTTTAATTGCATAGATCTGGATTTCTGTAGCATTTATCTTGGTCACTAACTGGAGATATAAGGAGATTGACAACCATATTTGATGTTAGGGTTGTTTGTTATGCATAGCTAAAGTGAGATTCTTTCATATGCTTGCGATTAGAATTCACACTAACAGGTGGATTTCACTTGCAAATCCACCTTAATGGAGGAACAATTCTCCAAGAAAACTTGTTGACTATATTTCTGAAACTAATTTACAAATGAGAAAGAGTAAAGCACTGTTTGTCCCAAAAAATGATAGAAACCCTACTAAAATCTTAAGTTAGTAATAAAGTAACAAGGCCTTTATTTCATGAAAGTGGCTTTATACTATGATACTATGAATTCCTAGGACATAACATCATCACAAAATAAGAATATTGCAACAAAAATTTTCATGTACAGGCAACCTAATTCCTAATAAAGATGTTGTGGTTATGTACATAGCATTATGTTGTGGTTAGGCTTCATAAAACATGATTAATAGATTGAAATTGCAACTATTGCGAGATCCAGAATATGTTAGCCGTGTTTTTTGGAGGTGCCTATTTGAACTTGAATAAGAGGCCTTTTTACAGGTACGATTATGTCACATTTTTACCAGTAGCCTGTCTTCCTAGAGGATCCTTGGTGCTGCCCCAACGTTGTTTCTAGTCTCTGGGAGGCAATCAGCATAGTCACTCCGTATTTCCTATGGAAAAAGATATGTGCCACAATGTTTGAAGGTATGCTGAAAGATACAGTAACTATAGGAAATAAATTATTGATTTTCATTTCTGTAGCTATTTAACTCATCTTATTTCCTTGAGAAAAGATACTGAGAAGCTAGATGTATGATATAGGTCTCATGCACTTTCCTGGTTACATGAGTAGGTAGGAGGAAGGTTTTTTTAGATATAATGAAGACTCGAAATGTATTCTCACGCTTTTTGAAAAGACTAGTTCCATCCTCATACATTCCAAACATCAAACCAAGGTTTTGAGATGCTGATTCAACAAAAAATCAGTCAACATGGAACCCAAAACAATTTGGTGACTTGATAAAAATCGGTTGAGGAATCGACGAAACTTGGAAAATAGACTTGCTAAGACTCAAAAAAAATCTACAAATATAACTACAACACTCGCGGGTGGCAGGTGAAGGAGATATCTTCATTGATCCAAGAGGAAAAATTAAATTGTCATCTACCTTGGGATTAGGAATGTCATCCAACAATCAGGTAGGGACTAAGGTTGGTAGTGGAAGTACAAGTTCAATCATTAACGATAGTAGGATATTCCAGTACAATCAACAAGTTGATGCACAAGAAAATCCCCAGGCTTATTATAAACTCAACTGTATCATAGTTTTAGCTCAAAACGGGGCCACAATAATTCAAACAACTTTTTTCTATCAAGTGCATTAGGGGAAATTTGAGGTCTAAAATGGGCCTCCTAAAAAAAATGTACAACCAAAATAAAATTTACAAGAACCAATAGGATTCAAGATGATGATGTCAACCATGGAGGATGATTCACCATTTTTAAGTAAAAGGGTAAAAATATTAAAAAATGATAAAATAATAAAACTACTTTTTCAACTCATATTTTTAACTTATCTCCCAAAGTTTTTACTCAAATTTCGAGCGGGAGTACTCGTTGGATGCAAAATTTAATTCCTTATCCAAGGATTACCCATGTTGCATACTTTTTATGGCCCTTGCTACACGAAAAATGAGAAATAGATGAAAAAACATGATTGCAATCACATGTTTCATGTATTTCTCATTTTTCGTGTAGCAGGGTCCATCAAAATTATGCAAAATGGGTACTCCTTGGATTAGGAATTAAAATTTTCATCCAACGAGTAATCCTGATTGAAATTTGAGTAAAAAATTTGGGAGATAAGTTGAAAATATGATTTAAAAAAATAGTTTTTTCTTTTTTCCCTCTAAAATTTGATGATGTCATCAAATCTTATTTTATTATTTCCACTATTATTTTATAGTTTCCTTAGGAGGTCTATTTTAGACCTAAAAATTTCCCTAATGATAATTTATTTTAATCACCAAGCCAAATCATTAGCTAACAATGCAACAAGGTTAAAAAGGGGAGCTTCTGGTTAATGGTCAATTAAGCATCCAAGCCATTCTAAATCAACCCCTTGAGATAATGACAATTTATTATGCCATATGTATTTCATGCACCAGTCCTTCCCTCAAGGCAATGTAATAAGCTTGACGCTACCCAAGGCCCCTTTGCACATGTTTGAGCTCTTGGGGAAGGTGGTAACTGAAATCTGAGGTTAAATACAACCTAGGAGAGGTGTAATAATGGACTATCTGACCTCTACGTGGTGAGAAGAATGCATGTAGATCTGTTCAATTCAACTTCGTTTGGAAGTATCTTTGATTCTCGGGTTGCTGGTCGAATCTGTTATCTCTATGTTTGTTCTTTGTATGCTAAGTTTGTTTTACCTTTAGGAGTTGGTTGTTAGCACTTAGCCGCTAGTAGTCATTCCCTACCTTTGTCTAAGTGGAACGGATATCTATGGAAGGGTGTTTTAAGTGCATAATTGATGAGTCTGAAGCTAAACATTTTTCTATTAGTAGAGGAAGCTAGAATTCAGAGTCTCTTATGCATGTATATTGGGTGAAATATCCTCAGCACAATGTTGATTCCCATCAAGCGTTTTCAGGTTTAGGTTTGTGGGTTTGTAGAATGTTTGGGGACATCCTTGGAAACCAGGTTAGGTAAGAAACTAATCTTATGGAAATTTTTCTTATGAGGATTTAAATTCCACAGGTTATCATATCCAAAAACCATATAAGAGGAATACATTATATTTTATGCTCTTCTAAATATCAATGCAGTGCCTAATTCTGTGCATGGTTAGCAGAATGGAGAAATGTTCCATATGCCAAAGGACCCTCCATCACAAAAGAGACCAAGGGCGGATGTGGATATTATTTCTTTGCAACATCAGAGACCCTTTTTAATAAATTTGTGCGACCATCATCAGCAAGCCCCAACTGCAGGACTATGGAATGTACCACACTCAGTGGGGACTGTGTCAACTGGTCTGCATCTGGAATTTGAGGATGAACAATTCAATGCTTCAATACCATATGCAACGAGAGGTGATGCAACTTCTACCCTTAATTTTCTAACAGAGGATATAGCATCACAGTTGCAAAAACAGAAATAAGAGATTGACCAATTTGTGAGGGCATAGGCGGATTAGTTGAGGAAATCTCTTGAAGAGAAGAGGCAGAGGAATTAAAAATATATGCTTCTTATGATTGAGGAAATCATCTTGAGGAAAATAAGGGAAAAAGATTCAGAGATGGAGAAGATCAATCTTCGAAATAGAGAACTAGATGAGGGGTCAAACAACTGAAACTGGAAGCTTGAATATGGTAGAGCAAAGCTAAGCATCAGGAAGCCATGGTGAAATCCTCGAGAAAAATAATTCAAGAGATTGTGCTACAGGGTATGGAACAAAGAAAATAAGGATGTGGTAGTAGTGAAGTAGATGATGCAAAATCAACACACATAGATCCAAATGTAGAGGCTCATCATGCAATATCCTTGAGAGGCAGTAAGAACACAAGGGATCAGAGAAATTGCAAGGGATGTCAGAAAAATAGTGTTTCAATTCTCCTCCTCCCTTGTCGACATCTCTGCCTCTGCAGAGAATGTGAAAATGCAGTGGATTCTTGCCCTCTGTGCTATTCTATGAAGAACACCAGTGTGTAAGTCTACATGTCATAAAATATGTTGCAAATGTGGCATTTATTTATGGAAGCTATGGATATCTGGAAGCTATCCTTGGAGTGTGAAATGTTATACTAATCCCTTTGGAAGAATGAAAAATATTATTCTTCCATTTCTTATTGACATAGCTTCAGAACCTGAAGTAGTAGCAATTCTATAATGGTTGTAATATTCAGTTAGAAAGTGAAGAAGATGGTAAGGTGTTCTAGTAGGATGCCAAGATGCTGCAAGGGAAGAGAGCATTGTCTTTCTGCAACAGCTCTTGAAGAGTACATATATGCCCTTTTATGCGGGAATCTTGTATCCAAATCGATAGATGATCATATTTGGCAGCTGAAAGTCCAAAAACAGATACCATATAAACTAAGGAAAATAGAAGGTGAAAGTGAAGGAGAAAGAGTTGAATTTTCCACCCTGTTCTTTGCTATAAGGTTTCCATGGGACCCCTAGAGTAACAAATTTATTCCTAAACCTTGTAGCTATTTGTCCTCAGTTTTTCTCATCGAGGACATCCTCATTTTCATTCTTGTTCATCATTGCATCATTACCTTGTCCTCTTGGTTTCCCCTTGTCAAAAACACTCCAACTCCATTCATTTGCTCCGGATTCAAACCCATGTGCCTGAAACCAGGACTTGATCTAATCGATGTATTTTTGTGTGGATACTATATGCTAGATGGGTACACTTTGTTCATGAAGGAGCTTACACCTAAAATAATCCTTAGCATATCAAAACACACAAAAACATATAAATAGAAACAATGAGTAACATATTGTTACAAGAGGTAAAGGCTACATATTTTTCCCAAGTGGACCAATGAATATAGTCTATGAAACCACTGATGACATGAGATTATTTGTGGGAGGCCTATATTGATTGTCTGAAAATACTGGCCAATCAAGCCAAGAAGAAACAATCTCGATGAAATCATGGTTTGCAGTAAAAATACCCTGCCATATCCACCATTAGAAGGCAATAAATGAATTGGATATATAGGTCTTGGACCCAAGGGAACACCATTAATGTTCCCATTATTAACATTTCCATTTTTTTGTCTATTTTTCCCTGATCAGAAGTTGTGGACTTTGACACTTCTCCTTGTGGTGGGACAAAAAGGGATAAAAACCAATACTCTTCTTATGCAGATATTTTTTTACTTTTTTTGTGTGTGCTAATAATGTCTCAAGTGTTGATAGTTGATATGGTTGATCTATCTTAGGTATTCCACATTGCATTCACCATCAAAGTGACAAGACAAATTTTACAATAGAAGGATCATTGGTGTGTTTCTATTCTTTGTGATTATACTTTTCGACAGTTACTGTGAAATTTTATCATATATTCATTAATATATTAAAAAAAAAAAAAAACAGTTAGACTAAATGAAACCAAAAACCCAAACAGATTGAAATTAATAGCCTATGAGACTGACTACTATAAAGATTCTAATTTCTTTCATATTTTCTTGTACACTTGTAAGGACTCAGGTGGCTAGGTGGTTTATTTGTTGTTGTGGCTTCCATGCTTGATAGTCATTTTAGATCCTTGTACAATGTAAACTATTATCTCTTGACACATGATTTTATTGATTGAATTTTTTAACTTCTTTATTTTTACTTCATTCATTTTCCCTCCGGTGGAAATTATCATTTTTGTGTAGAGCTTTTATTGTTGATCTGGCCAAAAAACACAAATTGTGAGTCATTGTTATCCCATTCTTGGGTACCACTTAATGTGATCGCCACAACTTGTTCAATATTCGATGAGTACAAGTTACAACATAGTGGAAATAAAATTCAAAATATAGAAAAAAAATTAATTTACCCTTGGTTTTTAGAACAAATGCACTTTAGTTTATGTGGTTTCATGTGCTTTAAACTATTTCAAAGTTCAAAATAATGAGAGATTTCGATTTCTGCAGAGGAGAACCCTTTCCTAAGATCAACTATACGACTGTAGAATCTTATGTTTGGGCAAAAGTCCTTACAAAAATTAGTGAATTGTAGCCTTGTCATGCTTGCAAAGAGTATCTAGAATCATTTCCAGTTTTCAGCTTTTCTCCTAACCAAATTCATCAGCTAGAAGAGCTTTCATAGGTATAACGGGTTTTTATATCCTGTATTTATATTTTGTTATGGATGGAGACTTCTTCCACTGTATATAACAAATTTGGCATGGGTTTTGTGCACAGGTTTTGCAACATTACACTGGATGGAAAATAAGACATGTTGCAGGGTTGTTGCACCCACATCAATTTTTGAATGGACTAGCTTTCAAAAAATTCCATTCAACACAGTATATTCTTCACACTATCAATCCAATGTACACTCCCAAACCTTACATTTGCCATGATATACTTGATCACATGCCAATGCTAGTACACCTTGGGCTTCCTGATCTTGCTTAGGGTATTGGCTTAGCATCACTAGGTGCATCAGATAAACAAATTTGGCATCTTACTAAGCTATATTTGTATACAGTTGATTTTGGAACAATTGAAGAAAACAACGAAGTTAAGGCATTTGGCACTTGCATATTGTCAAGATTTGGTGAGCTTCAACACAGTAAGTCTGGAAAAACAACATTTCGAAACCTTGATCCATTCACTCAGCTACCCAATTTGAGTTATAAGGATGGACTTCAAAATATTTACTTATGTCAAAGTTTTTCAAACACTACAGAAAAGCTTCTCTCCAATGCAAGAACTATTCACTCTGGTAATTAAAAAAAGGCTCTATAAAACTCTAAACAAATGTGTATGTATGAATAGCTATTGGAATTGCCTCACCTTATTCACAAACTAGAATTAGCACCTATTCTATCTAAAATTCTATAAGTTTAAAAACGTGCACCAAATTCTATCTAAAAATACAGGGATACAAAAATCTCCCAATCACCACAATTCTATTATTTTTTAAGATTTTATTTTGTATTTCATCTAAAAATCCATGAGCCAAAGCAGTTAAGGCCAAAATCTTCAAATTTAGATACCTAGGGAAAATTTTATCTTAACAGTCAGGGCTAGAGAAAGCTCGCAATCACCCCAATTTATATTGTTTGCATAACATGTTGCATATGTGCAACCATTCCCCAAAGTTTTTAAACCCAATTTCTGCAAATTTAGAAATAGATGTTACATTTTGTCTAAACAGTCAATAGTCAAGGATTGAAAAACCTCCCTATCACCCCAATTTCCTTTTGTTTTATGAGTACAGGTTTTAAGAAATGAATACCTTTATCGCCAATGTAGCCTCCTTGTCTTTTTCCCTTCTTGGTAGATTGTCCAATGTTGAAGAGAGATTCTATGTTGTGGATGGTGAATCCCAATTCATTGTTAAAGACCATCAAAGTAGCATATGCACCCACAACCGTGACATCTCAGGTTGTAATCGTGAAAGGGTTTAAAATGTGCATAAATTATTTCTGATCGATATCAATTCACTGGTTGGTGATAGTTATCCCACGGTTCTTACAAATCACTAAAATGTGTTGAGAAATTCCCATTTCATTTGGCTTAACATCAAATTTTGAATTCTGCGCATGGTAGAAATGCTACAAGATGACATGTTTTCTGTAGGAATAGCTCATGAACATAGGAGAATCAAAAAAATCTTAAAAATATTATCACCCATTCCTTTAGCTTTGTCTTCCTCCGTGAAATATTGAACATACAACCTCTTGAGTGCCTCGTTGCCCCTATCTAGAAGAGTTTTGAAGTGATAGATTCCCTATGTAAAATGAATTCACCATGATTGTAGGCACCAAGAATCCAATTTCTTGAGTTCAACTAAAAAATTCCTTATGTAAAATGAAATCACCACGATTGGAGGCACCGAGAATCCAATTTATTGAGTTCAACCAAGTGTATCAGATTAGACCTATGATAGCATGGATGCACCCTTACTCCTCCTTCCTTGGAAAAACCCTTCAATGATAAGGAAATAGAGGAGGGAGGGAAATGAAAAATTTTGATATTCAAAAAACATAAATCCCATTAATTTTACTAGGTTTACTAAAAAGCTAAGGAGAAGGGGTTTTGAGAGGGATTAGTGAATACAAACCCTACAAGAATTGCTAATGAAGGAAAATTTATTTCCTTATATTGACCTTTTGACATGGTGGTGTAAAAATTTGTATTAAGTAATGGGTTACAATGGGTTTGGAAAATATAATAGCTCAAAGGATTAAATGACCATGAAGGACACAAAAGCTAAAGAGAAAGTTGAATAAGTTTTGAGGAAGTAGAGATAACTAATGGGTGGTGGTTGAACTAGATGTGAGAAAATGAAGAAGGCAATGAGGAGTTGCAAAATGGGATTAACGGGGAAGAGAGTAGTGAAGTGAGGATGAGAGAGTTGGAGAATTTCAATGGGAAAGGTGGGTTTGTGAGAAGATGGTTGTGAAACAAAGGGTTGATGATAAAATATAGCTTAATAAAGAATAGTAGTCAAGGCACCTCAATGAGTTCTAATGAACACACTGGAGTGGGGTTACGAGAGATATGTGATTACAGAGTAGTAGGTTGGATGCAATGTGGGATGAGATTGTGGATGAGAAAAAAGAAAATGAACTAATGGGAAACTATATCCTAAGTCCAACAGAGGATGAGAACCTAGTAGTGGCCATGTCATTAGACGATATTAAAGTTGGCCTTATATCAACCCTGCCTCTTATGATTCTTAAATACAATTAGCTAACACTACACTAACGTGTTAATAATGGTTCAAGTCCACCTCGTAGTCAGCTTACTTATGGATGAACAATAAAAATTAATGGAAGTAGTCCTAAAAATAGTGTAGGTTTGAATATTAAGAATAGCACACTTGGGAGTTTTAGTTATTTAGAGCAGAATATAAGTGTTTCATGAATTTTAGTACATATGATGCTTTGAATTATAACCTAGGAGCATGTAGAGAAATAATATTAGAGTGATGTACTATTTAAAAAATTTAGTCATATGTAAATGCTTTGGGAAAAAAACATAATGATCCGCATACCTTGATATAAAACAAACCTTAAAAATTTCACTTTTAAAATATCTTATGTAGTTACCTAATGTCATTTGAGTAGATATCACAGTTACTTATATAAGTAATGGCGCGATCATATTTCTCATTCTCTTAAAGGAACTCTTTCTATACATGCACCCCATCAAGCATAAATCATCCTAACATATACGTTGGAAGTAATATAAATCATCCTATGACTATCCTCAAACGAATTCTCACCCATGGCCTTGGTGATGGTGTAAGGCTCGTATCAAAATGGTATGAGCTTCTTCTACAAGTTTGTCGATTGCTCTTTATGCAAGTCCAACCATAACTCGTCACCAACCTGAAACTTATGTGGAACCGAATGGATTGTGTATCTACTTGTACCTGGAGTTGGAAAATTTCTATAAAATATTATGAACTCATTATTGAATTTTTTAGATACATTCCTCAAAATTGGTTGCGTTTCTTACCTTGTTCCAAGTATGGGAGGTATCTTCATGTGTTATTCCATGAATATAGCTACATTAATTTGTTTCAATTGTTGGGACCCCAAGCACACCTGAAAAGGCTTGTGGGCAATATAAATATGAAGAGCTATATCAAATTTCTGTTGAAAATAAGGAAGGGTTTCAAAATGTGTATGTGGATCCGCACAATTGTATACTCGAAGGATATCTACAATGATCACATCGAGTACTTTTTATTTATCAAACTAGGGATGGAAGGAAATGGATTTGGTCAAGCTTGATGTCCATCATGGACCAAAGGTTAAACCATAAAATACTGAGGAACCTACTATCGTTATCAGGAAATGTGGTATTTGGCAACCCAAAATCAACCAAAATATGCTCGAAGAATAATTTATGAGTGGATTTTGTTTCGACAATATTCTTATAGGGTGCCAAAATTCATGTCCAAAGGAAGCAATCAATAAAAAAAAAAAAAAAAATTGTTACCATGTTTGGTTGAGGGAAAACATTATCTAGAGTTGGAAAATACCTATAGTTGAAAAATGCAGCAAGAAAATCTCAATTTGACTTTTCCTTTGTCAAGTTGAGAAAAATCGAATTTCCACGTCAACGGAAAACTTGGAGGTAGTGAACTAAAGTGACATGGATCTTGTAACTAATTTAGCTTAGTAAATTCGAGTTATAGGAGTTGGAGTTGAGTGAAGCCTGTGTGATTGCTAATTTGTAGCAATCAAGGTCAGTGATTTCAAGTTGTTTTCAATTAAACTAGTTTTAATTGTTGGAGGAATTAGTGGAATACCAGTTGTGTAGTGGTACTTCAGCTTAACTCAATGATCATCTAGATAAATGATCAATCAACACAAAATAGCTAGTGCATGTAGAGAATTTAAGTTCCCCAACTGTGGTGTATATTCCAAGTTAGTGCAAAATTATTATATACTAGATTGAATGTACATGAATTGCATTGGTCAAGTGATCAACCTTAGGGAATTGTGGAAGCATTTTGGAGAAATTTCCTAAATAATAGGTGCCTAATTCCTCGGGAATTACACAAGGAAAGAGGGGCTCAAGTAGAGGCAGAAATTGACTAAGTCTCAGTCAGAGCTTCTCAATGAGTAGAGAGATAGGTTATTCACTTGTAGGTTGTGCTAAGAGCGAGCAAGCAATGATAATACATCTTTATTCATATTATTTAATGCAAGCATGCATACGAGGTTTTTATCAATGCTTTCCCCTATAAAAATATTGTGTGCATGTGGGATATTTTTCATTTCATGTTTGTGATTGATGTTCTAAATTGTGAATTGAATTTCGCATAGAAATAGAGTAGGATTGTGTCTTCCGATTTAGATTAAAATTTCATGAGTAGTTACAATTGTGCACCATAATTTCTACACCTAAAACTAGTATGGATGACCATTTCATTTGGAAAAATATGATTATTTCACTTTTACAAGTTTCGGTAATAGAATGTAGTTTTTTTTCATAGGTTGGGTATCTATGAAACCCATCATAGATTGTCTGGTTATGATAGGCCATCGAATGTCTATGTTGTGTGGGCACTACATCATGACATGAGAAATTGGCTCATAAGGTCACTATTGTGTAGCCATTCATCGATGAAAGCTACTTAGATGATGGGATAGAAGTGAAAACTAATAGTTACAAAGGTATAAATATTGGCGTTGTAGATAATAGTGTTTCCCTAAAGAAGGGAACAAAAAATAGGCTCATGAACACCATCAATATCTACTAGAGGTGTTGTGATGAACGCAATAATGAATAAAAGTTGTGGTTAATAGGATAGGGATCATCAAGATGTTAAACCATCCAATGTAAATATGGTTTGCAGTGCTAGTGATCTAGTCACATAAAATACCCTATAAATTTGTGCTTTGGGATTCCCCCAAGATTCAATAAGTCATCCAAAGTAAGAGGATTAGTTCCTAAGGTTACAATGGCAACAACTCTAAGTTGACCCAAAGTGATACCTTGTAAGGCTTGCACAACTAGGGTGTCAATTTGAGCATTAACAGGAGGCACAATTTCACAATTGGAAACACATCACATTTAGGGCACTTGGCCACAAATATTTATGCATGTTTTTCCATTGAGGGCACCTTTCACATTTGCCAAGGCAAAAATCACATATTTGGAGGAATTTTGGATAACTTGTCACATTCCACTAGCTTCATACATGAAGAGGAGCTCCCAACCTTTACGAAGATTTTGGAGGATTTCATAGCATAGTCAAGGATCACATGTATAAAATAAGAATGCCATATTAGTCAAGATTATGGAAATTGGAATTCATATCATGCGGTGTAAAGGAGAAGGACATAAGTGAAGGGTGCTCCATTTAGAAACATCTAAAAGTTTTTTTATGTCATATTTCCAAATAAGAGAAGATATCTTGTGACAAAAATCCGAAATTTCCAACAAAGGAAGAATAGGGTAAGGGTTTACTTTTTCTTTCACATGTTGAGATATATTCATGTATTTTAATGTGTGGTTTTTTGTTGAGTTCACATCTTTGAAAACACAATTGGAAAAGTGGAAGCATCTCACATTTGGGGCTCCTAGCTACAAGTTTTTACGCATGCTTTCTATTGAGGGTATCTTTCACATTCCACAAGGCACAAATAAAATATTTTGATGTATCTTGGATGACTAATCATGTTCCACTAGGTTCAAACATGAAGAGGAGCTCCCATCATTTAAGAATGTTTGGAGGGTTTCATGGCGTAATCAAGGGTGACATTTAAAAAAGAATAATTTCGAAGTAAAGAAGATGACAATTGGAATTCGCACCACATGTGGCATAAATGAGAGGAACATAGGTGAAGAGTGCTCAATTTTTAAATATATAGAACAACTTTTTTATGTCCTCTTTCCAAATAAGAGAAAATATGTTGAGACAAAGGGTCCAAATTGTTGACAAAAGAGGACCATGTATTGGATCATATGGAATTTGGTTTATCCTCATTAGCTGGACCATAATATGATCCATATCATTAATTATTAGGTGGAAACTATCATACAAGTTAAAACTTCCATTTCATTTTTTGTTTCTCTTTGCGAGAGAGAAATTTGGTGCACTTGATCTTGTAATTTTGATATGTCATGTTGCACTTCTTCATCTTCATGAGTCATAATATAGACTTATGAAGGGTTAATGGGTGTTGAGTTATTTTTAGGAGTCATTTTAGAACCCAATACTGATATCTATTCTAAAATATTCCCTTGGAATCAATTCAAACTAATTGTTCAAACAAGACTTATGCAATTCAAAAAAAAATACACACCTTTTTCTTGTTTTTTAGATATCTCTGTGAATTATCTCTATGATTTCAGATATTAAATATTTGAAATTTAGTTATGTAGTAGCCCTTTGAATATTATTTCGAATCCCACAGGTCTGACCTGATTTGGATTCTTCAAGGCAAAGTTATACCCAATCTCCCACAATGACCTAATTATGGATAGGTTCAGTAGAGAAAACTTGTACGGTGTGCCACATGTCACTGTTCCCTCCTTCGGCTCTGAAATTAATACAAAGGAAACTCCAATTGGTGAAATTGGGTCCACTTTTTACAGAATTCCAATCTGATGCTTAGAGAGAGAGTTATGACGATTTTCCCATGGTCACCTCTTTGAGATGACATTTAAGAACCTGAAAAAAAACCTAACTTCCACAGATCATATCTCTAGAAATATTGCGAACCAATATCTAGAACTCTTAGACGAAGTTCCTTTGGATTTTGGCTTTGTGTGATAAAAATTTCAGCTTCTAAACCTTCGTCGAAAAAACGTTATAGCGAAAATGGAACGATGACCTGTTTGGAGCAGCGAAACCCTAGAATCAAAATCTCTGATACCAAATGTTATGAAAACAACTCTAAAAATAGAAGAAAAGAGAGATCAACGCCTTAGAAATAAGCCACTTCAAGGGGGAAACCTCCTTTACATTACATAAATGAGCAATTCTTGGATGATACAAATGAAAAAACCTCCTTCTATATATAGGAGTCCATGGGGTCATAATATAATCCTAGCCGACCTAACAATAATAATGTAAGGGCACAATAATAACAATATTGGGGTTACAAGGGTACAAAAATAACAATAAGGGGGATACACTAACAAAAATAAGGGACTACAATAGTAATATAGGGACCTAAAAGCATGATAAAGTTCCATGGAATGTTAGGGAGTGCTAGGGTGTGCTAGAGAATGCAAAAGGATGAAAAGGAATGCAAGGCATGATAAACTGTGTCATATAGTGCCAAGGGATTGTTAGACATGCTAGGCGTTATGACATGTTAAGATGTAAATTATGTTGCTTAGTTTTTTTATGGACATGGTTGGACGTGAGCCTTGTCTTCATAACTTGTTAAGTTGGATGAGTTGAGATTGGGCATGAGTAGCCTAATATTAGTTATAGGAATTTATTATGTGAAAAAGGCATAGTCTAGTTGTAGTAATCGTAAATTAGTCAAGTTGTTCTAGTCGAGGTAGGATTTGGTTTTGTTCCCTTGTTGCAAAACAAGTAAGGGTAGTTGTGAGGGCATGTTAGCTATGTAGTGCCAAGTAATGAAAAGGTGTGTTAAGACATGTCGAATAGTTTAAATGCATGCTGAGGAGTGTTACCAAGTGCCAAGGAATCACAGGGGAGAAATAGGTCAAAATTCAAGGAAATGAATGAATCGTAGTGTGTGTCAAGGAATGTTAGTGAATTCCAAGTGTCCCAAGGAAGAAGTGTGTTAGGAGAAGTTCAGAATAGGACTTACAGGGGGAAGCCTATGGTTGCAATAAGGGGCTAGACAAAGCATTTTCATACGAAGGGAGACATTGGGCTAGGAACAACACTATTCTTCAAGTGACTTGGTTTGGTTCTGAAGTCACAAAAAAAGTAACATTATCTATAAGGACATGACAACTTTGTAGTGCCATGGTGTGTTAGGGAATGCCAGGAAGTGCTAACATATGTTAGACAGTTCCAAGGAATTTTAGGCATGCTAAGACATGCCAATTTCTAAGGCATGATGCTAATATGTGCAAGATGCAAAGGTGTGGTGCAAACACATGCTAGGGAGTGTTAGGGAGTGTCGGGGAAACACAAGGGAGCACTACTTTTAATTGCATGGAAATGAATGAATAAGAGTGTGCGATAGGGAGTGTTAGTGAGTTCTAATGTGCTAAGGAGGGAGTGATAAGGTATGTTAGGAAGTGACAAGGCATGCAAGAGTGCTAGGGAAGCATGCCTAGATGTACCAAGTGCTAAGGTGTGCTAATGTGTGCTAAGGAGTGTCAGTGAGTGCTAGGGAAACTCAAGAGAACACTAGGTCAAAATGCATGGAAATGACTGAATAAGAGTGTGTGACAGAGAGTGTCAGCGAGTCCCAAGTGTGATAAGGAGGGAGTGACATGGTATGCTAGGAAATCGTAAGGCATGTTATAGTGTCATGGCATCATGCGGCCAAGATGTGGTAGGTGCCAGTGT
This sequence comes from Pinus albicaulis, assembly GCA_034641835.2. NCBI lineage: Eukaryota > Viridiplantae > Streptophyta > Pinopsida > Pinales > Pinaceae > Pinus > Pinus albicaulis. The sequence goes on along the minus strand of CM076578.1, from coordinate 1,790,744,910 downwards.
GTGCTAACATGTGCTTGGAAGTGTTAGGGAGTGTCAGGGAAACACAAGGGAGAAGTAGGTAAAATTAATGCATGGAAATGAATGAATAAGAGTGTGTGACAGGGAGTTTCAGTGAGTTATAGGTGTGCTAAGGAGGGAGTGACAAGGTATGCTAGGTAGTGATGAGGAATTCTAGAGTTCCATTGCAACATGCGAAGATGTGCCAAGTTCCAAGATGTGTCAATGTGTGCCAGGGAGTGCCATGGAAAAACAAGGGACAAATAGTTCAAAATGCATGGAAATGAACGAATAAGAGTGTGTGATAGGGAGTGTCAATGAGTTTTAGGTGTGCTAAGGAGGCAGTAACAAATTTATATGCTAGGTAATGCCAAGGCATGCTAGAGTGCCAGGGCATGTCAAGGAGTGGTAGTGTGTGCTAGGGAGTGCCAAAGCATGCCAAGGAATGCAAGGGATGATAACATGTGTGACATAATTCCAATTCATTCTAAGATGTGCCAAGTGATATGGAATGTCAAGATGTAAATTGTGTTACTTAGTTTTTTTACCACCACGGTTGGATCTGAGCCTTGTCTTGGTAACTTGTTAAGTGGGATGAGTTGAGATTGGACATGAGTAGCATAAGATGTGTTATAGGTATTTCTTAGGTGAACAAGACATATGTTAAATTTCCACGACACATGAGAATCTGGGTTTGCTCCTAGAATATTTGATGCAAACACACTCATGTGCCACAACACATCTACTTTAATGCACAACGAAATCTACACAAATCGAGGAATAAACTAGTGAACATGACAATTTTACCTTTTTCAAACCCTTATTCATTATATCAAGAACTATAAAACAACAAGCTATAGCTCTCATACCAAGGATCGCGACCCTTTACAATCATAGTGATACAAGGAATACAACTAGGGCTTGGTGTTAGTCCTTTCACAACCAATCTATCCTGAACAAGACAACACTTGACCTACTTGCTGATGGTGGCCACACACAACCCTTTCAGTCCATGTGTCATGTGCACATCTGGTAGGTATTCTTGCCTCCCATTATGCAACTCTTCAATTTGCCTCTATCAATGAGCTCAAATCCTTTAGGTTATTGAATTCAGTTCAACAAACTCCACCCTCTAGATGCCTCCTTTGTCCTCCAAGGTAAACAACAATTATGGTCTTCGATCAGCTGTGTTACCCACCACTTCGTGGGTGATATACCTACGAGAAATGTTTCTCCATAATGGACCTCATCCAACATCCAACGGCCCCTTGCAGTCCTCAACTAGCCCATTACTCCATTTCTATGCCACCTGAGCCAACCATGTGGTCCCTCACCCATATGTATTGATTGTGTGTTTGAAGGTGGGCCTCCGAAACCTTAAGCTATGTCTTGTCATTTGGTAATTGAGTATTGGTTTTTCTTATCATGAACACTTTTGGACATGGATTGATGGGGGTATTCGACCAAAATAGTGGACTTCGTTTGTGCTTATGTCCCATTGACTTCTTTTGGATGTTACCTTTGTGCTTTATTCTAGTGGTATATCCTTTTTTAACCATTTGGTTTTAGGGTGGTTCTCCTTGAGAAACCCTAACTATGGTTGCGTGGTCCCACTCCCATATCAACCTATATCACCCCTATTTTTGTTCACCATAGCCCATTCATCATATCTCGCACTTGGGTCCACATTCCCGCACTTGGTCCACATGGGGTTAGCCTCCCCTCTCCCATGCCCCCAACTTAGGTCAGGCCTAGAATGATGCCTTGGAGTTCGAAGCAACTATAAAAGAAAATAAAAAGAAAAAATGACCACATTTAATAGGAAAATGTGCCACAAAATGCCAACTATGGTCAGAACAAAAATATTTAGCAACATGGCCAAAAGCCAATACATGAGCTCTACCACAAGTTTATTGTTTGGAAAACAAGGGGTGACCCCCTGGTCAAGCACTTTTGATGGGTCCCATGTATCATTATGTCTCTCATGGACCCTAGTATTCCTCCTAGAAGGCCCTACGACATAATTTTACCTCTTATGAGGCTTATTATTCCATGCACGAGCTATTTTGGTGTGCTTGTGACCAAAAGTTAGGGTTACTTGCACATTATTTTCTATTTAGGGCCTAAAGTAGGCCCATGGGTTAATTCGAAATACTAATCAGTGTATCAATAGGATTTAATTGGATCCATTTGTATCATCACTTGACTTTGGATCTCTCTATGTTTATATAACTTCACATTTTTCTTTGGAGGACTATTTTGGATGATGGATTAATTTTGATGTATGGATTTGGTTTTTTTTTTAACTTGGAAAATTTTGAACTACTCCTCGTATCATCTTTCTAACAATTTGTAGATGACTGAACTAGGGTCACAAATCATCCACTAACATTCCATTGACTAATGTTTTATAGGTTGCATCATATCTTTGTCCAAAACTCTATGGATAGTCCACCAAAATCAACTCCTCTTCATGTCAATCCAATCCTCATATGACACATTTATTCTGCTCAATCTTCTACTCAGGCTCCACCTTCCTTTGTATTTTCTATCTACACACATATTTCTCCAAACCATATTACAAATATGTGGTATATATTATAGAGATAAACCTCTCTCTAAGAATCACGACCCCTCTTCTTCTACGTAGATTTGTCAAAGTCTTAAGGGCATACCTTATGGATTGAACATGCTAGGAAACCTCCCTAACTAGGGAATTACACTTATATTCTAATTTCTTTAGAAAAAACCCTATCCACCCATAGAAAAAACAACAACTATTTCCTCCATAAGAGACTCAGCCTAGCTCATATGGATCCATAGATTAATGATATTTCTTTGACTGAATCTCGACCTGAACTTTAGATCTCTACGACCCTCAAACTATGGTTACCTCAGTCAATATTACACATGTGGTTACTTCTATTCCAGCCCTAAATTATAGTGCAAAACCTCCTCCATTTGTGTTGGTATTTACCACATACCTTGCAGCCTACTAACCACCACAAGATAGGATCTTGACCCTCTCCGTTATTTCAAAATTTGATGTGGCATTCACACAGAAACACCACTGAAATCACATGCCCAAATTCTCATGAGTCGCCTCTCTTGAGCTCGACCTTCCATAAGAGAACCAATAGTATGCCATCCTACTTCCTAAATTGAACTCATTAAGGTATGTGACATTCTTTTGAACCCTCACATGATGATCTTTCTCTTGGTGGATGATCATGGCCTCCCTTTAGAAACCCTTACTCAACCCTCTAACTCGACCTACTTTAGGACTACATCTCTCCTGGCCTCCTTGAACAAATGAGATCCTTCTCACTTGATGTTCTTTCCTTCATAGTAAGGCCTCCTTAAATGTATTTTCCTAGCTAGCCCTCTTAAGAGCCCTCTATAACTTACGAACTTTATCCACTTAGACCTTAGGAAATATTATTTTTCCCTTTTAATTTTATTTTAGATTTTAAACCCCATCTTGGGTTCAAAACCCCTTTGGTTGGGTTCTTTTCCCATAATTTTTTTTTTACCAAACTCAAACAAACCCATATCACTAGGCTTATGGAGTACCTCTGAAACTACAAAATTGAACAACATTGTCTAGTTCTAGTAGTCATAACTTGGTTAAGCTCTTGTACTCATGGAAAGATTTTCTAGGCACAAATATGTTCTAAGACATGCAAGGTGACAAGGAATGTTAGTGTGTGAAAAAAAATGTTAATATGTGCCAAGTGTGTTGAGGAGTGCTAGATCTCTCTCAGTAATCAAATTTACAAAGTTTGATTATGTATTAAATAATTTTGTTTCTACACACACTAGTGGAACTTCATCTAAAGGGAATTTTTAAATAATAAACCTAATAGAGATGAATCATGTATTGACTCGTAGGAAAACTATATTATCATTACTCGAGGGAAATTATACACACAAATTACTTCTTAACAAATTGATTGACTCTAACACTATATGGCCTTGGACACATAATGAAAAATACTCCACAACAATGGTCTTAAATCATTATCTTTTGAAAAAAAATATAGTAACATGCACATAGCGTCATTAAAAATCATTGGAATAATCAATGATGACGAACATTTTTCGACTGTCACCAAATGTAACCAAAAGAGAATTGGTGAGGTTCAATAAAATATCATCACTAGATAACATTCTCGGGAACATAAGTAAGTCACACTACTAAAATATCCTATTGGGTATCAGAGTGGAGAGAATGGATTCTGGGGTTCGCATTCCAAGCTCCCCTGCCACCGCCATCACGAAAACACAGTCCAGCCTTGCAGCTCTTGGCGGCCAGAGGCCCGCCGAGCATGCTCTCCTATGCGCACACCTTCAGGGATGCTGATGCGTCGAAATCATTGGAAGCAAGGATTAGGGACTTCACTCTTATCCTTTGGATGCAAAAAAAATTGATGGCTTCCAAAAAATATAGGACATACACACCCCTGCAGATAGATACGAGACAAAAACTCAGTTTGAAGTGTCATGGGAGGCATGCTCTGCAAACGCTGAAGAAAATAAGGATGCGGTATTTAAATGCATGCGGGTCTTTGGAATCCCAGAAATCACTGCGGGCAACCATTTTTGATGCATAGATCACTCAAAAAACCCTTAGAAAAATATTGACGTGGCCGCATGCACCCTCGGGAAAAGAAAAGAGTGATCCCAATCCAGGCAAGGCTTGCGCATGCGACTGCGCAGCTCAACCCTCGACTGCTGTCAAACTTGAGCCTTCACTCCAGAGCGTACCCCCAGGGTCCAGGGGACAAGACTGTTATCACACCTTCTAGATTTAGATTTCCATGCTCTGTGGTAAAACCCTGCTCTACTAGGTTCGATCTACAAATCTCATGTAGAGCCTTGTGCAAGACCTAGAACATAAGCTAGAGATCCCTTCTGCCCTACAGACATTTCTGTACAGGGGTAAGCATCTAAAAAAATCTCTTCCTCTCTCTTTTTACAACATAGAGAAAAATGTTTCTATGGTTTTAATCCTTCATCTACGTAGAGGGGCTTCCGGGCATCCATCCTCTTCGCAAGAATTATCTTACAAGGATGAAATCCATGCTCAGCACCCCAATAAATCTTCCCAGATCCCCGAGGCTCCCAAGCCATTCTTAGTGGATAAAGCGGAGGACATTCCAGCTATTTAAATCTCACATCCATCACTTCATAACTAGACTTAGCTAATGGAATAAAAGGCCATCATTTTCCGCTTCAATGGATTATGGCCTTGCTCCATAGACCTCTATCAATGAATCCACTCCAATTGGACCAATAATAGAAGGGTCTTCTTTTACTCAAAGGGTTTTTTCATAGTTCTGTTCACATTCATGGAGGATTATCAAAAATTCTTAATAGAGGGACCATGGTTTTGGGGAAAAGAAAGGCTATTCCTCACACCATGGTTCCCAGACTTTGTTCCCTCCACGACCATCATTACCAAGCTACCTATCTGGGTCAGGCTCCTTAACTTACCTACTCATCTTTGGAACTTCTTAGTCTTTCAAGATATCACCCTCGGATGCTTCCTAGCAATAGACACCGCAAGAGAGGGAGCAAGCATATATACCTTCGACAGAATCTGTGCTAAAATAGACATCAGCAAATGCCTACTTGATCAAATAATTCTCAAAGTGGGAGAATTCCATTGGAATTAGACCATGAATTGTGAGAAAAAAACTTTCCGATGTCGTCATTGTCATCAAACAGGGCACCTTAAAAGCTCTTTCCCCTCCTTTGTTTCCCAAAAGGAGAATAGCAACCGGAAATCAAAATCCAAAACCTGGAAAGCGTGTGTACTACCACCCATGGATGATATCGACTCCTTCAGCTTGGATGAGAAAGAGATCGAAGTAGATGAGGAAGAGGTAAAGCATGAGACGGTCATGACCTTGACAGACCCTGGTGAGCCCAATGGTCCTATGACCACTCAAAAGTGGTCTCATGAAACCTCCTCCTCAGACTCAGATAAGGAGCCATCTCCTTCAGTCACCAACAATCTCCAAGTGGTTCTAGCACATCCGCCCTAGGGTGGATGGGTAAGAGCGTCAAAAAATAAGGGAAATAAATGTCGTACCGAGGACTTTACCCATAAGGACCGTCACTATATGCACTTACAAAGACATTTTTTTAAGGATCGTCACCATATGTGACATTGGTGACGGACCTTAAAGGTCCGTCATAGGCATGACCTTCACCAATGTCCTTTTTTATTGTAGTGAAAATACAATAAGGTTTATACATTCATGCATCAAAATCCTTCAAGGTGGTCAATGATGACTCAATTGAGGAGAACCGATCGCCTTCTAGTAGGATAAATACATAATACATGTTGAGGCTCCCTCTTCTACAATATAAAAATGGATGTTCTTACCCTAGATGAAAACCTGGATTTTGACGATTAATACATCTGATAATAGTAATCAAAGCCCTCTTCTGGGTGGGATAGTTTTGCAAAACCTCGAGTGTGGACATAGCGGATGGAGACTGAGCCAAGTCCTTGATTACACTATAATTTTGAGCGGCTCTCGCATGAGGGTTGAATGAATATTTATGAATAATGCCCTTTGGAGGCTTAATGGTCAATTCTATAGGATATTATGGGGATGGTGTCGAACTGATAGGTTTATTAGTAGCCTGACCATTCAAAGGATTCACATTACCATAGTATTTACTTTGGGTGGCCACCATAATATCATATTTAGGATTTGCTGAGGAAAGAATTAAAACTGAGTTAAAGGAAGTAGGGTCCCGACACGGGGTATTCACTCAATAAACCTCTAACATACCACCTGTGATCATAGCATATTAAACAATACTCTTAATTTGAGTACATATTGGAAAACGCCTCTAAAAAACATTATTTAACCCCCTAACAATATAAACCCAATAAATCTTCCCAATTTAAAAAGACCTTATTTTCACTATATATTATAGGTATCCATTTTTTCATTAACATTTTTTATACCCCTTTATATTTTTTCATTAACTTTGAGCTCCATTTTTTATACCTGCAAATATAAAAAACTTTTACCCCCTATATATCCCCCAATATATTATTTCAATTTTTCCTCATTATATATCCCCCAATATGATCCCTCATGCTATGGTATTTCTCCCTCAATGAAGACCCCGTCGGCCCCGAGAAACCATGTGAGTCTCCTAATTTGAAAACGGACTAGTCAGCACAATGACCAGAGTAGAAGATTTTAGAAGTTGGTTCACTTCTCCCCGGTGAGGACAATCATTAGTGAATTTATCCTCGTTACATATCATACATGGATAATGATGTTTATATTTTTCATCAAAAGATTGACCATTTTGTTTATCCTGCAGAGGATAATATTTTTTATTCTTACCTTTATCATTATTCTTACTTCCTGGTTGTTGTTGAGATATTCCATTATTCGTTTGAACGACATTAATATCGGAAGTAGAAGTCACAAGAGGATTGGATGGCGGGTTTTGGAAAGTCGTAAGAAAAGCACCAAATCATTTACTCTTATACTATGAATTGGCAGAATCAATCATGCCATTAGTAGCATGTATTTCTTTACCAGGAGACTAAGGAACAATGTTTGACGGTCTCATAGAATTTGGTATTTTCTCATAAAGTGTGCCAGTTTGAGTATAAATGAGATCCAAATTCTGGGCACGAGCAATAACTTTCTCTTCATTCATAACTCTACACTTAGCTACATCTTCTGTGATTAATGGAAACAAATATTTAAAACCATTCCTCTAACAATTTATCAGGAATTTTTTTTTAAATAACCAACAATGATGTCGCCACTCATGAATATGATAAAAAATGTGAGTACAATTATTTTGTCTAAAGTTTTTCAAAATTTATTTTTGAGTCATGTATCATATGAGAAACTAGAAATGTGATCGGAATGTAGTGGTTAAGGAACTAAAATTTTCGAATGATGCTCTAGGTAATTCAATATACCATTTAGCTGCAGAGCCCATAAGCGTACATTGGAAAATACATAATCAAATGGAATCATCATTAAGGGAGTTCGAATAACACCACAATAAGTCATCACATGCATGGATGGGTCTTCTCTAGTATTCCCATTGAAGTTTGGGATATCAGAAGGGAATTTGGTAGGAATTATCGGCCATCAAGGAGAATGAGGTATCTTCCCTAGAGTTGATGGTCTACTCTAGAAGAACATAAATCAAAGACACTAATGTTTTCCTTAAATTAAATGGGAAATGGGATGGCTCCTACCTAGAATTTGTTGTAATTTTTATGTCTCTCTTGGGTTGTAAGCTCCAATCCTAGCTCCGATCGCTATAATTAGAACTTGCATGATTAAACATCAAAAGCCAATGATCTATGATATCTATGTAGCATCATCCAATAACTTTATTAAATGGATAATCATGGCATAAAAATACATGAAATGATAACATCACATATAGGAAAACAGTTAACTCTTTGTATAAATAGAAATGGAGAGAGTTACAACCAAATATAGGAGTTTATCTTGTAGAAGAGCTCCTCCATGTTGAATTTTCCTTCCTTGCCACAAAGTGTACCTCTATGTCACACTAATGTAGGAAATAATGAGTCTCACAAGAACAACATAAGGGTATAATCTATCTACAAAACCCATTCCCTAGCTTGTGGATGGTAGTAAATATATAGGAGAGGATGGTAGGTTAGGAATTCTTATCCATTTTACAATCTAGGCTTGAGATCCACTCTTAATGGGAGGGTGAGGTCAATGGATAAGGATTGAAATCTAAAAGTTAGGATAGGGTAGGATTCAAGACTTTTATCCATGGTAAATAGTTAGAGCAACCTCTAGAAGCTTCTGGAAGATGAATCTTCGAGATTATTTTTATGTTTCCCAAATTTATAGAATAAGCGCACCCCTAGAAAGGAGAAAAATCCTAGTGGTCAACGCATGTCTAGAGAGGGCCAACCTACCACTGAGCGTTTGTCCCTAAAGTGACAAGGTGTGTTGGGCCTAAAAACCATTGAAATGAAGCAGTTAAGGGTAGAAATTTGGGGTTTTGAGAGATTCATGCTTAGGGCATTATCTAGGGATGATGAAAAGGTATTATAGGATGTGAATGATCCTCATCGGAATGCCTATCGACCAAATGTGACAAAATTCATGTTTTTAGTTTTCGAGCTACTTCCATGATGGGTTATTTTGAGGAATGTTTTGTTGATTTCATCAATTTTTTTCATCTTCTTGATCTTGTTCCATCTCCAAACATAAAAATAAAGTGTATTGAGCATATCTACATTAGTGAGAATAATGAAAATTGAAATAAATAATATACATCAACGTAAATTGCAAATAAATGTACCATAGAAATAAGTGATTCGTGAATTATACACATTATTTCAAAACAAAATCTCACGCCTTCTTTCAACAATTGTTCTGTTGCCATAGTTCAATACATTTTTTCCTGTAAGTTTTATATGCCACAATCAATCATATATTTAATATGAAGGATTTTTTTGTTTTATTAATTATAAAATTAGAGAAGTAAAACAACATAAATACTTACAAATTCCATAATTAATTTTTGATATGCCAACATATACTCACAACCGTTATTTAACCTAATGCCAATCAATTCTTCTAATGGCTCTTCTTTGTATGTTAGCACCTATTTGAATTAATCCAAGGATGGTTGCTGTAAAACTAATTAAAATATACAAAAATTAAACCTTGATTTATTATAAGGAAATATTGACAATTAATCAAAAACTTTGAAATCAACCCTTTTCTTCCTTTTCCTCTAGTTTTATGTGTTGAATGAGTTCTGTTAGCCACCTATGAATTTTTTGACAAGCAAACAGGTGGCTAAAATTTTTTTGAGCCTTAAAGAAATACATTTCCTCTGAAAGCATATCATTCTTGAAGCCTCGATGTGTCTTCTGCCTTTGAAAAATCCTCACTGCTGTTTCCATTTAAAAAGCCTCACTGCCTATGAAAGAATTTTTCTCAAAAAGGCCTCCTTACCCCCTTATTTCATTCCCACAAAGCCTATGTTTTCATAAATTTTTTCCCTTTAAAAGTTCCTCTAAAAATCCCTCATTAACCCTCCAAATCCCCTAAATCCCCTTTAAAACCTCATAATATCCTTTATTTGTTCTTAAAACCCCTTATTCCCTCTACTGAAACCCTCTTTTTGGCCTTAAAAATCACTTAATTTAAGCCAAAATCCCCTTTTTTACATTAGAGGCTTAAGCCCCTTTCGACCAGCCCCTTAACCACTTCCCCACACATGACCCATGCCCAAAACCAAGTGCTAAAGCCCTGGGCACTAATCGCAATCGGGACTTTCATTACGAGCCCTTTCCTTTGTTAGCTTGAAATCCTCCGATGCGAGGTCTTTTGTTCTAATAGACCCCCGCTGCATTCTTGACTGTTGATCTTTTAAAGATCTAATGGTCAACACTTGTTTTGCAATGTGCCCCATTCCCTCTCTCCATTCACTCCTCCGATTACGTGTAGACTGTTGATCTATCATTCTGATCCAACGGCTATCGCATAATTGCACCATCACAGCGCCCAATCCCATCGCATTTGACCTCCATAGCCCAATGGATGACACTGTCTTGACCTATTTTATTTTGCTGAAACATCCTGCTACTTTGTTCCTTTCATTCCATAACCTTCTCAGTTAATTATCTCCGACCAACCCAACAACCAAATCAATTAAAAAACCCTTGTGCTTCATACCTAGCCTAATACCTCATTTTTAGCTTCAAATATATATCATTCTTTGCCTTTTATAGAGAGATCCTTCTCTGGACCCAGGAGGGCTAGATCCTGAGGTCCCAAAGTGGTTTGATGTTGTCTTATCTTTTGGTATTTACAAATCTGCCAAAACATAGGAACCCCAACATAATGGCGACTCCACTGGGGAAGAATCTGAGTGTCCCTAATTGCTAATACCTGGTCTTGTGTCCCATTGTCGTCTCTAAACATAATGGCGACTCTGCTGGGGAAAAGGACCAATCAGCCTAGATTTGGTAGTTAAACACTGTGATGGACAGTAAATCTCCTTGAACATCTTAAATAATCCACCTGGAGACTCCATAGTTCCTAAATTATTAAAGGACTCCACTAGTGATTAGTAGGCCACTAATTATCTTTGTTTTCACAAGACTCCACTGGGAGACCAGTTGCATTACAACATCATCCATGCTAAATATCCAACCACTTCATTGATGGAAGACTCTGAACAATTTGCAGAAATGCATCTGGGTTTCATAGCAGAGTGTCGTTATAATATATCAAGTGAATTGGCAACAATGGAATGGGAGGACCTTGCAGGGGCTATCCTTCTCAGCTCAAAATTCAAACCTGTGCTTAAGAATTTTTTTCTAGAATTGGTGGTTGAAAGATATGAAGCTGAGATTGAAATATTGAATTCACAAGAAAAATCATATCAGTTCAGAGACCCCAGGGCATTTTTGGAAAGTCTCCCTCCCCCTAAAAAAGAAGAAATTCCACTGCCTTTCAAAGTGCAGGAAGAAGATGATTGGGATTTCAAGAGCCACACTGAAGATGCAGTGATCAAATTTGTCCAGGATGTCGATATCCTACCAGTCATGGGAGGCCTGAAAGAAGAAAGTGTACATTATGTGTTCATTTATTCTGTGGCAGAGTATATGGAGGCCTTGATTGGCTCAAGCCCCCCAGCAGTGATCCTTTTTAGAGGCTAGATTCATCAGGAGTGGTCACCACTGATGGTGACCTCAGTTTTGAAGAACCACCTGCAGAGAACCCTATGGTTGTCTCTGATGTGCAGTCAGTTTTTCTGTCCTTTTTTGTTACTGCTTGACTAGATGCACTGGCACTATTGTATCATTTAACACATCATAGATTTCCAAATAGAGTAGGGTAGGTAGGAAGTCTCAATAAAGCTCAGCATGTGAAAATCTAGTTAGTATTTTTAAATTTCTGCAAAGTTTATTCCATGAGAATTTTTGTCTTTTTTCCATGGGCCCACAGTAAGCCAGACAGTCTAATCCTGGTTTGGCTGTGTTTCAATTTCTGTTTTAGAATGTAGAGAAAGAAGTGTGCTAGACAGTTTAATCCTAGCAAATATTAGTGTAGGTAGAGAAGCTATGAGGCCAACTATTTAATCTGGTCTGATGGAGTAATAAGGGTAGCAGTAGAATAGGTTTATTTTCCTGTTTGTAAAAAAATGATGTTGTAAAGGGTCTGCAAGTCGAAATGCACCCAAAAGAAAAAATGTTAGGACAATAGTATGGGTAGGTAGTTATTTGGGAGAATATTACTGTTGATATGATGTCTTCATGATTTTTGGCAGGTGATCCAAGAAAAGAAATGGATGTGTCAATTACTAGGCATCTGGACTACTCCAAATATTTTTTTCTGAATTCTTGACACCTTCAAGAAGATGCCATCCCCATGTGGAGCCACTGTTAGCCACCTATGATTTTTTTGAGAAGCAAACAGGTGGCTAAAATGTTTTTGAGCCTTCAAGAAATACATTTCCTCTGAAAACATATCATTATTGAAGCCTCCATGTGTCTTCTTCCTTTGAACAATCCTCACTGTTGTTTCCATTTAAAAAGCCTCACTGTCTATGAAAGAATTTTGCTCAAAAAGGCCTCCTTACCCCTTTATTTCATTCCCACAAAGCCTCTGTTTTCATCACTTTTTCCCCTTTAAAATTTTCTCTAAAAGTCCCTCATTAACCCTCCAAATCCCCTAAACCCCCTTTAAAACCTCATAATATCCTTTATTTGGTCTTGAAACCGCTTATTCCCTCTACCGAAACCTTCTTTTTGGCCTTAAAAAGCACTTAATTTAAGACAAAATCCCCTTTTTTACATTAGAGGCTTAAGCCCCTTTTGGCTAGTCCCTTAACCACTTCCCCACACATGAACCATGCCCAGAACCAAGCGCTAAAGCCTTGGGCACTAATCAAAATCAAGACTTTCATTACGAGCCCTTTCCTTTGTTAGCTTGAAATCCTCCGATGCGAGGTCTTTTGTTCTGCTAGACCCCCACTGCATTCTCGACCGTTGATCTTTTAAAGATCTAATGGTTAGCGCTTGTTCCATAGCATGCCCAATCGCCTCTCTCCATTCACCCCTCCGATTACATGTAGACTTTTGATCTATCATTTTGATCCAACAACTATCGCATAATCACACCGTCACAGTGCCTAATCCCATCGCATTTGACCTCTGCCGATTGGCGAGTCCTGATTTGATTGGAACCATTCATCCATTCAGATCCAACGGTCCAGATTACTCCTCACCCTACTCATTTTTCCCTATTTTTCTCCCCTTCCGATCGATCTCCGCTGTCGATTCCCTGCCGATCCAATGACCCTGGTGTAATCGCAAGACCAAAACTCGGAGCCTCGGTCCCCTACCTTCTCGGATTTGCGGTTGATCTCCCACCGTTGATCTCTTTAGATCCAACGGCTCTCATCGTCCCCGCCCTTTCATTTTTCCCTTTTTGCCTCCGCTTTCTCCTTAAATCTCCACCGTTCATCATCAAATCAGACGGTCCATAACAAATCTTCCTGGGCCATCCCCCGCCATTAGTGACCGCGCATCTCCCCATATCGTGCTCCACCCTACACCATCTGATATTCCATCTCTCCATCTGAAGTTCCACATGCATATCACGTTATTTTGGCATCCGAACTTTAATGATCAGAAATCATGCGATAAAAGTGGTTTTGTTTTTCCACATGTCAAGCAACGACATATATCACGTTTTTCTTGAGGATTTACCAAACCGCTCAAAAGCTCCGCGACACCAGTGGTTTTCCTCCTAAAACCATGTTCCTCCTTTTTTCTCCCGAAAGCCCCATATTTAATCTCATCCGTCCATCTGATCAGATAACTTATTAATGTTACATGCCCAAAAAATCATAACTCATGTTCTTATGACACATGTTCATAACTACTTTTGATCATAACTCATGTTCATAACTACTTTTGTAGAAATTATAATAATGGATTCAATCTGATCTTGTTGTTGGATCAATTTACTGGGTAAATTAACACGAGCATTTAATTATCAATCTGGGTTTGTAGAACTTAGAAGAAGCTCCAAAATATATGGATTTCAACCATAGTCAAGTTTAGAAGATGAATTATTGATGATTAGGGAAATGCATATTACAAATATAAATCTAACTTAATTAATTTCTAAATTATAAACAATAGATCAAGATACATGAAGTAATAATTGAAGAGGATGTTCACTAAAAGAGGTCCTAGTTATCCTTCATCATTGATTTCATTTATCATTAATGCTATTGTGAAAACAAGAATTTAAAAAAGCAGGAAAAGATGAATCTTAGTTTTGAGCTCTTAATCAGATAGAAGAAGTATTTAACTTAAATACTAGTTTGTCTCTTCGTATGCAGAAAGAAACAAGATTAAGATCCATCAGCAATCAAAACATGTAAAGGCATGTAAAGATGAATTCTAACAGAAAATCTTGATTCGATAGAAAGAGTGATTAACTTAAACACTTGTTTGTCCTTTCATATGCAATTTAAGAATGATCATTAGATTCATCAACAAATAAATGAAACATAAGCAAACTAATTCAGAAATTGCAGCTACGAAATAAACTGTGTACTTGGCTCGGTGTGGGGGTGCCCTCCACCCTTGCCTCGTACACTGAGAGTACTTTTAGCTACTGAAACTTATTCAATGCACGAGAAAATGATAAATTATGTCTTTAATTAACTTCTCAAAATAAGAATCTCAAAGTCTCAAGTTTCTTCTACTCTACATTATATTCTATTACATTACATCCCCACTTGGTGAAAGAGCACTCCTATTTATACATGAGTGCTTTCAAAACAAGATAAGAAACTCATAATTACAAATCCACTTTTATCTCAACCAATATCCCTATAATTAAAAGATATGATCCCTTCAAATCCTCACTTATCTCTCATAAATCTTGGATGAGATATGTTATCCAAATCTCCATGATCTTCTCGTTAGAATCTTCCATGATCTTCTCCTTCGAATCTCCATGATCTTCTCCTTAGAATAATCTTGAACAATTATCCTTTGAATTATTGATATGGTGGAGGAAATATTCAAAAGGATTTTGAATAATTCCTCCAAATAATCCTACACATTTACAAAGCTCATCTACATTTAAGATATTAGTGAAATATGTCAATTTTCCAATGATTAATCGTACATTCTCTAATAATATTAAAAATAAATAAATTGGAAAATAATGAGGTGAACCCATGGAAATGGTATGATGAATGGTTAAATGAGATGATGGAATGTGAGGAATGGAGATGATAAACATGATGAAAATGTGGCAATTATGAGACCCAACACTTTTAATTTACTAAAACAAAATATTGAATCGCTTCTACAAATTTTTAGAAACAAAATATGATCTCATAATCACAAACAAGTAAGAGAAAGAAATATTCAATGGCACAGCACATCATGTATCTATGGAAAGAAATTGATCAAAACCCCGTTATTTGTCTATTTCATATGATGAAGATTATGAAACAATACAATGATATTCGAAACCTCTGCACTTTGCTAATTGTCTCACTTTGATCTTTTGCTTTGATCCTGGCACTAATCTAAGCATGTTTAGTCCAATATATAGCCATTTTATTTCCTTTGTCTGACTAGTTTTTCTCATGCATTCCTGGGATAATTGAGCCTCTATTAATTAGTAAATTCCCAATTAATTACTGTGCAATACATCCAAGGCTTCCTGATGACCTCATGCATGACCTGCACAATTTTCTAATTATACAACTGATAGTTATCTTCCATTTAACCCAATCTCAAATGGGTCTTCCTTAGAACTCCCATGAAACAAATATTTATAGCGAATTATCAGTTATCTGATTGATCACTACATGTTTATTAAATCAAATTTAATTCACTGTACCCCTCACTAGCTCATCCATCAATTTTAACTAGTTAACCTGATTTTAACTCAAAAAATTGAGTTAAATAATTACAACTCACAAATAACTGAACCAGGGCCCCTCAAAATTAGGATACACCCTACATGCCTCTAGTTTGACCCTCAACTAGATTTAACTTAGCTAACTAAGTCTTCTTGAACTAGTCAACTAATACAAGCTATCCTGAGATGAAATTAGAATTTCTCTCCCATTTTAATTAAGGGAAAATGATATATGAAGCCCCCTTTGGGTGTCATTTTCAATAATTCTTCTTTCCAATTTCAACACTCCCTCTCAAAAAGAAAGAAATTCAATATATTCTGAACTGATACCTTTGGAATGTTCTGCATGAAACACTACTCTAGTGGTTTTTGTTGTTGCAACTTCTAAAAAGAAAAAAAAATGAATCAGTATGATGCATATGTGATAAGAGTCTTTGACTGCTACTAGTTACTGCACTGCCTACTAAAAAATTTGTGTTGTTGACTCTGTATATGTGCCATTTGCACTGTTGAAAAATCTAATTTTCACTCCAGTATCTGACATTTGTCATTGTAATATATAACTGCATCAATCGTTACTGATCCATCCTACTACTATGTACTATGGCCCCACCGTAGCCAAATACTGATCCATGAGACAAGACATCTCAATGGATCCTGCCCACATTTCTTCTCTTGGGATTATGAATTCACATCTCCCCACCTCTCACATGGATGTATGGTTGCATGTGCTCCCTCTACCCCCCTAGCTCGAAATTTTCCCCTTCTAGAGGTTTCTTCTTGAGTAGACGCCTCCACTTGGTCTCCTCTTTGCTTCTCCAATTGTGGTTGTGCCAAAACCTTCTAAGACTACTTCTAAGGTTGTAAGTGGAGAGAAAAATGCATCTTGGACCTCGAGAGCATACATGTTCTTGAATCTTACACCGATATGTTTCACCAGTTCCATGGAGATGTGTCTAAGTAATACCTTTCAATTTCTAAATATCACATCATAACCATGATATTCCAATACCGTTACATAAACAATAGTCTTCTTTAGTTATGGAACAAAAAAAAAATGAGTGTGAGAGGGGAGCTAGTCTCCCACTGAAAAGTAATTGTACCTATGTCGGTCGTGTTATACCTCCTTACATCTCCAAACTCTATGTTCTACTGGAGGTCCTTCTCCTCCAATTAACTGAAGAAAGATTTATTTCCCGTCATATGGAATGATACACCGTTGTCGAGATAACACATGCATCCCATTACAATGTTGGCAATGCATCTATTGAGAGTGAAATCAAGCTCGAACTGTGAAGTTAGTGCTTCACTCATTGCTGCAACTGCAGGCTCATTCTTTCCTCCCTTCTATGGACACATCAAGGCATAATGACCATGCTTGTGGAAATGAAAAAACTTGACATTGGACAAGTCTCTCTTGCCCTCTTCACCTTGGGACTTCTTTCCCTTGGCTTTCTTTCCTTTTCTGACTAATGAAAGATTTTCTTATTTGTCTGTGTCGAAAGTCTCGTCTTTGGTGCTCCACCTTACCTCTTCTTGTACCAAGTTGGACCACAATAAATCCTAGTTTGGTAGTTTATCCCTCCCATTCACAGAGTCCTGGTAGCAATGCCAGCTCTTGGGAAGGCCTAGAAGAGCTAGGCTCACCAAATAATATTGGGCTATTTTCACACCAACACTTCTAAGCTCATATCGACATTGAGTGAACTTTGTCAAGTATTTTGGTATTGTCTTGACCTCCTCCATCTTGTTATTTGTGAGCTTGTCTTTCAGTGTCAGCTTCCTATGGTTGCTGTTATTATGAAATAGATCTATCAAGGCCTTTCACATAGAATATGGAGTCACCTTTCCATGGGGACTCAAGACAATATGATCTCGAACTCCCTCTACCAAGATCCTTCTCGCCTTTGCTACATTCTTCTTCCATGCATCAAGAAGTTGAGCAGTTGTTGTTGTGGGTTGGGCAATATCATAGTCTATGAATGCCTTCAATTCATTGTCCTCAAGCACTTCCTTCCATGCTATGTAATTCAAATATCCCACAAGGGAATGTTCAAGTCTCAAGCCATTGAAAGACATCTTGATATGTTGCTGGTCCTAAAGAATAAATATGCAAATTCGATGTACATGTTTAAAAAAAACTCTCATTCTTCTCTTCTATTGTGATTCCTGGTGCTCTAATACCATGTATAAATTATACCAATGGATTTAGTCATATATTGTAATTTACTAAAACAAAAAACTGAAGCACTTTTACAAATTTGCAGAAAGAAAATATGAACACATAATCACCAGCAAGTAAGAGAAATAAATAAACAATCACATAACACAAGATGTATCTGGGGAAAGAAACTACTCAAAAACCTACTATTTTCATATTGCATATGGTCAAGATCATGAAACAATATAATGCTATTCTTCTCATTGAGAACCCTCTGCACTCTGCTGACTGTCTCACTCTAATCTATGGCTTTGTTTGTGGCACTGATCTAAGAAATTTTAGTCCAATATTTAACCATTATCTTGCCTCTTCCTAACCAGCCTTTCTCATGCATTCATGGGATAATAGAGCCCCTATTAATTATGAAATTCCCAATCAATTATTGCGCAATACATACAAGGCTTCATGATGACCCTATTGGTGATGTGTACAATTTTATAATTACACAACTAATAGTTATCTCCCCTTCAACCCCAATCTCAATTGGGCCTTCCTTAGAACTAAAATGCAACAACTATTTATAGTGAATTAAATCATATATAAATCACTTGACCTCTCACTAGCTCATCCACCCGTTAGAACTAGTTAAACTGCTTTTAACTCAAATAATTGAGTTAACTAATTACAACTCACAAATAACTCAACCATGGCTCCTAAAATTTAGGAGACACCGTACATGCCTCTAGTTTGACCCTCAACTCAAATTAATCGACCTAACTAGTCTTCTTGACTCAGGTAACTAATACAACTTGTCATGAGATGAAATTGTTATTTCTCTTCCAATTTAATTAAGGGAGAATTAAATAAGAATCCCCTTCTGTGCGCCATTTTGGGTGCCAATTTCAATAATTTTGACATAAATGTCAATATTTTATATGTGATTAATCATAAAAAAATGTTTTAGAATATTTTGTGAAATTTAAGTCTTCACCATCCACTTAATAATTATTGATAATTAAATAAAAATTATAAACACTCATATATATATATATATATATATATATATATATATATATATATATATATATATATGTATATGTATATGTATATGTATATGTATATGTATATGTATATGTATATGTATATGTATATGTATATGTATATGTATATGTATATGTATATGTATATATGTATATGTATATGTATATGTATATGTATATGTATATGTATATGTATATGTATATGTATATCTACACACACATATACATATACATATACATATACATATACATATATATATATATATATATATATATATATACATATACATATACATATACATATACATATACATGTACATATACATATACATATACATATATATATATATATATATATATATATATATATATATATATATATCCTCTCATTAGTAGACCCGTACACACCTTTTCTGACTTTTGTTAATTATGATTATCCTTTGTATGATTATAAACTAGAATTATTATACAATTTATTAATGGTTGAATCATTTTCCTTCTGTTGGGAATCACGATTTCCGTTAGACCAAAACCCGCAGGTGTTAGTCAACGATCGCATCGCCAGAGATAAGGATCCACGAGAGGCGGTTAGTCCATGTCACGAAACACACAGGGAGTGTTGGTTTATCCAATTTTCAACAATCTCCCCCCCAACGCGAGCCAGGTGTGAATCGAACTCGTGACCTACACTCTAATACCACTTGTTGGGAATCACGATTGCCGTTAGACCAAAACCCACAGGTGTTAGTCAACGATCGCATCGCTAGAGATAAGGATCCACGAGAGGTGGTTAGTCCATGTCACGAAACACACAGGGAGTGTTGGTTTATCCAATGTCCAACACCTTCCTCTTTTTTTATTAGCATGGGTAGTTTTAGTGGTTTTCCTAATTGTTTAATGTATTTCTACTCATTCTTCCAAGGCAGAGAATGAGTACTCAGCCAAATGGTAGAGGAAACATTGGAGAGAAAAGGGTAAAACATTTTTCCTATGATTTAGTGGCCAAATTTTTTTATTATGTTCCTCTGAAGGTGCAAAAGTAGATCTTAGCCTTGGAAAGGGTGGAGGAAGGGCATGACCCCTATTTTTTTTACTCTGAATTGGTGGGAGAGGAAGTTAAATGTCTTCCAAATATTGGTATATGTTAGAAAATAAGGTTGTGATTCATGAGTTCGTTGGCTCTAAACCAAAAAACCAAAAAAATTATGTCTCATCTTCAAGGAAAAATAGGCAAAAACTTATAATGTTTTCACATCATTGGAATACATCAAAAGGATGCTTCACAATTTTAATTCCTGTTTGGACAATGCTGATTTTTATTTGGCACCAGTGGAGAGATTGTTTGTGAGTGATTATGCATCGTCTGATCACACTGATCCTTCGAGTGATAGCGTGCAAACCCCTGCATTGATATCTTCAGATAATGATTAGTGTGGTGATTACATTTTCCTTTGTTTTTCATTTTGTCAATGATGTTTCATTTAAGGATTTTTTTAATGACTTTATATGGTACATCCGTGTTATATGAATTCTCGGTTGCTGGGAAATGATTGCTATAGTTGTTTTTTTGAGATATCATGTTGTTGTATTTGTGTTGGTTTGGTTGTTGGTATGTGTATTGTGTGTAATGCTTCAATTTGTTTCCGAATTGTTGACACATCTCTCAAAAAGATGTGGTATCACTTATTTTTGTGGAAGCGTTATTAAGCAATATTTGGGCTAAGTTTTTTTTTTGGGCTATGGAAAAAGGATATATTATGATTGTCTCTTGTAGCTGAGGTTTGTCAATATTGGCTTCTTTGGTGATGTTAATTTTCTAGTCTCCAATGCTAATGGATTTAAACTGATGATTGGAAGCTTGGACGGATGTGACTTTCATGAGTTGTGATACTTTTTATGTTTTTATTTGCCAGTGTGATATATATTTGTACTCAATGGCACCTTAACTATTTTGAGTATTGGAAAAAATCTTAGTACTTAATATTGTGTAGAATGGGATTTGCAATAATTAGTGATAGTTTTGGGGTCTCTTTCACAAGTAAATTAGTTTAGCTATGCTTGAGCCAAAGCTTATAATGTACTCTCTGTATTTGATCTGAATTACAAAGTTATATATTTACAAAAAAAATATTATTGGTTGAATGGAAACCAACCTAGATCCATCTTAACTATGGATCTATCAAGCACCCAGAAGGATCAAATCCCTTGAGGTGCCAACCTCTTTTTTGAGTGTAAAATTTGACGAAAGATTTTCACCTTGATATATTTTATCCCTCATGGCACTTGATAGATATGGAGTTAAGATGGATCTAGGCTGGTTTACTATATGACTCTCTCTCTCCTTCTCTCCCCCCTTCTCTCCATCTCTCCTTCTTTGTCTCTTAATCTCACACCAAACATACACACTCTCTCTCCATCTTTACCTTGTCACTCTCTCTTCCTCCAATTATCACTCTCTATGTATTTCTTATTCCCTCACTCTCTCCCCTTCCAAATCCGTCCCTCTATCCCTTCCTCTCTCCCCTTCCAACTCCATCTCTATATCCCTCCCTCTCTCATCCTCCTCTCTCAAGTCCTCTCTCTTGTCCTTACTCTATCTCCCTTTCTCTCTGATCTGGGAAAATTTATGATACCCTTTTAACGAAGACCTTTTTCTTCGTCCGATGTGTTAGAATTTCATTTCATCAAAGCACTAATGAACACATATGCAGATATAATCAAGAGGAAAAAAATTCAACAATCACACAAGAAAACACAAGATGTTTAATAACAGAGTTACTCCAGTGTGGACTATGTATATGGGCTTTGGTGTCTCGATGGTGTTGGCCACTTCATTCAATGTTGTAACTGGCGATGATGTACATGGATTTTGTTTAATTTTCATACAAGGAAAAGTCCTCAACATGAGTGGAAAAGTATCTCCACAAGATGTTCTGTTACAAGGAACTCTCACTCATCACAAACCTCCTATCAGCATGAAAACTTCACACATGGTGACAAAGAGTATCCCGCCATCAAGGCAACAAAGGTATCTCACAACATAAATCACCATCTATGATAAATACATACCATATCAAATACACATAAATATTCCGCATCTTACATCAAGTGGGAATCAACAAAAACAAATAAAAATAAAGATTCCACATCATACATCAAGCAGGAATCGACACAACATAAAGCATATCACAACAATAATCAATAAAGTACATGGAAAAAACACTTCATATACCTCAAATATGATGCTAGTTTAAGAATAAGTTTCTTAATCGCTAGATCTGAATGCACCATCGTGGCATCAAATGACAAGAAATCGAATGTCCACACACTGAAATCCGACACTGTCATCCCATTCTGGAAAATGGCTGAAAAATCGAGACCTATGTTGCAGAAAATGACATCGCCATCAGGTTCGTGTCGCCAAGAGGTGTAAGATCCTTACAAAATTTGTCCAATTTGGACACTTGGAAAATTTGGCCCCTCTAAAGGTTGAGCTCAAATAATGGTTCCATTGCATCCGGTTAAGTGCCTCAGGGTTCCACCTATCCGCCTCGAACTGTGCACCCGATCCTATACCTGCTCTGCTTGGGCATCTGAGGAAATGAGTTCTTATACTGGTGAGTGCGTGAAATTCACAACAGAAGCTATTGTGCTGCATTGGCAGAGTTGTAAGGTTTGCTAAAGGGATCTCATGCTGACCCCCATATCCAGAACCTGTGTTAGTTTTATAACTGTTTTCATATTAAATCGAGGTGGGCAGGTCTGCCACCGGTGGCCCGTCCCCTCCTCCTTTTCCACCGGTGTCATTACACATGGTTGGGGGGTGAAGGATCACGAACCGCCCCCATACATTTAATATGGTTGTTAAGACGGTTTGGGGAGTCGTAGGGTTTGAAGCAGGTCATGGCCCTCCAAAACTTTAATAATAATTGTTTTTATAATGTTTTGTAATGTGGCCCAATGGGGGTTGTGGAGGTCATGGCCCACCAACCTATTTTTTTAATATTCTTTTCATTTTTTAAAACAAACAACACCTTTTTAAAATACCCAATTTTAGGTGGTAGAGGACATTTTATTCGTCATACAAATTAACCTGGATTTTGGGCAGAGCTGGCTAGAATCTGGCCACCAGAATCCTGTGAAATTGTGTCCTCCTTAACTTTCCATGTCACCTAATCAACCCCAAAACTTTGAACAACTCTAACTTTCACATACAAACTTGGTTTAACAAATAGTTCACACTGTTGTGATCACGATGATGAGATCTTCAACTTGACACTAAGTTTTCCACATTTCTGCCACTTTGATTTTTGAGCTTTCATAAACTCTCTTTGTCCCGTGTGTGTCTCTAGGGCCACCTCGATCATTCCTCCCCACTGAGGTGCTTTTGGTCCTCCAAAATCATTGACAATAATCTGTAACTATTGTGTACAATGTTTGCACCACAAGTGTCCTAAGAAAGGTCACCCTTCCTTCTCCTTTAACTTTTTTCTTCGGAGCCATAAGTGATGAACTGATACCTCCATCCTCTGCAAAACTGTAGTTCAATATCTTGCAAATTACATGATCAAATATCAAATACTATGACCCAATCATTCCATACTTTCCACGAGTTTATAACACATACTCGGTGGCCAAGCTTACAAAAAAATGTAATCAATAATACCCTAGTCATAAGCACAAGGCCCAAAACATCATGGTTTCTTAACAAGAGATGGAAAAACACATCATCACTTTTACAATTAAAAATGCAACACAAGATTCACAAAAAATGGCCATGACACACTACCATCTCTAGAAAAACCATTTCTCACTTATCAAATTGAATGGGTCATCTCCCTATGGTGCACTTGCTTGTCAAACAATTGTTTCAACTAGTTCATGCACTGACTCTTCATCCTTAAGGTGCTTCTATGGATGGAGCCTCGAACATGTGGCTCTTTGATGACCACTTTTGTAGTAATGGGTGCAAAATTTCTTTTTCCTCCAGATCTGATTAACCAATTTCTTTCCATGTTGTGGAGAATTCATTTCACACCTCATCCTCCTTTGTGCTACCATTCTTTTCCAACACTCAACAATGACATGGTTATGTAAACCACAAAAACAACAAGTTTTATTATGCCATGATTTACGTTCATGATTAGCAACATTCTTATAATCAAAATGAACTTGAGAATATCGAGACTTATTATACCTTTCCTGGTGATCTCTGGTGCGATCATGGTGATGAGAGCTTGCCCTAGATCTTTTACTGAAACATGCACTTCCGTGGGATGACGCTAAAGTGTTCCCATCAATCCTTTATCCCGATGAGTTCAAAAATGCAAGTTTTCCTCTGATATCATTATGGCAATGAGAGCTTGCCTCAACTTTCTCTCTGTAATATGTGTTGTCATAAGATGATGGGGAAGTGTTCCTATCATTATTTTTCCTTGATAGTTTCATCAATGTCGTGGGAGCTCCTAAAAACATTGAGTATTATCTTTCAGTGTATCCCAAACCTATGTATCGAGGTCTCTGCAGAACCTCCAATGGTTGAGTGATACCTTGGCCATGAATGCCAAGTCCTCCTCCTTTGTAACCCATCTTGGTAAGGAGCCTCATGCTAGTTCCTATAATGGGGATCTCCACTTTTCCAGCGGAAATAAGAGCATGTGAAGATGAAATTGAAGAATGATCACAACCTTTTACCTCAGATGTCGATTTGTAAACAGGTGTAGAGGGCTTCTCAGAGCCTTCATTACGCTTCACTTCCTCCAAGGCCTCTGTCATGGCTTGTAGTTGAAGCTGTAATCATTTCTTCTCCTCCTTCGATTCTCATATAAGTGTCTTTAATGCATCATGATCTATTTATAGAATTTCGTTGTTACGCTTCAATTATTTCAATGCCTCTTTCGTGGCTTGCAACTGAAGCTGCAATCGTTGCTTCTCCTCCTTCTCTTCATGTAGGAGTGTTTTCAACTCAACATTTTCTGCTGCTTGCTTCTCATAAGCTTCATACTACATGTCCACCCTTTTGGAAATCCTGAGCATGGCCTCGTACATGTCTTTGACATCTTCCATTGTTGCATGTTCGATGGTTCACGCTTGCAGTTCACATTAGCAAGAAGACTGCTCTGATATCTCTCTTGAACAGGGTAAATTTATGATAGCCTTTTAACCAAGACCTTTTGATTTGTCTTATGTGTTAGAATTTCATTTTATAAAATAATTAATGAACACATATGTAGATATAATCAAGAGAAAAACATGTCAACAATTAGACAACAAAACACAAGACGTTTAATAACGGAGTTCGTCCATTATGGACTACATCTCCGGACCTTGGTCTCTCGAAGGTGTTGGCCGCTTCATTTAGTGCAGTAACTGGCGATGATGTATATGGATGTTATTTACTTATCATACAAGGAAAATTCCTCAATATGAGTGGCAAAGTCTCTCCACAAGGCGTTCTGTTACAAGGAACTCTCACTCATCACAAACCTCCTATCAGCATGAAAACTTCACACATGGTGACAAACAGTATCCCTCCATCAAGGCACGAAAGGATCTCATAACATAAATCACCATGTATGATCAATACATACCACAAAATACACATAAATATTCCATATATTACATCAAGTAGGAATCAACAACAAAAAATAAACATAAAGATTTTGTAGCATACATCAAGTAGGAATCGACATGACATAAAGCATCTCATAACAATAATCAATGAAGTACATGGCAAGAACACTTCATATACCTCAACTATGATGTTGGCTGAAGAATAAGTTTC
Source organism: Pinus albicaulis (assembly GCA_034641835.2). Lineage (NCBI taxonomy): Eukaryota > Viridiplantae > Streptophyta > Pinopsida > Pinales > Pinaceae > Pinus > Pinus albicaulis. Next base: position 1,790,718,963 of record CM076578.1, on the reverse strand, counting down.
TCAGTCACTGGCTCTGAATGCACCATCGTAGTGTCGAATGGTAGGAAATCGACTATCCACATGCTGAAATTCGACATCGTCATCCCATTATGGAAAATGGCTGAAAAATCAAGACCTTTGTTGTAGAAATTGAGACTGCCATCAGGTTCATGTCGCCGAGAGGTGTAAAATCCATATAAAATTTGTCTAATTTGGACATTGGGAAAATTTGGCCCCTCCGAAGGTTGAGCTCAAATCATGGTTCCATTGCATCTGGTTGAGTGGCTTAGGGTTCAACCTGTCCTCCTCGAACTGCACACCTGATCTTCTACCTGATCTGCTTGCCCATCTGAGGAAATGAGTTCCTATATCGGTGAGTGGGTGGACTTCACAACGGAAGCTGTTGTGGTGTGTTGGCGGAGTCGTATGGTTTGCTAAAGGGAGGTTAGGGGATCAATCCCGACCCCCATATCTGGAACCCACGTTAGTCTTTATAATTCTTTTCATATTAAATTGAGGTGGGTGGGTCCGCTGCAGGTGATCCGTCCCCTTCTCCTTTTCCACCGATTTCGTTACACATGGTTTGGGGGCGCGGGGTCATGACCCGCCCCCATAGATTTAATATGTTGGTTAATGCGGTTTGGGAAGCCGTGGGGTCCGGCGAGGGTCATGGCCCTCCGAACCTTTAATAATGATTGTTTTTATAATGTTTTGTAACGTGGTCTGATGGGGGTGGTGGGGTCATGGTTCGCCACCCTATTTTTTTAATATTTTTTTTTTGTTTTAAAAAAAAAACAACACCTCTTTAAAATACCCAATTTTAGGCTGTAGAGGACATTTTATTCATCCTACAAATTTGTCCAGATTCTGGCTAGAGCGAGCAAGAATCTAGCCAACAGAGTCTTACAAAATTATGTCCTCCTTAACCTGCCATGTCACCTAGTCAACCCGAGAACTTTGACCAGCTATAACTTTCACATACGAACTTGGTTTGACAAACCGTTCACACCGTTGCGATCAGGACAAAGAGATCTTCAAATTGACACCGAGTTTGCCACGTTTCTACCACTTTTTGTTTTGAGATTTCAGAAGCTCTCTTTGTTCTATGTGTGCCTCTGGAGCTACCTGGATCACTCTCCTACCTCCCTCTCTCTTCCCCCATCCTTCTCTCTCTCTCTCTCTCTCTCTCTCTTCCCCCATCAATCTATCTCTCCAACTATGTTAGTATATCACTATCTTTCTCATTCTCTTCCTTCTGTCCCCCCTTGTCTCCATCTCTCCTTCTATGTCTTCTTATATAACCTCTAAACATACACACCCTCTCGCCATCTCTCCCTTGTCACTCCTTCTCTCTCCACTTCTCACTGTCTATGCCTTTCTTCCCCTCCCTCCCTCCCCCTCCAACTCCATCTCCATATCCCTCCCTCTCTAATCCTTCTCTCATCCTTCGTCTCTCTGCATTTCTCTCCTACCTCCCTCTCTCTCCCCCCTTCTCTATCTCTCCCTCTCTCTACTCTCCAATCCTCTCTCATTCTCCCTCCCTCTCTCATTCTCTCTCTCCCACCTCCATCTTTATATCTCCCTCTCTCTCTCTTGCCCTTCTCTACCTCTCTCACTCATCTCCCTCTCTCTCTCTCTTAATTCCTCCTCTCCCCTTTACTTTAGTTTATCTTCATCTCTCCCTTGCCACTCCCCCTATTTCTCCACCTATATCATATGTCTTTGTTCTTCCCTCCCATATATATATCTAGAGTTAATATATATATATATATATATATATATAACAAATTTTATATTGTATTAATCCAAAGTTACGAGATTTAATAATATTAATATTATAATATATTAATATATTAGATTTAATAATAATAATAATATTTATATTTTAATATTAATATTAGGGTTAATAATTTTTTTTGTTTTTTTTGGGTGGTATTAATAATAATTTGGTCCATGGTATTTGGCCCAGAGGCTTGGTATATAATTGGATGTTGATTTCTAATCATATGTGATATATTTTTATTTATTTACTTCATCTCCTTTATATTGATCTTTTCACCATACCTTTTTTATATATATGGTATTTGGCACATAGACTTCACCTAAATAAAACCTTTTTTTGAATTTTGTAAATATAAAGAGGTAATTTGGCCAATGATATTTGTCCCATCTTATTTGGCACATAGGATTCACCTAAATAAAACCTCTTTTTTTATTTTTGGTAAACATAAAGAGGTTTATGGAGTAAATATTAAAAAAAAAAAATATTTATTTTTTATATTTTGATTTATTTACCATATCTTTTTTTGAGTGTTCCCGAACCTCTTCATATTTTAAATCTATATTGTTTATATTTATTTTTAAATCTATATTGTTTTTTTTTTTTGTGGAATCCTGTTATATAATTTATAATTAGAAGGTGAATTCTAGTTGTTTGAAATACGTTTTTGAATGCATAAATGAATTCAATGTATTGTTAGATGAATTCAAGGTTTGTAATAGCTAGTGATAGTTTAATGGTTGAATGAAATTATAAATTAATGTTATTATATATTCAATGAATGATTGAATTTTTGAAAAGTTTTAAATAACATGAATTTATAATTCAATTTTATTATTAAATGTTTTTTTTTTTCATGTAATTCATCTAGGACATTAAGTTCAATGCTCCCCGTGTGTTTCGCGACATGGAATAACTATCTCTCGTGGATCCTAACTCTGGCGATTGTAATGGAGACTAATGCCTACGGGTTTTGGTCTAACAACAATCGTGATTCCAACAAGTGGTATCACAGCAACAGGTCTTGATTTTCGAAACTCACCCGGCTCGCGTTGGGGGGGAGATTGTTGGACATTGAGTTCAATGCTCCACGTGTGTTTCGCGACATGGACTAACCGCCTTTTGTGAATCCTAACTCTAGCGATTGTAGCGAAAACTAATGCCTACGGGTTTTGGTTTAACGACAATCATAATTCCAATAATTCAGTGATATAATTTATGATTAGATAGTGAATTTTATTTGTCTAAAATATATTTTTAAACGCATATATGAATTGAATGTCTATACAAATTCAAAATATAGTTAGTATATTGTTAGATGAATTTAAGATTTGTAATGATTAGGGGTAGTTTTGGTGTCTCGTTCACAAGACAATTTCTTAATGTATATATTTTTGACATGAAATATAAAATTATATATTTATATATAAAAAATAATGATTAAATGGAATTATAAAATAATGTTTTGATAAATTAAGTGCATGATTGAATTTGTGAAGATTTAAATTACATGAATTTACAATTCAATTTAATTATTAAATGTTGTCTTTTTCATGGAATTTTGTTATATAATTAGTTAGATAGTGAATTTGTGTTCTAAAATAAGATTTTTAATGCATAAAATAATTTAATGTAGAGATAAATTCCGTTTAGAGAAAATTTTATGGGGTAGTGGATTGTTTTTTGCAAATTACAACTAAAATTTAAAATTCCAAGAAAATTATACATAAAATAGTCTGAAAAATAATAAAAATATTTAATATTATTGGGTTAGGTCTTTTCTATCAAAATCTTATTTTTTTTGGGTGAATTTTTTACTTTAATTTGGTGAAAAAAAAATTAAAAAATTTAATTAAATGAGTGCTTTAATCGTTTTTTTATATAGTGAAAATGGATTCAACACCCTAAAAACCCTAGAAACACTCAAAATCCTGAAACTTGAGCATAACAAGAATGTCCAAAATATCCAAAAATTAATGGTAGATTGTGATGAAAGCTGACAGCAGCTAAGCAATATGTGTGACGCGATCAAACAACCTCTGACAATTAACTCATACTCATTCTATCATAGTAAAAATACATTCAACGTCCTCAAAAACCCAAAAACATTGTTAAAATCTTGAAACTTGAGAGCTGTAAACCAAATGTCCAAAATATCTAAAAGGTGCTGTAACCCAAATGTCCAAAATATCTAAAAGGTATATTTTCTAAGCAAAATTGTGCCGCTGACAGCAGCCAAGCAATACGTGTTACGCAAACCGACAGCTGCTGATAATTATTTCTGCCAACGAACATACAACGCGTTCATACCCGCAGTCCTCGCTCTGGTTACCCGCACGATGCACATTTTCAGATCTGCGACAGCGTCGGCGTCGGAGCCGGAGTCCGTGGCGATGGTTGGTAGCAGTGGTGAAATGAAGGGGTCAGCTGTTGCTTGTCGGAATGACTTTTAATGGCTGCGAAAGGGTAAATCGGTTCCACCGGTTCCAGAGTCGGTGAGATATCCGCCTGCGGGCGGAGTGGTATGATTTGTAAGCGGTCGAGAAAGGAAGTCGGTTTGCCGCGTTGGAAATGCGAACCGCTATATAAAAGGGAGCCTCTTAATTATGCAGTATTGTTTCTGCCCCTCTTGATTTAAACATGTTAGTGTTTTGTTTTATTTTATTTAATTACGATGAAAGTAGAAGGGCCTCCACTTCATCATCTTGAGGTGCCAATTTTCTTTTAATAACCAGGATTTCGGCAATAAGATTGATAATTGTTCACATTTGTTCTTGTGCCTTCAAATTTAGTATTCATGATATCCAATTCTAGGGATTCAGTCTTTTGAGTGCAATTCAAATACTTATATTTTTTTTTTATTGTGAGTTTTCATTGCAACTCAAAGGAGAAGATGAGGCCAATAAACATTTAGTTTACATTAACAAAAGCTCTAAAGAACAAGAGTGGGACAAACTTGGAGTGACTTAGGAACGACAATGGCACAGAATAGGGATGAAGCACCCAAAATCAAGTAATATACATGAGAGAAAAGAACATTTTTGAGTGAGCCTAATGGTTAAGAGCATATGTTTCCTCCAAAAAATCATATGTTCAAAACCAGAGAGAATATAGTATGTATACCTTGCTAGACTTAGCATTCAAATCAATGAATGGAAATAAGTCCTTGTCCCACAAACAAAAAAGTCTAAATCTCACAAATAATAATTCCATTCAACCTCACAAATCATAATTCCATTCAAAATCTAAATCTCACAAATAATAATTCCATTCAACCTCAAACAGAACTCTGCCCACCTTCCATTCAACGCACATTGCATTCAATCTTAAACACCTTCCATTCAACGCACCTTGCATTCAATCTTAAACACCTTCCATTCAACCTTAAACAGAACTCTGCCCACTTGGAAAATATTAAAAGTGTGGATAAATTAATTCCATTCAACCTTAAATAGAACTGCCTACTTGAAAAACATTAAAAGTGTGTATAAAGTAATTACATTCAACCTTAAACAGAACTCTGCCCACCTTCCATTCAACCTTAAACAAAACTCTTAAATGTGTGGATAGAATGTTTCGTAAAAATCACATCTAATAAAAGTGAAAGTGATTGAAACTATAACGACCAAATATCTTACAGAGAGGGCATGTATAGTTATTTGTATTGAATGAGCTGCTTCCGCATGTTTGCTCGGAAATTCAACGCCAAATGGTCGGCTCTAACACAGGCCATCTCTCCATTATTTATATTTTTCCTTCTCACACAGCCCACAAGGAAACCATCTTCTTATTTTCTAAGTGTAAAGATCATATAGTTTTCATCTCAAATCTCTGAGTTGACATCACACAGGCGATTAGATTTAATGTTACTGCCCACTAGGACTTACCTAGATTTAATGTTGCATTCAAAATCTTATAAGGTTTAAAATTGAAATTGAACCAAACAAAACTATAAATATTGTAATTTAAGATTTCACAATCTGAGTATAATAAATATTTAACTAAAAATATTAATTTTAAATTATTTTATATAAATATTAATGTTATTTTTAAAAAGATTCCATCAAATTTCCATGATAGTAATCCTTCGTAAATCGACATCCATAAAGTTATTTGAAGAATTTGTTGGCATTAGCTGTTACGCATAACTGTTACTATATGCGTAGGTGGTGCTGGGCAATGGTGTCGAACTACGGAGCATTTGACTTTATCAATCCGGAAATTAACTTATGTGACACCATCGGGACATTACATCTACGCCAGTTTTTAAATTTTGGTGAGATTTTTGGTTTGATATCCAACGAATCGTTTTACAGTTCAAGGTTTTTTTTTAATATTGATTATTTTAAAATAATATATGATTTTAATTATTTTAAATAAAGTCTAATTTTAAAGGTTTTCTTAGATTTATTTTAATGTTGGATCTGTATTTAGATGAATTAATTTGTTTTTCTATTATAAAACTTAAAGAGAGATTTGCATCTAGATTTATTTTAATCTTGGATTTATGTTGAGAAGGATTAATTTTTTTTTTTTTTTTTTTTTCTAGTGTAAAATTTAAAGAGAGGTTTGTATTTAGAGAGATTTAATCTTTCTCAACTCTCCATATGAATATCTAAATATTTTGATAATTTTAAATATACTCAATATGTCTAAGGTTAATCAGGTCATTTTAATTTTAAATTTACTATTACTAACTTCAATGATGAAAAATGATTAAATAAAGATTTTGAATACAAATTGACAATATAAAAGTGTTGAAAGACAGAAAATTTGAATGATAAGAATATAGTCAATTACAAATAGTTTTTTTGCGATCAATCTCAAACTATTTTCTTCTACTGTTTTTATTGTCAAATCTGTTAGTTTTGTCATCATTTCACTTTGATAATATGAAAATGGTAGTTGAAATCGTAGACCATTCAACTCTTTAACTCGAGCAATTGTGGTAAACGTTATACCTTGTCTCTCTTTCACTCCAATATTAATAATAGTTTTCTCCAAAGTCAATCATTGTGAGTTATGGAGTGTTAAACCCAAATAAGTTTCAATGGTAGTTGTCTTCTATTACCTTGTTTGAATGCAAATAACTGACAATGTTGAAAGATGGAAAATGGAAATAATAAGAATTTAGTCAATTACAACCAGTTTCTATTTTCAAAAACCAAACATTTCATGTAAGTGAATGTTTTATTTAAGATGAAAATCTAGGTATTTTATTTATGGTTGAGTTACTTAGACATAAAAATCAATTCACATTGTCAATTATTTTTTGGTGATCTGAAATGACTGTATTAGTTTTTTTGTGCTAAGTGTCTTTCAGTTTTAAAAACATGTGCATAATTGGTTCATTAGTTTGGATAAAGATTGAGGAGTTTTTCCAAAATTTGTAGATGATTTTTAGTGAATTAGAAGCACAAAACAAGAAAAAATAACACTAAACATCAGTATGAAACAGAGAAATAAGTCACCACATGAAATTTACACAGCAAGCATGATGAAACAGTTCACCCCTCTTGGGCTACATCTGTTGGTCCAGATCCCAATGGCTTGTCCATATTTCACTATGCTTAAAATTTTGCTATTACGTGTAGTTACAGTGCTCTAATAGATGTTTTCTCTGCACCAATGGCTTTAGAATGCTCCAATTAGTCAAAAATGACTCTTCATTCACTCAGAATGGTCGAAAATTGGGCCTCCTACATTTTTGCCCAGTATTTCCCAGGAAAACTCCACTGTGGAGAACTCCAGTTAAATGGAGTTAAAACTGGGCAGACCGCAAAAAATGGTGCGCCCCTAACTCCTCCGCGGATTTAGCCACGTAATAAATGTCACGGTTTGGGCGGTGGCCACATGTGCACCCCCAAAACTGTTAGTTACAAGACAGTTAGGTGGAACTCATGCCAGAAATTTACTTTAACAGTTGAACCGTGGGTTGTGCTATCGGTTTTGCATAGATCGCGCAATTGGAGTTGAAAAATGTTATCGCCATGTGATGTATACCCTGTGGCGACCACTAGCGGGTTGGGATCGCCAACGATTCCCAACCCTCCAAACATGATTATTATGCACATTAAATAAAACTCGTTGCCTAAGGAGGTTAAGACCCATAGCATAGACCGGATGGTAAATGGTTATGTGTGCCCAGTGGGAGGTCTAGGGGTCGAGCCCTATGGACCCTCACAAAATTTTAATATGTAGTTGCAGGGCCACATGGTGGCCTTAGGGCTGGCCATGTGGAAGCTTCTCATTGGACCCTCCAATCCGTACCACAAATCGAAACCTGAAAATTGTCATCCAACGATTGGTCCTAAGAAAGGAATATTTCAAGGAATATTCTCTTTTTCTCTGACTCGACATCCACTTTGCTGGTGTTGGGGTTACCATGTTTTGGCAGATTTGGCAATACCAAAAGATGAGACAACATCAAACCACTTTGGGGCCCTAGGATCTAGCCCTCCTGGACCCGGAGAGGGATCTCTCCAAATAGAGCAAAGAATGATAAATCTTTGAAGCTCAAATGAGATATTAGGCTAGTTATGAAGCACGAGGGATTTTAAATGATTTGGTTGGTTGGTTGCTGGGTTGGTTAGGAGATCACAGACTGAGAAAGAAATGGGAGGAAAGGAAACAAAGCAGCTGGATGTTTCAACAAAGAAGATAGGTCATGAAAGTGCCATCCATTGGGCTATGGAGTCATGAAAGGAAATTACATGCAACAACTAGCCAAGGCTTTCAAAGGGCAAGTCATCTAATACTAAAGGATCTTTTAGATTAGATGGTGGGATGGGACATTGAGGAGGAAAGTGAAAGAACGAAAGCAACCGAATTTCTGTCTATAGATCAGGTCAGAGGTCATTTAACTCCAGACCTGCTTGGACATACTCTAGGGCAGCTCTCAAAGGGACAAAGGGGCTGCTTATAGATCAGACCAGAGGTCATTTAACTCCAGGTCTGCTTTAGCAACTCCAAGGGGAAAACAGAGATAAAATCAACAAAGGGATCTTAGAAAGGCCAACTGGTCGCGCAAGGATCCTAGTGGACAGGGCTAGCACTTATCCCCAGTGTTCCCAAACCTTCCAGCTTAAACCCAACAAGAACATCTAAGAACAACTTCACTTGATTCATACATCAGAGAGCAGGCAATAACATCCACTACACTGGTTAAATCAACTGAAAACCATTCTCAGATAGCACATAAATCAGAAAACATAAAGGTAGGGAGAGCAGGAAACATAGGGCACCTAACAAGGGTGAATCCTATGTTATACTTCTGTTGCCTACCAGAAGAACATGGAACAATTTGAAAGTGTAATAAACAGAGTGAAAAAAGCATCACCAATAGTAATAGACCAGGATCTTGTGAAATGTGCTTGATTAATGATGCAAAACCAGTCATGTACAATGTAGCTCAATGGCTGTTACAGTCCAGACTTTCTCCTCCCAGCCTATTACATACAACTACTCTGCTATTCCCTCCTAAGACTGTTCTAACAGTCGAATGAATCCCTCTAACAGCAATATGCCCAACAACTGAACAACAACAACCTTTACAATTCATTCTTGGGGATTTCTTATAGGAGAAGAGGGGAGTAGAAGTAGATGAGAAATTAAATAAATCTCATTAAGACAGGATGGTGGAAGTGTTCACGCCCACTCTGCTTAATGGCGCTGTGCGTACTCTGTAGACTGTTTGGAGGCTCTGTCAGGCCGGAAATTGACCTCTGATATGTTCTTTAAGTCCTTATGGCTGTTTGGACTCTGTGTTAGCCTTTTTGAATAAATGAACTGGGTGACAAGTCTGCAAGGCTCTCCATACCTCATAACTGTTGCCTGACTGTCTGAAATGAGCTTCAGTCAGTGTATTTAATTGTCTCAGGGCTCGAGAAGGCATGGAGGACGCTGTGGGAAGGTGTACCTCTAGAGGAAAATGTCCTGCTGTTAGGTAGCGCAGTTATGGCATTGCTAGTGTGCTCATTAGTCTTCAAACAGTGCCTTTCCTTTGAATGCGGGGTTAACGTTTATTATATCAACAATAGTCATTAACCCCCTCGGAATCCCTTCTGCTAATTCACTGGCCAAGGCTGAAAAGACCTCCCTGCGCCATCTGCACAATGAAATAACTCTGTTACAGACCCGGACAATGGTGGCGGAAGAATGCTGTGGAGGCCGGGGAGTGGTGGCGGAACAATGAAAATAGCGGAAATGATAAACAAGTGGCGGAAGGGATGGTTAATTGAAATTTTAATGAAGAATGCAAAGGTTTGGACTTTGGCGGTAACACACAGAAAATGCATGAAATGCAATGGAATGCGATGGAATGACATATGAGGTGGGACCGGCAGAGGTGGAGGGCGATTAGACCAAAACCGTTGGATCATCCGACCTAACGGATGGTCAGGATGAAATCGGGCGATCGCAATCGGAGGGGACCGGGGGTGACACAGTTCAAAAGTTTCGATTGCGATGGAGGAAGGGGATGCGATTAGCGCCAGGCCGTTGGATCTTGAACTAAATGAACGGTTAAGATTGGATCGACGGATCGCAATCGGGAGTCGGAGGGAAGGGGTTGCGATTGCGATCGGGCGGAGGGTGCGATTAATGCTGGACCGTCTGATCGGCGGGGAAATGGACGGACGAGATTAAATCAGAGGACGGTGGAAAGACTTGCGATCGGAGGAAATGGGAAGTACGATGGCCGTCGGATCAACAGGGGAATGGACAACCCAGATTGAATCGGGAGTCGGACGAAACGGTTTGCGATTGCGATCGGAGAGGGGTTTGCGATTGAGCGTTGACCGTTAGATCTGAAGGCCAGATCAACGGCTCGGATGTAATCGGAGGGGCAGTGCGATCGGGGGATCGGGAGTTGCGATGACCATCGGATCAGCGGGAGGACGGACGGTCAGGATGCAATCAGGGGATCGCGATCGGAGGCAGGAAGATAGGACTTGCGATTGATCGGAGGGCACACACGGAACGTTGCGATTGCGATTGAGCCGGGGCTGCGATTAGCGCTCCGCCGTCAGATCTCCGCGGAAGATCAACGGTGTGGAACGCACCGCGGGACTTAACGTTATAGACAAATCGCATCGGGGTTTTTTGATATTACAAAGGAAATTGTGCACCCGCCCGACCTTCCGATTGCGATTAGCACTCGGGACTTAAGCGCTTGGTCCCAGCGCATGGGCATGTGGTGAAGTGGTTTGAAAGGGGCTTGTGGAAAGGGGCTAAGACCTATAATAAGGTCGGGAAGTGGGTTTTTAGCCCATTTAAATGGAATTTAAAGGCGAGGGAGGGGAACGATAGAGGAGTAAAGGGGGAAGATGGCCAACGAAGGGTAGAGGAATGATTTAAAGGGGATTTTGGGGGGAATTTCAAGGGTAAGAGGGGAAATAGAAGGGGAAGAAAAGGGGGATAAAATGGAGGCTAATTGGGCGTGAAATAAGAAGGAAAAGGGGGCCTTTAGGCATTTCTTCATAACAGAGAGGCTTTAAAAGGGGAATCAGCTGAGGGGATTTCATCAAAGGATAAAAGACACATGGAGGCTTCAAGGAGACTGTGTTTTCAGAGGAAATGCATTCCTTGAAGGCTCAAGAACAATTTAGCCCCCTATTGCTTGTCAAAAATTTCATAGGGGGGCTAACAGCTGGTTGTGCATCCCAGTCAAACCTGGTCAAACTTTCACAATTTTACCTGTTTGGCATTTCGATCAGAATGCAATATCTTCCTCATACGACATTGGTTTTTCGAACCGTTCACAGCACTGCAATCAGGAAGACGAGATCCACGCAACCATCCTAATTTCAACACAATCCTGTAACTTTGAATTTTTAGAAAAAATTATGAACTCCTGATCATTCCTTCCCATTGGGAAGCTTTTGGACCCCAAAAGACTTGATTACCTATTTAGTAGATGAGGGTACAACTCCCTCAGCTTTCCAATCTCCATCCATTTTTCCTTGCTTGGTTTAGTGCCTTTGAGCCCAACTCAAAGGTAGTCAACACTTCCCCTCTTTGATGCTCTTGTCCTCCTGTCAAGAATTGTATCTTCTTTGAGTTCATCTAGAAATTCTGGAGATAAATCTTCAATAGAAGGTAGTTGAACATCACTTCCTTTATTATCGATTAAAGGTGGCTCATACAAGTGTAACTTTTCAACATTAACAACTGAATACATTTGCATGTAAGAAGGCAAGTCAAGTTGGAATGCATTGTTACCAACTTTCTTTATGATCTTGAAAGGACCATAGCGAATGGGTTTGAGCTTTTTACCTTTCCCTTGCCTTTCTTTGCTAATATGAAACCATACCTCATCTCCCTCTTGAAACTTGTGATCAACCCTATGTTTTTCATGCCTCTCTTTGTATTTTTTTTACTTTTCTCAAGCTATTCTTGAACTTGTTGATGTTAGAAAATTATATATTACAGAGCAATGCAACACATAAAATATGTGGAAAACACAAGCAAACAAAAAAAAATAAAACCAGAGAGACACAGATATATGTGGTTCACCTAGTTTGGGCTACATCCACCCTGAACAACCAGTCCTTCCTTTCTATTATCCAGCAAAATCAAGAAACACAACTTAGAGTAGATCCGTTGTAATATCCTCTGTTCTCTCTCACAATCTCCCTATCTGTTTCTCGCTATGATAATACACATACATATACAACTGCAATAAAATGGCCTCATACAAGTGAGGGGTTGCTTTCTAGGGAAAAAAACCCTAAACTAAACATAACTTCTACCATCAGATCATCCACCTAATGAACAGCTTAGATTGACTAGAAATTACTAAACTTTTACAAGGAAATTTTACATCTGTTTTTAACTTCGGAGGCACTGCCCTGAAACCCCCCGCCAGGGGGGGGGCTCCAACTGCTCCCCCCTAGACCCCCCAGACAATGTAAAATTATGGGCGGTGTTGCCGCCCCATTAAGGTATAGGGGTCCAATGCTTTGATACAAAATAAACAAGATAATCAGGCTCCACACCCAACAATCTCCTACTTGGAGACTGATTGTAGCAACTACACCACTGCTTCATTTGCTGGAAAATGACTCCTCTTTGGACTTGGCTATTTCTCATCTTCATCGTCATCCTTGAAGACCGATTGAAACTGAGCATAATCTCAGTTTTTCCCTGGTTACAACTTTTTTTGGCATATCTGCAGCATTCTGGCTATTGTGTACCTTTTCCAGCTTCAATTGTCCATCCTCCAATACTGACCGTATGAAATGGTAATTGAGCTGTACGTGTTTAGTCCTGGAATGAAATGCTGAGTTCTTTGCAAGATGAATGGCACTTTAGATATCACTGTATACCGTGCCCATATCATGCTTCTTACCCAATTCATCCATACACCTTTGTAACCAAATCATTTATCTACTAGCCTCTATAGTAGCAACATAATCTGCTTCTGTTGTTGAAAGTGCAACAACAATTTGGATTTTTGAAAGCCAATTGACAGCTGTTCCACCTACAGTAAATACATATCTTGTAGTGCTCCTCTTGTTATCTCTATCACCTGCCATATTTGCATCAACATATCCTTGTAGAGCAATGCTTGAACCACCAAAGCATAATGCTTGATTTGTGGTACTTATCAAATATCTGAGAATCCATTTCACTACCATCCAATGTTCTTTTCCTAGATTGTTCATGTACCTGCTCACAACTCCCACTGCATGTGAAATATCAGGCCTTGTGCAAACCATTGCATACATTAAGCTTCCAACTGCTGATGTATATGGAACTTTAGACATATAATCCATTTCTTCTTGGGTCTTTTGGCACATCTCCTTACTAAGTTTGAAATGGCTAGCAAAAGGTGTACTAACTGGTTTTACATTCTGCATATTAAATCTTTTCAACACCTTTTCTATGTACTCATTCTGAGACAGTGTTAATTTGCGATTTTTCATGTCTCTAGTTATTCTCATACCAAGGATTTGTTTTGCAACTCTCGAATCCTTCATTGCAAAGGAATTTTCCATTTTTCTTTTGAGCACATTTATTTCCTACATGTTAGACCCTGCAACAAGCATGTCATCTACATACAATAACAATATAATATAGTTGCCTTCAGTTTTCTTTTTCAGATAAACACAATGATCAGAGTGACATCTAGTATAACCTTGTTCAAACATAAGCCTGTCAAATTTTAGATACCACTGCCTTGTTGCCTGTTTTAAGCCATACAAGCTCTTCTTTAACCTGCACACTAATTTTTCTTTACCTTTGACCTCATATCCTTCTGGTTGCTGCATATAGATATCTTCCTCCAAATCTCCATGGAGAACTGTTGTCTTTACATCTAACTGTTCAAGATGTAAATCTTCGGCTGCTACAAGACTTAAAATAATTCTGATTGAATTCATCTTAACAACAGGAGAAAATATTTCATCAAAATCAATACCTTTTTTTTGTGCAAACCCCTCCAGCACAAGTCTAGCTTTGTACCTCTATTTTCCTCCATCTTCTTCCTTCAGCCTGCAAACCCATTTATTCTACAATGTAGTTTTACCTGCAGGAAACCTAACTAAGTCCCAAGTCTGGTTATGCATTAAGGAGTCCATCTCTTATTCCATGGCTAGCTCTCACTTATTCCTACTTTCAACCTACATTTCTTCTTCATAACATTCGAGTTCACCAGAATCATTCAACAATAAATAATATAATGAAGGAGAGTATCGTTCAGGGGGACTACTTATCCTGTTAGATCTTCTGACACCACTTTCAGGTGTTTGAGGTGATTGTTTCTATTGTGGTTGTTGCTGTTGTTGTGGCTGTTGATTATTATTATTTTCAGGCACCTTTACTTTTTCTGTCATCTCATCAAGAACTGTGTATTCTTTGTTTATTTTTCTTGTTTCTTTTCCTTCAACTGATTCTTATACAATACCTTTTCATTGAATATTACATATCTTCTCCCAATGATTTTGTGATTTTCATAATCATATAAGCGATAACCAAAATCATTTACACCATATCCAATAAAGGCACATTTCTTTGATTTTGCCTCAAGCTTTGTTCTGTTTCTTTATTAATATGGACAAAGGCCTCACATCCAAAAGGCTTTAAAAAATAGTAGTTTATCTTTTTACTTGCCCATGCTTCCTCTGGAATACCACCATCTAAGGAACTTGAAGGCCCTCTGTTTATTAGATAAACAACAATATCTACAACATCTACCCAAAACTGTAAAGGAAATCTGCATGCAATCTCATTCACCTTACACGCTCCACGATTGTTTTGTTCATCCTTTCTAACACACCATTTTCTTGTGGTGTTCTTGGAACTGTCTCCTCTCTGTGAATTCTATGCTCTAAAAAATACCTATCAAACTCTTTGCTGCAATATTTACCTCCATTGTCTGATCCGAGACACTTCAACTTCTTTCCTGTCATAATCTCAACCAAAGCTTTCAATTTCTTGAAATTATCAAATACATCAGATTTATTCTAAATACAATAAATCCAAGTTTTTCTAGTTGCATCATCAATAAAAGTAACATAATAACAAGAGCGACCGAGAAATGATACCTAAGTAGGTCCCCATACATCTGTATGCACAAGCTCTAATTTTTCACTCTTCTTTTCTTTCCCAACTCTGAGAAATCTGACTCTCTTATGTTTTCCATAAATTCAATTCTCACAGAAATCCAAATCAACATTCTTCAAACCTGACAACAAATTTATTGAGTGAAGAATCTTCATCCCCTTCTCACTCATGTGTCCGAGCATATGATGCCATACTGCTGCATCTACTCCTTTGGAACTTAAAGCATTAACAGAGTGAGAAATACCATTGCATAAATACAATGTACCAACCTTTTCGCCTTTTGCTATTACCAAAGCTCCTTTGGTGACCTTCCAAGTTTTATCTGTGAAAGTTGTCACACAATATTCACCACCTAACTGCCCTATTGAAATCAGATTTTTCTTCAGATCTCGAACATGCCTTACCTCCTTTAATAGCCATTGGTTTCCATTTTGTTGTTTTACAAGAACTTTACCCATTCCAAAAATTTAACAGGGTTTATCATCACCCAAACAAACTTGTCCAAAATCTCCTTGAACATAGTCATGAAAATATTTCTTATTACGTGTGGCATGGAATGAGGCCCCTAAATATACCACTCAGGAATCAGTAACATTTTCGAAAGAAAGAATCAAAGCATCTTGTAACACATCACCTGTCAGATTTGCTTCATGATTGTTTTCTTACTGTGTGTCTCTTTCTTTTCCCTTCTGAGATCTACAGTCTTTCTTTAGGTGTCCTTTCTTTCCTCATTTCTAGCACACTATCCCCGATCTAGACTTGGATCTACCTTTCCTTTATTTATTGTGATATCCCGAGCTCTTTCCTCTTTCCATTTTTCTTCCCCAGGACTTTTCACTCAAAGCATTACCTAATGTCTCACCAGAGCTTTTCCGTCGCATTTCCTCACTAAGGATAGCACCGACAACATCATCAAAATTTAAAGTACTAGATTCAAAGACAGAGTTACTAATGGCCATAACTAAACCATTCCAGCTTTCTGGCAATGAGCACAGAAATAAAAGAGCCCTAACTTCATCATCAAAGTTTACCCCTACAGAACTTAACTGACTGGTAACTGTATTAAAATCATTTAAATGGTCTGCAACAGATCCACCTTCTGACATCTTCATATTATATAAACGTTTCATAAGAAATACCTTGTTTGAGGCTGAGGGTTTTTCATATAGTTTCGCCAATGCCTTAATCAAACCCTTTGTTTTTGTTTCCTTCAAAATATTGAAGGCTACTGACGCTGCGAGGCACATTCGTAATATTCTGAGTGCCTTTCTATCGAGAATCTCCCATTCTGCGTCTATCATAGCCATCAGCTTCCTTGTTTTTTCGCTCAATGGTAGGTACAAATCTTCCTGATACAGATAATCTTCCATATGCATCTTCCACAGTGGGAAGTTTTTGCCGTTAAATTTCTTGACCCTAAACATACCATCTTCCACCATTGCTCCCACCCAAACCAGGAACCCTTCTTTCCTATGAGTTTATCAGCCAAATAGACCTTCGGCTCTGATACTAGTTGTTAGAAAATTATATATTATAGAGCAATGAAACACATAAAATATGTGGAAAACAAAATCACACAAAACACATAAAACTAGAGAGACACAGATATACGTGGTTCACCTAGTTTGGGCTACGTCCACCCTGAACAGCTAGTCCTTCCTTTCTATTATCCAGCAAAATGAAGAGACACAACCTACAACAGATCCACTGTAATATCATTTTTTCTCTCACACAATATCCCTATTTTTTTCTCCCTCTGAGAATACACATACATACACAACCACAATACAATGCCCTCATACAAGCGAGGGTTTGCCTTCTAGGGAAAAAAAAACCCTAAACTAAACATAACTTCTACCGTCAGATCATCCGCCTAATGAACGGCCCAAATTGACTAGAAATTACTATACTTTTACAAGGAAATTTTACATCTGTTTTTAGCTTCGGGGGAGCTGCCCCTGAAACCCCCCGACAAGGGGGGGGGGGGCAGGCTCCAACCACCCCCCCTGGACCCCCTAGGCAGCATAATATTATGGGCAGCAACGGTAGGGTTCCAACATTGTGATACAAAATAAACAAGATAATCAGGCTCCACACCCAACAGTTGATGTATCATATGAATTTTCTCAATGAACTTTCGAGCGTTATCAATGTCACTATGGCCAACAATTGCAAAATTCATTCCCAAAGATGAAGTCTAATGGCGATTTTGGCAAATACCCAAAGCATGCTTCAAAAGGTTAGGTTTGTGTTGAAGAGTGCTTTGCCCGGTTGTAAGCGTGTTGAATGTAATGTAGTTGTTCATCCCACAATTTAGGATGTTTGCCACAATATCCTCTTAATAGATGCACAATTGTTCTGTTCACCAATTCCGTTTGTCCATCTTTTTGTGGATGAAAAGAAGTACTCTTTTTCAATTTTGTTTCCATTATTCTCCATATATTTGACCAAAAATTCCCAATGAACCTAGAATCCCTGTCACTAACAATAGAAGTGGGCAATCCAAAATGAACCCAAACATTTTGAAAATAAATTTCAACAGTTTGTTCAATAGTAATGGTTTTCTTACATGGCATACGTATACACATTTTACTAAATCTATCCACATCTACGAAAAGATAGTCATGTTGCTTTCTTGACATAGGTATACCTCCAGAAAAGTCCACGGAGACACTCTCCCATGGCCTTGATTGTACCGGTAGTGGCGTGTACCCAAGCTTCCTATTACTAGACTTACTTGTTGCACACATAGATCAACCTCTTATAAAATGTGACACACTATCTATCATGCGAGGCCAATAACAATACCTCTGTAGATGTGCCACTGTTTTTATTGCCCCAAAGTGTCCAGCAATAAGAGAAGAATGAGATTCT
The DNA here is from genome assembly GCA_034641835.2 of Pinus albicaulis. Lineage (NCBI taxonomy): Eukaryota > Viridiplantae > Streptophyta > Pinopsida > Pinales > Pinaceae > Pinus > Pinus albicaulis. The sequence continues at coordinate 1,790,700,764 of CM076578.1, read as the reverse complement.
CTCATGACACTTAGCCTCTCTCCTTGTGGAATACATAGCTTGCCCAAATGAAACAACAAATTGTTATGCATGTGATAATCTTTTTCTTCAACTTGATTCCCTTCATTAAAACTAGCATACACGTCTTGGAAATCAATGTCATATGCATATTGTTCTATGCAACTCTCATATAAAAATGAATCATTTTTGAGTAAAGTAGAAGCACTAATGACTGGTATCGAAAGCATATCTACAACTTTATTGAATATACCTTTTTTGTACCTTATAACCAAGTGAAATTTTTGAATAAATCCCATCCACGTAAAATGTCTTGATTGCTGCAATTTTGTTTGCAGCTGCGAGTACTGTAATGGTTGGTGATCAGTGTGTACAATAGTCTCTTTACCCATTAAGTAGTGTTTCAACTTCTTGAAACTTTGTACCAATGCACATAGTTCTTTGTCATATGTAGGATAATTAGTCAAAATTCCATTAAAAATTTTTGGATGAAAGGAGATAGGCTTACCATGCTTCAAAAGGACCGCGCCCATGGCATAATCACTAGCATCGATTTGTATCTCGAATGGATGTCTCAAATTTGGTAATGCGAGGACTAGTGCTGAACTGATCTTGTCTTTTAAAGCTTTGAAAGCTTGCTATTTTTTGCCTCCCCATTGGAAGTATTTTTTCACACTTGTCACTGCATGCATAGGAGCTACGATGGAAGAGAAGTTAGCAATAAACTTCCTCCAATATTGAGTTTTACCTAAGAAACTTCTTACCTCGGTAATTGTTTTGGGTGTGGGCCAATTCACAATGGCCTCCACTTTATAAGGATCAATCCTCAATTCTCCTCATCTTACAATATGTCCCAAATAGACCAAAGAAGTCTTTCCAAACTCACACTTTGACATCTTAAGAAACAATTTCTCTTTCTTCAAAATATCAAGCATTCTATTCACATTCAATACATGATCTTCTCTTGTTTTGCTGAAAATTAAAATGTCATCTAAGTAAACAATAACAAAGTCATCAAGGAATGGTCTCAAACCATTATCCATCACTCACATGAAAGTTTCGGGTGCATTAAATAAACCAAAAGGCATATATAACCACTCAAAGAGTCCTTGTTTGGTTTGAATGTAGTTTTCCATATATCACTTTCTGCAATTATTACTTGATGATATCCACTTTGTAAATATAACTTAGTGAAAAACTTTTCTTCTTTCAGCTGATCAATAAAATCATCTATTTTTGGGAGTGGGTAACAATTTTTTACCGTAATCTTGTTCAAAGCTTGAAAATCTACACACATGCGCCAAGTCCCATCTTTCTTTGGTATCAAGACTATGGGTGAACCACATGGTGAGGTGCTTGGCCTTATGATTCCTTTATCCAAAATCTCTTTGTTTTGCCTCTTTATTTCATCATTCTCCATTATAGACATGTGATACATACCGATGTTTGGAAGAGGACAACCCTGCTGCAACTGAAGCTCATGTTGAATTTCCCTTTTTGGAGGCAATAATGTTGGCTTATGAAACATCTCATGATGCCCATTAATAACATCATATAAATCAGATTTCAACTTAGGATCACATCCCTCAAATTATTCATGATTAATATCAACTTTAGGCTTAATCATAAGAAGAAAAAAATTCTTACTTGAATTTACCAGCCTCTTTACCTGTCCAACATTTACCAAAGCAATGTTTGTCTTCTTGCGGTGTGGTCTACAATGATCTCCTTTCCATATTTGAATAAATGATACTTGTTCTCATGGTGATAGAATATCGCTTTCCTATCATACAAGTAAGGACTACCTAATACAATACTAGTTATGTCAAGCAGAACCACATGGAATTCAACCGTGTCAACAAAGCTTGCAATGATTGCAAAACTCAACATACATAGATTTGAAACTTGTAGATTTGAATCCTTACAAATCCAACCCAATGGATATGGTTTTGGGTGTGGTATGGTCTCAAGGTTAATTTTATTGACCAAATATTCAGAGATTAAGTTCGCTTGTGACCCACTGTCAAACAGTGTGTCAATCTTGGTATACTTGGATATGACCCTCACATGAAACAATTCTATTCTTTATTCTTCATTTGGAGTGTTTATGTGAAAATTTGATGTACTGGTATTGGGTTTAGTTTTTCTTCTCCCTTCATGTTCTTCAATCCCATGGCTTTAATTTTAGTTTCATCACCTGAATCAGATCCTAAATCATGTTGAGATGTAGCAACAGTTTTCTGTTTCCCTTTTTTATTGGGTTTCTTTGGCCTCAATTCAAGATGTAATTTCCAACAATGAGTTTCATCATGGCCTTCTTTTGAAAAATGTTCACAATTCACTTTTTCTCCCTCTTTCTTAATAGATGCATTATTTTTGTTTTTACCTTTTGAGGTATTTTCCTTGGCTTTACCCTTAAAAGGTTTCTTCCTACCCTCTTCAGAAATGTTCTTCCCTCTAGCTTCTAGATGTGTGGCCTGAACACAAACTTCATCTAGACTGGTGGGGTTAAACATGAGAATAGTATGATTTAGGTAGCTATGTAGCCTCCTATGTACTTTAGCAAAGTGTCTTGGCTTTCCAAATCCACCCCTAATAAGAGAGCTCTTCTCCTAAATTCTGGGGTGTATTATTGCACATTTTGTCCCTTTAATTGCCTAAAGTTCTGTCAGTTCATGATGGCTTTCTACATATGATCTAATGGATAAAACTGTTGTTTAATAGCAGCAATAAAATCTGACCATGATAGAATAATCTTACCATGTTTCTTGATTTCCTCCTTTGCCTTGGCTTCCCACCAAACAAGTACTACATCTTCCATTCTCAAAGAAGCTAATTGAATTTTTGTATCATCAAATTGAAGGTTATGTATTCTCAAATAGACCTCCAATTGTCTAATCCAATTATGTAGCTTGTATTCATTTACTTCACCATTAAACATTGGCAATTCGAACTTAACATCAAGTTTTAATAAAGGAGATTTACCAGTTCTCTAGGACTTCTGTGGTTGATGTACTGAAGAAGAAGTAGAGGATGATGATGATGATGATGAGGGTGAAGATGGTGGCTCTCCATTGCCTCCATTTCCTCCATTTCCCTTCTTTGACTTGTCTTCATCATGTTGACCTCCTACAGATCCTTATCCTTCCTTTTGAATTTTAGATCCTTCTCCTTCTAGTCTCTCATTTATTTATTGATAAAGAATTATAACCATCTCAGTCATGTCAAGGAATGCTTTCCTGAACATTCTTTCTTCCTCCTTAGGGTCAACTTCTTCATGAATTTATCCTTCCTCATGAGGCATGCTTAATGGAGCTTCTGCTTCTTTACGAGGTGAAATAGGTGGTGGAGATTGTGGAAATCTTGCTCTCCTTTATTTTGGCTCCTTTTTAGACCCTCCTGCTTCCACCTGTTTTCCTTCTCCTCTTTTGAGCTTGAGCCTTGTAAGCATCTAAAACTTGCAAACAATTAAACAATTATTTACAGTAAACAAAACCGGAGAAAAAATCTAGCTCTGATACCAATTTGATCTGAAATGACTGTATTAGTTTTGTTGTGCTAAGTGTGTTTCAGTTTTAAAAACATGTGCATAATTGGTTCATTAGTTTGGACAAAGATTGAGGAGTTTTTCCATGATTTGAAGATGATTTTTAGTGAATTAGAAGCATAAAACAAGTAAAAATAACATTGAACAACAATATAAATTAGAGAAATAAGTCACCACATGAAATTTACATAGCAGGCATGGTGAAGCAGTTCACCCCTCCTGGGCTACATCTACTGGTCCAACTCCCAATGAGTTGTCCAACTTTCATTATGCTCAAAATTTTTCTATTACATGTAGTTACATTTATCCAATAGCTATTTTCTCTACACCAATTTCTTTATAATGCTCCAATTAGTCAAAAATGGCTCTTCATTCACTTAGAATGGTCAAAAATTGGGGCTCATACACTTTTTCCCAGTATCTCCTTGGAAAACTCCACTAAAAGTGGAGAACTCCAGTTAATTGGAGTTAAAATTGGGAAGATCGCCAAAAATGGCACGCCCCTAAATTCTTTTCCGATTTAGCTGCGTAATAAATGTCATGGTTTGGGCAGTGGCCACATGCGCATGGCCAAAACTGTTAGTTACAAGACGGTTAGGTGGAACTCATGTCGGAACTCATGCCAGAACTTTAGTTTAACGGTTGAACCATGGGTTGTGTTGTTGGGTTTGCATAGACCGCGCGGTTGGAGTTGATAACTGTTATCACCATGTGATGTATACACTATGGTGACCGCTGGCAGGTTGGGACTACCAGCGGTTCCCAACCCCCCAAACATATTTGTTATACAAATTAAATAGAACTTGTCACCTAAGAAGGTTAAGATCCATAGCGTAGAGTGGATAGTAAACAGTTATGCATGCCTAGCAGAAGGTCTAGGGGTCGAGCCCTGCGGACCCTCACAAAATTTTAATATGCAGTTGCAGGGCCACGTGGCAGACTCAGGGCTGGCCACGTGGCAGCTTCTCATTGGACCCTCCAAACCATACCACAAATAGAAACCTCACACTTGTCATCCAACGATTGGTCCTAAGAAAGGAATATTCCCAGGAATATTCTTTTTTTTTGCTGACTCTACATCCACTTTGGTGATAGTGCATCCCAGTCAAACTTGGTCAAACTGTCACAATTTTACATGTTTTGCATTTCGATCACAATGCAATATCTTCCTCATATGACATCGATTTTTTGAACCGTTCGCAGTGGCGGAATCAGGAAGAGGAGATCTACACAACCATCCTGGCTTCAACCCAATCTTGTAACTTTAAATTTTGAGAAAAAATTTTGAACTCCTGATCATTTGGCGTTTACACTAGAAATAGTGCACATTGTTAATCTAATTAATTTTAAATAATGTAGATCATACATCTAGTCACCTCAAATAAAAAAAAAGCATATACACTAAAATCATTACATCTAGTGCAAGCAATCAAATAGGATTATAAATCAACATTTATATTGAAGTCAATGCTTCTCATGCAAGCAATCAAATAGGATTAGACATCAACATCTACATTGAAATCAATACATCTAGTACAACCAATCAAATAAGATTACAAATCAACATCTAGACTGAAATAAATGCATCTAACACAATCAATCAAATAGGATTAGAAATATACAACTACAATGAAGCCAATGCATCTAACACAATCAGTCAAATAGGATTAGAAATATACAACTACAATGAAACCAATGCATCTAGTGCAATCAATCAAATAATATTAGGAATAAACATCTACACTAAAATCAATGCATTTATTTCATTGAAAAAAAAATCTATTCGTGGATTTCTAAGTCCATCTTATTTCACCTTTTGTAAAAGGCTTATTTCCTTCCTGTCTCCCTCTTCTTCCCTCTCTCCTCCTTGATTTATATCTCTATATATCCTTCCTTTTATCCTTATTTGTCTCTCTATTTCACCCCCACAAACATACACACTCTCTCCTTATCTATCTATCTCTTTCTTCTTGATCTCCTCTCTTACTCATTTTCTCTCCATCCCTCCATTATCTCTCCCTCTCTCTCTCTCTCTCTCTCTCTCTCTCTCTCTCTCCACTTATCTCTCTCTGTGTTTCTTATTCCCTCATTCTCTCTCCCCCTCTAACTCCATATCTTCTCCTTATTTCATCTCTCTCTCTTTCTCTCCCACATTCCTTTGTCTCTCCCCGCATCTCTCTCTCTCTCTCTCTCTCTCTCCCATCCATTTTTGTGTCTCCCTCTATCTGTTTCTTTCCCTTCTCTCCTTCTCCCTCTTTCTCTCTCTATTCCCTCCTTCCCTCCTCTCTCTTGCACTCTCTCTCCATCTCTCCCTTTTCACTCCCTCTCTCTCTCTCGACCTTTATCTCTTTACATCTTTTTTATTACCTGCTTCTTTATCCCCATAAAACTCCATCTCTCTCTTCCTCCCTATTTCATTCTATCTCTCACATCATCTCTCTCTCTCTCTCTCTCTCTCTCTCTCTCTCTCTCTCCAACTTTGTCACTATCTACCTCCCTCGTTCTTTTTCTCTCTCCACCTCTCTCCCCCGTACATATTTGTATCTCCCTCCCTTTATCTTCCCCTTCTCTCTCTCTTCCCTTCTTCTCTATAAATCTCTCCCTTGTTAATCTGTCTCTCCACCTCTATCTCTCTATGTATTTGTTCTTCCCTCTTACTCTCTCTCTCTCACCCCCTCGAACACCGTCTCTCTCCCCATTTTTCTCTCCTTCTCTCTCTCTCCTTTCCTCTCTCTTCCTTCCTCTCTCTCCCTCTCTCTTCAACCTCCCTCTTCCCCCCCACATCTCACTCTGTCTCTCCCTCCCCCATTTGTCCTTATGATTGAGAATTGTCACTCTATGTAATCAATATTATATGTAATATATAATATAATAATGCTTATAATGGAGATGATTATTATTATAATATATTAAAATAATAATAATAAATATTATTAATTGTTATATAAATAATATATATACATCAAATTGTTTGCTCTTTGTCTTACATTTTCAATAAATAAACATTCAATTTTGTGTGTTTGTTAATTAAATTTAAATATGGTTATAGAATCATTATTAGCCCCTTCCAAGGAAAACATTTGATTATTATTAATTTAGCATTGACCAATGCAAATTCTAATTTTTAACTTTGAAAAATAAATATTTATTTTTCAATATTATTAAAAAAACTATTTTTCAAACATTTGATTAGACCATAACTTGAAGGTCTTATTGCAACCTTTTCACAATATAATTCCATGTGGATAAGTCTCTTACATAGTTTATGTGATAATTTATGGATACAATTAATATTCATGCATGGATTTTAGATATTTTTGTAGTGATTTTTTATTCTTAAGCTTGGTTGAAAAACAATCTAAAAATAAAATCTTTGAAAATAACTCATACTTATGTAAATAGAATATTTACAATTAGTTGCTTCCCACCATAATTTAAGGAAGTATTTTCATAAAAAATATATAGGAATAAGATGTAAATATCTATACTTACCAAGAGTTACTTCCCACCATTATTTATGTCTTCCTTAACACTTATGTAGGAGTAAAATTGTAAATGCGTAGACCTACTAGTCGTTACTACGCACCAAAATTTACGCAAGTTCTTCTACCCGAGAAAAGAATTTACTTATCCACCAATTTTTCATAGAGCATAATTTATAACTTGTTGGAGAGACCCACCAAAATTTATGCAAGTTCTTCTACCCGAGCAAAGAATTTACTTATCCACCAATTTTTCATAGAGCATAATTTCTAACTTTTTGGAGAGACCCTGCAAATCAAAATCAAAATATAACAAATTTAATTTTATTATTTTTATTACTTCAAACTTTTTATTATTATTTTACCCAACATTTAAATGTTTACTATCAATTATAGGCACTACAACATCTCTCCTATACTAGGTTCTATATTAACTTTAACCTTTTGTTCCTTTTTAATTGAAACATCCTATAAATTTTACCTATTAAATGTTTAAATATATTTATGCCAACTCATCTCCCCATATTATGGGTTGTAGACCACCTCTGAATGCATCACTCACTTTCAACATCGGTTGAATTGATTTGAAGTTCAAATTTACCTAAAAAAACACATTTAAATGTTATTTATCTTTCGCTAACCAAGAACAATATTTATATTTATCATGATATCCATTTATTATTAAAGCTCTTTTGGTTGTACAAATCACAAATGGTGTTCTTTGGTATTTAATTTTTTCAATGGATAATGTGAAAATGGATTCAAAGTGATATTGTAGAATATTATTGAAGGATATGTTTTTGATTGAAGAAAAGACAAGGAAAAGAAATGGAAGGTAATGATCAAGTCTATTTACAATGTGATGTAGGAAAACCATGCAAAACCCAGAATATCTCCAATACTATGCATATAAAAATGCATACTCAATAACTGCCCAAATAACACTCCAAATTAGGGAAATTCCACACACTATCATTTGCGGAAGCTTCATACATATGTTCACAACTTTTTATGGTTTATGAAAACCATACTTCAACACCACCCAAAACTCAATCATTTCATGCAAAAGCTCTCTCTTTTTAGCTTCAAATCTATGGTTAAACCCACTTCATATAGCATCTAGAACCCAATTCATACTCTGATAAAAATTTCTTCCAAAAGTCTTAGAAAAAGATTTTCATTAAATCCCATTGGTTTATTTTAAACCCAACATTTACATATAATTAAACCTCAAGGCTTTTCACTCACATATCAACCATAACATATATCCGCACTCCAAATCTGTTGTGAATATTTAATAAGATTTTAAAACTCACCATTCTGCTTGATTAATATTCACACACCAACTTCCAGCTAGGGCGACCATGAAAAAGCCAGACTTCAATTAAAATCAAATTCCAATATAAAACTATGCTTTGAAAGTTCAACCTGGTAGTTTGATACCACTGCATATCGATGTTATGCATTCCAATATCAATGAGATTTATATTAAACTTCACGCAAGCGCCACCATTTAACACGTCCATGGATTCTTAGATCAAAACCCTACGCTGACTCATACGGTCACTTACCTTCCTCATTGATATTAAATTGCATCGCCCATCCAAAGATTTCACATTCTAATTTGAATGCCTTCACTTCAATTATATTCCAAACAAATTTCGGCTAGCAATCTCTTCCAGCGCTGTAATTCAACGACTTTGCCAGACTGCGCTGCGAATTCTTCAACGAAATTACCACAACATTTCCCTTGCCTCCTTCAGATTTATTTCCATCCATCCAATCTACTACGCGATACAACGCCTCTGCAAAACAAACTTTCGCTATGGCAAATGATTCACATAAAACTCAGGTTTTGTTTAAAAGCCGAATACCAACAAAATTAAATTCCTCCACACAATTGCAACAACGCCTTCTCTGCACCCTCGAGATTTCATTCCCCATTTGACTAACTCTTTCACACATCGAATTCACTGCGGAAATTACATAACTCAGCATTTAATTAAAAATCCAAATAACATTCAATCATAAGTTACCCACACCCCACATTAATTATGTATCTGGCCCATTAAATTATCCTTCGATTGGCTGTTCGCTTCACAGCTCCATTGTGATCCTTCCACGCGTGAACTCTGCATCTTTCAGCAATACATTATCTTTGAAAGTTCGCTTTCATCCTTGGTACGCTTTTACTACAGTTTGCACAGAGAGTTAAAAATCTCTGCGTCCATCTTTTGCCATCATTCACTTCATAAATCCCCTTGGATTCGCTTGTCAAAACACTTCTACTTCAAACTATAATAAATTGGTTCCATGTAACATCGTTGGGCCATTAACAATAAATGTGAACATCGTCCCATTAATGCTTTCTGATATGCTTTCTCAGATTGAGAATACAGCTCTTCAACGCTGTATATATTGTATACAACCTGCAATTCAACCAATGCATTATGCAACAGTGAAATCGATTTCTTCAAAGCCAGTATGAAAGTATTAATTTGAGCTAAAATTCGATTCGATCCACTTCCAGGATGATCGACCCCTTTGCTAGTGCTTTTTCAACCAATGCAGATTTAATTCACTTCAAAGCATGAATTGATGTTAATTAAAAATCAGTTCTCTTCTCATATGCTTATTTCACAGAAATCCAAGCATTCTTTAAACATAATTTAACCAAGGATATATATATATATATATATATATAATTCACACATAAATTCCAAAACAATCCCTTATAATCAAATGTAATTAATTACAAAAATCCTCTTCGTCCATGGCTAGATTTTCAAATCAATGGCCCTTTACAAAAGCCCGTAGGCTTACAAACTTTGCTGTCCAAATCACACTTCTAATCACTCTATTTTTCCTCCTCTATTTTTCCTTTGAGGCTCATAAATTTATACAAATTGAATTGAACCAATTTAGGTTCAAATCCCCTTAATTACTCAACAAGCCCTCAAATATCTCACCAAATCCTACAATCTAGATTTATCCGTAAAATCTTGAAACTAAATCTAACTTAGGCTCATAATTAATTCTTAAATATCTCAAGTCTAATTTCTCTCATGTTTTCCAATTATTTGGAAACATTTACAAATACTCACATATAATTAATTAAAAACATCATTTAATCACTCAAAAATCTCATTAATATTTACATAGAATTAATATTTCCTCACAAACATGAGACCCCTAGGTTTAATAAAAATACAAAATATTTTCCCGAGCTAATGCTCCTGCATCAGACACCCAAGGTTGAAAATGATCATGATCTCCTGATCATGCGTTTAAGTCTTTTTCCGCCTAGATCCCACACTTTTTTTTGCAACTTATCATCTATTTCTTTTGTCGTATGATGCTTTTCTCCAGGTCTCCATATCTTATGCTGCCTTGCTCCACTGGCTGCACTTTCACAGTCTCTTTCTGTCTTCATTTTGCTGCTGCTGCTGCTTATCCTCTTTCCTGCTGATGTCTTCCTCTGAGACACTTTCAACATGATTCTTCTAATTAATTCAATTTCTCTGTCCAATAAATCTTCAAATTGCTGATTTCTTGCTGCCTGTTGAGCTCTTACTCGCTCAGTTCTTACTTGTTCAGTTCTTACTTTCTCATTTCTTACTGCCACCCAATCATCCATGCCCTCTTGTCTTCTGAAATAGAAAACTTCTTCTTTGCCTTCTCCTATCAGCAACTTACTGGATTGGTACATTGTGTACTCCTTTCTGTTGTCTTCATCTATCTGCATCTGCAATTCCCATCTCTGAAATTGAGATTCCTCTTGCACTGAATTTTGATTATTCAACATCCTTTCTAGTAACATAACGTCCTCATCCCATGGATTTGAAATTTCCACAGAATTTTCTTCTTCCTTCATTCGACTGCTCAACTGAGTCAAATGTTTTCCAGCACCTGCAACAATACCTGCATTCACAAAACACTTGTTAAAACAAAAATCATAAGGAATTAGTGCCTTTTCTCCCTTTTCCAGCACTTCAGTATGCTGCCCTAAATTTTCCATCTCAATCAGCACATTAGTATGCTGATTCTCTCTGCCCAAAGAATTCTCTATAGAATTCCCAAGACTATCAATTAGTCTTCCTTTCGCATCATCTGCCTCCATGATATCTTCCTGCTCTCGTTCACTGTAATGAACTCTTTCTTCTGCAATCTCTCTATCATACTCTAAATTTACCAACAAGTATTCCAACAATGCAATTTCTCTGTGGCATTGCTGAAGCATTTCACCATCACTTACAGTCTAAAAATCACAAAGTTCAACAGTCTCAACTATTGATTTATATACCAGCTCTTCAAGCGGATCCTCTTCTTCATTCACAAGAATTTCCTCTTGTACTGTACCAGCTTCAAGTACAAACGCATCACTTCTTTCTTCTTGAGAGTATTTATCTCCTGAAAGATACTTTTCCATACTTGTGACAACTTCACAAGATTGCACATCCTCCTCAGTAAAACCTGTAATCACATCACAATTGTCAGCTACAAAAATACAAGATTTTACATTATCCAACTGATCTGGATCTGCCCAATAACTCAAGAAATTATCAATGATCTCCTCTTCTGTTTCATCAATGGAAACCTCCACTTTCAACTCAACTCCTTTGAATTCTGTACACCCCAACTGTACATCCATCATCTTCTCGAGCTCCCTCAGCTCTTCTATTAACTGCATGTTTATCTGTTGATCTATTTTCTGTTGTAGCTCCTGCCACTTCACTCTCTTCCTCATGGTCCAACCATGTCTCTGGCCCTTCTCATTTTCCCGTAACAATTCCATCAATAACTCAAGATGAACTGCTATCTCAGCTTTCTCTTTCTCATACTTTTCATTAGTCAACTGCTGTCTTATGCCATTTGCCTTGGCATCTTTCTCTCTCTTTCTACTGTGGCCTCTCTCTGAACCTCTGCTCTCTCTTTTATGACTTTCAATAGTCATCTTCTTCGCCATGAGTTTCTCACCCATGAGTTGCACCAAGCCTCTACAACAGCAAGCTCTCCTGCTGCCACTTACCTCACCAATCCTTTCCTCTAGATCTGGTCTTTTGGTAATCACTGGTCCTCTGCTGGAACCCTTTCAAGCATTTCTCCACTGCTCCTTCAGGCTTCACTCATCTACAAATTTATTCAACCTCTGTTGAATCTTCAGGTTCTGCCACATTCACTTAGAATCCTTTGTTGGACTCCTCCCTCATTGCTCTCCAGTTGTGATCTGCTTCTTTCTGCTGAGATTTTCTTAACTATGCCTGTAAACCAAATTATTCAAGCATAACCTTCGAACCAGAGTTCAATAATAATATCATTAACTCACCTCCAAGATCCTATTGATCTTGACTTATCTTCCACCTGCACTGCATCTCTGTGCTGCAATCTTCATTAGTTCCAAAATTTGACATTTATTCATCACATGCAATTAACTCAATTTAAAAACTTGAATCTTCACACAGAGCTATTCCAGCTTTGATACCACTTGATGCAAGAAAACCCTGCAAAACCCAGAATCTCTCCAATACTATGCATACTCAATAACTGCCCAAATAACACTCAAAATTAGGGCAATTCCACACACTATCATTTGCGGAAGCTTCATACATATGTTCACAATTTTTTATGGTTTATGAAAACCATATTTCAACACCACCCAAAACTCAATCCTTTCATGCAAAATCTCTCTTTTTTTAGCTTCAAATCTATGGTTAAACCCACTTCATATAGCATCTATAACCCAATTCATACTCTGATAAAAATTTCTTCCAAAAGCCTTAGAAAAAGACTTTCATTAAATCCCATTGGTTTATTTTAAACCCAACATTTACATATAATTAAACCTCAAGGCTTTTCATTCACATATCAACCATAACATATATCCTCACTCCAAATCTGTTGTGAATATTTAATAAACTTTTAAAACTCACCATTCCGCTTGATTAATATTCACACACCAACTTCCGGCTAGGGCGACCATGAAAAAGCCAAACGTCAATTAAAATCAAATGCCAATATAAAACTATGCTTTGAAAGTTCAACCTGGCAGTTTAATACCACTGCATATCAATGTTATGCATTCCAATATCAATGAGATTTATATTAAACTTCATGCAAGCACCACCATTTAACACGTCCATGGATTATTAGATCAAAACCCTACGCTGACTCATACAATCACTTACCTTCCTCATTGATATTCAATTGCATCGCCCATCCAAAGCTTTCACGTTCTAATTTGAATGCCTTCACTTCAATTATATTCCAAACGAATTCCGGCTAGCAATCTCTTCCAGCGCTGTAATTCAATGACTTTGCCAGACTGTGCTGCGAATTCTTCAACGAAATTACCACAACATTTCCCTTGCCTCCTTCAGATTTATTTCCATCCATCGAATCTGCTACGCGATACAACGCCTCTGCAAAACAAACTTTCTCTATGGAAAACGATTCACATAAAACTCAGATTTTGTTTAAAAGCCGAATACCAACAAAATGAAATTCCTCCACACAATTGCAACAACGCCTTCTCTGTGCCCTCGAGATTTCATTCTCCATTTGAATAACTCTTTCACACATCGACTTCACTGCGGAAATTACATAACTCAGCATTTAATTAAAAATCCAAATAACATTCAATCATAAGTTACCCATGCCCCACATTAATTATGCATCTGGCCCATTAAATTATCCTTCGATTGGCTGTTCGCTTCACAGCTCCATTGTGATTCTTCCACGCATGAACTCTGCATCTTTTAGCAATACATTCTCTTTGAAAGTTTGCTTTCATCCTTGTACACTTTTACTACAGTTTGCACAGAGAGTTAACAATCTCTGCGTCCATCTTTTGCCGTCATTCACTTCACAAATCCCCTTGGATTAGCTTGTCAAAACACTTCTACTTCAAACTATAATAAATCAGTTCCATGTAACATCGTTGGGCCATTAACAATAAATGTGAACAGTGTCCCATTAACGCTTTCTCATACGCTTTCTCACGTTGAGAATACGGCTCTTCAACGCTGTATATATTCTATACAATCTGTAATTCAACCAATACACTATGCAACAGTGAAATCGATTTCTTCAAAGCTGATATGAAAGTATTAATTTGAGCTAAACTTTGATTCAATCCACTTCTAGGATGATCGACCCCTTTGCTAGTGCTTTTTCAACCAATGCAGATTTAATTCACTTTAAAGCATGAATCGATGTTAATTAAAAATCAGTTCTCTTCTCATATGTTTATTTCACAGAAATCCAAGCATTCTTTAAACAGAATTTAACCAAGAATATATATATAGTTCACACAGAAATTCCAAAACAATCCCTTATAATCAAATGTAATTAATTACAAAAATCCTCTTCGTCCATGGCTATATTTTCAAATCAATGGCCCTTTACAAAAGCCCGTAGGCTTACAAACTTTGCTGTCCAAACCACACTTCTAATCACTCTATTTTTCCTCCTCTATTTTTCCTTTGAGGCTCATAGATTTATACAAATTGAATTGAACCAATTTAGGTTCAAATCCCCTTAATTACTCAACAAGCCCTCAAATATCTCACCAAATCCTACAATCTAGATTTATCCCTAAAATATTGAAACTAAATCTAACTTAGGCTCATAATTAATTCTTAAATATCTCAAGTCTAATTTCTCTCATGTTTTCCAATTATTTGGAAGAATTTACAAATCCTCACATATAATTAAGTAAAAACATCATTTAATCACTCAAAAATATCATTAATATTTACATAGAATTAATATTTCCTCACAAACATGAGACCCCTAGGTTTAATAAAAATACAAAGTATTTTCCCGAGCTAATGCTCCTGCATCACAATGATAAGCCTTTTAATGGAAATAATGAAATGTAAGCATTAGGATACGTTTGAGTAACTCCATGAATGTGTTGTGCATTAATATAAAGTCATGAATATATACAAGGAGAAGGATAATTTTTGAATTCACATTCTAATGCCTCTTCATCTTCTTTATTTTCCTATTTATATTATTTATAAGAATTTCCTAATTCCAAAGATTAGGTGTCAACATTCGCCCCCTTAATATGAAGGGATGTTGGTGTGTCCAAGCATCATTCTGAATATTTCAAAATTTACTCTTCCAAGCATTTTGGTGAAGATGTCCACAATCTGCTCGTTTGTGGAACAATGGGGAAGGTAAATAATTTTTGTCTCAACATGATGTCGAATCAGATGATACTTTGTATTGATATGCTAGTTTTGATCATGGAACTTTGGGTTCTTGGCCAAATTTATCAAAAAAGTATTGCCAATAATAGGAAGAGTATAATGCTCTTGTTTCTATTACAAATCTTCTATAATTTCCTTGAGCCACATAATTTCCTTCATTGCTTCTAGATCTACCACATATTTTTCCTTAGTTATGGAATCTTTTCGAACTAATTCTTTGTGTGACCTCCAGGAGACATATCTTAATCCAAGTATCATAAAATAGCCTAAAGTAGATGTTATATTTTCTTTATCACCATCAAAATATGAATCAGAGTATCCAATCAAGCTGAACTCATCCAGTTATATATACTTGATCCAAAAATATTGAGTTCATTACAAGGAAAATACCTTCTAGTGGAGGTTTTTAGTGTTATAAATTTGGTAAAAGTTGTCAAAAAAACATCCGGTAAAACATCCATTTGTGGGAACATATGTTTTAGCAGAGCTTATAACGAAAATTCATCACAACTGAAACAATCTGGATGACCGAAGGTTTTACTAGATGTTTGTTTTTTGGTATGCTTTATGGAAAAGCATCCCCGGTGCGCTACTTATAAAAAAACACTAGGCTTCATACATAATTTAAAATTATAATGGCATTTAACTAAAAGAGAACAGAAACTTGAAATGTATACCACCTCGATGCTTACAAAAAAAAAAATTTGGTGCATTAAAATCAAAGAGCATCGGGCCTTGAAATGTATACCGTGTCGATGGTTATATAAAAAAATCCATTTTCATTCTTTGATGAAGGAAAAAATATAGGGCATGAAAAAAATAATTGCAGTTCCAATATTTTCTCTTAAAACACATAAGTGAGATGTCTTGTTTAATAGTGCACCAAGAATGGAAATAATATTTTGTAGAACTGTGGGTGTTAGTTATATGAAAGCACTCGTGCGTTAAGATTTATAATGCACCATTATTCTATCGTTTTCTAAAAATGCACCAGTTATTCTATAGATGAAATCATGATGCTTTTATTTAAAGTAAAGAACCAATGTGTTTTTATGTTATGGACACACCACTGTTTTTGTCTGAGATTTTTTCTTCTTTGGAGACATCAACCTGTGACAGTGCATACTAGAAATTATTAACGTAGAAATGAAATACATAAAATATTGTGGAAACAAAAATACATAAACACATATAAAACAAGATAGATAGAGATATATGCGGTTCACCCAATTTGGGCTACATCTGCGGAGAAACATCCAACCCTTCCTTTTATATTATCTAACAAAAAAAGAGATGCAACCTACAATAGATCCTCTGTAATTTCCTCTTCACCCTCACACAACCTCCCCTCTATCTCTCGCTCACAATATTCATACAAAGCTACAAAACAATTCCCTCATATAAACCAAGGGTTTCCTCATAGGGAAAAAAACCTTAAATTAGTATAAATTCCACAATCAGATCATTCGCCTAATGGACGACTTAGATTGACTGCGAAATTACAATATTTTACAAGGAAAATTTTCATTTATTTTTAGCTTTAGGGGCACTATCCCTGAACCCCCACCAGGGGGGCTCATAAAATTCATCTTCGCCCCTCGTGGACCCCCGTGATGAAGATTTAATAGGAAACCTTGCCACCTCATTAGGAACAAGGATCCAATGCAACTGAAACAAAAACATCTAAACAACCAAGAAGATAATCAGGCTCCACCCCCAAAAGTGTAATTATTGTAATTTTTAAAATATTTTATTCATTGAGAAATAGAAATATGTCTTATAACATTATCCATATAAATTAATATTTTATTATTTCAATTGTATATGATGTTTGGATTAATTTGTTATATTATAAGATACAACATCTCCTCATTAGAATATTTAATCATCCATATATTTAATAAGTGGTGTAAAATTTCACAGCGACATTCCATAACACAAGAGAATAAATTAACCTGTATTTTATTATATATCAATAAGAGGCTCCTTGTCACAAAAAATGGCATTGTTATTGGTAACCCCTTGTCTTTCAATTGGGACACTATGTCCATGATTACACTAAACAAAATGTTTGATTTTCCCAAACAATAATTTCAAAAAATACAACAGGTTTCATTGATATCAAAATATATCATCATTCTTCGATGGAACTCTTGTCAATGCTCAAGCTACTTCCATGACTTGGAACATTTGGAGGAATGTTTTGATGATTGCATCAATTGTTTTCATATTCTTGATCTACTTCCAGCTACAAACATAAAAAATAATGTGTAATGAGTGTATCTACGTTGTTGAGGATAATAAAAATTGAAATATATAATATACACCAATCTAAAAAAAAAAAAAATGTACCATAGCAAGAAGTGACTTGTGAGTTATACACATTATTTCAAAACAAAATCTCATGTCCTCTTTCAACGATTGTTATGTTGGTGTAGTTCCATACTTTGTTTCCTGCAAGTTTTATACCCCATAATAAATCACATATTTAATATAAAGGATTTTTTTGTTCTATTAATTATAAAATCATAGTAAAAAAACATATATGCTTACAAATTCCACAATTAATTTTTGATATGCCAACATATAATCACAAACGTTATTTAACCAAATTTCAATAAATTCTTCCTATGGTTCTTCTTTGTATGTTAGCACCTATTTGAAGACATTCAAAGATGGTTGTTGTAAAACAACTTAAAATATACAAAAATGAAACCTTGAGTTGTTATAAGAAAATATTAGCAATCACTCACAAACTTTGAAATCAACCCTTTTCTTCCTTGTCCTCCTGTTTTATGTGTTGAATGAGTTTCATCTTGTTTTATTTTCTCCAAGAAAATACTTGAAAATTATTATTTAATGCTAAATTATTTTTTTATATATACAAATTCAATCATGATTACATACATTTGAAGCACGTTTCTATTCATATGGCTCCTCCTCTGATGAAATTATGCCCATTTATTTGATCATCTCCTTATAATTTTTTTTGGAAATTCCTACTAGCACGTTTTGTATATCAGCACATTGAATAATAAACTATTTTTATAAAGATATACGAAAACTAAATATAACAAAGTCGATACTAATAAATTAATAGTTTGTAGTAATATATACATATAATTCTAAAAAATCATTTTATACAAATAGGAATATTATCTTTTGAATGATTTTTTGTTGTTTGTGTATGTTTTTGTTATTGCAAATATGACATGTCTCATTCACCATTGCTCTAGAACCACTTCCTGTAGTTTAGATATAATTTCGTTCTGAGAATCATTGCATTATTTTTTTGTATTTTAAGTGGAAACTACATCTATATGTTTGTTCCACTAGGTCCCTCATAGTTCTATAAAAAATTACCCCTTTTCATTAATCTCCAACACCACTCTAGATGAGCCAATGACCAGTTCATCATCATTTACATGTTCCATAAATTTTCTTTGCTTAGAACGACATTGATATTTTCCTTCGTTGTTTCTTCCTATAGAACAGTAAAATATATGAATTAATAGATTGTTTTAAACCTGTTATCTAATATTCCTAAGTATACTATTAATGAAGATTTCAAAAAAAAAATCATATTGAATAGTATTTTTTCATTCACCGCATTCATCATTCTACAAATTTTTTATGAGGATTTTACACTCTTCTGCACTTAGATTAGAAATAATATTATGGAACTTCTTCATTTATTGGCTCTGTATGACACACACGAACTAATACATATAGTTAAACTTACAAATAATTCAAACTTATTAATTTTGTAAATAATTTATAAAGAACTTGTTTTCTCTTTTTTTTTTTATGTGTTTTCATTGTGTTGATCAATATTTTTGTTACTTGTGACCTTCTGAGATATTTTTTATCAATATAAAACCTGTACCATTCAATACCAAAGCCATTAGATATATTTTACAAATAAGTTAAATAATTTTTAGCCAAAAAAAGATCTGTTAACTAGTGTGTTTTATCTGAATAAAGGCACTGGTGCATATATAAGATTAAACACAACAAAATTTTAATTTTTCAACAATGTCATGGAAAATTATTTTTTAAAATTATTTTTAAATTAGGACAGTGCGATTTGTAAGCTAAAGCACTGCACTGATTTAACTATGATAATAGGAACATACGCATTGATGTGCTATATTACATCAAGATAAAAATTGAACATACTTGACATAATAAATGTTGGGTATGTGTTATATTATTTCCACGACTAGCCCCACATGTTGTACATTGTGCTGGGCGCAGCAGGGGGGTCACAAGGGGGGAGGCAGCCCCCACTGTTGGGGTCTGGGGCAACGCCCCAGCAAAAATTGTTTTGGTGTGCAGACCCACTCATAGGTGGACCCACCCATGTTTTACGCATGAGTTTGCACATGGTTTTGGGGTACGATGGTTTTTGGCCCCTGGTATTTTGTAGATCCAGTCAAGGGAACTATGGTTATGTTCTAATCCAAGGTTAATGGATTGGGGTTTATGTATGCTTCGGCATGTATATATATGTGTGTTGTAACACTAAAAGGAATATAATGAAAAATCAAGTTGGTCGTCCCGATTTGGGATCTAGGGGAAAATCTCTGTGTTTATCTGTTTTATGTTTTATGCTCTCGCTATTGTTTATTTTCTGTTATAATATTCATGTGTACATAATTTCTGTTCAGGGTTAAAACCTACATTTGGTATCGAATCTATTTCAGCATCAAGGGGACGCCTTTGCTGCTGAGGGTTTTTTTCTCGGGCCTGAGGTAGACCCTGTTCAGTGGGAGATCTGTGGGATCGATTGTTGCGGTGAAGAAGATGGCGAGCGACAGAAAGATAGAGATCTAAAAATTTAATGGTCAAAGTTTTGAGTTGTGGAAGCTCAAGATGGAGGATATGTTGGTAGATAAATATCAGTGGATCGCGGTAGATGCAGGTACTAAACCAACGGCAATGTCAGATGAAGACTGGAAGAAGCTAGATCGGAAGGCTAAGAGCACAATACGGTTGTGTGTCTCAAATTTAGTATTGTTGAATGTATCTGGGGAAGCTACGGCGAAGAATTTGTGGGAAAAACTTGGGACTTTGTACCAATCTAAGTCTCTAGTGAATAAGTTGTTCCTGCAGAAAAAGTTGTATAACCTGAGGATGAAGGATGGAGACTCGGTGACAGAGCATCTGAATGCCTTCAATACTGTGGTAAGTCAACTGTCATCTGTTGATATTAAAATATCAGATGAAGATAAGTGCATCATTTTTTTGTGCTCTCTACCAGACTCATGGGATAGTCTGGTTATTGCAATAGGTAGCAATACAACTACCTTGAATTTTGATGACATTGTCTCAGCCTTGCTGTCAGAGGAAATGAGACGGAGATATATGGAGGTCCAGAATGGAGATGCCTTATCTGTACGAGTAAGGTCACAAAACAAAAACAAGAATAAGGTTTCGAGTGGGAGATTCAAATCTAGAGGGAGATCTAAATCTCCTGGAAATTTTGTAAAGGTATGATGGAAATGCAGAAAGGAAGGGCACTACAAAAAGGACTGCAGATCTAAAGCTCCTGAGAAAGGAAATGGATCTGATGATGCTCCTTCTGCAGAGGAAAAAACCACCTCGGATGAAGGTGGGGATGGGTATTTGGCTTCTTCTTCAAATACACATGTAGATCATGAGTCATGGTTGATTGACTCAGGTGCATCCTTTCACTTCACTCCCCATAGGGATTGGTTCTGCGAGTATGAGAAATATGATGGTGATGTCTTCCTAGGGGATGATAGGAAGGCCAGAATCATCGAACGTGGAAAGGTCAAGCTGAAGTTGCAAAGTGGAAGGATTAGAACACTTCCTGGTGTTTTTCATATTCCTGCATTGGCCAGAAATATGATTTCTGTAAGCAAGATGGATGATGTAGGTGTAAAAATGGTGTTCGAGAAAGATGCCTGCAAGATGGTTCAGGGAGCACTGGTATTAATGCGGGGAGTTCAAACTAGAACTCTGTACAAGCTACAAGGTAGCACTGTTATTGATGGGTGTAACAGTTATGTGGTTCCTGAAAGTGGAGCGGAAAGCCTAGCTGTCTCTAGAGAAAATACCATGCTATGGCATCAAAGGCTTGGAAATATTGGAGAGAAGGGCCTTCGGATACTGCATAGAAATGGTATGGTACAAGGTATTTCTAATTTCTCTAGGGATTTCTATTTCTGTGAACATTGTGTATATGGGAAGTAGAATCGGGTGAGTTTTCCTTCTGGTGCTAAGAGGGCGAACAAGATATTAGAACTTGTGCACAGTGATGTGTTTGGACCTGTGTCTGTTCCATCACTGGGAAAGTCTGTGTACTATGTTTCATTCATAGATGACTTCTGAAGGAATACATGGATATATTTCTTGAGGAAGAAATATGAAGTCTTTGAAAAATTTAAATAATTTAAGGCTCTGGTGGAAAACCAGACAGAGAATAAGATAAAGGCGCTCAGGATAGATAATGGTGGGGAGTTCTGCAAGAAGGAATTTGAAGAGTTTTGTAAGAAGTGTGGCATAGCACGACAAAAGACTACTCCATACACACCTCAGCAAAATGGAGTTGCAGAAAGAATGAAAAGAACGCTGATGGAAAAGGCAAGAAGCATGCTCAGTGGTACCGGGTTAGGACAAGAATTCTGGGCAGAGGCAGTGGAGACTGCATGTTACCTAGTTAACAGATCACCTTCATCAACGTTGGAGGATAAGACTCCACATGAGGTATGGACTGGTAAGAAACCCTCTCTTTCACATCTAAGGGTATTTGGATGTGATGAATATGTACATGTTCCAAAGGAGGAAAGGACCAAGTTGGATAATAAATCTGAAAGGTGCATATTTATTGGGTATAAGGATGGTTTAAAGGGTCACAAGCTTTGGAACCCAGAAACAAGGAAGGTTGTGTACAGCCGAGATGTGGTGTTTATAGAGGTGAAAGATGTTGTTACACATGACGTCCTACCAAAGGAACCTGAGAAGATAGAGTTTGAGATAAAGGAGGATGAATCAAACTCTACAACAGAAGAAGACTCAGAAGAGGAAGAGCCACAAACTCCAGCTGTGAGAAGATCAACTCGGGAAAGAAGGAAACCAGAAAGGTATAGTCCATCTACTTTTTATTCAGGTTTTGCCTTAACTATAACTGATGATGATCCCATAACTGTCAGGGAGGCAGTAGATTCAGAGGATGGAAAACTCTGGAAGGAAGCCATGGTTGATGAAATGGCATCCTTGCACAAAAATGAGGCATGGGATCTGGTGGAGTTGCCGGCTGGAAGGAAGCCTATCGAGAGAAAATGGGTGTTTAAAAAGAAGATGAATGTAGAAGGCAAGGTGGAGAAATACAAAGCTCGATTGGTAGCAAAAGGTTATTCCCAAGTTCCGGGAATCGATTTTGGTGATATTTTTTCTCCTGTTGCCAAAGTTACTTCTATTATATTACTTTTATCCGTTGCCGCTGCATTTGATTTTGAGATAGAACAAATGGATGTGAAGACAACATTTCTTCACGGGGATCTAGAAGAGGAGATCTACATGAAGCAGCCTGAAGGCTTTATGGTGAAGGGTAAGAAAGAACTGGTGTGCAGGTTGAAGAATTCTCTGTATGGGTTAAAACAGTCACCAAGGATGTGGTATCAGAAATTTGATACCTATATACGGGGACTTGGCTTCACCAGAAGCAAGGAGGATCACTGTGTTTATTTAAAATTAATTGGTGACCGTGTTATTTATTTGGTCTTGTATGTGGATGATATGTTGTTGATTGGAAATGACAAAGAAATTATCCAAGATTTGAAGACCCAACTGTTCTCCAAATTCGACATGAAGGATCTTGGTGCTGTAAACTATATTTTGGGCATGGAAATTAAGAGATATCGGGCAAAGAGGATGCTCTGGTTAAACCAGAGGAAGTATGTCGAGACTATATTGCAGAGGTTCAATATGCAGGATAGTAAACCAGTGAGTGTTCCTATTCCTGTAGGTGCAAAGATGTCTGCTGAACAGTGTCCCAAGACACAAGAAGAAGAGGAGGATATGTCCCATGTTCCATATGAAAGTGCAGTGGGTAGCCTGATGTATGCAATGGTCTGTACTAGACCAGACATTGCACATGCAGTGGGAGTATTGAGCAGGTTTATGTCAAACCCAGGGAAGGAGCATTGGACAGCAGTGAAGCGGGTTTTCAGATATTTACGTGGCACTAGTGATTATGGCTTGTGCTACCAGGGAAGAACAGGATTGGAAAGAATGTTGGACATTCGTGGTTTTGTTGATGCAGACTGGGCTGGAGATCTGGACCAAAGAAGATCTACAAGTGGGTATGTGTTTAGCCTATTTGGAGGTGCAGTCAGTTGGATGAGTAAAAGACAGTCTGTAGTGGCTCTTTCAACTACAGAGGCAGAATACATAGCAGCCACTCATGCAAGCAAAGAAGCAGTTTGGTTGCAGAGATTGTGTTCAAGTATGGGGTTGGTACAGCAAGCTATAAGGATAGTCTGTGATAGCCAAAGTGCAATTTTCTTGGCTAAGAACCCTGCTTACCATTCAAAGACAAAGCACATTGATGATCAATATCACTTTGTTAGGGATATGGTTGAGGCTACAAGGGTGTTTCTGGTAAAGGTGGACACTTTGAAGAATGTTGTAGATGCATTAACGAAGTCTGTGAGCACTCAAAAGTTCTCTTGGTGTAGAGAAACAATGGGTGTTGAAGAATTGGCCCAATGACTAAGCTCTCTTGTGGCCCCCTGTGGAATGAAAACAACAAGTGGGAGAATGTTGGGTATGTGTTATATTCTTTCCATGACTAGCCCCACGTGCTGTATGTTGTGTCGGGCGCAGCAGGGGGAGGCAGCCCCCACTGTTGGGGTCCGAGGTAGTGCCCCGGGAAATTTTTTTTTGGTGTGCGGACCCACTCATAGGCAGACTCGCCCATGTTTTGTGCATGAGTTTGCACATGGTTTTGGGGTACGATGGTTTTTGGCACCTGCTATTTTGTAGATCCAGTCAAGGGAACTACAGTTATATTCTAATCTAGGGTTAATGGATTTGGGTTTATGTATGCTTCGACATGTATATATATATGTGTTGTAACACTAAAAGGAATATAATGAAAAATCAAGCTGGTCGTCCTGATTTGGGATCCAGGGGAAAATCTCTGTGTTTATCCGTTTTATGTTTTATGCTCTCGCTATTGTTTATTTTCTGTTATAAGATTCGTGTGTACATAATTTCTGTTCAGGGTTAAAACCTACAATAATTTTTTTTTTAATACATTGGTGCGTTGAAGTACTCAGGTAGCCCCAGTGTGTTATATTATAGAGGGTGCAACACGCAACAAACAACCTTTTTTTTTTAAAGGAGAGGGCTAACGCTGCGATTTGTAAGGCTAAACACAAAATAATGATTTAACAGTGCTATTAGGAACATGTGTGTTGGTACGTTATATTACACCAGGAGAAATGATGAAAATAATAGACATAATCCAAAGTGTTCAATATAACGCTGTGTTGTGTTACTCAGGTAGCCTCGGTGCATTATGTTCCATAGGGCGCACCGTGAAACATATAACTGTTTCTCAAAAATTGGAGAGGGTTGATGGTGCGATTTGTAAGGCTAAACACACCACAATTATTTAATGGTGTTATTAGGAGCTGACACATTAGTGTGTTATATTACACTAGGAGAAATCATGAATAGACTAGACATAATAGAAAGTGTTATAATTTATCATTGTGTTCTATTAATCAGGTAGAACTGATGTGTTATGTTACAAATGGTTTAGTGCACAACATATAACCATTTAAAAAAAAAAGAGAGGCTCGAGAAGTTTTGGATCTAATTCAATTAGTGATTCCCCTACTTTATATGTTAAATACCCTATACGTTGTAAGTATACAAACCCATTAAATATAAAATGCCTAAATTGAAAAACCCTAATTGTGAAGTGGTAGA
This sequence comes from Pinus albicaulis, assembly GCA_034641835.2. Lineage (NCBI taxonomy): Eukaryota > Viridiplantae > Streptophyta > Pinopsida > Pinales > Pinaceae > Pinus > Pinus albicaulis. The sequence goes on along the minus strand of CM076578.1, from coordinate 1,790,675,556 downwards.
GAAAGTTAAACCCTAATTTACAAATTTGCAGGAAGAAGCAAGGGTTTAAGGTAAGTATTGAATTTTTTTGTTTTATTTTTTTTCTGAATTTAAATAGGAACATAGATCGTATTTTTTTTTACTAGTAAAATCTATAGTAAATTTTTTATTATACATGTTTTTTTTTGAATTGTGAATAAATCTAACATAAATTCTAAAATATTTTAATAGTAAAATTTAAGATTCTTCCTATCCATGGTTTTGACTGAATCACCATACCTTCTAGCTTTTGATCTGTTGTCAGATCCAAAATATTTCGCATCTGTGATTGATATTCTCTTGCAAATGATCTCTCTTTTAATTAAACCCTAACAAAATTTGTATTTTTTTTATTAGTAAAATAAACAATAAAATTTAAAACTTGATATGCATGCTTTTGAGTCAATCACCATACCTTTTAGCTTTTGATCTTCTAAATAGTTTTGTTGCTCCAAAGTATCATGTTGCTACTGCATAATGCTCCTAGTATACCTCTCTTGCAAATCTATCCCTTGAAATTTTGGGTAAAATAATGATATGGTGAATAAATTTTTTACTATTTAAAACATTTTCTGAAATTAGTTTTCAAAAAATCAATTTCCACTCATTTTTTAATTAAAAAAAGAAGAAAAAATCGCTCTTTTTTTAATACAAATTTCTCTGCATATCGGTGTGTTTGATAGTCAAGTGCAACAATGCATTTATATAAAAAGCGCACCAACATGATTCATTTTTTTTCATTTTCAAAACCCAAAATAGTGCAATTATTGTTTTAACACAACGGTGCGGTCTATATTAAAAAAAGCACCAAGATGGTTGAATTAATTTTTATTTTTGTAAATTTGGGAAAGAATTGCATACCAGTGTTGTTTTTGATTTAAATGCATAAATGTGTTTTTATGTGAAAGAGCATTGATATGATAGTTTATTTTTATTTTTTTGGAATGCCATAAATTAGTGTGGGTATTATTTAAACGCCCTAGTGATCTTATTATTTAAAAATATCAGAGTGTTTTATTAAAATCAATGCACTGGTGGGGTTTTAAATATATCTAAAATTTTATTTTCACATAAAATGGCATATTAATCTCAAATTATCCTTTAGGATGCATCCACATGAATTAAGTTAGATCATAGCATACATTTTCCGCTTAAAGTCACCTTATCCTTGAAAAATTCTTTCAAAACTCCAAATGATTCCATATTGTTGATCAAAGTCCTTCGTGGAGTTATCCCTTTCCATCTCGAGTAAGTTCATATTTTATTTATATTTCGATTATCTAATCGATTTATTTTTTTAATCCATGTCAATTTGAATAAAAATATATGAAATTATTTTCAGGATATATATTCATAATCGAGTTCAGATGTAGAAAATATTTCTTAGTATTGTTTTCAAAAACGTCGAAAGCTCTTATAAGGAGCAAGCCATATTGCAAACAATTGGTACATGAAAATGTACAACCTCTTCACCCTTCCAATTAGAGCACGAAATCTTCTAGCCGCAATATTGGATCAATGATGGTAATAATTGTTTGGTATACTGAAATTTCGAAAAACCAATTGAATTGTCATGCTTACTAATATCATTTCTATTGTATTAATAATGTACAATATTTTTTGAAATTAGGATTCTAGTGATGATGAGTGACCCACCTACCATCTTCTGGTGCACCCCACTACAACGTAAAATCGAGAGTACGATTCATTAAGAGAAATAATCAAAGAGGAAGCATACAAAGAATGGTTGAATCAAACAGCTATTCAATTCCCACTAAGTCCAAATTCACCAGTTATGAATGACTACAATAATAGTACTTCTTCATCAGAAGTTGGAAATGGAGGAAATCATATGGAGGTTAGTATGGATGATTACATACGGGATACAACCTCCATGGAGGAAATTTTGTTATATGCATTCCAAAATGATGAGCTAGGGTATGATGATCATGCCACTGATACCTTATTCGAAAGGCTAAAATCTGCTTCCATCGCCACTCTCTTTGGACCTGGCAACAAGTCAAAGTCTACTCAGTTGGGAACAAAAATGTTGTTATACAACATTAAAGAAAATTTTGGCATGTCGAATGCATGTTTGTTGGAAATATTAAGGTAATTGACTTGCATGATTGATAAATTTTCTTATATTGTGTCACACAATCAAATTTAAAAATGGTCTATTTTATGAATGCTGAATATTGACATTGTACAATTATATTCCCCATCAACTGTGGTATTTTCAAAGATAAGTTTCTTCCGAGTGAGAATGTCTTGTGAGGTGACTTCAAAGAGGAAAATAAATTGTTGAAATTGTTGGGTGTTGAGTGCATATCATATCATGCATGTATGAATGATTATATTCTATATATAGGATAATACGTACAGAAAGAGATATGTCTTAAATGTGGGCATGATGGGTACTGTAATTAAAAAAAATAGGTAGATAAAATAGTCATCCTCATAATATATTGAGGCACATGCATATAATCCCAAGGATTCAAAGACACTTTCATTGTAAAGAATTAGATATGTTTCAGGGAAAACATGCCTCACACATAAGTCAATCAATAATTATGCGAATCCCAACAAATTAAATAGCCATGAAGCATATAGAGGATACATGGCTTGAAACATTTAAGGATGAAGTACAAAGTCTGTGACTCAACATATCCATGGATGGTGTCAAAACATATTCCCTCCAAAACACCAAATATTTTGTTTGGCTTGCAGTTAGGGAAAATTTTAAGGATGGGAAATTATTTTGAAGTTTAAAATATTGGTGAATAGCACTAGTCCCTAATATGAAATGTATAAAATGTTTATTGATATATTTGTAAAATTATTCAAATTTATAATGATTTTCTATATACTCTCTATATAATGTTGGCGATTTTTAAGTTAAAATAATTTTATATTGTAAACTTTGGGCGAATGATTTTCATAAAAAATCGAAATTGGCGAATCTTTTTTTTTTGGAAAAATTATGAAAAATTAGGCCACCTACGAATATTAGCCCCTAAAATTTTCCACGCCTGCAGTAGTGATCAATAAAAATATCTCCCCATGGTTTTCCATGAATAATGAACATATTTTGTTGTCTCTCATAGTCCCTAGTAGAAGACTAGTGAGGAATATGCATGTCTACTTACAACGATTCAATAGATGAATTTAAGGAATTATGGGAAAGGATACATGTGTATGATGTATCATGGCTCATCGAAACAATGTTGTCAAGATAAATCCCCTCTGCCGAGAGAGGTGATTTCTCTAGACCTAGAGTGGGTCTAGCAACACGAGATAATTTCTAATGCAAAGATCTCTTAACTAATATTTACAATGCAACAAGAAAAGATATAGAAGTACCTTTTTCCCAATGCTACGTTTGAATCCGTTGATGATGACCTCAATCCACGATCCTTTTAGGCTCTCTCCCTGCTATTGATGGCACACGAATACCTGCAGATGATCAAGAGGCAACAAAAAATGTAATACAATACATAATAATCTCAATCATTAGCTATCTAGTAGATCAAGGAGTACCATAATATTTTCACAAATAATTATACAAATATAAAAAGAAAAAATCAGATGTTTTTATTGATAAATATAAAAGGAAGATCTTACAACCCAAGCCTTAATGTTGGATGCTACCTTTGGTGAAAATTTGAGTCCTTCGACGAAGCTCTAAAGCATTCCTTCTCCCGAAAACTTAGGCATTATCACAATGCTATGATGCAAGGGAACTAATGTTCAAATTACCACGACAATGACCAACCTAGCTCTAAAATTTTTGGGATGAGGCATATGAATTTATAGGAAGGGAGAAGAGGTTGGGAGCCCATGAAAGGAGGAGGAAGGCCCACTTTCTAAAGGATAAACCCCACATGGATGAGATCAGAGCTCTAAAATCAGAGAGCTTGACCCTATCACCACCATTTAACAACCAAATTGCTACCCTGTAACATCTAGAGGTTGAAGCTTCTCCTCCATTTGAGTAAACACTGCCAGAAAGGAATCATTGCGATTTTCCAAGAAATAAGGGCACTGGAAGCGCTAAGCTAGAAATATGAATATGAAATCAGCGCGAGCATTGCACTAGGAAAAGCATTGACCTAGGAAACTAGGAATTTGACCAAATTTCTTTAGTAATCTTGCAAGGCAGTTTTCTTCGGATCTTCAGGGGATGTCTTAACATATTTTTTCATGGTGAAAAAATTGCACATGATATGTCACAGGGAATTTTAGGATGAGTGATGGGAAAATTATCATGGTGACTAATTACTATGTAATAGATGCCCCGTAAAGCATGAAGGTAGAACAAGGAGTGATCACTAAAATTATTTATGAACCAAGGTAAATAATGCATACCACCTCCAGAAAACCTACGAAATCAAACATATTATAATATATTACATCCCTGGTATGAATATTCCTAACCACATAACTCTATACTAGGCATCAAACGACACATGAATGTTAGCATGGTCGCAACCATCCATCTAAAGAGATCATAGAAATGGATTCGCAGTATGGATGCAAGCATCTGTATAGATAGGATCATGTATACAATCATGAATACTCAATAACTCCCCACAGCCTGGATAAAAAATCAGATGTGACCTAGGGTCTTCACCATGATTTCAATCAATCCAATGTATGAATCTAGCCATGCAAATAAATGTTTTGGTGTCGAACATGGTAGAAACCACCTAATTACTGATCAGTGATGAAAATTGTTAACAGGCATGAGAGAGAACATCGGTAATGACGATGGACCTCAAGGTACAAAATCACAATCTACAAGTATAAATAAATGTGTTGAAGTTAAACACTCACAGAATCATTCAATCGAAGGCCAATGATGTGAACCTCTCATCAAACACGAAGAATTTTCCATTGAGGCATGCAAACTCTAAGGTATTGAACATAAGTTTCTAAATCAATTTCCTGGATAATGTACTGAAGTTGAAAGGAAGTGATTCATTGAAGGAGGGCCATGATGATTCCCACATCATCGATACGAAAATATAGATATATTAAGATGATAGGAGTGATTCGAGATTGTAACAGAGGAGGTAAGATAATCAAAGAATGTTTGACAAAAAAGGACTTCTCTTGAGAATATTGGAAACACGACTATGGAGTGTGAAAACATTTGGCTCAAATAGGATGAGAGGTCATGTTGAAAAAATTTGGAATCAAATGAGAGGCAAATGGATTTCCTAGACCCATGGAGGTAAAGTGACTAATGTACGATGTCCCTAGCGGAGTCACCAATTTTGTTGTCAAGATAAATCCCCTTTGCAGACATAGGCAATTGCTCTAGCCCTAGAGTGGGTCTAGCAACATGAGATACTTTATAATGCAAAGCACTCTTAACTAACATTTACAATGAGACAAGAAAAGAGACAGAAGTACCTTTTTCCCAATGCTACATTTGAATCCGTTGATGATGACCTTAATCCACAATCCTTTTAGGCTCACTCCCTACTACTGATGGCACATGAATACCTGCAGATGATAAAGAGGGAACAAAAAACGTAATAAAATACATATTAATTGTAAACATTAGCTATTTAGCAGATGAAGGAGTACCAGAATATTTGCATAAACAATTTGATAAATATAGAAAGCAAGCATCAAATGTTTTTATTAATGAATATAAAAATAAGAGATTACAACCTAGGCCTTGATGTTGGATGCCTCCTTTGGTGAAAATATGATTCCTTTAAAGAATCTCTAAAGAATTCCTTCTCCAGAACACTTAGACGTTATCACAATGCTAAGATGCAAGGGAACGAGAGTTCAGACTAGCCTGACAATGACCAACCAAGCTTTAACATTTCTAGGATGAGGGATATGAATTTATAGGAAGGGAGAAGAGGTTGGGAGACCATGAAAGGAGGAGGAAGGCCCAAATTCTAAGGGATAAAGCCCCCATGTATGAGATCAAAGTTTTAAAATAAGAGAGCTCGACCCTATCCCCACCGTATAACAACCAACTTGCTCACTGGAACTTCTAGAGGCCGAAGCTTCTCCTCAATTTGAGGAAACACTGCCAGAAATGGATAAATGTATTTTTCCAGGAAATAAGGGTGTTGGAACTGCTAAACAAGAAATTTGAATATGACATCAGCCTGAGCATGGCACCAGGAAAAGAACTAACCCAGGAAACTAGGAATTTGACCAAGTTTCTTCAGTAATATTCTAAGGCAGTTTTCTTTGGATCTTCAGGGGATGTCTCAACATATTTCTTCATGGTTGAAACATTAAACTGGATCTGTCATGGGGCATTCCAAGATCAAGGATGGGAAAATGATCACAGTGACAAATTACTGTGTAACAAATAGAGAGAATTTTTACGTTGTATGGCATATGTGCTTACACCATACATGATTATCTAGAATTAGGAGTTTTCTTTGGTACATTACATTCTTATTGATTTTTTTAGTAACAATATTGTTTCACACATTAGTTTAATTTGTTAAAAATGTTTAGATCTATAGCTTGTAGGGATATACAATGAGCCAATCCAAACACCAGTACAAATGAGGAAGGGTTAACTATGTAAAACCAAATATTATAAAAAAAAAATTCTCCTGATTTATTAAGATTTTAATTTTGAATTTAATGGTTTACATAAATGTACTTTATGGGGATCTCACTTAAACTATTCTCATAAAAAAAAAAAGAATATAGATAATTGATATTTTTATTAATTAAATTATTAATATTATAAATTTAATATTTTTTAAAACAAAGTTTTTTTAATTAATAACTTAATAAAGATTAAAATTATTTACTGTTTTGAAAATTTAAATTTTAAAAAGGATAAAGGATATATATTTTAATGAATCTCTTTAATCATATTATATATATATATATATATTATTTATTTATTTTTTCCGAGTAAAAATTATAATTCCCATTACATATTACATGTTGTCGATGCCGAAATAGATATCAAAAGATATGGTAGAAAAACATTGAAGTAGACTAGCCTTACGTGATACCTAAGATAGGAAGCTCATAAAATAAATAACACTACTCTAGTTTCTCCTACATTTTTTTTCTCCACTTTCAGCCAACCTTGAGCTGCCATAGTGGAGGATACAATAGGCATTTGATGATCTTCCATATTTATAGTTTCTTATTTAGAGTCTGAACTCTTTGATCCATGGAATCCTTTGGTGCAACTTGCTTCTTTTTCCTAAGAAATATTCACATTCTGCAGGTGGGAGTTACAAGGTATATTCGCACTTTATAAAATAAAGAGTTTAATATGCCAATTTGATATCTAATTTAATGATAATTTTAAATTAAATTATTATTAAGTCAAAAAACATATTTAATTTGGAATATGACTTTTAAAATTTCAAGTTAATTATCAATAATTATTTGATGGATGATACAGATTTAATCTCTAAGGAATATTTTTAGTAATCACAAAACATATAGCTGAAATTTGTTCCAAAAGTAGTTATGCCCTTTTTATTTTCCAATTTAATTAAAGAAAAATAGTTAAAAAATCATGTTTACTATTGTTGTCGAACACTTTTCAATTGTTATTGATTTTCTATATATTTTTTTTTATATAAGTTTTTTAAAAATGTATATATGTTTAAATCATATATTAATTTATTTTATATTTAATAACTATTAGTAATAATAATTTAATTGACTTTTATAATTTTTTTAAATTTTAGTAATGTGTGAAATATATAGTACTAGAAGAGGAGGGAGCTTTGCTATGGTTCTTTCATAATTTAGTAAATATTGAGGGTTAGAAATTGAAGCATTACTCTAGATAATTTTAATTTGGGATACTTTGGTAAATAACTCTCTCGATTGGCTAGATGAGTGCACTCTTAGGGAGGGGTTAAACCTCCTCCTATCAAAATGTAGTTACATTATCTCACGAGTCAGTGGGAGGAACCATAGGTCCATCTGACAGAAATGAAGGTAAGGAGGAAACCCCAATTTTGGGGTCTCAATGGAAGTCATGACTGAAAGGGAGATGGCTAGTGAAGGCACCCACAAATTAAAAAAAAATTATCCCAAAAAAAAAGGTTGTTGGAGAAATCACTGGAGTTCATGAAATATCATGCATTGATTTGTAAATTTATGGGTACACGGACCATCAAACTAGATATTGTTAGGTGGATTCAAAGAAAATGGAGACTAGAAGGGCTAGTGTAATTACTGTTAAGGAAAAAGGGTTTTTCTATATCCATATTCTCATATTTGAAATATTGAAAGATAGTTGTTGAGAATGAATCATATTTCATGAACAATGACATATTTTATGCCATTATTGGAGGAATTTTATAATCTAGAGAAGGAGCAGTTTTTCACTTCATTGATTTGGGTATAAATTTATTTCTTTCGTAAGAATTATGGGAACAACATATTCTTGAGGGAATGGAAAATGATATTGGGTATTTTTTAAAATTTTGAGAAATCACCAAAAGGAGGAGATGTGCATCATACACTTGAATATTCCTATGCGTGAATGTCTCAAAACCCTTACCAAAATCACTAGATCCTGGGCATCATGATTAGATCTGGACTTAGTCATTATATTAAAGAAATGTGCCCTTCAAATGCAGGTGATGCAATAAATATAGAAACTTGATAAGAGATTTTCCATTATTCATTGCGGAAATTAGAGGACTAAGGTGAAAAAAATACTAAAATGTTTCAGGAAGTTGTGAACGGAAAGGGAAAATCCACCAAAAGTCAAATTGTAAAGCCAACGATGGAGATACAAGAGGGGAAAACCAGGTCATTTCTGGGTCCAACTTGTATGAGACATTGATCTTACTAGAGGATTTAGGATGAGTGACAAAGATAAAAGGATAAATATTGGAACAACCAATGGAAGTGGAGGACTAAGTTGACAACGTGATAGAGAATACTAACCGTAAGGGGAAACTAATGACAAATCCCATCGATATACAAAAACTCAAAGAGTTTCTTGTAGACATCAGTTAAATATTAGAATAAAAGGATCGACATGATTAATTGAGTGAAAAATAAAGGACAATGTTGGATTTCTTGCATACATGGTCTAGAGCAGACACTAAAGAGATACACAAGGACAAAACACAACATTTTGTCCATTTATATGTACATTGGCGATAGGGTCCGACATAGATTGAAGGGGAACCAAAGGGCCCTTACTCATCAAAGGAATTTACATCTCACCCACATAAAAACAAAGGGCCAACAATAGAAGAAAGAAGTAAGAAAGGAAGAAACACTATAGAGAAGTTTTGAAGGAAGCTGATGAGTTTTTAACTAAATTGGGAAGAATCAATGGGATATCAGAGTATTTTATCCAACTCCGCCTAGTTTCCTAATGAATTTGGATTCATGTAATATCAAGGACCTAAATAGCAATGGAGAAATAAGGTATAGTAAAAGTAAGCATAGAGAAGGAAAACCCAGAAATAGTTATCTTGCAAGAAATTAGCATAAATTATGAGCAGCTGACGAAAGGGTAGTTTTTTAATGTTCATTAATGCACGTGGAGGTGCGAGAGGAATGGTGGTGATGTGGGATTCGAGGATGGTTGTTTTACAAGACTGAATTTCATGCCCTAATGTCCTTTCTCGGTGCTCCAGATGCACTCGTGTAAAGGAAGTGATGTGCTTAACGACGATGTATAGACCCCCTATATTGGGAAAAAATAGGGTTTCTTGAATGATTTGTGCAATGTGAGATCAACACACCAGGATGGGTGTTGGACCTTAGGTTATGACTTCAACATAATTCGTAACCTGGAGGAAAAGAAAGGGGGGCACCGGAAGATTGGAACCATCAACTCCACTCTTCCAAGAAGTGTTTCAAGACATAAGGATAGTGAATATAGATATGGTAAATGATACCCACACTTGGAATAACTGATGAGGAAGTATACGACAAGTTGTATTCCGCCTTGGCTACTTCTCCTTATTTGAGGAATTTTTCATTAGAGAGATTTTTGTAGAAGCTACCCTTCTACTAGTTTTGGTTTTAAACCATTGGCCAATTTCAGTGGACATAGATATGAAAATGGCTCCCTATAATAGGCCATTCATATTTGAGAGATTTTAGCTCTAAAACCATGATTTCTTGTCAAATATGGAGAATTGGTGGAAGAAATTGTCAATTCAAGGAAGAAATCAATTGCAAACTATCTGACTTGAGCTAAAGGAAATGGAGGCAAGGGTAAAATACTGGAACCATATAGAATTTGGGGATATCCATTCAGAGAAAAGGCAATAGAAGCATAAATGGAATAAATTCAATAGAATATCATAAGAGATGGACCATTAAAAACATTCATTGAAGAGGGGAAAACTATCCACGCACTAGAATAGCATCAGAATCAAGAAGAAGAAATGTGGAGATAGAAGTGAAGGGTCCAGTGTCTAAGAGAGGGGGAGAGAAATACAAGGTTATTTCATAGAGCTATGATTAAACATTGATACAATACCATACTTAATCCATCGAAGAAGAGATAATGGGTATTGCAGTTCCTGAGCCATCGAGCAAATTCTTCATCTTTCATCCTAATTTTCTAGCTACATCTGGAGTTGTTTCTGCTATTGGGATCACTTCTGTTTTGTTCTATGTTTCTTCTGTCCAGAATATGCCTTATCTAATTCCTTTCTTCGACATTTAGATCCAACACCTTCGGATTCCCATGACATTTTGTGGACAGAATTTCTAAGTTGAGATTCCAAGCTTTATTATAGAGTTTTCTAACATTAGTTTCTTTACCTTTGAAGATCATTCTGTTTCTTGCCAGCCAGATGTTCCAAATAAGGGTACAGGGAAAGGCATTCTAGACCCATCGAGCTGTGTTGTTTGATTTTTTCCCCACGGGTAGCTTTTTTCCATATGTGTAGCACTTCAGATATGCTAGTGCCAGGCACCCAAGGGGGGTTGTGACTCCAAAAAGCTTCCTTCCAACAGGCTGATGCAAATGGGCAGTTTATAAATAGATGATGGCTTGTCTCTTCTTCAATTTGGCAGTTTGGACAGTGAGATGGTCCATTTATTCCTCGCTTTCTGAGGTTCTCTGCGGTGATGGCTTTCCCTCTTAAGAGGATCCATAAGAAGAATTTGATTTTTGGGAGAGTTTCTGCCTTCCAAACAAGTCTCCATTGTGCCCAGATTTCCATGGGATACTCGTTGATGCAGATCTGATGATAAGCCGTCTTAATAGTGTAGATTGTGCCTGAAGGATCCCATTGAAAGTCATCAACAAGGTAGCGTTTGGAAGGTGCTATACCGTGAAGATAGACTTTCAGGTTGTTGAGACTGATTTTTGTATCTGCTGGTATGTGAGGGAAATTCCAACCTTTCCAGGTCTGAGAGTGGGCTTCCCATTGAGAGATCTGGTCCAGAGTTTGAATCCCTACACTGCTGAAGAGAGCTAGAATCTACTGAGTACCAGGCCTTCGACTTATGGGCTGTTGCCCCATTATTTTTTCTTCCCCAATTCTGATGTAGCTACCACCTTTGGGCACTTTGGAAGTGTTTTGTTCGAGAAATGGTATAGCTTTCTTACACATCCTCCATATTTTTGAGCATGCTCTGTTAGGGAGCTCATGATCCAATAGCTGGTGCCTTGGGTAGTCGAGATAGTATTTTTCTAGAACTGTTTTCCACCAAGCATTCCTGCCAGATATGAGTCTCCAAACCAGCTTGCCAGTAAAGGCAAGATTTAGGAATTTAGAGGATCTGATTCCTAGCCCTCCATTCTCACATGGCTGAGTGACCTGCTTCTAGCTTACCAAGTTGTATTTTTTTTTCTCAGTTCTCCCTCCTTGCCAAAGAAAATGACGAAGGAGAGCATCCATTTTAAAATGAAAATTGGCAGGGGCTTGTAAGAGAGTAAAATAGTACAAGGGCAGGGAGGAGAGGCCTGCTTTAAGAAGAATTATGCGCCCTGCAGGATTAAGCCAAGAGGTGCCCCACTGTTGTATCTTCCTTTTCATATTGTCGATAATAACTTCCCAGGTTGTAGCTTTCAAGTTGCTGGCACTCACAGGGATGCCCAAATAAGTAAATTGCTCCCAATTCAGCTTACATGGAACCCCAAAAGTTATAGCAATCCTATGGAGAACTTGTGCCGAAGTGTTCCACCCATAAATACAGCTCTTAAGATAATTTATCAGACCTCCAGAGTAGCTCATGTATTTATCTAGGAGAGTTTTAAAACAGCGGGCGATGATGTTTGAGGCCCCCCCCCATTAGAAGAGTATCGTCAGCAAACTGAGAGTGATTGATGTTCTTGACTCCGTTATTAAATTTGATCCCGGTGATGAGGCCCATGCGATGATTATAATCCAGAGCTCTACTAAAAGATTCAGCCATCAAAATAAAGAGATAAGGTGAGAGGGGGTAGCCTTGTCTAAGACCTCGAGAGGATTGGAAGGATGGTCCAGGTCTGCCATTGAGAAGAGGGGAGATCCAAGGTCCTGTGATGCAGGCTTTGATAAGGCTGATAAAGGAAGTGGAAAATCCCATTTTTTCAAGCACGGAAAATAGGAAGGGATGCCTGACACGGTCAAAATCATTGGCTAAGTCTAACTTTAAGATGAAGCCTTTCTCATTTCGGGTTTGACTGGAGTGAATAGCCTCTTGGAAAAGAAGGATGGAGTCCTAGATTTGCCTATTGGCCATAAAACCCCCTTTATTTTCAGATATAAGAGTGGGAAGGATAGGTTTTAGGCGAGTAGCCGAGATTTTTGTCAAAATTTTATATGATGAGTTGCACAATGAGATGGGGCGAAAATGAGAGAAGGTCAAAGGTCGATTTTCTTTAGGGATAAGGGCAAGATGGGTTGCATTAGTGAATCCTCCGATTTTGCATTTACGTTGGATCCATCTTAGCATCTTGACAAGGTCTTTTTTAATTATTCCCCAGAATGTTCTATAGAAACAGATTGGAAAGCCATCTGGACCTGGGGCTTTATCTGGCTGAAGAGCCCAGATGGCGTCATGTATTTCATCTTCATTGATTTCCTTAGTCAAATCTGCATTAATATCCTCATTGATTCCTTTGGGCATATGCTGTAGGAGGTCTGAATAATCATCTGTTTCCTTTGTCTCAGTTAAAAGAGTGTTGTAATAGGCTGAGGCAGTTTGCTTGATAGCTTCTTGGGTTTTTTGAGGGAAACCTTCCTCATCATTGATCATGGTGACATTATTTCTGACTTTCCTGACAGTTGCTTGCTTATGGAAAAAAGTTGTATTTTTGTCTCCTCCTTGAAGCCAAAGTTGTCTTGACTTAATTCTCCACTTCTGTTCTTCTTCTCTATTAACCTGGTACAACTGATAATATATATCACTTTCTAATGCTTTATCCTCGTGGGATAGCCTGTTCTCCTCTATTTTCTTGTGATTTTCTTTCAATTTATTTTTTAGCTCAACTTTGACATTTTCTAGTTCTTTGTAATGCTTCTTCACCCATTCCTTCAAGGCATGTTTTGTATTCTTCAGTTTTCATTCCCAAATGAACCCCGGTGATCCTTCTATATGATGTTGCCAGACTATTTTGACAATCTGATCCACAATGGTATTGCTGCACCAAAGAGAGTTGTATTTGAAAGGCAACGGCCCCAAAGGACAATGTGCTTCAAGGACAATGCTAATGGGGTAGTGATCGGAAGCTAAATAAGGCAGGATTGTAGCATGAGCAGTAGAGAACTCAGAGAGGAAAGAAGTGTTTACCAAAATTCTGTCAAGGTGCTCCATTATGTTATCTCTGCCCAGCCTGCGGTTGTTCCAAGTGTACCTCCAATTTTTTGGGATGATATCTACTAAATCACACTCTTTCATGATGTTTTCCATCTTTGCTCTATAAGGATCATGTGTAAAAATGCCTCCTCTTTTTTCATTGGAGTGTAATATAAGATTTAGGTCGCCCCCAAGGATGATGTTTCTGTTGTCTTCAGCTTGGATGTCTTCTTGTAGTGTGGCCCAGCACTGCTCTTTGTCTCTGAAATGGTTCGGTGTATAAATTTTATAAATGACTATTTGCTTGCGCTCTGCTTGCTTTTCTAATGTGACTTTAAGCCAGTAAGGATTGATAGTTTTGGATGTGCATATCCAAATATTTTTGTTCCACATAGTGGTGATACCACCAGAAACTCCTCTTGCTTCACATATTTGTCCCTCATAATGCCTGAGTTGTTCTATAATTCTTGTCATCTCTTGCAATCTTTGCTTTGTTTCCTGAATCATTACAATTCTTGGCTTCTCATGGTTTGTAAGATCTTTCAGGGCAGCAATTTTTGAGGGGTGCCCCAGTCCCCTACAATTCCATGATATAACTTTCATCATTGAGTATTTAGGTTTCAGAGGGATGCTCATGCCCCTTGCTCCTTATGTGTTGTTTCTTTGCTATTTTGACCCAATATATAAGTTTCTATGGGGTTTTGAGTTCCCATGGCGATGTCTTTTTGAGCATTTTCATCTCTTTGCTTTTTGCTTGATTTCCTACCAGGTCCTTTTTTTTGGGACTCTTGATTGACTCCATGCTCTTTCGAGGAGCTTCTAGTAGTTCGGGGTGGGGGGGGGTCTGGAGAATGGGAGGGAGAGGGATGAGAAAGGGAGAAAAGGATGGGAGGGTCATTTTCAAGGAGGATCAGGGGGTCATTTTCAGGGAGAGAGAGGGCGCCAAAGGGATTTGAAGAGATTAGGGGAGGACCAGAGGTTGGCCCCGGGGTGGGGAAGATGGGCGGGCTAAGAGGAGAGGAGGGAGGAGGGACAGCTGAGGAGGAAGCTTTGGGTGGAGCTGAATGGGGGTTAGGCTTGGGAGGGGCAGATTTGGGAGGAGCCTCTTCATAGTTTTCTTTCAAGCCAGAGGCAGTCTTCTTTTTTTTTACTATTTCCCATTGCTCTTCAAATTGAGCAGGTTCATCATTAACTATTTTTGAACAACGATTGGAAAAATGGCTGTATTCATGACATACCTTGCATTTGAAAGGAATTTGTTCGTAGTCTAGTTGCTGAATATGCGTCCATTCATCCACCTTTAGTTTGATTGCTTCTGGAAGACCCTTGCCGAGATCTACTTCAACACACATACGCACACTTGCCTACATATTATCCTTGGGCTCACTCTGATCAATGTATTTTCCAACAGCATTGTCGATGGCTCGAACCGAGTCATCTCCCCAACAGTGGAGTGGGAGATTCGGAAGACGAACCCAAACCGGAACAGCATTAGGGACATCCAGCTCAGGATCGAAGTATGGAGTCCATTTGTTCAGATACAATCCACGAGAGTCCATGAAGTACGGCCCATTTCTAAACATTAAGACCTTGTTTGCTCTAGATTCGAAATGGAAAGTGTAATAACCTTTTCCACAGAAACGAATGGAGATTTTACCATTAACTTTGTCTGCCCAGTTTCTTTCGATCCATCGTTGAACTGTTTTCGGGGAAGGCCATTGGCCAGTGAACTGACCGATGAGCCCCCGCTCAGCTAAAGAGAGTGTAGCCATTCGTGGAAGTGTAGGAGGGAGGTCGACCTCTTGCAACCCATCCAGTTTCTTGACAAATTTGGACAGCGCAGGGCGAGTTCTCTGAGGCTGAAGAGATTTGACCAATGTGGAAAATGCATCTGCTGCAGACTGATCAACAGGGCCCTCCGAAGCATCATTCGGGGAGTCCATGGAAGGCTAGAGGCCAGAGGCCTCGTGCAAGGAGGAAAAGACCAGCAGTCGGTTGCTAGGTCAAGGGAACGCGCAGGTAGGGCGTGCGCTCAGCCAGTTTTTTAGGACTAATTTTTTAAAAAAAATTTATTTTTTTATTTTTTTTATTTCTTAAGTATTCACAATTTTTTTTCAAATGTTAGTTTTTTAAGCAATTTTATAGTTGCATTCTTCATCTTATTTTTCTTCCTGAGATGTTTTTTTTTCAAGGGATTTTCAACCTTGTATTTTTTTTTTCTTTTCAATTTTTTTTTTTGTAATAAAAGTTTCATTTTTTTTTCAAAAGAAAAAAGAAAAACAATAATAAAATTAATCTTTCGATGTTAGAATTTTTATATATTTATGTATCAATAATTAGTACTTGAATACACATAAAATAATTGTCACAAAAGAAAACACAGTTGGAAAAAAAAAAAAAATAATAATATAATTATAATTAAAAAAATACACATTTTTGGACATTTTTGCTAAAAATGACATGTCAAATAAAGGTATTTTATGGGGAAAATTATTATAAAAAGTTGAAAAATTAACAAATTTTATGAATTTTAGTATTTGATTTTTCTTTTGATAATTGATGATTCACATAAACTTTTAAGTAAAAAGAACAAAAGAAAAAAAACGTTAACCCAAAAAAAAAAAAATTATTTAAAATTAAAAAAAGAAAGAAAATAAAATAAAATCAAGATTAAAATTAAAACAAAAAAAAATTAAAATATAAATTAAAAACAATAATAAAAAACATTTAAAATAAAAAAATGAGAAAAGAAAGGGAATATGTTAAATAAAAAATTAACATTAAAGAAAACATAACTTTTTTAAATAAAAAAAAAATCAATAAGTGTAATATGCAAAGTTGTTGCTTAGAACCCGCCTCTTATACAAAAAGTTATTGATAACAATTATTGAATGCTTGAACAAATCCATAAATCTAAAAATAAAACACATTTGAATACAATGAAGGCGCGTAATAGAAGTAATTAATGGATTTGATAACCTTGGAGCCAAATAGAGGTAGATGCATAGATAATTTTGGATGAAACATTACCCCCAATGTCATCGTTTGTTACAAAATTTAGGTCTTTATTGAAATGTGTTTGTGCACATTTTATTCCATCTTTAGCATATGGGACGATATAAGCAGGAGAAATTACAATTCCTAGTATATATATAAGCTAAATATTGTAACAAAATATGCATTTAACTTAAAATTTATACTCATCCTAACTCAATGATAAATAAAAAATCTATGGTAAAATTTATATTTCATAAAAATTAAATTGATATGAAGTATCACGTGCCATTTTAATCATTTGGAAAATAAGTCATATGTAATAAAAAAAATAGAACGTGTAGTATATTAAAATAAAAAATTATTTAGACAAAGGCTAAAGTGTGAGTGCAAAAGATTACTAATTTTTTATTCTCTTATTAATTGCAGTGCTGACTTAAATTTTAGCTTTTATATTGCATCACGATTTAAAATTAAATTGTAAAAATATATAATATAGGTAAGGCTTCTTGAGGAAAATGATTGAACCAAGTCCATTTAATAATAAAAATCATCAAGGGAAAAATATAAAGAAAATCAATTAGGGAAAAATCAATGTAATATGCAGCATTGCTACTTTTGTTTTTTAAGTCGTCTAGTTTCCATGGTTCATAAAATCCTGAAACGTAATGGAAATTATTTTTTGTTTTATTTTTTAAGAAAAAAAATCGACAATTAATTTATGAGGAAATTTGGGATTAAATTTTATTTTTGTATTTTTAATTTTTTAAAATAATTTTAATTCTAAAATTTCGATTTTAAACGACATAAAATTAGTCATCCGTCGATAAAAAATTAGAAATTTAATTTTTAATAATTTAAAATTTAATTCTCACTTTATTAAAAAAAATATTAATATTTAGTTTTACCAAAACTTCAATAAACATTAGAAATAGTTTCTAAAAATTTGAAATTAATTAAGAGTCAAAGCATTTTGACCTAAAATGATTACAATATATTCGTAGTTATAACAATATTAAAAATAAATAAATATTAAAAAATAAAATAATATATAAAAGAAAAAACAATAGAAAAAATAAAAAATAAAATTGATAAAATATATATTTAAAGTTTATATTTTTTCGGGCCACGCACAGAGCCACTCAAAGGAGACACACTCGAGGGTTGTAGACACGTATATGGAGTGGCGTAATGCTCCTCAACCTTGTCCATGACCCTTAGACCCTAGAGTGGGGCTCCTTGTCGATTCCATGAATAATCACATAGTCTAAAAAGGCAGCGTTTTCACCCAGAATCCGACAATGATTTAAAAAAAATCCGGCAAATATTTTCCTATAATCTTGTTTACAGTTGTTAAACTTTAGTATTTTGAGTGCCCTAAGGGTTTTTGATAGTGCTTAATCCATTTCCACTATCAAAAATGGATTCGAAACACTCCAACTACCTGATTTTTTGAATTTTAGTTGACCAGATTCCGACAGTTTTCTGTCGTCAGGGCTATTTCATTGCCTGAGTAGACAGCTCCATGAATAATTGGTCAATAGTGTGCACACAACCGCTCATCCATAGAGGTTGTGTGCATGCAGCCACTTGTCGATAACAGATGTGCAAACACAACCACTCGTTAATTTCGAGAATCGAAAAGGTGCCCTGCTTGAGCGTTGCTCCACACCCATCAAGCCCTTGGGAAAGGCTCCTCCAAGTGGCTATGGACACCCAAATTTTATTTTTTTATAATTTTTTTAAATATTTTTTGTAATTTTAATTTTTTAAAGATTTTTTAATCATTTTTTTATAGATTATTATTTTTATTTAATTATTAATATATATTTTTAATTAGTTATTTTTTTATTTTCAAAATTATATTTTCTTAAGGGAGACTATTTTTTGTTTTTCATTTATTTTTTATTTTTTCTTTTATTTATATTTTACGCTTGATTTTTCTCTTTTTTTCAATTTTTTTAATTGTTTTATGATTTTTTAAAGTATATATATATATATATATATATATATATATATCTACACACACACGATTTATTTATTTTCATTCTTATTGTTTTTTTTTCATTTTTCTTCTTTTTGTCTGTTTTAAATTTTATTTTGACTTTTTTTTTAGTTTTTTTATTTATTTTTTAATTTTTTCTTTGCGTTACAAGGGTTGTGTTGAGGCTTGACTAGCACACTTATCTCATCGTGTGTCAATTTGTTAGTCTATTTTTAAGGTTTTGTTGCAATGGATAAGTCGGACCTTACTATGTGTCAATTTCATGGTTGATTTTTTATTTTTCATTGTGACGGGTCATCTCCACCCCCTTTGTGTTTCATTTGATGGATTCTTTTTAAATTTTTGTTGCGATGTGTTGCATTGTATTAGATTAATATTTTTAAAGAGCTATACTTTTAGCATTTAAAAAGGGAATTACACTTGGTATAATGACTCTTTGATTTATGTATTTTATTTTTAGGATTGTTTTAGTCATGATATTTTGTTTTATTTCAATGACTAAAAAAATGTTGAAATTTTAAGGCTTTTACAGTCATAATATTTTACCTTTATTCTCATGGTTGAAAATTGTCAAAATTTTAAAGTTTTTCGAAGTCATGATATTTATCTTTAATTCCATGGTTGAAAATTGTTTGAATTTTTAGGTTTTTGGAATCGTGATATTTGATATTTAACATTATTGTTGAAAACTATTGGAATTTTAATGTTTTTTGGGTCATATTACTTTATTTTAATTTCATTTCTAGAAAATGTTGGAATTTTAACAAAAAAAAAAGGAAGAAAACTTAATGCAGCACGAGCTCTTTTCAATTCCAATGTAGTTTTTCACATTTATTTCATAGGAATTTTAGTTTTTAATGTCATTGTTAAAAAAATTAGATTTTATACTCAAAAAGAAAAATTATAATGTACCACCAACACTTTTCATTTTAGGGTGTCTTTTCATTTTCATTGAACAAAATTTGTAGTTTTTAATGTCGTTGCCAATTTTGTATTTGGAATTTTAATCCCCCCCACCCCCCGGTCGAAAAAAAATAGTGTTGATGCAACATCAACAATTTTATCTTTTAGGGTGGTTTTCATGTTTTTTGCATAAAAAAAGCTGTATTTTTATAGAAAATCATGTCAAAGAATAAATTTAATATTTAAGAAAGGCATTCATAAACTTGGAGTATAAAAATAAAGATATCATCAAAGCCATCAAAGAGCCAGAGCCAGAAATAAAATAAATTCCGCTAATAATCCCCAACTGCAAAAGCATATCTTCCATATATTTAGGGAGTCACTGACAAGTTGGCCAAGGTTCTCACTAGCAATGACATTGGAACCTATTTCAAGCCTGTAATTTCCTTCAGACAAAGGATGAAATCTTTCAAAGACAACTTTGATCACCTCCAACAAAAAGGTATTTACAAAATTAATTTCTCTTGTGGGGATTGTTATTTTGGAGAAACATGTAGGACTTTAAAAATTAGGCTTAAAGAGCATGGAGCTGACGTATGAAATGGAAGAATTAGAACCTCGACTTTGGCAAAACACTCCAATAAAATTTTTCACCACATCTGTCTAGAATACATTGTGGTGATTTCCAATAAAAAACATCATTTCAAACAAAAAGTTTGTGAAGCCCTGGAAATAATCAAACATCGTAACAACCTGAATAGGGATGGGGATTTGGTGATTAGCATAAATTGGATCCTTGTACTTCCCCACTCTATGGAATAAGTACCACCATCCTATTGTGCCCAGTCACCCCATTTGTCTAAATTCCCCCCCTCTCCTTTCACCTTCCTGCATTGCATCTTCCTTATCATTTAATCATGTTTCCTATACATATCCCTTGCTAGAAATGTGCACAAAATAATCCTTATGTCCTCCCTCCCCATTCATATTTTTCATTATCTCCCCTCCTAAATATCTCATGTATTTCCTACACCTCTCCCCTTCTTCCAATTCCACCTGCACTTCATCCATTAACCTCACCCCCCTTTTTAATCTACTTTTATAATAATAATTTTCTAAAAACATATCATAATTAGCCTAACTATTATTAATAATTAATGATTTAGGATTTAATTTAAATATCCCATGAGAATAAATTTTAAATATCTAAAGTTTATTATTATTATTAATCAATAAATATTATTAGTAATAGGACAATCTATTACTATTTAATATTATAATTAATATTAATAATATGGAATTACTAATTATACCATTAAGAAATCATTGCCATAACTTAAATTAACCTTTATTATTACAAATTTAAATTTAAATTAATTCATATACCTATCAATTATATCAACTTTATCATTATTGATATTAATTTTACAATGTTATTGGAAATTATAAATATTACTAATAATATTATAATTAATCTTAATAATATGTAAATTAAAATTGATATTATTAATATAATTAAAACTAATATCATTAAAATTAATATTATTAAATATTATCAAATATATAATATCTCTTTTATTAACATGGACGAATCTAATTAAATGAGATTCATATAATAATTTATATTAATAAATTAAATAAAATTAAATAAAAATAAAAAATTCTTATTACGCCGTAAACATCTTTATTTGAAAACAACCCTCCTGGGTGTCCTCGTGTCATAATCTGAGCCCTTTGATCTTTTTTTAGATGATTGAATCATCATCAGCCATGGATTTGAATTGTAGTAGTTCTAACAGCTTTGCTTGTTTCTATGCGTTCTTAACAGACCTGAAAGAGAAATCGTGGGGCTCATTCGAGGTTGCATCAAGACAGTTTCATGCGGGAATAACAAATCTTTGGAAGGCAATAATATTGCCAGTCCAATTCTAGCTTGCACCAGGATGGCTTACATTCTTGGCCTCTGCGTATCACCGAGCCACAGGTATGGATTGAAGCTTTGCAACAGATGCTTTTCTTTAATTCTTCTGGCAATAGATAATTTTCTTTAATTCTTCCGGCAACATATGCTTTTCATTAATTCTTCTGGAAAAAGATAATTTTATTTAATTATTTCGGCGACTGATGCTTTTATTTAATTTCTCTTGCTGGGAGACGATCTTTAATGTATTTCCTTTGAGTTTTGCAGACAATATTTAATGGATTTTTCATATCTTTGGATTTTGCAGACGATCTTTAATGAATTTTTCTCATCTTTGCGTTTTGCGGAGGATATTTAATCGATTTTCTTTGGTTCTTCAATTGTGAAGACGAATTGGAATTGGTTTGAAGTTAGTAGTGAGACTCGAACGTTGGTTCAAGGAGAATAGAGCCGAGTATGCTTATATGGCCACTGACAAAGACAACGAGCCATGCATAAAGCTTTTTTGTGAAAAATACAATTATATCAAGTTTCGAACACCATCCATACTGGTTCAACCGGTTCATGTGCACTCCAAGCGCATTCGTTCCAGTGTCAAAATCCAGAAGCTGGACCTAGCTCAATCAGAGGCTTTTTATAGAGCCTACCTAGGAACCAGAAAATTCTTTCCCCAAGATATCGATTTCATCCTCAAGAACCATCTGTCCCTGGGCACTTGGGTTGCCTTTCCTCAAGGGGAAGAATGGCCTACAGACTAAGGAAGGTCTGTACTCCCTACTTCTTGGGCTGCTTTAAGCGTCTGGAATAGTAGCTGAATGTGTTAAGACTTGTTGCCACGGAAGTTGGTAGTTATGACCCTCTGAGGTCCAACATTCCTCACTGGGCCTCCTTCTCCTGCCATGAGGACTTGTGGTGCATAAAGAAGCTCAAAGATCACAATGTTGGTGATGGCGAATGGATTAAATCAGCCCCGGGGCTTACTCTTTTTGTTGATCCTAGAGATTTATGATCAAGAAACCGCTCGCGCTCTTCTTCTTCCCTGCCATGGAGCAGGAGGAAGAGGGTGTCCCTCATTTTAACTGTCTAACAATCATTTTAAATTTCCCGTAATTTAAATTTTAAACCAAGTTTTAATTTTCTACATTTTTATTTTCTCTCTATCAAAATTTATGTTTTATTTTGTTTGGTTTTTCTAATTGAAATTTTAAACCAAGTTTTAATTTTATACATTTTTATTCTCTCTATAAAAATTTATTGTTTCTTTTTTCCGAACGATTTAATGATCATTTAAATTTTAAAACAATTTTTAATTTTACATAATTTTATTTTCTCTCTATCAAAATTAATGTTTTATTTTTTACGAAATAAAACGGCGGTAATAAGAATCCAAAATGGCCAAGATTTTCCGTGTTCTCTCTAAGAATCTTGTTGGCATTGGCAGTTTCGTTTCGAAATTTAATCACACAGGTTTAACTCAATAGTTGCAAAGTGACCGGATAAATTAAAAAAATGATTGGTTACTGTAGAATAAAACTTTAATGTTGAATGGAATAACGTTAATTAGTGAGATATTATTATCAAGACCTTGAAAATTTAATGTTGATGGAAAAATTTTGGACGAAAACTTGTTCAAAATAATTTAATTCTCCTAAAATCTGCCATCATATAGTGAAATAATTTATTCATAATTCTGCAATAAAATTTTGTTGTGGTATTAAGTTAGATTTCGTTTATTTTACATGATTATTATA
This sequence comes from Pinus albicaulis, assembly GCA_034641835.2. Lineage (NCBI taxonomy): Eukaryota > Viridiplantae > Streptophyta > Pinopsida > Pinales > Pinaceae > Pinus > Pinus albicaulis. The sequence continues at coordinate 1,790,652,230 of CM076578.1, read as the reverse complement.
TAAGTTACCATTTTCACGAAACCAAGCAAAGCTCACACCCATTTTTGTGAGCTTGTACGCCTTCGATTTGCAGGATTGTGAGTACTAGCTTTTCCAACTCGAAGTATTTTTACAATGGCGGCGTCGGCCGCCTCATCTTTAAATCTTGCCAATCGACATCAACAGATCGAAAAATTCTTATTTCCAGTTTGCTTGGAGTCATTACATCTTTCTTCCTATTAACAATTGTATTCCACATAAGAATCTTACGACGTTTCCTTTGCAACATATGATAATGGTGCAATTGCTAGTTATAAGTATATCTTTTAAATATTATTTCTTGTATTGTGTTGATTGGCTCTTCACTTCCCCCATTATTTCCATCTTGTGTTTATATACCCTGGTTTCCTCTCTTCTTGGTAAGTATTGTCTTGAAGATGAGTCATGTTCTAGACTCGAAATGTACATAGAAAAATGAAGACTATGGACATTCTTAAGTCTATATCTCAAAAAATACACCACATAAACCTCCAAACTATGATCTATTAAATGTCATATTACTGGCTTTGAAGGAGGTTATAAAGGTTATTTTCTCTAGTTTTAGAAAATTTTTATGGAATGGAGTTGAACAGTTTAAAAAGTGGGCATTGGTATCGTGGGAGAAGGTGTGCCTGCTTAAAAGGGGGAGAGGATTATGTTGTGAGACCCAAAGATTCTTAAAAAATTAATCGGGGCCAAGTTGTGGTGAATATGAGTCCAAAGAGTAGTAGAACTATGGAAAAAAATCTAGGATAGAAAAAATGGAATTGTTAATACACAATCAAAGAAGTTTAGAACCCAAATTTTCTCTCTTGGATCATGTATTAGGAGCCTAACATAAGATAAAAAAGAACTTATTTAGAATCACTTGTTATGTAAGATCAGAAATTGTTGAGCAAATAGGTTTTGGGAGGAAAACTCAAAAAAAACTTCCAGACCTTGATATTAGAGATGAGCTTAGGGGGCTTAAAGAGTTTACCAGCTCCCTAGGAGCCACACAGGTGGTCGATTTATATAAGGTAACTAATGAAAAATCTCATTGAAAGGAATGTATATTGGTGGAAAATTGGCCTAGGGATCCAACCATATAGAATTGGCACATTTTAGACTAGTGCCTAAGGGAAAGAGATATTCAAGTTACACAAGACCTAGATAAGTTGCAATGGGGATATAAAATAATAGGAATGTTTACTATTATAGAAGCTTATGGAATAATTGAAAACCATTTGAAAATACCTTGGGAGCCATTCTAGAAGAGAATATGGTCACATAACCAATGGCCAAAGTTTCGAGCATTTTATGGCTCAATACAAGGAAAATACTTTTGAGGTGGGATCACTTGAGAAAAAAAAAGTTTCGTAGGCCCCTCCTTATGCCTCCTTTTATAGAATTAGGAGGAAACCATAAAAAACATGTTGAATGCATGTGTCATTATGGAATAATCATGTAATAAGATCTTCTTTCTATTTATATTCCTATATCTCTCTCCAAATAGCCTATTGGAACCCTTGGAGACGTGGAGACTAGCTATTTTCCATAACCCAATTGTTAATAGGGCATGGAAAATGATTTTGGACCTCTTACTTTTGAATGCGTGGAATGAGGATAATAGAATAATTTTCAATAGTAAAAGGACATCAATATATTTTATCTAGCTAACCATGAATAAAAAATGAAAGGAAACAATTTAATTAGAATGTTGGGGGATGAAATACTAGAAGGTGAATAATGAAGAATTGTGGATCTTAAAGGATCCAGAGGTATCTCAGGATATGGTGGCTCCAAATACGGTATCCCTCCATATGGCCTTTGTATCCTCTCCATTGGGTTTTCCCCCTCCTTCTTTGGTATTTTTTAAGCTTAATTTGGTGGGGCTTCTAAAGGAAACTGAAGTCCTGCAGGATATGGGGGTGTCTTTCGTGTTGATCAGGGCACTATGCTGGATATCTATATAGGAATCTTGGATATAATAGTAATAATTTTTCCAAATTCATAACACTGGCAAGAATATTGTTGATAGCCAAAGAAGCAACTTGGTATGCAAATATCTAGATTAATGGATACTCTCAACTCATAATTGATGTAGCTTAAAAGCTACATAATGGACCTCTCGTCTCTAAAGTAGCTAAGAGTTTGCATTTAAAAATCTAGGTGACCAGGATACAAGCTCTGCTAATATACTTTCCCTATGTCTTGATTTCCCATTCATGAAGGTCTAGGAATAAATCAGTTGATATGTTAGCTAATAGCGGGAGGCAGTTGGTAGACCTTAAAATTTTAGCATCATGGCCATCTAGTAATAAATGATAGTTGGATATTTCATTTGAATAATATTTTGGAGTAAAACAAGATTAATCCAATGGGTGTGGTGACACAGAGTGATGAGGGGATTAGGGGGCAGGGGCACCCCAAGGTCCATCATCCTAGCTGATGAGTGAATTCCAAGTGTGGAAATGAATGAGTGAAGGTGTGAAATGAAGGATCCAGAAGAAGCAGATGGAGAAGCATTTAAATTGGCATTTTTGTTCTAATTTTGGTTATTCAAGTTTTGGAAAGGGAGGTAGGGTGTTGTGTGAAGGTATGGTAATCCTTGTTCAGGTCAAATGACCATTGGAGCTGACTGAGGAATGGAATTGGCATGAGGAGGTCTAGAAACTTTTTTTTGTGAGTTGACAAGAAGATAAACTCTATGAGACCTACCAAGGAGAGAAAATAGGGACCATATCATAGATGAGATCAGTCACATCATGAATTGGATGTTTTTTTAGACTTCAGTTCTTCAGGGACTGTACACGGTTAATTGTAACAAGGAATTATACACTCGATACTCACCTTGGATCTTGGTAAGATTTCTTCAAGCTAATGCTCAATTATGTTGTGATTTCTATAGTGTTTGTAATATGATTCTTTGGGTCGGGGAAACTCAGTTTTGTTTGGTGTACACTATTGTGTTCTAGATTAGTTGGAGGACCACTAGTAGATTGAGAAGCCCAACTGAAGGTGGATGGTGGATTTACCAAAATTGGGGTAGGAAAGGTAGTGGTGTTTCTCTCATATCGGCCAGTGGTGTTTCGTACATGATAGTGTTGTGAAGTACCTTTGAATGCATGCATTATAAATCTAGGTTTTTTCATAGTCAAGGTGTTGGGCCAGAGTTTACAGGGCTATTATTTTCTATTTGAAATACCCCTTTGTTATCTCTTGACAAAGGATTTAAGACATAGTTTTGGGGTGTGGCTTTGTCAATGGGTGTTGCTAATTATTTTCGGGGAGGTTTTGGAATGGTGGTTGGCGAGTTTACTAGCTAGCTTGTGTGCATTTAACAAGAGATATACTATGACCTAGCTTGGGATACCCATAGCATCATGTTGGTGTAGTGGTTTGAGTATCCCAAGAGACGGGTTTTGCTACAAAGTTGAGTGATGGATATCTAGAGAAATGTGTTGGGTGGGGCCTAGAAAGGACAATATGGACTAACAAATTGGCAGGGGTAGAAGTATTATCATCCCGAGAAGTCAACGCAAGGAGAAAAAATGGAAAACCACTACTTGAGGGAAGCAGTGGATCAAAATATTTCCTAATCACCTAGGATTGTTGAGCTTTCTTCCCCACCCCCTATCAGACGCTTTCAAAAACCAAATAAAACATGTCACCCTTCTATTGCAGTAACTTAGGAGGGATTTCAATGATGATCAAAATGTGATTATTGGCTTTATGAATGACATGCAATGAAACCAATGTAAAATGCATGATTGTCTTGCCACCTTACAAGTGGGTCAATGAGGGATATATGAGAAGCTAGAGAGAATGGAAGGGAGATTGGTGCAAATGGAAAAGCATGCTTATTATGACTTCCAGCCTCCATCGTCTCTTGGAACTGGTCCAGAGAACCTAACTTCGATAATTTCATCAGATCCCTAATGATTATGAGTTTTCTCTTGATTTTAAATGTTTTTTGGTCTTCCTGGTCAGTCCGGTTGTGGTTGATGGCTATGTACTATTTATTGGTTACTTGTTTTGGTTATTTTATTGTGGCCAATAAATCTAGTAGGAATAAGGTTGGGATAATTCTGATTTTTTTTTAGGCTGTGTAATATATTTTTGAATTAATAGAACCCCCTCGAATTACAAAAAATAATAATAATGACAATACGTATTATAAAATGAGTTTCTTTTACATCTATTTTAAATTGATTTATATTAATGTTTATCATTTAACATAATGACTATTATAATATTTTTCTAGCAACGCGAAAACCTATCATAACTTATTTTTCAAACCAATAGTGAGGAAAACTATCTCTAGTTTCTATCTGTGAATGCAGGTTGACTCATCATTGTTGTCACAAACGCACATTGTGGCACCTTTGTCTACCGTGGGTACTGTGCGACACCATCAAGATTTCGCTTCTTCCTAAGATACTTTCACCCAAACGACACCTACTTCTTAACTCTTCTTGCTTAGTCAATCTTTCAAGTTCAATTTTCTTCTTATTCACTCTCTATATAATTGTGTGATGTCGTAACTTCAACATATGTAACGAAATTAAAACTTCATTAAAAATAGGATATCATAAAGTACATATTGTGTGACGAAAAATAGAATCATATACAGTGGGAATAGGAAACTCCCAAAAAAGTTTTCACCTTCAATTTTATTAACTTCAAGTAGTGTTGCAACAATTTACAAAACAAGGTTGGTCTAAATGGTTGGTCTAAATCCCAAAGGGTTTCTGCCACAACACTTATCCAACTCTCGTGAAACACTTATTCTTCCCATTTCAAACATACCAAAATTTTATTTTACATACAAACTAGGGCACCCTAAGGGTCATCTTGCCCATAGAAATAATACAAAACAATGATCGCAAGTATTCCTAGCTCACCGTAGGTGAGTGCATACCCCTGCGTCTTTCTTCCTGTTCATTTCTTTCCCAATTCACTATCTCAAAAAACTCTGCGATATCATAGACTTCCCACTGTGAACTTGTTATGTGATATTACATGTGTTCAATGACGCCTTGCTTCCCCATGCCTTTTATCCTTTTATATGTGTCCTAGCTTGCCCATTAATTCCACCCAACACCTCTTTATGTTTCCAAGCTGACCTTCCCTCTTTTTTTGGGCACCCCTCATGGGAGGGAATGCCCCTCATGGGTGGGCACACCCCTGGGAAAATATTCCTATGGGTAGGCGATAGCCCTTCACAGGCAGGCACGCCCATGGACCGAATTATCATGATGTTTTTTGAAGCCCTACAGTTGGTGAGATCGCACCACTTATAACATTGAGATAACCCTTTATTTCATTTTTGTTATGGAGTTGGGATACCCATGTCATGACCAATGCCCTCCCAACTCGTGTAGCCAACATGTCTTCACTATGTTAAGCCCCTTAATCTTGGAGACTTGACGTGCACATTACGTGAGGCCCATTGTTGGATGCCTGGCGCCCTGCCATCGTGCGGGTGCACCCATGGCGTCCGCCTATCGCCAATTTTCACTACACATTTCACCCATGTCAATCATACTTATTTTCTCTTGTCACCTTCTGTGTTAACTTAATCACGCTAGCACATTTGGACGAATTTCTTACGGAAAAAATGTTGCTCTTGTGACACATAGGAATCCCAAGAGAAACACTTTTAGGTGGGGAAAAACATCGGTTCTAATCGTGTGAAAATTCCGACACTTGAGTTAACTGTTGGTAGAGCAACACTAATTCCGATATTTTTTGGTAGTGTCACAATTATGATGTTTCAAATTGGTCGTCGCCCTTCTGATGTTTCATACTTCTTCGCTCTTTCGACGTTACAAACCTCATCACTCTTCTGACATTTATAAGTGTCACAATTCTGGCGCCAGATAACACCATAACTGGCATTTATAAGTGCCACTCTTCCGATGAACAAGTCTCTCTTCCAAAGATATAATTGACGTTTATAAGCATCGTAATTTTGAAAGTAAATAACACCATAACCGAAGTTTATAAGCATCACTCTTTCGACCAATAAAAGCGTCGCAATTCTGACACCAACTAACACCATAACCGACGCTTATATGCATCGCTCTTATGACGAACAAAATCATCGCTAGTCTGATGCTACACAACACCCCAACCAATGTTTCTAAGCATTGCTCTTCCGATGAAAACAAGCATCGCTAGTCTAACACTACACAAGACCCCATTAGATGCTTCTAAATGTCGGAATACCGACGAAAAAAAAATATATATATATAAAAAAAAATTCGGAGACAGTAGCGTCGGAATACTGATGGAAACAAAATAATACTTGAAAAAAATTGTCCTGTACATATTTTCAGCTTTGAAAGGTCCTATACATATTTTTACCTTTGAAAGGTCCTGTACATAGGTAACTATTGCAAGAAATTACAAGTTGGGCATTTGGATTTCAGCAAAATTTCAATTGCAAGGTTTAGGACTCTAAACTTCTTATTTTCACACGTGATAATGAAGGATTTCATATATTTGCTGTAGATATCTAATGCCCAAGCTTCTTTGGAGTGACCTTCAATGAAAATATTTTCTTTGATATGCTTTACAATATTGCTGATAGATTATAGTTGGTGGTTCAAAACTTGTTTGCTTTCAAATATAATTTCTCGTTGGTACGATATCTGATTACAGAGCTAGTTGGATCAACATGAATCCAAGCCTCTCATTGGATGATAAATGCTGGTTACAATTTCAACCTGACTTTCAAGGGAAGATCAATTTTGGTTCAGACTCTTTGTACAATAAGAAATTGAGTGTCACTGAAGAATATTTGCACCCAAACAACAATTGATATGCTACACTTTAATGTACTCAACAAGGATTTGGAAACAAATAATTGTATTCTCAATTACCTTAATGTACAGAATCATATTTGATTAATTCTTCTAATGTACAAACATGTGGACAAATCCAAACTGATACATGCTCTCCTCGGAAAGTGAGTGAGGAAAACGTTGAATTTAACATAGTCAAGAAAGTGAATGGAAGTAAAGATCATGTAGCCTCTATTGTATATGGTTGTCAAGATCAAGGATGGACAATGGATAAATTGATGGATGGTGTTGGGCTTGAAGGTTCCATAAACCACTATCTGAGCTATAAAAATGAAAAATATTATGAGAAGGGTGGAATTAGGTGGCATAGAGCTGATCAAAGGGAGCTGTCTTCTATTTTTGTTGTAAATTCTGCTAAACATTTGAAAATTTGTGATACTCCTCCCCTGCAGTTAGTCTGGCATGGGAGTGCACCCTTTAAAATTAGTGAAAAATTTGAAGACATGAACATTTCTAAAGACAAAGATGCATATTTTTCAACTTCTGTTGGAAGAGTCAAATAAGCATACCCAGAAGATAAGGGTTTGAATTCATTGCTAGTTTATGGCCATTCACCCTCAACTTCAGAAGCCACTCAATCACAAGTTTCACAGAAATAATCCTCTTCTAATTACCGAGAGAGAATTATTAGATAAAATGGTAGGATAACCAGCTCAATGGAGAAACAAAATATCTGGAAGTTGATTCTACCAAGAAGTCATACTTACTGGATTCTCTTCAACATTCGCGGACTCAAGCTAGAGAATCCGAGAAAACAACTACCATAGCAGTGTCAGAGAAGGAAAAAATTTTGTCAATGTTTTTAAGGGAGGCTTCACATATGTTTTCTTATCAACAATGACTGATATTGCTGGAGAAAGAGAATATAAAGCTCAGATTGCAACTTAAATTTCTCCAGTCAAAAGATCAAGATTTTCTAAATTCCAATTCATGTGAAATCTCAAGAAACAAGAAAATGGTAAAGAAGGACCAACGTCTCTTGATGGCTAGCCAAGAGAGACAATATAGAAAGAGAAAAAAATCAAATTTGAGAATGAGTGTTGCTTGGGGACTTCCTGTTACCCTTGGTTTAAGCCTTGCTAGTGTTGGCCTTATATTGGGATGGAGCATGGGATGGATTCTACCAAATTTAAAACCTTTTTCTTAAAAAACCAATAGTATTCTTATTGTTCCTTAGCAAAACCTCCTTAGCACACAAAACTATCTCAACCTCTCTCAAAACTAGCATACAGAACTTGACCTCGAGCACATAAAACTGGTCTATAACTCGACCTATAACTACGTCTCAAACTCAACCTCAAAAAGGCTCAAAATTCAACTAGAACAAACTTACAACTCACTTTCTAACCAAGATTGTAACTTGAACTCAATAAGGCTTAGACTTGAACCAAATAAGTCTACAACTCACCTTCTAACCATGTTATGAAACCAACTCCAAAAATAGAAGAAAAGAGAGATCAACGCATTAGAAATCAACCACTTCGAAGGGGGAACCTCAAATACATTACATAAATGAACAATTCTTGGATGCTACAAATGAACAAAACCTCCTTCTATATATAGGAGTCCATGGGGCCACATTATAATCCTAGCTGACCTAACAATAATAATGTAAGGGCAAAATAATAACGATATTGGGGTTACAGGGGTACAACAATAACAATAAGGGGGATACACTAATAACAATAAGGGGCTAAAATAGTAATATAGGGACCTAACATGCCCCTCTCCTTCAAAAAAGTGTTGTCCTCAATGCTTGAGTAGCTCTGGGTGCTTCTGTATAAAATTATCATCCTCCCATGTAGAATCTTTAGTGGATAAGTTCTTCCACTTGATGAGATACTCTGAAATTGATCGATTTCATAGCTGTCAAGTTCTTGTTTCCATAACCGCTTCAGGTTCCAATATGATTTTTCCTTCCTGATCAAGTTCTGGAAATATTGTTTGAACTGGAAGATTTTCACCTATAACCTTATTTAAGCATGAAACATGGAAAACTAGATGCACTCGCGAAGAAGCAAGGAAGCTCCAATTTGTATGCCATAGTACCAATATTTTTCAACACCTTGTAAGGACCATAGTACTTTGGTGATAATTTATTATCCTTCTTAGCTTGCTTGAGGGACATTTGTTTATATGGTTATAGCTGTAAAAATACCCAGTCTCCTACATCAAAACATCTCTCGCTCCGATGTTGATTGACCTGTTGATTCATTCGATTTTGTGCCAAATTTAGGTTATCCTTTAAGAGTTGGAGAACTTCTTGTTGATGCTCGATGTGATCTTCCACTGATTGAACCTTAGAATTTTCTCTTAAAGATGATGTGATAGACAGTGGATGATATCCATAAAGTGCCATAAATGGGGTAATTTTTGCTATAGTATGGAAGGAAGTGTTATACCACCATTTAGCCAGAGGTAACCACTTGACCCATTTTGTTTGTTTATCAGATACAAAACAATGAAGATATCCTTCCAAACATTTATTCACTATTTCAGTTTCACCATCGGATTGAGGATGATAAGATGAGCTATGAGCTAGTTGAGTACTCGAACAAGAAAATAACCGCATCCAAAAATTTCCAGTAAAAATGGGATCTCTATTGCTCAGAATAATCTTTGGGTTTCCATTTAGCTTTTGAATTGTGTCCACAAAAGTGTGCATACTTGGTAAGTCTATCAACTACCACCATGATGACACTCTTTCATTCGGACCTAGGTAGACCTGTGATAAAATCCATTGAAATCTCCTCCCAATGTTGACTTGCAATGGATAAAGGTTGTAGAAGACCCAGGGTCTTAATTGTCTCAACTTTATTTTGTTGGCAAACCAAACATTTTGCTACAAACTTTTGAATATCAGATTTAAGGCCATCCCAAAAAATATATTTCTTCACCCTGTGGTAAGTTTCTAAAAATCCTGAGTGTCCTCTTAAAGGAGAAGTGTGCAATTCCAAAAGAATATTTGTACCATAAGGAATCATTTTTCCAACTAAATGTATCCGATGTACTAGGATCTTGCTGCAACTTTTGAATGAGTGTCCACACTTCTTCGTCCTTTGTCCATTCATTCTTTGCTTCGGTTATCCAATCTGGTTGGATAATATAAATGGCACAAAGAATTGCTTCCACCTCTTCTTTATTTCTTGAGAGTGCATCTGGAACAACATTTAGCTTCCCTTTTTTTTAGATTATTTCAAAGTCATAACCCAACAGCTTTGTGACCCATTTTTGCTACTCTTCTGAAGATAGTCTTTGTTCCAAAAAGTGTTTAAGACTGTAGTGTACCTAGAGGGGATAATATAGGGTACATAGGGAGGTACCCAAGGGAATAATATGATGTAATAATATAATAATGATAAATAAATGGGCCATAGTTAATAAATAAAGTGGATAACCCACATTATGTAAGGGATCACATGTAGCTAGGGAATAAAGTGATATGCCCTTTGTATTGGATGTATGGTATTGAGAAACCCATGGTAACTACCCATGGTATTGCATGTATGAAACCGATATAGAGGCTAGAGACTCTCCATTGAGAGATGTCAAGGATTATTGTATGGGCAAGCATATGGCTTGTGGAGTGATCTCCTTCCTTAAGGAGTGAATGTATGGTGTTGCCCTACCTTAAGGGTTTTGATATTAATGAAGATTTGAATTTTTATCTTCAATGGTGTTATTTCTTGGGAATTTTTTTCATTTTTATATATTTTCTTATCAGATCTACTACAAGTGGTATCAGAGCACTTTCTTGGGCAGAGTTTGGAGATTTGTTTTTTTCATTTTTTTGCAGGAAATTTTTGGGCTGCGATATTGTAGAGCAGATATGGAAAATTTGGTGAATTTTTTTCAGAAATAAATATCAGATCTAGATTCATTATGGAAAAATACCCAATTTAAAAAAAAAAAATCAGTCGAATCGAAGTCCGGATGAGGGAGTTATCACTGATTTAAAATCAGTCATTTTTCAGAAATTTTGTGACGCCGGGGTAGTTGCAGCACAAATCTGTGTTTCTAGAGTGCTTAGATCGGGATTTCAGCCACATGGTTAGATGCAAAATGGCTATTCCATTTTCGAAAATAGGTTATATTAAGGATTCTGAGTTATATTGACCGAGTAATGTCCATTTTAAATTCTTGCCAAAGAAATTTTTGGGCGGCGAGTTTGTAGAGCAGATCTGGAAAATTTGGTGAAAAAGTTTCAAAAATAAATATCATATCTGGATTCCTTACGGAAAAATACCCAATTTCAAAAAACAAATCAGTCGAATCGGAGTCCGGATGATGGAGTTATCACTGATTTAAAATCGGCCATTTTTTCAGAAATTTCGTGACGTCGGGGCAGTTGAGCGCTAATCTGTGTTTCTAGAGTGTCCAGATCGAGATTTCAGCCATATAGTTAGATGCAGAATGGCTATTCCATTTTCGAAAATAGGTTATATTAAGGATTCTAAGTTATATTGACCGAGTAATGTCCATTTTAAATTTTTGCCAAAGTAAGTGATTTTCTTCAAAACCCTTACTTTATTTTATGGATTCTCGCAAGATGAAGTTTACAGGAAAAGATGATGGCCCTAATATTGAAGATTTTTTACAACATATCAAGGCTCAATATCGAAGTTTTTGGATATGCTCCATAGGGCTTCATATGAAAGATGAGACAAATAAATGGTGGACCTCACTTGACAGCTCAGTGAGGAAACTTCCCGAGAAAAAACTTGAAAAAGTCCTTTTGGACAAGTAGTCTCAAGCCGGAAAGAAGGATAGCAAGAGCCATAAAGACTTATTTTCTACTAATATTTCCATATTACTGGTTCATGGAAGTATTCAGAAAGAGAACATCGTTGTGTCTATCATTCCTAGTTGCAAGCATAATTGTATCAATGTGAATTTGGCTAAAAAATTGCAAGTTCCAACAAAGCATATTGAAAACACACAGGTTGATAATGAAGATGTTCAAATTTATAAATATTTGAAGATTTCTATGGATAAGTATGTGTTGCATTCTGATTTTAATGCTTCAGATATGGCTGTTTTGGATGTTGTTTTGGGACATCCTTGGATGGAATCCGTTGGTACTGTCAATTTTAATGTCCAAAAGAAATTCATGAAGCTCTGGTATAAAAAGAAGAAAATTACATTGCATGATATTTGCATTAGGAACCATGTAGAGATCGAGGAGGAAGAAGCAAAAATATCTAACGACACAGACACATTAGATGATGAGCCTTTGATGGTAGACAACCAAACATAGACATCAAAGCAAGTACCAATAAAGGAACCAGACACCACTCCATCACCAATCATGGAGGAATTAATGAAAGATATTACATCAGTTAAAGCTTCAACATATCACCACCCGCATCACCCAGCAAGACAACAACCAGCAAGGTGGCAACAAATTAGCAACAAGGACAACAACCCCTGGACGACACATAGAGAGGTGCGACGATCCACTAACAACACATCAACAATGAAGAACCACCAGAACCCGCTTCCATCTCAAGCGAGCAAGGCACCGACTAGATCAAGTGTTCACCTTTCCCTTGGATGGCTAGATGCACATGAATGGTACCAGTGGAATACTCTTTTTAGTAGATCTTATTATTTGTGTTCTTCTCATGTTTGGGGGAGGAAACATGTTTAAGGGGGGTGTAATGTAGTGTACCTAGAGAGGATAATATAGGGTACAGAGGGAGGTACCCAAGGGAATAATATGATGTAATAATATAAGAATGATAAATAAATGGGCCATAGTTAATAAATAAAGTGGATAACCCACATTATGTAAGGGACCACATGTAGCTAGGGAATAAAGTGATATGCCTATTATATTGGATGTATGGTATTGAGAGACCCACGGTAACTACCCATGGTATTGCATGTATGAAACCTATATAGAGGCTAGAGACTCTCCATTGAGAGATGTCAAGGATTATTGTATGGGCAAGCATATGGCTTGTGGAGTGATCTCCTTCCTTAAGGAGTGAATGTATGGTGTTGCCCTACTTTAAGGGTTTTGATATTAATGAAGATCTGAAGTTTTATCTTCAATGGTGTTATTTCTTGGGAATATTTTCCATTTTTATATATTTTCTTGTCAGATCTACTACAAAGACTATCATGATCAGTTTTTACCTTGAAGTGTCTTCCCATTAGGTAAGGTCACCATTTTTTTAGTGCATGTAGTATTGCTAACATTTCCTTCTTATAAATAGATTTCTGTAAATACTTTCCTTTGATTGGACTACTTTCAAAAGCAATGGGTCTTCCTTCTTGCATTAAAACAAAACCAATTCCATTTCTTGAGGCATCACATTCCAGAATAAATGTTTTTGTGAAGTCTGGCGTATCTAAGACTGGTGCTAGGCACATTTCCTCTTTAAGATGTTCAAAGGCCTTAGTTTCTTCAGGAGTCAATGAAAATGCATCTTTATTTAATAATTTTGTTAGAGGTGCTGCTATTCTCCCATAATCCTTAACAAACTTGTAATAATACCTTGTTAACTCGATAAATCGTCGCAACTGCTTTATGGTTGTGGGTACTTTCCATTCCTTAATGGCTTCAATTTTGTTAGGGTCTACCTTAACACCCTTGCGAGATACAATATGACCCAGATATTCCACCTCTTGTAATCCAAGGAAACATTTGGATGTTTTTTCATATAATTGTTTCTCCTGCAATAGTTTGAGCACACTATCAACATGTTGAACATGATCCTTCCAAGACCTGTTGTATATTAGTATATCATCAAAAAAATACTAGCGCAAATTTCCTAAGGAAGGGTTTGAAAATGGAATTCATCAACCATTGAAATGTAGAACGTGCATTGGTAAGGCTAGAAGGCATGACCAAAAATTCATAATGACACTCATGAGTTATAAATGTTGTTTTCGGAATCTCTTTAGTCTTCATTCTAATTTGATGATATCCTGAACGAATATCCAACTTGGTAAAATAAAATTCTCCATGTAATTCATGCAATAATTTATCAATCACATAAATGGGAAATTTATCTTTAATGGTGAGCTTATTGAGCTCCATATAATATGGACACATGTGCCATGATCCATCCTTCTTGTTCACCAATACTACTGGAGCAGAGAAAAAACTTTGACTAGGTTGAATTATACCAGCCTCTAACATTTCTGCAATCATACGTTCAATTTCGATATTTTGGACATAAGGATATCTATAAGGCCTGATGTTTGGAGGGACACTTCTTGGAATCAAATGAATAGCATGATCATGATCACGAATAGGTGGGAGTCCTTTGCGAGTTTCAAACACCTTGGAATGATTGTCCAAGACTTTTTGGAGATCTGCAGAAATAGATGATTTTGATGTTGGAACTTCTAATGAGCATAATTGTGAAATTACGCCTCATTTTTCTTTCTTCAAAATATTTGTTATGACAGTATAGCTTATTATATTTCTCTGCTTTCCTGCGATACCCCGTAATTCAACTTCCTTTCCTTCTTAAAAAAAAATTCAAGAAAAGTTCTTGAAAATTAAAAGCAACCATCCCTAAAGATTGTAACCATTGTACTCCTAGTATAACATCAACACCTCGAATTGGAATGGAAATAATTGGACTATTCAATACATATTCCCTCATGGTTAGCTTGATATTATGGAATTTTCTAGAGAAATTTGTAGTTCCTCCATTTGCAACCATCACTTGACATTCCGGTGTTGGGTATAGGAAACAATTCAATTCCTTGGCTACCTTACAATGAATAAAATTATGGGTACTACCCGAATCAATCAACACTATTACCTTTTTCTTCTTGATATGTCCTTCTATCTTGAGATTTTGAGGAGTGGTAATTCCTGCCAATGCATTAAATGATATGGTAGGACTCATTTATTCCTCTCCTAGGGTTGGTTCCTGCTGTATATCCTCTTCTTTCGAAGATTCTTGTTCATTTTCTTCTTCCTCTTCACAATCTATGTAAAATAATTCCTTCTCAGCACACTTATGATATTTAGTGTATTTTCTATCAAAACTGTAGCAAAACCCTTTTTCTATTTTTTCTTCCAATTGTTGTGGTGTCAACCTTATAGGTTCTGGAAGTCTAGGAGTAGCAACACTTCCTTCTTTATATATGTGACTGGTAGGCTTCCTTGTCACCATAATTTTACATTCAATTTTTCTTGCCAACCTGATTGCCTTTTCCAATGAATCAGGTTCCCAAGTGTGAAATTCATGTTGGATGTTATCCTTTAAAGTCGCTATGAAGACATCAATCCTATGTTCTTCTGGAATATCATTTACCCTTATATTCAATTTTTGTAAGTCCTCAACGTGCTCCACCACGGAACCTTTTTGTTTGAGATTTATCAATTGGCTAAAGAAGGTGTTGCTTTTTGTGTCCTCATAATGTGCTATAATTTCCTCCATAAAAATTGACCAAGTGAATTTATTTTTTACGGGAGCAAAGACATTGATACCATAAAAATGTATTTTGTTCTAAATGTAAAGTTGCAATAAGTACCTTTTGTGTGTTTTGCACATTATTGAGATCAAAATATTTCTCCATCAGTAGTATCCATGTTATGGGATACCTGCGATCAAAATTCCTCATATCCATCTTTGGAATATGGTGGTTCTTCCATCTAGCATTAGATTTTATGAAATCATGATTAACATTTATTTTTTTCTCATCATGAGTTTCCTCTACTATCTTTTTTCCATTAGGAAACATTTCTTGTATCAACTTTTTCAAATCTTCCATGTCTACTTTGAGATCATTCTTCATGTTTTCCATGTTGTCTTTCATTTTTTCATCGATCTTAGCTTCCATGTCATCCATCTTAGCTTCCATGCCAGCTTCCATGCCATCGATATTAGCTACCATGCCTTTCTTTAACACATCCATTTCATTTTTTTGTTGCTCTTTGCGAGAGCGAAATTTGGTACACTTGCTCTTGTAATTTTGATAAGTCATGTTGCCATTATTCATCTTCATGAGTCATAGTAGAGCCTTCAGAAGGTTTAATGGGTGTTGAATTCTTTTTAGGAGGCATTTTTAGATCCCAATACTGATATCTATTCTACAATATGCCCTTGGAATCAATTCAAACTATTTTTTCACAAAAGAGTTATGCAATTGGAAAAAAAATAGACACCTTTTTCTTACTTTTGAGGAGCTCGATATTGAAACTGAATTACCTCTATGATTCGGATCTTCAATATCTAAAATTTGGCCCTATATTAGCCCTCTGAAGCTTCTTTCAAATGCCATAGGTCTGACCTGATTTGGTTTATTCAAGGCAACGTTATGTCTAATCTCCCACAATGAACTAATTATGAACTGATTTAGTAGAGGGAACTTGTACGGAATGCCATGTGTCACTTTTTTCCTCCTTTGGCTCTAAAATTGATAAATAGGAAACTAAAGTCCATGTCCTTATGGCCACATTTTATAGAATTCCAATCCAATGTTCAAAGACAGAGTTATGAAAATTTTCCCATGGTCACCTCTTTGAGATGAAATTTGGGAGCCTGAAACAACCTTCAATTCCACAGATCATATCTCTGAAAATATTGTGAATCAAGCTCTGAAATGTTTCCATGACGTTCCTCAGGATTTCAGCTTCACTCTGTAAAAATTTCAGCTTCTGAACACTCATACAAAAAATGTTATAGTGAAAATACCACGATGGCATGTTTAGGTTAAATTTAGGAACCTGAAAAAATCCCTAATTTCCATAGATCATATCTCCAAAAATATTGCAAAACAAGATCTGAAATTTTTCCACAACATTCCTTAGGATTTCAGCTTCGGAATTTTCGTAGAAACAATGTTATAGAAAAAATGCCACGATGACCTTTTTGGAGCAGTGAAACCCTAGAATACAAAGCTCTGATACCAAATGTTATGAAACCAGCTCCAAAAATAGAAGAAAAGAGAGATCAATGCCCTAGAAATCAGCCACTTCGAGGGGGAAACCTCCAATACATTACATAAATGAACAATTCATGGGTGCTAAAAATGACCAAAACCTCCTTCTGTATATAGGAGTCCATGGGGCCACAATATAATCCTAGCCGACCTAACAATAATAATGTAAGACCACATAATAACAATATTGGGGTTACAAGGGTACAACAATAACAATAAGGGGGCTACACTAATAACAATAAGGGGCTAAACTAGTAATATAGGGACCTAACAACCCAAGAATGAAATTTGGCCTTAACACGAACTGACCTTCAACTAGAACAAGTCTACAAATTTCCCTACAAAATATAGATAACGCTTCCCCAAAATATGCCAAAAATCCCCTCACATAAAACTTCTCCAACTTAGCTTCCTTCCTCTAAATCAGTCTACTCACTACTCCAACTAAACCTTGACATTTTTCTTTTGTATTGCGACAAATATGGAGATGGGGATGATCCTTTAGTCTTCGACTGAGGCAAAAATGAGTAAACTCTACTAGCAGAGATCTGCATGCTCCTACTCACAACATGAGAAATAGATAATTCCACCTGCATATTTAAGGACCCTTCAATAAGGAATCATGTTCCTAGTGTGGAAATGATTCTCCTATTTTGCAATTTTACAAGCACACATGTTTGTTACCTCTTAAAAATAACAATGCAACACAACCACGATATTTGAACTTCTTAAATATGCGTTTAATTCTCTGATCTCCCCTCTCAACACCATCTTCTGTAGGCTTGGTGCAAGCTAGAAGATGTAGAGAAATTCTCACAACATCAATTGTGAAATCCATTCTTCCTATAGGGATAGGTCCACAAAACCCTTCGAACTATGACACAAAAATAATAGATGTGACATGTCGTTGAATGATGGAAGATGTTAAATACTCCATCAATGGAACGAGAAAATTTTGATGTTGGACTCCCAATGCTTATCTTGTGATAATTCTCATATATGTCACTGATTGTTCCACCACAATCCTAGTATATATCTTTCTAAGATCCGAGAAGTTATCAAAACTTTTGTTATTTATAGGAACTAATTTCTCAGTGTTTATAGCGAGGTTTCCACTATTCAAACTTCGTTCTTTCTTACCTCTCAACTTAAAAATTTCCTTATATTGATTCCTTCCTCGAAGAGACATGGGTGAGAACATTCTGGATGCATCTAATGGAGACTCCTTATAGGGGAAGTAGAAAGCACTAACCCTGAATTTCAATAACCATTTTGCAGAAAATTTCAATTTCACCTATGGATACTAGAGAAAAACCCGCCAATTGTTCTTAAAATACTAGACAATAGATTCACTAGATTATAGATGTCGATCCTCTCTAATTAAGCGATCCCAAAAATGTAAGCAAGTCTAGTGGAGTCTCCCTCCACCATCTATCAAGTGAGTGATAAGAACACTTTATTTCACCTGAGCTTTTCCATCGTCAGGAAAAAATTATACCCCTTTCCTCCAACACTTTGGTCCTACATGCAACAATACCTTTGTCCCACTTCCAGGGACAAGAAATAGTTCATGCAAGCTTTCATGGTCTATGTCTAGGATATTACACCTTATATACGAATGACAAATTTTTCTTCTCAATGTTACTGAAAGCTGTTAATCAACAAAAATTCCCATTGGTAGGAATTTAGGTATCATCATAAAATTTGGAACAAAAACTAAGTCTATGATATCTATACCAGGTCTCCCTACTAGAAATATACTAGATGCATTGACAGGTAGCATTCCATTATTAAAAGAATACCAATAGTAGTCCTTGGACCTTTTACCACAGTCTCCTTGGGTTATTACTTCGATTTTCTTATGTATCCTAGTGAACTGAGAAACAAGAAATTTTTAAAAAGCCTCATTCCTATTGGAGAAATAAAACTTTACAGACCCCCAAGCCTTTAAGTCCTTCAGAAATTGCAACAAGATGAATGTCATTTCTCCATCCATGTGCCTTTTCAGCTTTGGTCTGTGTTTTGTTATCTTTGCAACCTTTGGTGGCCTTATGTAGGCACTATTAGACTCAAATGTATGCTTACGTTGAGCCTAAAGTGCTAGAAAATAATAAATTTCATGTAGACCTCAAAACTTCTCAAATTCCCAAGCTATATCAGATCTTCTAGCCCTCTCAAAAGACTTTCTACAAGGCCTATAAGATCGATCCATACCCCACATTTTTTTAAATTCACTGACCTCATGTTTAAAATTTTCTATGCTATTCTAGTACCCTTAAAGTTTCTGATCACAATTCCATGATCAGTCTTCGTTGGACAAATATCCTTCACAATGTGATTATATCTAAGGTTCATAGTATAAATTGAGTTTCAAACCAAAAATTTAATGTTCTGGTAATAAATTGTGTATATGTATATCAAATTATTAAATCATGTTGTTGAATATTTTCCATTAAGGTATAACCCATTGTTGTTAGGTTATCATAAAATTTGTGGCCCACCCTCAAGCACTAAAAGTATATATAGAATAACCTAGGCCATATAATTTATAGTGTTGGGGGAAGCATGTTGTAAATGTTGGTTGTTAAAATATTAACCATATCATTTGGTGTTGTGTCATCGCGCTCACCATGGGCATAAGCACATTCTCTCACATGAAATTTTAAGTATGGCCTAGCCTTGCCAAAGCTAACCGATACATAAAATATGACCAATAATAAAAGGGTGAAAGCTTACTCATCCCTTTGGATATTTAAACCCTATGTAACCTGCCAATGATCTATGTCACATACTCAGAGTGGTGCATGGTGTAAATTAAACCACACAAGAATCATATATGCCATGCATGTAGGATTAATTGTAAACAAAATCAAAAGAGCCATATAAGGAATTACAATTGTAAAATGGATATGCCGCTACCAACAAAGGATAACATGTATAAAAAATGATAAAATATTGTCGACCACATCATCATAAATGTTTATTACATGGATGATATTGGTGATGTATACATCCTTGTGTGAATAATCCTTATGAATCCGTAAGTGTTTGGTATATGGTAGTATCAACTCAAATAATATAGAATAAGATTTGGTCATTAGATGAAGTTATTAGGTGTGAATTTATTTTATCTCACCACTTCCTAGAGAACACCTCTATATTTTCCACTGAAGGGTGGTATTTGGCATATGCTCTAGCTCTTGAGGAGGAAGTGAGCTCAAAGGCTCACTACAACTCTTGTCTAATGCTTACAATTACTGAAAGAAACTGAAAACAACTGGTTCTAGAATAGATAAAACAAATTCGGCACAAGTACACAGATTATTTCATCTTGACTTCCATTGTTAGTGATTATTTTGCAAAATATTGAACTATTTTATCCGTGGAACCTCATGCCATGAGTTAAGCCAAAATACACTTTTCATTTCTTTGCTACCATTTTCTTTTGTTTCCTATTATGCATGCCATGAGATTGAGTGTTGTTGTTTAAAAATCCTCAAACAACACTGCTCACCTTTGCATTCAGGTTGTTGTACTTAGCTTTCATTGTTTTCCTCAACTCAAAATATGCTTACACCACCTAGATCTCACTATAATTTTTAAAATTATGCATTCAACCACTCTATAACCCCCACACCAAACGCTTATCAACATAGTCCATGGTCCTATAAGTTTATTTTTCTATCTTTTGGCTTTATGTACATGACATTTTGTCATGGCTATCTCAACAAGCAACCAAGCTTGTGCCCTTAGCTTACCTAATACAATAGTTTACTTATACTCTCACCTTGTTGTACCAAAACTTGATGCAACTATTTTCAAAAGGGATTAGTCTACTATATGGTCAACTATCACATGAAAAGCACAACCTACAACTATATTAAAAAAAAAATTGAACAAATTATAAAACTCCATAAAAGTCAGATAAAACTGTATGCAGCAATATAAACTTGAGGTTGACAAGGGAATTGACAGGTGGCCTTTACAAGTTACTTGTTGATCCTGTGGCATTTGGTATTCCAATGAGAAACTAGATGAACCATCTAGAGTTGAGGAGGCACATGCATGGCAAGATGCTAGGTGACAGGTTCAATTTCTATTGCAAAATCAAGGGTTGGTTCCAAGCTTGCAACTGATGGGGGTCTTGCAAAGTACAATGACAAGGTCGTTCTCCCAAATAGGAGGAGTTCAGCTCGATGATACTCTTGCTTCAATTCTTTCACAAAGAGGAATTGGACCTATATTAGGTTTCTTCTACAGTAGATAGTAGTTTTCATATGTGTAAGAGGAATTCTAATGTTCACATGTTTTTGATATCCCTATGTGATTTGATAGCCCTAGACAACATCGGGTCACTTAGATATTTAAATATAGGTACGGAGTCAACTTGGGGACACAGGTTGCAACAGTGTTCATGCAGAGGAAGTGGACCTAGTGGAGCACATTTCTTAGGAGGAGCATTGTAGTCCTCAAAGGCTTGGATGAGTGTTGGACACATATCATAGTGTGCACTTGCACGGAGCCTTTGGACCTTGACATGTCTTTATTCTTTGATTGTAGCACTTAGCATGTGCAATACTACACATGGCTTTGTAAGTTGGGTCTAGGCCCACATATGCATTGTTACCTCCCTTACCTCTCACATATCTATAGGAAGGAGATATGTTTTCATCATCCTTGTACTCTTTTATTTCTCTTTATGTTCCTGAATGCACTATGGTTCAATAAATGGCACCCACAGAAAGGTATAGGATCATGCACACGTAATCAAGTTCTTTCATACAGGTGGTAAACATCTAATTTCCTAAATGGAACCCACAGGAAGATGTAGGGCATAAATATCTAATCAAAACTACTGATACTAAGAAGATTACATAAGACTCAAGAGCCTATGCCACTCAACTAAAATGAAGAATTTCCCTTCTATGGTAGCCAATAACCAAAAAGATATAATAAAAGCATAATTTTTATTAACATGTAGATAAAGGTCAAAATGAATCCCATGTTCCCTAGAGTGCCATTCATGCATTCACAGAAAACAAGAGATTACTCAACTGACTAGAAGCAACCAATGGTGTTCAGCCATTATACCTAACATTTTGTTGATAAAAATCAAGGAAACTTAATTTCTCACTAAACCATACAAATCTTCCAGTAAACAACAAATAGATAAATCTCACATTAAGTCGGCATGATAAAGCACACCTTCATCTCTCTTATCACTATATATGTCAATATTTTCACCCTTTCTCTGTACATTCAAGTCATGGGAGAATTTTCACTTAAAACCCTTGCCACATTACCCATCCTTAAAGAATTCACATACTATAGAATTTTCACTTAAAACCCTTTCCATATTCCCCATCCTTAAAGAATTCACAGACTATAGATTTGGGATCAACACCTGCATATTTAAAATAATATAGTCCAAATCAGAGAAGTTAGCTCAATGATCAGTTCAAGGGATTAGAATCATAAGATCATTGCAAGACTACTTTCATTTTTGTATGTATTAAAGAACTTGGAGAAAAAATAAACTTCTCTATATGTGTTTCTGTGTGCAACTACCTATTACAAACAAATATGCTCAGAGTTTGAGAAAATTAGAAATCATCAAAGAATAAAAATAAATAAATTGGTTGTGCCTTATTCCATGGGTTTGAGTATTGAGACTTTAATTGTAGCTTTAATGCACAAATAGTGGTTATTTATGGACTTCGAGTTGGTAATAATTGACAAAATAAATATTGATGTGATATGGTCATTTTATGAGTTCCAAAGTGCATAGCCCAAGGGATGCATAGATTAGAATAAATGGAAGAATTACATTTAAAAATTAATGAAAATTATGTGATAAAGATGTAATCAGGTTACCCACCTAGAAAGCAGCAAGCATCACAACTAGTTAAATATTTGACTTGATCAATAAAGGTGAATCCATATACAATTCCCATCATAAACAACTATAAATATTTTTGTAATACTGTCACTTTATAATTTGGTAACATGTTACCAGTGTAGTATTAAATATTGTGGCTAGGAGTTAAGTGTAATATAATGGTATAATGAGAGGGAATAAATTGATAGAGTGGTACCTGTATGTTGGGGGTATGAATAATCTATTTCAAGCTCCTATACAGGCTTACAACATTGCTACATTTATTATTCTCCCCAAATATTAGTGTTAGTGTCAGTGTGAATTCTAATCGCAAGCGTATGAAAAAACCTCACTTTGGCTATGCATAATAAACAACCCTAAAATCAAATGTGGCTATCAAATTACTTAGATATGCAGTAGGTGATCAGAATAACTACTACAAAAAATCTAGATATATGCAGTTAAAGAAATTAAACAACAAAAATAAACAAGAGTATCTCCATACATCCATGAGACAAGAATTTATAAAGAATTTTTTTGTATTATGACACCTGGGAAGGGAACACAGAAAGAGGTTAACAATCTTTCTTAATGGGATGGGTTCTTGTATGTCCTTAGTGCTTCAGATCCAAGATCTCTCTCTCTTGATGGTGCAGAAAACCCAGACAAAATGGAACTCAAAGGGAGTTCACAAGAAAAAATAGAAAAAAATATGACAATGATGGAGGGTCAAAGTCAGACCAAAAGCATACATCAAAATGAGATCAAAAGGTGACAAAAGGTAGTTAATGAATGGAAAAACCTTCTATTTATAACAAAATATTGAGTTAGTCTAGATATTGGTGCATAATTAAAATATTATTAACGAAATCTAGATCCAACTTACTTGGAATATTTTATTATTTTTGGTGGAGGGAAAAGGAATTTAGAATTGGTTAAATCCCTTTATTTAGAAATAATAAATAAATAAATGATTTATTTATTTTTTCAAGGATGAGGTTAAGGAATAATTAAATAAATAATGATTTATTCAATTATTTATAAATGATTTAGTCAAATTTAACAAGGAATATTATTAAATAATGATTTAAATAATTATTCCTAGAGAATAATAAGATAAATAATGAATTATCTAATTAATTCTCATGTTTTGGGTTAAATGTGACCAGGAATATTAATTAAACAATTTTTTAGTTAATTATCCCTAGAGGAAAATCAAACAAATAAGGATTTATTTAATTATTCCTACTGGATTTTCTTGTTTAGACCAGAGATAATTTAATAAACTATGGGTTATTAAATTATTTCTCATAGTGAAATTAATTTTACTATGGTAAAATTAGTCTTACATGATGTAATTTAGTCCATCTAATAGTAACAGGTTAGATGACCACAAATTGGTGAAACATATTTCCCCCCAACGTGCGAGCGTTAGGAGCTAATCGTATAACCAAAGTACGTTGTAAGAGCACAATCACTAGACACCGAATGGGAGACAGAGAGAGAGAAATATAAGATGGGCTGAAGTGAGAGTGGAAAATACCTTGAGGAGGCGGGACTTACAGGTGTGACAAGTCTCATTGATGAGTGAGTACCTATTCTCAAATGAGGCGGGGGAGGCATACCTATGTTCACCGAGATGACAAAGTACAAAGAATAATGGTGTGCCGAGCAAACATGGAACTGATCTTTATAGTACATGCTGGCATAGACATGGGCCAGATAACAAACATAATGGATGCCACATACATATAATGTGCCTGGGACAACAACCAAGACTTATAAAATAATATATGAGTACATGAGATGTAAATACAACCAAAAAAACCTTGTAAAATAGGAAAGGCCTCTAAAAAATATGAAGGATACATGGAAAATAAAAAGGTGCTACAAGCAGCTAAGGCCAGCACCATCAAATCTATAGAGCTACATCCAAGGTTGTAGTAAAAGAGGTCATCTGGGTATGTGAGGGGCTACCTTAAGGGCCACCCGCTCATGAGGTCTAAAAAATCTCACACGCACCAAGGAATCACTGGTACAATCTGTTGCATCACTGAACCATAAAGTATACGGATCTCGATTATGCCATAAGGAGCTAGAAATGAGAAAAAATCAATTCAAAAGGAAATAAAGGATCCCTTTCCCTGATCTGAGGCACTGAACAAGAATGGAACATGGAAGGAAGGTACACTGCCCTCTAGAGCTATCTTCTGGAATGAATAAGCTGATGTCAATAGAAGGACGTCTGCCATAGTTGAAGCAATAAGGAATCCTCATCTAAGGCACAAGGGATAATAGTAGAGTGACTGATAGACTGACACCAGGGATGATGGTGGAATGGGAGATACTGAGTAGTGGGCTGACGACTTCCCTTGTTAGAGCATAAAGGGCATGGATGACCTAGAAACTACTGACTCGGCTCCGAAGTGGATAGGGGATAACATGACTGGAGGAAAAAATGTGCGACACGAGGGAGGTACAAAGAAATAAAGGATGGAAGACTATGACGGGAGAAAAAAGGAACTCAGGACAGACTCCATGGATGCGATGATGAATCAACTCAGATGCTCTAAATAAGGGTGAATCGATGATGCTACCACACAGAATAGGCCTAGTGGGGACCATAACATGAGTAAAATATGGTTACTCGCGATGAAAATTGACACGAGCATAGACAAGTATGAAGGCAAAGTGGTGCCCCAAGTACAAGTGTCGCAAGTGAAGAAATTTGATTTTGAGAAGCAGTGAAGTGACCCTTCTTGGAAAAAAGGCTTCCAGGTGAAGTATCAGATCACCAAAAAGGAAAGGATACCCATTTGAGTGCTCAGTAAAATCTTTCCAATGGTGTTGATGATTCGTCAATCTGAGCTACTATTTGGTCGTAATTGGAAAATGAAAAATTTGGGGTTTTTATTTTAATAAGGAAATTTCCCTCTACTTTGATTCATTTGAAAGCGTAGTCGTGGTGAATGTAGAGAGGGGAGAAGGCCCTAAATCTTGTGGTGATAGTAGCAGACAAACTGACTGTTGGAATCGAGATCCATCAGTTGTAGGTAAGAGGCCTAACCATACCCTTTGAATTCAGTGGATTAAAGTTTTATATTAGGCACCTAGAGATCACGAACAGTTCTCTGCTCCTCCTCATTGCCTGGTTACACTTTTTGGGGTATTTTTTGTGACCTAGGTAGTAGGTACTAGGCATAAAACTATGACCTACCCCAAGAAATGACCTGAAAAGTGCATCTTGTCAGAGAAACAATTTTCAGTGATGTTTTTGGCTGAGAGCTGGGATTTTATGGTTATGATGCAGTCTTTCCTTTCTGTATGCTAGAAAAAATTATGGTTTTGTGCAGTTATGGCAAAGTTGAGGATCAACTGGAGAGAAAGAGACCTAGATACATTACATTCTGATATCCGAGGGGATTATGTAGTCCGTGCTGCATTGGATAGTTTTGTGGTCCTTAAATTTGTGTAGAAACCATTGATGAGGGCAGGAGAGTCCTTGTAGCCCAGATAATCAGCTATTAGGACCCAGATCATGATATCTTTATAGTGAAGGGGCACTGGATTGAGCTGACAATTCATGATATATATTTGTTGATCAGTCTCCCACCATTGGGGATGGTGGGAAACACACATCCATTTTTACCATGAGAGCGGAACATTATGGAATTTGTAGAGCACCACTGTCCATGTGAAAGGCGCGTGGATACCAATAGAAGATCTAGAGAGGCTAGAGACTCATGCTATGGCCATAGTGGTGTTGCGGATCTTTGGAAACGAGGCACTCCACCACATCATTCGAGGGCAGATGATGTTGGTTGAGGGTGTATTGAGTGGGATCTAGTATGGGTGTACCCATATGATGTTGTCGTCATTGAAACAATAGTTGTCATTGTTCAAGTGATAGGTGAATGATGACTCTGCATATGGCATAGTTCTTTTCTCATTTTTCTTTGAGAAGATCCCTACACTTTGCCCTCATATAAAGATCTAGGATGGGGGCCCGTGAGAGCCTAGGATGCACTGTTGGGGGCTACTGCTGTGTAGAG
Source organism: Pinus albicaulis (assembly GCA_034641835.2). NCBI lineage: Eukaryota > Viridiplantae > Streptophyta > Pinopsida > Pinales > Pinaceae > Pinus > Pinus albicaulis. The sequence continues at coordinate 1,790,625,519 of CM076578.1, read as the reverse complement.
GAGGAGGTGGGGTAGTCGGACGAGTGTTCCGACCCAAGTTTTTTGTGCATTGGGATCAGATGCCATTATACATAGACGACTATCCCTATAGTGGGATGAACTATCATGGGGACCCAGACTTGCCTCTTCCGCCAAGTTGAGCATGGGGACCAGACGGTAAGTGAAAAGTTTCTTATCTTTTAGGGTGCATGTTAAAGTTTCAGAATATTGTATATGGTACTAATTCATTTACTTTTGGTATGCAGATATAGCACCGGTGAAACGATCAGGGTATATGGGACAACCTGCAATGTTAGGGGCTGCAGAATCTAGTGGACCGAGGGGAACACAAAATGAGGATGCAATGGTCCTCTTGGGCGATGTCCACCATAGATGTGAGAAGTTGTTGACCAGTGTTTCTAAGCATGATTGGTAGGACCTTAACGACCAGTATATAGAGCCATGTTTTGGTCTACCCTCAGAGTTCAGAGGAGTCATGCAGCGCATGGCGATGGCCAGACAAGGGATGCATGATCTATGAGCTGCAGGAGCCAAGCCATTGACCCAAGACCCTCCAGATAGTGATTAGGTGTAGGGGCATGAGGTGCCCCCAGTTTTGGTTTTTTGTAACATGCTATGGGTATGTCATATGTATCAGAGTTAATGGACTCCAAAACATTGTATATTTGGATGACACATACTATGGATATGCATCATTTTATGGTTTATGGTTATTGTCTTGTGTTAAATGCATGTGATAAATGCCAATCTAGAATATTGTTTGCAATTCTATCTACATAGTGATTTTGGGGTCTAGGTACATGATTGAATGTAATGATTTAAAATTCATGCATTAAGAGATTCACTCGTAAATATCTTCTAAAAATGATAGGGTTACACACACGATAAACACCATTCAATTGCATGAGAAGCAACAAAGAATATAAATGTACATGAGGGTGAAGGATGCGACGGTCAAGGCCCTCGGCTAACAGACCTATCGGTAGATCATATCTGGCATGGTTATTGGTGGCAGCATCAATGCATATGCCGTTAGAGAGGAAAAGTGAATGCAAGGGGTGAAAATGGCCAACGCTGCTGAGGCTTGATTCTAGGAGTAGCGACTTGCATCATCAGCATAGATGATATACAGTGTGGATGAGGGATCCATTTGAAAGGTGCCACAAGAAAAAATATGATATGATGATGAAGAATGCAGGAAACATGAACACAAGGCAGAAATAAAACAAGCATTGCTACAGGGAATGTTAAGGGTAGAATTTATACACCCTGCACACTGAATAATGGATGGTGTGGGGGAACTATATTGGGGACAAATTGTGGTCATGTCATGAAATTCACCAGAGATAGAGATGGTGCCATTTTTCTTATGGGATGGATAGATAAATTCAGGGGTGGTAAATGCTTCCATAATGTCATCATCATAGTAGAATATGGGGTGACTGGTGGAAGCTTAACCACATGACGCGGTGAAGCTACCTCACTCATCATCATGAGAAGTGAGGTTCACATGCGCATCATCACAAAGGGTGATATCAAAACAAGTAGATGAAGAATCTACCAATGTTGAGCCCAAGGTGATCGCTGAAGGGAGGTCAGGTGAAATAGAAGGGGATGCCCTAGAGGGTTCTTCCACCATGGATCTCATAGATGATGATAGGTAGAGGATAGTGGTCAAAGAATTTATCATCGTGACATCGGGAGGGGGCATGTCAATGGGAGTGGATGTCTCCTCTGGTTTTTCTGAAGCATAACGCAAAAGTAAGGGAGAGGCAGACTCATTGTGCTCAACCTCGTATTGGCGAACCACGTCCAAGGAGGTGTGGTAATCTGTGAGGTGGGGACAAAGGTGAGTATAGTGGCCATGGAGACCACACAAAGCACAAGAGTGATTTGTGTGTAGAGCCTTGAGTTTCTTGGCTGAAATAGGTAAAGTAACATGGACTTCTGGGACATTAGACTCAGGAAACGGTACATTGACCATGGGTTTGATACGAGACAATTCAGGAAAATTATGGGGGGCATGACTGAAAATATCACACAAAGAACATAGATTTGTATGCCTTGGAGGCTTAGGAGGAGGATGTGTTATCATGGAAGACTTATCCTTAGGTGCCTTTTTGTAGGCTTTGCCCCCCTCACCTGAGGCTTTGACAACAGGAGTAGATCTGTTTAGGTTGAGGCACAGAAGCGAAGGGAGCGGTCATAGCGACTGGTTGGACCAGGGTCAAAGCAGTGTAAGGTTTGACCTAACCAGGCGAGGTATTGGTTGGGGGATCAATGTACCAAATTGGGATCCCCAGGGTCATGTTGGGACGGGTCAAGGTAGCCATAACAGGTACCAAAAATACTCTGGAAGGGGGGAGAAAGAAACGGTATGTGATGATGCAGTAGCATCCTACTTGGATTTTATTAAAATATTGTGTAAGTATGGGGGTGATGATTTTTATTTTATTAATTATTTTGCTCATTTGTAATAAATTAAGAGAGAAAATATAAATGTGAGGATTATTGTAAGTATTCCTTTAATAATTAAGGATATGGGTGGAATTGAATTAGGTAAATAATATAGGGATTAGGAATTCCATAAATGAGACTTAGTTGAGTCCAAAAAAAGACAAATCTAATTTAGATTTTAGTTGAGATTTGTGTGGAGGAAATTATGGATTGAAATAAATTCATTATTATGTATAAATATGAAGAGTGTGTGAGGATGAATAGATAATTGGGGAATACAGAGAGAAAGAGAGAAATGGGTTGAGAGTTTTTGTAAGAGGGTCGAGAGCCGAGAGGCCATCCAATGAAATATTCAGCCAATGATTGAGTATGAAATTTTGTGTTAATATCAATCAGTATTTTTGGTTGTATGGATCTCTTTTATTTATGTACATTTTAAGTTGTTGCAAATGTTTGTTAATTAAAGAGTATTTTTTAAGAATATTCATGAAGGATTAGATGAGATTTTGAATGCTGAAGGAAGCACAAGTTTTCATCTGCTAGGATCTATTTAACCTAGTATCCTGGCATCATTTGGTATTAGAGTGAAGGAGATGAGTTGGAGGATGAGTCTCTCCTACGTTAACGCTGTTTCATTTGATTTCTTGTTGTGTGTGAGGAGACCAAGTCGAATTGCCAGATTAAGAGTTAATTGAGTTATGTGGTGTGTTGAGTCTGCAAATTTATATATATATATATATATATATATATATCTGTTGTATAATTGACTGTGTCAGTGCAGGACTGAGAATGTGTTCGAAGCAAGATCACAAACGTGTGATTTGCGTGAGCGATTTTAAGTTGTGGAATCTGCGTGAAGATCTGACGTATTGAGTGAAGGCAGTATCACAGGCATATATGTCATGGCATACATGCCACAGGCGACATGTTGTGTAACTGTGAGCTCGTGCGGTAGAGGGTGTAACATCTGGTAAGATGTAAAACGTTTATCACATACGGGAGTCTACGGTGTTGGTAAATGTATCAACATTAATTAAGTCATGTAACATATGTTACATACAACATACAATATGACGTGTTTGAACCTTCCAACTTGGCCACAGTCACTTGAAAGGCCGGTTTTGATTGTTACAAGCCAGGCTTGTGGATTCCATGGTAATATTTGGTTTGATAGTGATGTGAATTGTATGAACCATGGGTTCAAATCATAAAGGTTGCGTTGTTTTTTTTTTTTTAATTAGATTCCATACTTGGTAAAAAAAACGATTTTGATTTTGATATTGTTGTATGTTGTCGTGAAGAATAAATTTTGGATTGAGAAGCCAAGGAAGTCACTTGGGAAAGAGGCCAAAGATACGTTGGGCATGTGCGTTGGCATATGCGTTATGATCCTTGACCGCAACATAGTACAGTAATTGGTAAGACGTCTCATATGGCAGCGCTTCAATAGGGCAGAGAAATGCGTATGGAATTTTTCTTATCTGTCTTGACATCTCTCTTTGCTGGCATTGCAATGGCATGGTAATTGCATTGAGACCAGTGCAGTCACAAATGCAAATACGATTTACAGAGCTGAGCTGTAGATATCGTGGGTTATCATTATTTTATGTTTCAAGTGTATTATATTTGTTGTGTGGAAAGTGGATGATTTCCTTATTTTCTTGGATCACTATTTGGCATGGAATAAGAATTTCATTATTGATTGAATGATGGTTTGTGTGAACAGTGGGCTAAAAAAAAAGGCAGCATTTTGTTTTAAAACAGAATTCCACATTTGAATTGCAACGAATTTTGATTCCCATTTTTGTATATATAACACTGATCTCTTGTGGAAGCCAGTCATATCAATGCACTTAAAAAAGCCATGTGTGGGGCTTGTGAAAGAGGTGTGGTTCCAACATAATATTCAAAGTATGGATCTAGTATTTCCATGATACCACCTTCCAGCGTAAGAAAGGGTCACTAGGATTGATCGAGGTAAGGTTTTTGCAAATAGTTCATGTACATTTTTTTTAGAAAGTAATCTTGGAAGGATATTCCATTACATTAAGGTTTCATGTTTTCAAAGCCAAGAAATTGAAATTGAAGAGAAACCCGAGGGATTGAGATGAGGGAACTTGGATTAAGCTAAGAGGGGAGATTGTGCGTACTTTGAAGGTTTACAAACATTTTTTGCTCGGAAAGATTTATGTTACAAAGTTGCTGGGAAGAGATTGTTAGAAAATGGAACTTGCACATCCAAAGTAAATTAAAGCAGGAATTCAATCTCATGTGAAGAGTCTAAATTATTTGGAATTATATATATTATAATTTCTTGATACATGCAATACTAAAGTTTTCATTGGTTGATTGCATCGAATTTTTGTGTGGAGATAAAGTCTGTAGAGGCTTGAATGTATTCCTAAAAGAATACACAAGAGAAGGGTTGGATCATTTCAACCACAAGAATATTCAAGGTAAGTTCTCATTGAATGAATCAATATTAATTGAGTAGAGGTATTTTAAAATATAGATGATTAAATTTCCTTACCATACTCGAGAAGTTGATCTTTTATAAATGTTATGAAAGAGTGAAAATGTTGCAAATGTAGAGCTATAAATGAATGGAAAATGAATGAAAAATGCGCTATCATGGGTGATATAAAAAGAAGCATGCATTTTTATGTGAAAGGGTTTATTATGCATAATGTGGATTCTTCACAGTTTTGGTTAAGTCATTTGGGAGAAAAGCTTGTAGCTGGAATGGGAGAATTATTTTGATTTGTGTTTAAGGTTGAAAACACAATTTCTTGATGTTGTAGAATCTTTGTTTTTACCATCATGTGGCGGCATATAAGGAGGAATTATTCAGGATGGACAAAATGTACGAGTTGTACATTATTCATCAAAGAGGTTGAAATATGAATAGCTTGTTCTCTATACATAGGTGAAAATATGTGAATTGATGTTGTATGGTGCATACGAGTGCAGGAAAATGTTTGCATTAAAATGACGAGCTTATGGTATGAAGGGCATATGAGTAGCCATAGTGACAAAGACGACACAAAAGAGTGGAATCCAGAGAATTGAGATTGCAAAGAGAAGGTTTGTTAATAACCTTGAAGGGAGCATAAGGTATGATAGTCCAGAAAGGTATTTTTGAATGTTGAAAATTGAATGGTTTATTTATTTTTAGCACTTGGAAAACCTGGATTGCATTTCGATTAAAGACTTCAGCATCATGTGAAATGATAATGGGAAACTGATGAGCTTTTATATGAATTAAGTATGAAAGAGAGTGAATATTTTACATCCTAAAAATGTATTAGGGGTGTATGTTCGTTGGAAGATTGTATAAATTGAATTAAGTCAAAATATCCACTATTAAAAGTATTGGGTCAAGCCTTGAAGTCAAAAAATGATGTTAGGGTCAAATGAAAGTTTGGATAGTTTGAGTTAAAATTGAGTAATTTCATCCAAGATGAAGAGTTGGTGTAAAATCTGAAGTCAAAGAGTCGTAAGCCAAGTCAAAGGTTTGAATGTAATTGGGTGCATGATAGGCAGAGCCTAACACCCAAAGAATTGGTCATTGTAACACATGAGTTACTAAAGTGTTGTTTGCAACAAAGTGAAGCAAGAGAGTTGCCAGAGACGATTCCAAGATAGAGAACTGAAAGAGGTCATGCCCAGGTAGAGAGATTGTATTGTTGAATGGAAAGTACGAAAGCTTGCTTAAAACAGGATTCGAATGAAATCTACACGTGAACAGATGAAGTTGACAAAGGAGGAGAACATGACTGTTGATAGTCATTCCATAATATCTGATGAAGACCACGACAGAAGAAAGAAGAAGGAAAATTCCAAGGTAAGTTGTATATGTGAGCAATTGACTGATAGCGATTATGAGCAAGAGAAGGCTGAGATAACAGTTCACCTTGAATTGTTGGTGGAGTTATTGCAGAGAAATGTGAAAGACAAAAGACATGGTTGGACCATGAGGAAGAAAGTGAAGTGGCAGAGACTACATGCAAAGAGGGAATAACGGGTAAACATATAGCTGATAGAAGAGCTGACAAAGCTCGAGCAAATGATAAGTGTTCAAATGGGATGTGAAGAACTCAGAGAGGTTGAGTTGAAAATGGAAGTTTCCATTTGTGACCTAGAACACGGTGAAATTTTGGGTGAAGAGATCAATGAGGAAGATCTCATGAACTATTGGGATAGTTCAGAAGAATTTGAAGATGTGTTGTCAAGAGAAGGAGATTAAGCTATGAAGCCTTGTCATTTTAAACTCATAGTTTGTGTATGTTTGAAGGATGTGCGAAAGATGGTGAACAATATGGTGAAACTGTCAAAGAGATGAATGAAACTCTTGAGGTGAAGTGTGATGGGGAATGCCTTTCAGAGGAGAAAGGTATTGATTTGTTGCAGCAGGAAGAAATCATAAATGAATTATTGGTTGGGGTAAGACAACTAGTTGAAGCTGTTATGGAGCAGAAGCATAATGGAAATTCCAAAGAGTTATTCCAAGGGGGTAAACAAATGTATTTGTTTAATGAAATTGCTGACGAAATTTTGTAGTGTAATGAAATAGAAAACATGATAACTTAGGAAGATTTCCAGAAGAAAAATGAAGTTGGGAATGAAGGTGGTGATGAAATACTAAAAATATTTCACATGGAAATCGAGTTCTTGGAATGATGGCTTAAGGAACCTGAAGGAGAAATGAAACTTGCATAATCTGATCCAGAAGAGATTGCAGTTACTATGCATGATAGGGATGAAATGTTCTTAACATTTATAGAGTTGAATGAATGTTATAAATTTTTATATAATAATGTGAATGAAGGTACAGAAAATGAAATTAATAGATATGATGTCGAAATCAGAGAAATTGAGCAAAAATTATTTGGAGTTGAGATGGAAGATCAGGAGCAGCAAGAAAGTTATGTCCATAGAGACATAAAGGAGACAGAAATATTGGTCCAGTAGGATAAATATGAAAGCGACCACCAGTTCAAAACAAGATCTACTGAAATCCAGAAATTTGATGATGGGTGATTGGTGCTTGAAGCATCAAAAGAGATCGAAATTTCTTATCTTTTTAAAACTAACAGTTTGTTGATGAATGCAAGTATAACATTGGATGAGGAAATTGTTTCTATAAAAGCAATCAAAGACTATAGTTGTAATCAAGAAGGATTTCTTGATTATTCTTCATTGCAGAAAGTTGATTGTTCAGCTCAGTTGGAGATGAAAGAATTCGAAAAAGAGGAATTACTCCGAGGAATTACCGAAATAAAGTGTTGGAGAAGCCGATGGAATCTGATTGATCGAGTGAGTGATGAGTTACCAAATCAACTTGATACTTTGAAGGACCAGCAGCAGAACAGAGTTTGGAATCCTGGAGGGAGCAAGTCATCACGACTTGTGGCTGTCGCATTATTATAGAAAAGTGATAGATCTCATAGACATGAGTCTATGGAAACCTCTCTACATGGGGATTCTGATGCAGGAGCATCCTGCTTGGGTTTTATAAAAATATTGTGTAATTAGGGGGGTGATGATTTTTAATTATTTTATTAATTATTTCGCTCATTTTTAATAAATTAAGAGAGAAAATATAAATGTGAGGATTATTGTAAGTAATCCTTTAATAATTAAGGATATGAGTGGAGTTGAATTAGGTAGATAATCTAGGGATTAGAAATTCCATAAACGAGACTTAGTTGAGTCCAACAAAAGATAAATCTAATTTAGATATTAGTTGAGATTTGTGTGGAGGAAATTCTGGATTGAAATAAATTCATTATTATGTATAAATATGAGGAGTGTGTGAGGATGAAAATACAAGTGACGAATACAAAGAGAAAGAGAGAAATGGGTTGAGAGTTTTTGTAAGAGGGCCGAGAGTCGAGAGGCCATCCATTGAAATATTCGGCCAATGATTTAGTCTAAAATTTTGTATTAATATCAATCAATATTTTTGGTTGTATGGCTCTCTTTTATTTATGTACAGTTTAAGTTGTTGCAAATGTTTGTTAATTGAAGAGTTTTTTTTGAGAATATTCATGAAGAATTAGATGAGATTTTGAATGCTAAAGGAAGCACAAGTTTTTATATGCTAGGATCTATTTAACCTTGTATCCTAGCATCATATGAATGGAGGGGTAATGGCTAGGAGAAATAGCTCCCAGATGTTTAAGGCTAGGGGGAATCATTCCGGGAGGGAAAAGAGGACCAGGGACACCAACTATTGATGAAGGGCCTTAAGGAGAAGGTACCGAAGGCTGAGTTGAAGTACTAGGAGCAGGTTGTAAAGGAATATGTTTCTGACTAGTCAAACCAGACCGTTTGAGGTCGAACCGAGACGATTTCATCATGCAAACATTCGACGAGCTAGGGTTAGAAATAAAAGGGGGGAGACTAGGGAATGAACCAAGCAAAGAGGAATATTCATAGAATCTGGGTCAGACACTGGTTGAAGGTTCAACTATTTTTTTATTGGCCACTGAAGAAATAATGGACTCTAGAGAGTTCTGAGACTTCGTTCGTAATATTTCAGTTGATCGATAGTGACGATATTTCTTTTGTGAGGAAATCACATCTTACGGTGAACCAAAGATTGGATAGCAGACATCGCATAAGTGTAGCTATGACCCAATATAATGTTGTATTTTAAGGGGGCATCAATGAATTCAATGTCAAAACAAACAGTTTTTCCCGCAATAGTAATAGTGTAGTTGCGGAACATGCCAAGGGGCTGGGAAGAGTGGCCATCCCACGTATGAAGGGTGATAGTGGAAGGGGCTAAATCGGGAAATCCGAGATTCTTCCAAACATAATTATACATCATAAAGGTGTATTCCCCCTCATCAATGATACATATTAAGACGATGGCATTCCAGATCTTGACAGGTATTTGGAAGGCTATAGATGCAGGTAGGGGTGGATGCTCTGACTTGTCAACATCAAAGACAATCAAATGATCATCTGAAGGATCCAAAAATCCCATGGTAGTTAGTAGATATTTACGTTGTGAAGGTAATGACTGGAGGACTGCCAGCATTGACATGGTGGTAGGGGAGTGTGCCAAGGCATTAAATATACTGTAGGTGTGGGAAAATTTACAGGAAAAAGTTTTTCAGTGTAACGATCCTTTGGGGATCTTAGTATGTACCTCTGCATTAGGCTGAGGGATATCTAAAGGAAAATTGGGTGTCAAAATTTCCTCTGTGGGACCTGAGGACTGGGGCTCAATTGCGGACGTAGCAGGAGGCTTGGTGTAGTGGCTCGAGTGAGTCTAAAGGTTGAGATCGGCGATATTGGTTTGGTTAGATTGCATCATAAGGATCTGGTACTCAGAGGTACAATATGGAGGAGGTTGAGCGGCCACCTGACCTTCAAGGGATTGGGCAGCTAGATATCCTTTCTGGGGGAAAGGATTAGTAAACACAACCTGTTGAGTAGGCGCATCATTAGGAGGAACCAAAGCAGAGGCATGCTTTCCTTGAGATGATACATGAGCTTCCCACAGTTGATGCATCTGAGGTAAAAGGGGACAATCATGGGTATAGTGACCATTGACACCGTAATAAGAACAAGGCCTATTCGTATGAAGAGGCTTGTTCTACTTGGGTTAATCACCCTTTTTCTTGGTTGTAATGTTAGATGTATTCCCTCAGGCATTGTTTCCTGGATTACCTAGAGCGGGTTGTTTTTGGTTTCCTTTCCTCTTCTTTATGGAAGTATGAGAATTAGTCGCACTCTGCTACACATACACCTGACCTTGAGCAGGGGTGGTTGCTGTTGCGGAGCTTGAGAATGCATGGGAGGCAGAGGTGCTTGTGTTGGAGGAGCTGGAGCACCTGGCTGCAGATACGGATAGTAAGGAGGTTGAGCAACATTGGGCTAAATAGGTTGGAAAAAAGTAGGCCCTGGCATTAGAGGATGCAGTTGGGAAAAGGCATGATGCATCCTGTGTCTCGGATACATGCTGTTGGGAGGGGGAAAAGTTCTAGAGGAGATGGCCCCTCCATGAGGGAAACCATAACCCGTAGCAGAATGAGTGTACGGATGTGAAAGGGAATAAAATATACTGTTAGCAGCATGAGATGCCCCCGGTGCATTGGCAGCACTAGGTCTAGGTAGATCAGGTAAGATGGTATAAACATAACCATATTGCGCATAGATCAAGTCATATTTCAACGCAAATTGGAGGCCTTCTTCCTCAGTTTGAGGAAAGTGAGACGCGACATATTTACCAATAGAGGGAAAAAGGGATTTGAGAAACCAGTTCATGTAGACTCGGTCTTCAAAAATGGGAGCACAACATAAGCTCTTCCTTCTGTGCCATTCTTGAACATTGTCAGCTAGGAGGGTGGCAGAAGTTTGACGGAAAGCAGTCAAAAGCTCGGTATCGGTGTCATAATGAAGTGGAAGCTAGAAATGGGACAGAAATGCGTTAGCAACAGTCACAAAAGTAGCAAGAGAGGGAGCGGCCTGGTTGACATACCACCTGGAAGCTTCTCGAGTAAGCGTATGCTGGAATAATTGAAGACAGATATAGTCATCAGTGATAGAGTTGCAAGAACACCACATGTGGAAAGGAGGAACATGGTTGGCAGTATCCTCTCCAGCATTTCCTTCGAACTTAGGGATGTCTAAAGGAATCTTGGTTGGCATAGTAGGCCAACTTGGATCATGGTGTATAGGGTCATTAGGTTTAGGCCTGCAATATAAGGAAGCAAGGGAGTAGCCAGGATCGTTCCTGTTGCGGCTCCACTAATAGAAGCTCCACCATTAGAGCTGGGGCCACCACCAATAGTAGGTCTTTCACTAGACATGATGAAGGTGAAAGGTGGAGGAGAATCGGGGATAAAAACAAAAGGAGAACACGATGAACTAGAATCAGAGTCAGAATGGGGACTCGGTGGAGGACTAACTCGGACCCTACGCGGTCGGGTAAGTATTCCTAATGGAAATTAAGGATGAAGGCCATGGATTTTTCGGGATAAATGCCTTAGGTCACAATGATGTAAAATATATATAGAACCCAATAAGGAAGAGAGGTAAACAATGACACAGAGGTGCAGATTAATTAATTACAATGTTTCAGTCTTGTCCTAGCGGTGTAAACCATGCGCTCTTCGCTTTAGGTGTGCGTATGTGTGACAAGTGTGTTGATTTAATTTAAGACTAGACGTGAGTATAGAAAAAAGAAAAAATATGATGTATAATTGTAAATAGAACTGAAAGTGACAGTAAATGAAACTGAAAGTGATAGTAAAATAAACAGTTAAATATGCATAAATTTAAAATTGAGGACGGAGGGCTTCCCAACATCTAGTTTAAGGGTAGGCGAAATATACTCAAGACACATAGTATGGCCAATAGATCTAAGGTCAAGAGGGACAGGGATCTAAATGTCAAATCTGTTGAAAAGAGGTGCAAAAAACAACAAGAAAACATAGGGAAAAAAGTTGAAAAATAGGTGGCGAAAGGCTACAACCTAAAGGAAAACGTATGGGACCCTAAAGGGAGGAACAAAAAAAAATTAAAAAAGGTGTTTTGATTCTAAAATGCATCTGAAAAGATAGGTTCAGATCTGAAAAAATGTTTGAAAAACACTGAAATCTCAGAAGACCTGCTTCAGCTAAACTCCTCTTAAAAAGGTGGAAGCATACTGAAGCCCTAAGGGGCTTGGTTCCTACTTCGACGAGTAAAAGTAAGCAAGTATAGGTCCAAGACGGGTAAAGACAGAGGTCAAACAACCCTAAATAGTGCCGTCGGAAAACCTTGAAAATTACAAAAAAAATCCCACAAAAAACTACAGGTCACAGTTTCTGACCTATTTTTTGATGAAGTCGCAGCTTTTGGGTGGATATATGCTACTTGAGAGTTGAGGTCACAGGTTTTGGGCCAAAAAGTGTGACCTACACTTCCGCCTATCTAGGGGGTAGGTTTCTGAAAAAAGTGTCGTCTTTATCGTGATTGATACTTGTCACCTGCGCAAATGGCCCATAAACACACAGAAGTTATAATTTTTACTGTTTTAGGGTAAAAAAGGTTAAAAAAAACACCAAGGAATGAAAAATAAGAAGCTAAAGAAAAACCTTATGTGATGAAGAAGTTGGTCATGCAGGGACTTGAAAAACGACAACCGTCGTAATTAAAAAATGCTTGTGGAGTATACAGTTGTTAGTGTGAATTATAATCGCAAGCGTACACAAAAATCTCACTTTAGTTGTGCATAAAAAACAGCCCTAACATCAAATGTGTTTGTCGATTTCCTTAGATCTGTAGTAGGTGATCAAAATAAATCCTACAAAGATCCAGATCTATGTAATTAAATACATTAAACAACAAAAATAAAAAAGCGTTGCTACATACATCCAACAAACAAGACAAGAATTTATAAAGAATTTTTTGTATTATGACACCTGGGAAGGGAACATAGAAATATGTTACCAGTCCCCATCAATGGGATGGGTTCTTGTATGTCCTCAGCGTTTCAGATCCAGGATCTTTCTCTCTTGATGGTGCGGAAAACCCAGAGAAAATGGAACTCAAAGGGAGTTCACAAGCAAAAATAGAAAAAATATGACAATGATGGAGGATCAAAATTAGACCAAAATCATAGATCAAAAGGTGATGAAAAGGTGACAGAAGGTAGTGAATGGATGGAAAAAACTTCTATTTATAACAAAATATTGAGTTAGTCTAGATATTGGTGAATAATTAAAATATTATTAACCAAATCTAGATCCAACTTACTTGGAATATTTTATTATTTTTGGTGGAGGAAAAAGGAATTTAGAATTGGTTAAATTGATTTATTTAGAAATAATAAATAAGTACATGATTTATTTATTATTTTGAAGGATGAGGTTAAGGAATAATTAAATAAATAATGATTTATTTAATTAATTCTCATGTTTTGGGTTAAATATGACCAGGAATATTAATTAAACAGTGGTTTAGTTAATTATCCCTAGAGGAAAATCAAACAAATAAGGATTTATTTAATTATTCCTCATGGGGTTTCCTGTTTAGACCAGAAATAATTTAATAAATTATGGGTTATTAAATCTCATAGTGAAAGTAATTTTACTATGGTAAAATTAGTCTTACATGGAGTACTTTATTCCATCTAATAATAACACGTTAGATGACCAAAAATTGGTGTAACAGTTAGTATCGTATAAATATGTATGTCAATTTGGTTTATCACGGTTCATTGGGAGAAATGACTATCATCTTCCCCACCTAGGTGCGATTACCACAAGTACATGTTCAGCTCATGATTTTGAGCCCTATTTTTGTACAACCTTGTTCCCTATGGAATATCTTACCCTTGCCTACAAGCTGAAGGGTGAGGCATTGTGTTACATAAGAAAAAATCCATATACACCTGTACAAAATCCTATAATAATCTTAATCAAAAAATTAAAGAAGGCCACGAGATGGGTTTGTCTTGAGCTCTTTCTCACTTAGGATAGAGGGTCTAGGGAGATAAATACACATTCGAAAGGGCAAGGTAAAAGGATAATCTCTCCATTCCAATCATAGAAGGTGGTGAATAAGTGCCCATGGGGTAGTAAGCGAATAAATAATATATAAGTAAGGGGGAGGGTGGATGTAAAACAAGACACATTATTATTTCATCATAAGTACTTGACACTTAGGCAAGAGGTTGTATACCTTGCTGGACAATAATGGAAGATGAGCCAATCAGAATTTCCCTATTATTGCATTTATGACCCCCAACTCAGGCCATCAGGCACACTTTTGTGGTGTTTTCAACTTTGTATGCTAGCTACCCAAAATATTTCTTCTTCCCATGAGATATCTAAATTGACCAAGAAGACTATTTATGTTTCATTTGATCTTAATTATCATGGTCTTGGTACCATGCCTTATGTTACATTTGCTTTTGTCTTCTTGATCACTCGTTTTGAGATGTGAAATTACTTTTGGGTTTCACATAATTTTGTTTCACTCGCATCGTTTTGCTCTGATTCAATCATCTCGGAATGTAGTCCATATCTCCTAAATACATTTTCTCTCTGATCATGGCCTTCAATATTGAACCCTTTGATCACATTTTATTGGGTTTTATCAAGTTTCATCCAATATACATATTTCATGCTCTCATTAGGTTATCTTTCCCATATTGTGATGAAACCCCATTGTATCCTAGTCAATTTCCTCTTATATCATGATGTTGCCCTAGGATATTCAAAATGAATTGAATTATTTCAAACTATTTATCTTATAATTTGAAAACTTCCCTAAGTGGTTTTCAATTTCAACATACTCTCACCATGTGTTTCTAGTGGTAGGTATAAATACTCCATTACCCAATGGATAAGGCATTACCAGTTGGAATACACATCTAAGGCTTGATCATCAACAAATATAAGAGGAGATTATATTTTCTTATTACTTACTTCCAAGTTTTGATGCTCCTCATTGTTTGATCAGTAGCCCATTTCTAACCTAGGAACATCTTCTTCTTATTTCCTTGTGCCCTGAGAGATGAATTCCTTGTTACTTATCTAACAGACCTTTGGACTCTACCATTACCCTCTTCTCTTGATTCTAGTATGCCAAAAAGTTGGTGACACATTTATGTGGTATGGGGGAGTAAGTAGTGGAGTTGTGATTGGTGATTTATTACTTAGCAGTCTCTATTACTTCAATTCCTTTTGGTTTAGATTGATAAGTCACATGGGTAATACTAAAGTTGTGTCCTTTCATTTAATGGGAGATTGGAAAATGTTTGACAAAAACACCCAATTATGGGCAAGAAAAATATGAAGCATTAGTGAGTGGAGAAGTTTGAAAACCTGCCTATATTCTTGGGTGAATATCTTGTTAACTTCATGAAGTTTGATAAGGTTGAGCACAAGGGATGATTTGGCAGAAAGTTTTGATATCATTATCCTTTAGTGGATTTGTAAAGGGAGGTTTTTGTAGAACAAGTAATGAAATGATTGGAAATAAATGAAGTGCTTGCACTTATTGTTCCTTGATTTCGGGGCTCTTATTGATTTTATTTTCTCGTGAGATTATTTTTCCTGGAAGATTACTGCTTTGGGTTGGATTTTCATTGGCTTCTTTAGATTCCTATGCTTTTGTTGTCTTATCTGATGAGGATCCTATCTGATGATTTCACCTTGAAGAAATATTGTCTTTATTAGTGTTCTGCTAGTTCTTTTCTTCTCAATAGTTTCTTGTTTTTGTTCATTAAGTTTTCTTTCTTGTATTCAACTTGCTTTGATTTATAGTTTGATTTTCATTTCCTACTTATTTTCTTTCGTTTAGGTTCAGGTTAGGTTTTTATTTTAGCCTTTTCTTTTATCCTGGATCAATCATGCATGAAGGAAGAAAATAAAACAAGTCTTTAATAGAACCATCACTAAATAACTCTCTCTTCAAGTTCAGTTTTTCTAGAATTAACCCTTAACTATGGAAGAGCACTTGTGCCTTGTGGTTGTTAACGAAAATTCTAGTACATACTAAGTTAGGGTAAAAAATGGTGGGGGGGGGGGGATTTAAATATTGAAAACTAATTAAATGGAAAAAAATGATGAAGAAAGCAAGGATAATTTCAAAACCCTACCGGGTGGAACTTTCAGCTGACTGAAAACAACTTTAAACGGGTCTTTAAGTTCCTTCTCCCTCTTCTTTTCCTCTTCCTTCTTTTGCTACAAACCAAACAAATAGATACATCAATATTATGAAACCCAATTAAATTCCAATCATTGTGCACTTTCAAGCACCATAAATCCTCATATAAACAGACGAAAATATTATCTTGGCTGTATTAACTTTGGCATCGTGTTTGGGTTGCACCGATTGCTTAAGGCTCTGGACATTTCTGAAATTTTTTTCTCTTGTTCTTGTTCTTGAGTCCAAAGGTCTTATCCTCCACGACCTTTGATTTTTTGGCTACATCGGCCTTAGACTATTGTTTGGAGGAATGGTTATTCTTAGTAGCCTGAAATCATCCAAAATAAGCCAGTTGAGAGCCAAAAAAAGAGGAAATTTCAGCCTACCCCTTCAACAAGCAAACAGATCAAAGGAATGAGGATACCACAAATGAGGGTTTGGATTTGATGATCAGGATAATCACGTGTTTTCAACCCCATTTTCCATATGTTCATAGGTGTTTTAAGTGAAAAATTGCACTTTTTCACTTAAACTTATTCCTTTTTCACTTGAGTGGGGTTTAACTCCGAGGACACTTAGCTTAGCTAAAGTGGAATACCTTGAAAATCAAATTTAGTTTAATTTTGTTATATTGTTCTTGATATATTTTGTTGGGTTGAGTATTTTGAGCTTTATTTAAGAGGTATGGAGATTGATCTTTGAGGTTAGTTTCCTTTCTTATATGCTAGGTATAACTTAGTCATTTGGTTTAATGGTAAGTCTTTGTAGTTGGAACTAATAGGTCACAATATTTGGTAAGTCTTCATAGTTGGAACTAATAGGTCACAAGTATAACATCTATGCTAGTACATTGCAATGTAAATAAAATTTTAGTTCCCCCTTTTCAATTGGCACCAATTGACTCTAACTTGTTTCATTCAATTAAATGGTTTATTCTCAATGTTGTGACATCAAACAACCTTTTCAATCCTTAGCTCCTATTAATGATAGGGATTTTGATCAAGATATGAGGATTGGTAGCAAGTTGATGTACGCGAGTTTAAGGGTTGTAATTAACGCTAGTGATTCTACAGTGTGTATCATACCTACAAAATGTGATGAAATGTTGAGGGTTTTCTCATAATGTATTCCTTGAGAAAGATTCATAGAAATATTACAAGGTGGAAGCATTCATATTGTGTCTTGAGCTTCTCACCCATTGACAACCATTATTTATCATCAAAGGTGGAATAATGTCAATCTGTTGAGATTGGAAGGAATTAATAGTGAAAAATGGAACATATTAATTAATTTTTGAATGACGACCATTTCGAGAAACATATAATCCAAATCTTGATTAGAGAGTAATGTTTGCAAACGTTAAGAAAGGTTTTAGAATTTTGGCTTCTATGATCCATCATGCATATTTAGAATTATTTTGGTAATAATAACATGATTTTTCAGCTCACTAAGAAATTCCAATCATGGGACTAGATTCCTCTTTTCAAGAGGACCAATTTTGACTATTTATAAATGCTCAATTTGGGAAGGGAAAGTGTATTTTTTAGGAAAATCCCACATGTGCACAAAGGGGCAGGTCAGCCCAAAAGATAAATTGGACATCCATGGATGGCTATAAATATAAGTCAAATGACCCTAATTTGGACATTATCATCATGATCATTCTTCCTTCTTTTGGTTTGGCTCACACAGGTCTGAGATTGGGTTGCCGAAATTGGTTCATATAGGTCACAAATGTAGGCACACAGGCTCATGCATGTAGTTGGAGAGTTATATCCGCACACACATCACTCTCTATGTATGATTGGGAACTAGGGTTTGATTTTAATAGTTGACCACATATTTCATCAGTTTACCATATAGTTCAGCAGTTAACTGCAGACCGTGACTATTGATCACATGCTTCTAAATCAAGGTTTTAATTATTAGTGTTGTTGGGGTTTTCTCATGGATGTTGTTTAGTTGATTTTCTTGGTTAGGATTATTGTTGAAGATGTGGATCATTGTAGATTATTTTGTTGAATCATTCAATGAAAATATAATAAGAAGAATAATTTGAAAGGGTTTCCCCGTAGTGGGTTTTCCCCTCGTCTTCGACCAATCCTAGTGTCTCTATGTCTAAATAATTTTCTTCTATTTTTCCTTTATGTTCCATTGCATTGATGATGATATTGTTATTTTTATGTAATTTCATAGATTGTTGAATAATGTTGTAAATCTAAATAATGTTATGATGTCGTGGGGTGAATTTAATAGGAAAATGAAGAAATGCAATTATCTAAAGCAAAGAACAATATAGCCCTAAGAAAATTTAACATGGTATAAAAGATGGGTTGAAGAAAATTCATTGAAGGTCATCCCTATGAAGACACGTTTGTTAGAAGGTAGAGAAGATGGTGGAGACCTAAAATATTGCTACGGTTCGAAGGAAACGTTAGGAAATTTGGTTATTATCGTTTCATGGATATTATGAGGTTAGGGTTTGGAAGAAAACCCTGGATTATGGTAGAGATTTGAGACCCTAGCATGATTAGTGTGAAGATTTTAAAGCACTTGTGATGGGTTTAATGTAGCACAAGATGGGTTAGTCTCAATTAGATTGTGGTTATGAATGAATTTCGTTGACATATATTTAAGGAAACAATGTTATATGGATAATGGATAGTAATGACTCTTGAAGGTTGGTTCAAGAGGGAGATGATCACTTATCATTGAGGATAAGTATTTTTTAGATTTATGTTACTCATTTGTGTCTTTACTCTGCTTTTAGATCTATTAATTTGATCATTGATTATACTTCCTGCATGTGTATTATACTTGATGAACATGTTGGACCGGGATTGTGCACTTTGCAGACATTGATGATGGAGGACACTTATAGGGGTTAGCAGTTAGGGGTTAATGGGGTTAGGTTTTAGGGGGTTAAATGGGTTATGGTTTTAGGGGTTTAGTGGGTTAAATGGGTTAGGGGTCGAGAATTAGGGTTTAAGGGATTAGTAGTTAAGGGTTTAGAGGTTTAGGATTTAGGGGGTTAAATGGGTTAGGGGTTTAAGGGTTTAGGGGTTAAATGGGTTATAGGTTAAGGCCAATCTAGGGGTTAGTGGTTAAGGGTTTAGAGGTTTAGGGTTTAGGGGTTAAATGGGTTAGGGGTTTAGGGGTTTATTTGATTAAGTGGGTTAGGGGTAAAGGGTTTAGGGTTAGGGGTTAAGGGTTTAGCGGTTAAATAGGTTAGGGGTTTAGAGTTTTAGGGGGTTAAATGGGTTAGGGGCTAGGAATTGTGGCTAAGGATTCAAGCTCCATGGAAAAATATAAAGTCATAAAAAGCCTTAATGGTTTGGAAGAATTTTCTAAAATACCTTTCCTAATAGAAAAACCCCATTGGATATAGGATTCGAAATTTGTATTTGTAGCAAGTAGTTAATCTTGAAAGGTGGAGGGAACTGAACACAAAGTGGAAGGAAAAAATATATTCATTAAAAATTAAGACTAATTGTGGAAAACTTTCAAAAGGAATATTTGGGGATAGAGGGAAAAATAATTATGACTATGAAATGGAGCCTTAGAACAATAGGGAGGCTCAAATATAGTTCCTTGCATTGATAAATTTGGTTTCTTGGCTTACAATGCAGTCTAAGTAATGGTTTATTTTGTTCATACTTCATTCTGAAATGTTGGAGGTGTTTTCTTTTATAGATTATATTCAACTACCTAGTTCCCCAACATGAATTGATAATAATGGAGACTTGTTTGCTTCTATTTTGAGTTGTTTTTGGAAGGCATTGATGTTGGTTGTTTCATAAAGGAAAGCAACATTGGTGTGGGTTTTTTACCATTGTTTGTAATCAAGAAAAATTAAACCAAACTGTAATTCTGTCCACCATACAAAATGTCTACCATATAATGGGTTTTATGGATTGTTATAAGGGTTAGGGGAATAATGATTTAGTGGTTAAGGGATTAGGGATTAGGGGTTAGGAGAATAATGAGTTAGTGGTTAAGGGGTTAGGGATTGGTGGCTTAGGGGTTAGGGGATTTAGGCACATTTAGGGGTTAGGGGAATAATGTGTTAGTGGTTAATGGATTAGGGATTTGGGTTAGGGGAATAATGAGTTAGTGGTTAAGGGTTTATGTATTGGGGGGTTAAGGGTTAGGGTATTTAGGCACATTTAGGGGATAGTGGTCAAATAATGAGTAAGTGGTTAAGGGATTAGGGATTTTGGGCTTTGGGGTTAAGGGATTTAGGCGTAGTTAAGGGTTAGATGAAAATGAGTTAGTGGTTAAGGGATTAGGGATTAGGGATTAGGAGGTTAAATGGGTTAGGGGTTTGGAATTAGGGTTTAAGGGGCTAGGGGTTATGGGGTTAGAGGTTTAGGTTTTAGGGGGTTAAATGGGTTAGGGGTTTATGTTGAGATTCAACAAGATGATGAGCTTAGTGAAAATTAAGCACCTTCACTAAGTGGGACCTGCAGGCTATTTTTAGGTCTATGTCTATTTTTAGACATGGTGAGCATATTCTATAAGTTTCCGGATGCTATTTGTAGATGGTTGGTCAAATGTGAAAAAAATATGAAATTCTATTTTTTGAATATTGGGCGAAGTCTATTTATAGATCGTCAATCTAAAAATAGATGCATGTCGATTATTATTAGCCCTTAATAACAATCCGACAATAAATATCAACTTATTCTCTTGTAGAACTTTATTTCAGTGAACAGATTTGGAAAATTAGTGGGTTGAAGGAATTACACAATTCCTAGGGTGGTTGGTGACTCATGCTTGAGGACTTAGTTAGAACTAAAGTGGAAAAGTTGTGACAGAGTTGGAAGAGTAGTTATGGGAGTTGTTATTTAGTTTAACTCAGTTAAGTGAGTTAAACTCAGTTGAGTTAGTTGTATCTAGTCTAACTAAAAGATACACTAGTGAGAGTTTATTGAATTAATTAGTTAATTAATTCACAACTAATAACTCACTTGCAACCGAAAAAATACAACTGTTAACTACTTGCATGTCAGATCCAGTGAAGACCTAGTGGAGAGATAGGTGAAAGGGTGAGATGGACTATCTATTGTGACTATAGTGTTGCATTCAATGCATCTGACACACATTGGAGATGCCAATGAGGATTTCGTAGTCAAGGCAAGGCCAGTTCAAATTCATTGAAGGGTCTTCTTTAGCAGGGATTACACAGTGGAGGCAGACCATCACGAGGAAAGAAATTGGTGCATAGATATGCAATTTTCTGCATGACAGTGTGAAATGATTGTTGATTGTACTGAGAGCTTGATGTACTAAGATTTGTATGATATTTTTAAATGATTCCATTGATATACATAATACATTATAGTTAGGGTTTTTAGCTTTAAGATTTCCTATTAAACAACTATGTTTATGTGCGATTGATTTTCTTGATGTGTTTTTCAATTGGAGATTTAATTTCCGCAAAGAATTAAGTGAATGGATTATGTATTTAACATAATATTAATTTGTTAGATCAGGAGAATATGGTAATACTATTAGTATAAATAAATTTCTACATGGTATCGGAGCAGTGTTAATCACTGGAGATTGCAATAGTGAAGGGTGCTGAGTTTTGTGCTGGTGGACAGTTTGAATTTGCTGCAGAAATTTCTTGGTGCGACAATTGAGTATTCATTGAAATGTATTTTAATGGGTTGCAGTTGGAGTATGCCCTTGAGGGATGGAGGTAGTTCTTGAAGATAATGGTCTAAAGGATTTCATCTATGGCGATGTTCCTAAGCCTACTTCTAGCGATGCTGCATTACTTGACGCATGGAAAAATAAGGTAGCGAAGTCAAGAAGAATTATGTTAGAAGGTGTGAAAGACCATATTGTGTCAAGCATTCATGGGAAATCCACTCCATTTGCAATGTGGAAGGCTTTGAAAGATATTTTCCAAAGAAAAAACAACTATAGGAAGTTGGCACTGAAAGATAAGCTCAGAAAAATCAAAATGGAGAAGGGCGACAGTATTCCAAAATATCTCACAAAGTTTTTCCAATGTAGGCATGAGCTAGGGAGTGTGGGAATTACAGTTGAGGATGATGACTTGGTGAGCTTGGCTCTCCTTGGGATTTTGAAGAGTTGGCATAGCTACGAAGACTCTGTCAATGGACGGGAGAAACCGCCGGATTGGGAGCGACTTTGGTCGGATCTTGTGCAGGAGGAGATAAGGCGAAATACGAGGGATTGATATTCATCGAATAATGATGATGAAGAGAATTGTGATTTGTCTGCCAAAGAAAGGAAAGGGAAAGGGAAGAAATTCCATCTAAAATCCAAGGCTAAAGGCAAGAAGCTGGATTTGTCCAAGGTGAAGTGTTTTCATTGTCACAAACATGGGTATCTCACCACTAACTGCCCACAAACAAAGAAGAACAAGAAGGTTGTTGGAGTTGTAGTGGGTGGGGCCTTAGCCTCGCAGTTTGAACTTGATTTCCCCTTGATCGCATGTTTGGTTTCAAGCGCAATGGGGTCAGTGTGGTATCTTGATAGTGGTGCTTCCTTCCATATGATGGGAGACAAGGAGTTGTATAGTGAATTAGAGGAGAAGGATCTCCAAATGCATATAGAGATGGGTGACGATGGTAGATACAGTACGACTGGAATTGGAACCATTACCTTTGAGAAGCATTCAGGTAAACCATTTCTATTGAAATATGTTATGCATGTTCTAGGTTTGAAGAAGAACTTGGTCTCGGTCGCTATGTTGGAGGATAGAGGTTGTGACATTGTTTTCAGCGAGGGAAAATATTTCCTGTGACATAAATCAACGGGTCAAACCAAGAGGATAGGGATTTTAGTTAAGAATCTCTAAAATCTAGAGGTAGAGGGATGCACTTCAATGATGGGAAAGCAGAAGAAGTGGTGAGCCGGGATGAGGGCGAATTATGGCACAGGAGATTGGGCCATCTTCACCATGGCACCTTGAATATTTTGTAGAAAATTTCTACTGGAATTCCCAAGGGTACTCTTGCACAGTCATATTAGTGCAAGGGATGTACTATGGGTATGTTTGTGAAGACCACCTTTCATGAGAAGGAGAACCATGCTTTAGTGATCCTGGGGAGAATTCACACAGACGTGTGTGGACCTTTCTAAGTTGCTTCAACAACAAAACATAGGTATTATGTTATTTTTGTTGATGAATATTCTCGTAGATGTTGGATCTTCTTCATGCAGAAGAAGAGTGAAACATTCTCAAAGTTTTGTGAGTTTAAAGCATTGGTGGAGAAGGAGTTGGGCAAGTAAGTGAAGGCTCTGCGGAGCGATAATGGTGGTGAATATATCTCAAACAAATTCAAAGACTTCTGTAGCAAAGAATGAATTCAAAGAGAACTCATTGCGCCTCATAAACCATAGCTGAATGGGGTCACGGAGAGGAAGAACAAAATGATCATGGGTGCTGCACGAGCTATGCTGCATGATTATGGCCTACCAATGCACTTGTGGGTGGAAGTATGAAACACTGCGATTTATGTGAAAAACCATTGTCCTCATAGTGTACCTACCATGAGTACACCTGAAGAAGCTTTTACTAGTAAGAAGCCTGATATTTATCATTTCAAGGTTTTTGGCTCATTTGTTTACATTCATGTGATAATGGATGCCAGGAAGAAGCTAGAGCCGACTGTAGAAGTTGGGATATTTGTGGGGTACACAGAAACACCCCATAATTATCGTCTGTATTTTCCAAATAGTCGAATGACTGTGGTGCAATGGGATATAAAATTCAATGAGGTGAAGGCCATGAAGTTGTCGCTTGAGAGGGAGCTACACTTGCATGTAGAGGAGGAACTTCTTGTTCCCAAAGATGAGCCTCTAGATGTGGATCAGCCACAGGAAGAGATTCATGGAGTGGAGGAGTCCACTCATGCAGAACCAAAAATCAGAACAGGAAGAAAGCATACCATAGAGGCTAAAATACTGAAGCTTGATGCGGCACAGAATGTAGGAGTCCCTACATCACAGTGCTGACAGAGACAGTCACCTGACCAATTTACTAGATACATGGCTCTTATGAGCAAGTGTGTCGTGACAAAGCCATCTTATTTTGAAGAAGCAGCGCAGGAGCCAACATGGGTAGATGCCACGGTGGAGGAATATGACTCCATTGTCAGAAATAGTGCTTGGGAGATTGTTCCAAGGCCGCTGGATAAATCAGTGGTAGGTTCAAGACAGGGAAAATTTTAAGGATGGGAAATTATTTTGAAGTTTAAAACATTATTTTGAAGTTCCAATGTTTTAAATTTTCCATCTTAAACCATGGAAAATTTTAGAGTTTATCACATGGATAAAATTATTTTATCACATAGATAAAATTATTTTCCTAAAATTTGAAGGATGGGAAATCAAAATAATGTTGGGGAACCAAGGAAAATTTTCCATGGTTCAAGATGGATCTACAAGGTAAAGAAAGCTGCTGATGGGAGTGTCGAGAAGTATAAGGCAAAATTTGTTGCCTGGGGCTTCGCACAGATCGAGGGGATTGATTATGAAGAAACCTTTGCACCAGCCACATGATATTATTCCATAAGGACCATCCTTTCTCTCTCAGTGAAAATCAGTTGGCACATTCATCAGATGGATGTGAAGACTGCGTTCCTTAATGGGATCTGTTAGTCTCCTATACCAATAGGAATCATATTTCATGATTTTCTTGATGAATTATGTAATATGTTCAAACCTTTTTCTTGTGCAAAGGTGTTCCATATTCTTAAAAAATCAAAAAATCAAAAAATTTTAAAAATGTAAAGAGGGTATACCCTAAAAGAAAAATCAAAGGGTAAGAAAAATAAAATGGTCAAAAAAGTGAAAGAAATGAACCCCAAGAAAAAAATAGACCAAGGAAAGTGTGCAAGTCTAAATGCCACTACTATTTCATTTGTTGAAATAAAGAAATTGTGTGCAGCTTGTCAAACTTTTGCCACAATTTATGAAGGGTCAAACTGTATAAACTTGACTCATTCATATTTCAATTTCATGTTGTAGAATAGAGAATAAATATCTGACCAAACAGTTTAATCTTGGCACATGAGTAGATAGGTAGAGTTAATAAAAGGTGCTCAACAGTTTAATCTGAGCCCTTGAATGTAATAAGGGTAGAATTAGATAGATTTACCATGTAAAAGAAAAGAAGATTGATAAGGATTTGCAAGTCCAAATGCACCCTAATAAAGAAGAAAAAATGGTAGTGTAAAGTAGATAGGGTAGGTAGATGTTGTTGCCCAAGTTTCATGTGATGAATGATGGTGCTAAATGTGTTTAATCTTTTACTTTCATCACAAATATTGAAGCAGAAAATGTACTGAAAAATTCACAGAAAGCAAAGTCAAAATCATTAACTTCCCAAATCACTTTCTCCCTAAGATTTTTACTAATTTCCCCAAAGTGCTAAGGTATTTGGAGATTAAAGGGGCTCAAGGCATTTCCTTGACTTTTGGAGGGACCGGACCTTCGGCCTAATGATCAAAAAGACCTAAGTACTTGAAGTTATTTATCATTATAATCATTCACTTTTAACCTTTTCCTAAGTAAAATCCAATTTTACTTAGGAAAATCATGTAAATTTCCATAATAAACCCTCAAAATCACTTGCTATTCTATGTTTAAGTGTTGAAATTGAGATGATATAATTTACTTCAAAGATCTTCACTTTCTTAGTTGTGTAAAGTATTTTGAGTTTTCCTTGTCCCTTTGTCATATTAACATCTGATTTATTTATTAATTCCTTATTGAAATACCTTATCCTATTATCTATAAATTCCCTTTTACAATAATATCCCAAAAAACCCATTTATTCTAAGTTTTGGCAAAAGTTTATTTAATCCCTTTTAAAATAAAAATTTCCCAATAAAACCCTTTGGCTAAAATATACCCATATAAATTATTCCTTACCCCTATGGTTAATAAATGACATTTATTTATTACCATATAATAAAATATCGAAAAAGGTTTTTAACATATAGTTTTATATGTTTAAAATGGAAAAATAAATAAACCCGAAGTTTTAATTTAAACTAAAACTTCAAAAATCCCCAAAGCCTCTATGACCCATTCCCTTGGCATTTTTAATTCCGCCCGACACTTTAACCATAGTTAAAATACCCTAACCCCGCCGCAATCGTGATTAAACAATGGAATTAACTAAATCACCAGGATTAATTAATAACCATCGATTCTGCCAATCAAATGCCTCCCGGGACATTTAATTAAATTTAATCATTTTTTAAACCTCGTCGGGCCTGTGCATTAAAACTCCGCCAATTCCACGTCCCGTCCACCGTCAGATCGCGCCCCCCGAAGATCAATGGCCCAGGATCATTCCGCTGGCCGTCTTGAGTCGGAAAGTTAACGCGCGGGGGCACAGTTGTTTTGGAATACTACTCTGACCACGTGTGAAACGATTAATGGAATCGCTGCCTCCCCGCTAAATACCACCATCTCCCAAAAAGCGGTGTGGAAATTACCTCTTACCGCCTGGTCCCGGTGACGTGTCCTCCCGTGCCGAATGACGTCATCCTCAAAAAAATAAAAATCCCCATTGAATTTGTAAATAAAACAAAAACCCGTGTATTTCTGTCATTTTCACTGCTGAAAACGACTGCGTCCTTCACTGAAGAATTTGAAAATTTCGCTGATTAAGACGCCGCCAACCAAAATTGCTGAACACCATTGTTAGACCAGTGCCCAAGCATCCATTCACCATTGACCTGTACCTATAAATTTCAAACTTCTCCATCAAACAGGTATTTATTCGATTTCTTGCTGGAACTCTTTGAAAAATCCACTTTCCTGTGTTAAAAATTCACGCCAGAATCTGAAAAAGGGTTAATATCAGTCTATTCTAGTTCCTGCAAGTAAAATCAAAGCTCCCAGAATCAAAATTTCACCCGGTCTGTGAAGAAAACCCCGAAACTTCCATTTTGAATACACAAGAACCAAAATGGAAGCTCCGGCAGCTCTGAATGTAACCCCATTAAATGCCCCTCACAGAGAGTTAGAATACTTACCATTAGTGGATAAAGACTTTCAAATTAAAGACTTAGTTTTCGATGAAAGTCCCCTTCGAAGTTATTGTCACTACAGAGATGATTATTCAAAAGGTTTGGATGTCATTGGGTTGTGGGAATCCAATTTCCCGAAGTATCTCATCCCCTCAGTCCATATTTTCCCAGAAATTATCCACTACTGTCACTCCAAATATGATTCAACTCAAAGGGCAGTGTTGTCTCCTGACTAGAGTATCCTTTTCCCCATCACTCATCAAGATATCAATACAATGCTCCACTTGGAACCTGATCAAGATATTACTCCTTTGTCCATGGAATAACTACTTGAAAATTCTACCCAACTATCCCCAGAAAAATTGAAATGCATTTGCAAGACTTTTATGTTACCTGAACATCAACCTAAGGGACCTCCTCCCTATGGTTTTGCTTATTTTAATAATTTAGGCAAACTCATCCTGAATATGATATCCTTTGTCATGGGTTTCAATACAAGTGAATATGTTGATGAAATAACCCTAGTATTGCTGTCTATCTTTACTCCTGGGAAACCTCCTGCAGTAAAATATGACTTTGCATCTTTCATTGCCAATAAAATCCATGACCAGTTCATGAGGCTAGATAATGAGAAAGTGTTTAAATATTCCTCAGTCATTTACCATCTCATCATCTATTATCAATCAGAGAAGTTCCCTTTTCCTGTTAAAAAGTTTGATGCCAAGGGAAACCCTAGATCTGTTATATTTTGGTCTGCCATAACTCACTCTTCCTATAATTCTCCCTATTCTTATGCTGAGTTCATCGATCTTTTTGTATACCCTGCAACTACCTTGTTGACAGGAATTCCCCCTCCAAGGCTCAGTAATGAGATTAAGAAGACTTTGCAGCTTTCAAGGACATATAATGTTGGGGACTGGTATTTATACCAAAATCATTCAGTCATTAGAATATATGGATGTGAATTGTATCCATTCAAGTTGCCAAAATATGTGCCTATGAGACTTTTTGCCTTCGAATATTTCAGGCAAATGAATAATTCTGATATGATTCATTTTTGTAGTGTAAAAAAGAAAGCCCAACTCAGGATCAGAAGTCAATTAGGTCCCTTCATATGCAATTCTAGGGACGCTGAGCGAGAAGTAGAAGATATACTACAAAACCGTTACAAGTTACAAAGGAGTTTCCATTGGGTTCCTTATGATCCATTCAGTTTTATCTGTGATAAGAGAATGAAGAACAAATCATCCCCATACTTTCACCACAGGATTCCTGAAATAGAACAATATGCTAATCAAGATGAGTGGGTGGAAGGAACACTAGTTGAGCAAGATAGTGAAGAAGACAATATCAAAAAAATTATGAAAGATCTTGAGAAAAAGTTTGACCTAGAATCTTTTGGTCAAGTGCAGGTACCTCACATTGGCACTTCTTCAGCAGGAAATCTCCAACAGGGATTACAGGAAGATAGTCCATCAATTGCAGTAGAGTCTAAAGGCAAAGGGAAAGAACCTGAAATACAGATCATTGAAACTTTCATCATGGAAGATAAAACTCAAACCTCCAGGGCACCAGATCAAACACAGGTTTCTCCTACTCAAGTAAATCATCCTGAAGTTTCATAATTGCAAACTCGATCTAATATGGAAATAGGCAAGAAAAGACATGTTCCAGATCCTACTCCTCCCAAACAATCCTCAGAGCTACATCAAGCTAAAAAGAAGAAACTCAATACACTCCCAGAAGTGGAAACTATAGATGAAATAATTGATGATGAAAGAGAAGATAGTCAACTAACTGGCACTGTTAGTGAAACACACACAGGCCACAAAGGAAAAGAATTGCAAAAACAGTTGAGTACTGAAGTATCTTCCTTTAAACAGCCAGAAACAGATACAGGTGATATAAAGAGAACTTTCATTAATATAAAAGCAAAGAAGGATCCATTGAGAATTCAGGTATATGATCAGTATCTGAGAATGGCTCCACATAATCAAGAAAGATTAATGTCAGCATTTGACATTCAACAAGGTAAAATGATGATTAGCCATTTCAAATCCAAGGTGCCAAAACCCAAGACAACATCTGATTATATTAGGACCAATTTTGAGGTCCTGGAAAAAGACATTCATCCCTTGGACCAGATAGAGTTGCATAGACAAACTAGGGAAATGATATATTCAACCCTTAATAATAAGGCCATGGCAACCCTTAGGCTGCAGGATTCTTTAAATAATACAAACACCCAGTTGCAAATTGAGAAGGCTTCTTCTCAGGCAAAAGATAACAGAATAAAGTCTCTGGAAGAAATAATCATCAGTTTGGGTCACAACCCCAAAGATATCAAAAGCATTGAGGCACTAATTAAAAATAAAGTTGATGATATTGCTGCACTGAGAAAGTAGCTGAAATTGCCAGCCTCAAGGAATCCCCAGACTCAAGAAGTTTTGAAGGAAAATTCACAGGAAGAAATGATGGAGTTTCTCTTGAAAATGACTGAGCAACTGAATGAAACAGAGAACGAATTGGAACAGGCATTAAAAGAAAAACAGGCTATCATGCAAACATCTACAACAGAGATCACTACAGTTACCACAACAGCAGATCAACAAACATAGTCAGCACAGGTAAACACTTCCAGTTTAAGTTCTGATGAATTGGTAAAACAAATGGAAAGTTTAAAACTCAGAGTCACAGAACTTCAAACCACAAAATTGCAGCTAGTAAATCTGGAGCAGAAATACGATATGTCTAAAAAGACTGTTGCTGATAATACTAGGGAAATCAAAAGACTAGAAAAATTGGTTAAGGCTTTAGAAAGAGATATTTAATTAGAAAAGCCTTTGAGAGAGATAAATGAAATTCTTTGGGATAATATAGTTGAGTCAATAAAGAGTGTTTGGTCCTTTGTTCAGATAATCTTTGGACAAAGTGACTTAGTCAAAGTAGCCATGGAAGAAATAGATAAAACAAGAGATGAATTAAGAGGTAGGCCAGAGCAAGCCAATCAACTTATACAGTTTTTGAACACCCAGACCAGGCAACAACTTGCAGAGCTTGGAATTGATGACAGGACATGTACTATTTTAGAAATACAAAGAGTTTTTACCAAAAGAACTCTTATGCAAAATTTGGAAAGGAAATGCTCAGATATTCTGGAAGAAATTAATGCTTTCAAAGAGAAGTTTCAAATTCTATTGGACAATGGGTTACCCAGTCCTATGCTCTCAGAGGACAAAATAATGGACCTAGAAACCTATGTTAATAAAATAGGTATATATGCTCATAACACAACTGCTCATTCTATTAGTTCGTCAGAAGCAACATTGCCAACAGGGAGGAATCTCTACGACAGGTTAAAGGATCTTTTTCATCCTGAGTATGAAATAAGGTATTTATTCCCAAACAGGCCTACTTTCTTCAGGTACATAGAGGCCGATGAAACATTAAGAAAAATTAAAAGAACCATAATAGCAGAAGATCAATGGTGGGAAGACTTATTGGAAATTTTGTGAAATTTATCTTCAGGTAAAAGAATTTTGCCTTTTACTATCAAGTAAAAGATAAATAAAGGAGCAAAGATTAAAGAGTAACAGTTAGGCAGTTGAAAGAGTATCAGTAGAAATGAAGAGTATCAGACAAGCAAGGCAGTAAAAAAGAATTACCCAGAAGGACAACATTGAGCCCTATTATAGGACCTGCCTCCAGCACATCCACAAAGGGAAGAAACAACACACTAGCAGTTACTTTTTGTCCTATCTGCGAGACCATCTGTCTCCTTTTTATTGTAACTTATTCATTAGTCACCCTATATTATTTGCTAGGTTATTGTGAGATATTTTAAATCATTTTTTGTATAAATAAACCCTCAAAGAATGTATTGAGGGTGGATTCTACTACTTGGCTGTGACATTGATGTTTTTGGAATACAAGTGCTTTGGAGAAACTTCCTTGTGGCTTGCTGGATGACAATTTGAAGCTCAGGACTTTTTGCAGGATTCATGTGTCGGACTGCAGTTCAATAAGTCTGTCTATCCTACGTTTTAAGTTTTATATCTGTTTATAATATCATTGTGTCCATTTCTGAATAATTGACATAAAAGAATAAATCAGAATTTACTTAATTGTACTCTGATTTCAGATGTGATTATTCTTAATGTTTTCTTCTAAATTGGTTATAAGCAACGAATTCTTAAATGCTCTTGCTTGGCTAATTTAAACATTTTGATTACTACAATAAAGAATTCTTCACTGCTCTTTATTTGTAATCATTCACTTTCTTTCTTATTGAACATGTTGAAAGATTATTAACTGCCTTTCATCCCTTCAAACCCATTCCATCCACTTTAAATTCTAAAAATTGTTCTCTGTTTGGCTATCTTGCCCTGCAAAACCATCTTGTGTGTAGAATAGTAATCCAGTAAAGCCATCCTTTGACTCCATAGCCCGATGGCCTGAAAATATTCAACCTTGCCCTTAGTTGGCGAATTCCACCATTTCCAAACAAATTTCTTGGACTTATAACTAGCCTAAACTTTCTAAGAACAAAGATAAATCATAAAGAGAGAGCCCTCTCTGGATGCATATTGGCTAGATTCTGCATCCGAAGGTTGGTTTGTGGTTACCTCGGGTATACTTTCCTTTTTTACAACTTCAAAGAAAACCTGAGTGATAACATAGTGGCGACTCCACTAGGGAATCTGAATCATTTTAATTGTTAATATTGTTCACTTATAAGCTATAGAAAGAGTCTGAAGATCAGCCAGGTAGCCTTTGAAATTGCTTTTGCTCTGCAATTGCAAAAATAAATAAAAGCTGCTTCAGTCTATCTCTGATTTAGCTTATACATTGAACCTTAGTTTCAAAATTTTTAATCAGACTCTCTAGTTTAATAAATCTTTGAGAAAATTTTAATTAAAAAATCATTATCTCTTAAAGAATTTGTAGAAGTTGTACTTTCATTTTAATTAAAACCAAAAGATCTAAAAACATATATCATCTAGGAAAACTGGCTTCAGAAAGGATTCGTCACACTAGGTCAAATCCTGACCCCAATCCACCACCGATATTTGAAAATCCGAATCTCATTCCTATGATTCTTAGAAGACAAGGAAGTCAAGAAAGTTCTGAAAGAGGAAGTCAAGAGAGTTCTGGAAGTTCCAGACCTCTTTCTAGATCACATTCCTGTCCTGTCAAGATTATATATTTTGACGAAATTCCTTTTGATGAGTGATTTGAAACATCCTTATTTGTAGATTTTTTTGAAACCGAATTATCAAGATTAGTTTCAGATCCATTGTTTTTTGAAGATTTGCAATACAGATTTGTTTCATATCACCTTGACAGACACTTACAAAACTCTATTTCATCTGAACAGACCTTTGAAGAAAGTTCAAACATTTCTGTAATTACTGAAGCTTCCCCAAGTTCAGTTACTTTTCCTCAAGATTTTCAAACACCAGTCACCCCTTCTACTCCTCCACCCAGACCACCACCACCTATTGTTCCATTACACCTTCCAATGGCCAATAGATATGCTCTGTTACAGTTGCCAGCCAACCCTGTGGCTTTGCCCCAAGATTATCAAAGTAAGATCACACCTTTTTATGGCTCAGGTACTTACACAGCTCAACAACATACCAAAAGGATGACTGATTACTTTGAATTCTATGAAATTGACACTGATGATGTCCGAATGAGAATTTTTGTTCAGAGTCTTACTAGGGAAGTTAGGACATGGTTTAGAGCCCTTGCTCCAAACAGTATTTCTGATTTACCAGCTTTGTATAGGGAATTTTTGAATAGATGGGAGAAGAAGAAAGATCCTCTTCAGATCCTATCATAATTTGAAAAATTAAGGAGAAGACCTAATGAAACAGTGCAAGATTACATAATAAGATTCAATGAAGCATATAATGTTGTTCCCCAGAACCTTAGACCCCCTCCTGACTCAGTATTGGTTAAATTCCCGGATGGTTTTGACTCTGACATAGCCTATTCACTCAGGGAAAGAGCCCCCCAAACCCTAGAGGAAATACAAAGCATAGTGGTTAGTGTGGAAGCAAACCTTATAGAAAAACGAGCCAAATCTAGGGCTGAAAGAAGAATGCCTATGAATGAAGAACCTTCAGCTTTTGAAAGAAAACTGGATGCAATCATTAAAGGTATGGAAATATTGGGAGACAGAGTGGAGACAATCGAAATAAAGTCTA
The DNA here is from genome assembly GCA_034641835.2 of Pinus albicaulis. Classification (NCBI taxonomy): domain Eukaryota; kingdom Viridiplantae; phylum Streptophyta; class Pinopsida; order Pinales; family Pinaceae; genus Pinus; species Pinus albicaulis. The sequence continues at coordinate 1,790,592,170 of CM076578.1, read as the reverse complement.
CTGGTGATAATCAAAATGTTGTGAGAAACCCAAACTTTAGAAGAAATCATAACCAAAATACTAGGAAGAATGTCCCTGACCAAAATATCAGGCCACCTTTCCAAGAAAATTTTGTTGAAGGTTCAACTTCTAAAGAACCTACAGAGGATGTGGAAATAAACAATGTAACTGAGGACAAAAATGAACCAGAAGTTTTCCTATCTCAAGATGATCAGGAGAATCACATCCTTGAAACATTCCAAACTCATTCAGGAGAAACTTTTGATTTTAAGGAAGGCTATGACACAACAATTTATGAGGTCCATAAACAGTACAATTTGAGAAGAAGACGGATTGATGTGCCAGAGAATAGCAAACAGAAAGCTATAAAACAAAATGTCAAAGGTAAAATCCCTCTTGTACAAAACATCCCCCATGTACAAATTTTGTCTAGGACAACTCCTAACCCCTCAAATCCAATAATTGAAGATGTGTCTGACAACCAACCAAACGATAAACAATAATCTAATACTTTTCCTCCTGTAGGAAACGTAGAAGAAACAGTAGAATTTAGTCTAGAAACACCTTGAAATCATAATTCCACTCATGAAAAAGAGAAAAACGTTGAAGACCCAAAAAATAGAGAAAACCCAACTGGCCAGAACACTAGAGCTCAAACAGAAAAGCCTTTCAATCTAGAGGCTGAAATAGGCAAGCTAAAGATAGTTGTTCCTTTATCAGAACTGGCTAAACATGATGTCTATAGAAGCCAAATCAGCAAAACTCTTAACATTAACATTACTGGAATGGATGATTCAGTGAATATTCTTGATGATCAACCCAAACTACTTTTTGGCCCCGAGGTAAATGGCAAACTAGAAAGTGGAGGAACTCCTCCATTTTATGTGAGCCTGAACGTTCATGACAAAATACTCCACAATGATATGCTTGATTCTGGAGCATCCCACAATTTGATGCCAAAAGCTGTGATGGAAAGATTAAATTTAGACATTACCAGACCGTATAAAGATTTGTTTTCTTTTGATTCTAGTCAAGTAATATGTTTAGGTTTGATTAAATATTTGTGTGTTACTTTGGTGCAATACCCTACGAAGTCTGTTTTGATGGACATAGTAGTGGCTGATATTCCTCCTAAATATGGTATGTTGCTTTCCAGATCCTGGGGTGCTAAACTTGGAGGATCTATTCAACTATACATGTCATATGCCACTATTTCAGTATTTGGTCAACCTAAAAGATTATATAGAGAAACCTTGATGAAGTACTTGGTGAGTAGCCATGAGAAGCCTGAAAACTTCCCTGTCTATTCAGTACATTCTGATATGGATTCTTTCATCCTTTATAATACTGAAATGGACCTTCCAACTGAGCTAGAAGCACCTGAAAAGGAAACTACAAATAAAACCACTGTTCAGATCGAAGAGATTTCAGAAAACCAAGAAACACTAGACAACCAAGAAATACCAGAAAAAGCTAAACAACTAGCTCCTGTTAAGAAACATGTTAAAACAGTTGATGAAGATTATGAACATGAAATTTTGTGGCATTTAGAATTTGATGGCTCAGTAAACAAGTTAGGAGCAGGGGCTGGAATTTGGTTACATAATGTTGAAAATGATCATGCTGAAGGTCATTCTTATAGATTGAATTTAAATGCACTAACAACATGGCTGAGTATGAAGCCCTTTTGCTAGGGCTTAAACATGTAAAAAAGTTAGGAGAAATTAGGGTATCAATCATAGCAGACTCTGAATTAATTATCCAATAGATTAATGGTGAATGCTCAACCAAAGATCCCAGATTGAAACAATACAGAGAAACAGTTGTGGAAATACTCAACACTTTTCTACAAGCTCAACTTGCCAAGATTCCCAGGAAACAAAATTTGCATGCTCACAGTCTTGCAATGTTTGCCAGCACATGTAAATTTCCTTTTGGACCTAATCATCAGTTCACAGCTGAGATTAGACATAGACCTGCTATACCGGACAATCTAATGAATTGGCAAGTATTTGTAAATAGTAATCAAATCAATAGTTTTTTGACACTTCAAAATGAGTTTTCTAATAGTAATATAGATGAAGATGTAACCATTGATGAATCTGATCAAGAAAAAGAACAAAAAATAGATATTTCAAGAGAGACTGCAATTCACATGCTTCACCCAACCACATTCACAGAAAAAGATATGCAGGATTTGATACAAATGGAATTCGATGAGATCATAGAAGATGAAACTGAAATCATTAATCTGAAAGATAATCATTTACCCAAAGGATTAACTCCTTTGGAAGATCTTTTTGACTCAAATGACATTCCATTTAAACCCAAAATGGAACCTGTTAAGGCTGATATTGAAGAATGTAACTTAGGAACCCCAGAAAATCCCAAAATGGTTAAACTATCTAAATCTTTGCCAGAAGATCAAAAGGTTAAATATGTTGAACTTTTAAAAGAATTCCAGGATGTTTTTGCCTGGAGTTATGAAGATCTTAAATCATACGATACATCGATCATTCAGCATACAATACCTTTGAAACCAGACCAGAAGACTTTCAAACAAAAACTTAGAAGGATCAATCCTGTTTTACTACCTTCAATTGAAAAAGAAATTAAAAGGCTGTATGAAGAAGGAATTATAGCTCCTATTAGGTTCTCTGAATGGGTTTCTAATTTAGTACCAACACGGAAAAAGACTGGAGAAATTAGACTGTGTGTCGATTTAAGAGATTTGAATAAAGTTTCTTTAAAAGATAACTATCCTTTGCCTAAAATGGACCATATTCTACAGAAGGTAGTGGGATCTTCAAGAATATCTCTTCTGGATGGATTTTCAGGGTATAACCAGATTCTGGTTCATCCTGATGATCAAGATAAAACAGCATTTACAACACCATGGGGTACTTTTAAATATGTCAAGATGCCATTTGGACTCAAGAATGTAGGAGCTACATTTCAGAGAGCAATCGACATTGCTTTTGCTAAAGAAATACATGATTTTCTGGTAATTTATCTAGATGATTTAACAGTTTTTTCCAAAACAGATCAGCAACATTTAGATCGTCTAAGGCAAGTGTTTATAAAGTGTAGAAAATATGGTATTTCCTTAAATCCTAAAAAGTCATTGTTTGGTTTGGAAGAAGGAAAGCTCCTAGGTCACATTATTTCTAAAGATGGCATTCGAATTGACCCTGAAAGAATACAAGCAATTTTGCAGATACCTCATCCCAGAAACATTAAAGAACTTCAAGCTTTTATAGGAAAGATTAATTTCTTGAAAATGTTTATTTCCAGTTTAGCTGAATTACTTAGATTGCTTACTAACATGCTTAAAAAATATTCAAGCATTGACTAGACTGTAGGAGCCAAGCAATCATTTGAAGAAATCAAAATGGCTTTAACAAGAACACCAATTTTTACCAGTCCAAAGTTTGATAGAGATTTCATTATTTTTTCATTTGCTTTTGAACATACAGTTGCAGTTGTTTTACTACAAAAAGATGATCAAGGGTGTGAAAAACCAATAGCATTTTTTAGTAAAGCACTTAGAGATGCATCTTTGAAATACAATATCATGCAGAAACAGGCTTTTGCACTGGTAAAAGCAATTAAATATTTCATAGTTTATATATTATATTCTCATGTGATAGCCTACGTGCCTAATGCTGTAGTTAAAGACATCTTGACTCAAGATGGTATTGAAGGCAAACGAGGTAAGTGTATAGCTACCATTTTATAATATGATATCGAAATTAAACCAACTAAACTCATCAAAGGTCAACGTTTAGCTCAACTCATGACTGAAACTAATTGCCAAGCCTTAGACATTAACGAAATGGATAACGAACAGGAGATGGCGACTCCACAGATCAATGAAACCTTCTTAGATTCACCCTGGTATACTGATATCATTCATGTTTTATTAAACCTGCAAGCTCCTCCAGGGTTGTCCAGAACGAAACGAAGATTTTTGAAAATGACATCTTTAAAATATTGTATTTTAGATGGCACTCTATTTTGGAAAAATCATGAAGGAATCTTATTGAATTGTCTATTGAAAGATGAAGCTGATAAAGTTCTTAATGAATTTCATGCAGGGGATTGTGGTGGACACCTCTACTAGAAGTCAACTGCAGATAAAATCTTAAGAGCTAGTTTTTACTAGCCAACCTTGTTTTCAGATGTCAAGAAATTTGTAACAATTTGTCACAAGTGTCAGATCTTTGAGGGCAAAAGGAAGTTGCTACCTTTACCATTAAAACCAATTTCCACAGAGAGACCCTTTCAATAATGTGGACTGGATTTTATTGGAGAAATCCATCCCCCTTCTTCTGGACAACACAGATGGATTCTTACTGCCACAGATTACTTTACTAAATGGATTGAAGCTATCCCATGCAGATAAGTCAATGATTCTGTAATTATAGGGTTTTTAGAAACCAATATACTTTCAAGATTTGGCTGTCCAGAGAAAATTATAAAAGATAATGTTGCTGCATTTAAGTCTAAGAAAATGATTAGTTTCTGTAATAAATATCACATCACTTTAGGCCATTCAACAGCCTATTACCCCCAGGGTAATGGACTGGCAAAATCCTCCAATAAAAGCCTTATTAATATCATTAAAAAATTATTGGAAGAAAATAAAAAGAATTGGCATAAGAAACTTACCAATGCATTGTGGGCAGACATACTTACAACTAAGAAATCAATTGGGACCAGTCCATATGAATTAGTTTATGGTATTGAAGCAAGATTCCCATCATCTCTAGGAATTCCTGTTATGAAGTTACTTCAGGAGGCTCAAGTAGAACCAAATGATATTCAGAGAAGAATTAATCAAACAATTCACTTGCAGCAAACCAGAGAAGAAGTGTATCAACGATCCCAAGTTTTGCAGGAAAAGTTAAAGAAAATGTTTGACAAAAGAACTAAAGCAGAAGATTTTCAATTAGGAGACAAAGTCCTAAGATGGGATTCCAGAAGGGAAGATAAAGGGAAACATGAGAAATTTGATTTCTTATGGAAAGGGCCTTACACCATTCATGCCTTACAGGGAAAAAACACATACTTTTTGAAGAATTTGGACAATTCAGAAGCTGAGGAAGGACCAGTCAATGGTCGAATGTTGAAGCACTATTTTGATTCTATTTACTAGGATATTCTAATTTTTTCTAACTTGTACATAATATATCATTTTCTAATACATCAGTTTTGATTGGATGGTGACTTCTTGGAGTTGAAGCCCGAAGAGAAGGCCCTAAGCTTCAAAAGCTTCACTATCATATGTACAATAAAGCTACCAGAAGAAGGAGATTACATGTTCAGACTGAAGACATTTTGAGGCATCTGACCTGCTGTTCTTGACTTTTCACAAGGAAAAGCCATCCCCAAGTGGAGCCAGTGTTAGTCTCCTATACCAATAGGAATCATATTTCATGATTGTCTTGATGAATTATGTAATATGTTCAAACCTTTTTCTTGTGCAAAGGTGTTCCATATTCTTAAAAAATCAAAAAATCAAAAAATTTAAAAAATGTAAAGAGGGTATACCATAAAATAAAAATCAAAGGGTAAGAAAAATAAAATGGTCAAAAAAGTGAAAGAAATGAACCCCAAGCAAAAAATAGACCAAGGAACGTGTGCAAGTCTAAAGGCCACTACTATTTCATTTGTTGCAATAAAGCAATTGTGTGCAGCTTGTCAAAATTTTGCCACAATTTATGAAGGGTCAAACTGTATAAACTTGACTCATTCATATTTCAATTTCATGTTGTAGAATAGAGAATAAATATCTGACCAAACAGTTTAATCTTGGCAGATAAGTAGATAGATAGAGTTAATAAAAGGTGCTCAACAGTTTAATCTGAGCCCTTGGATGTAATAAGGGTAGAATTAGATAGATTTACCATGTAAAAGAAAAGAAGATTGATAAGGGTTTGCAAGTCCAAATGCACCCTAATAAAGAAGAAAAAATGGTAGTGTAAAGTAGATAGGGTAGGTAGATGGTGTTACCCAAGTTTCATGTGATGAATGATGGTGCTAAATGTGTTTAATCTTTTACTTTCATCACCAATATTGAAGCAGAAAATGCACTGGAAAATTCACAGAAAGCAAATTCAAAATCATTAACTTCCCACATCACTTTCTCCCTAAGATTTTTACTAATTTCCCCAAAGTGCTAAGGTATTTGGAGATTAAAGGGGCTCAAGGCATTTCCTTGACTTTTGGAGGGACCGGACCCTCGGCCTAATGATCAAAAATACCTAAGTACTTGAAGTTATTTATCATTATAATCATTCACTTTTAACCTTTTCCTAAGTAAAATTCAATTTTACTTAGGAAAATCATGTAAATTTCCATAATAAACCCTCAAAATCACTTGCTATTCTATGTTTAAGTGTTGAAATTGAGATGATATAATTTACTTCAAAGATCTTCACTTTCTTAGTTGTGTAAAGTATTTTGAGTTTTCCTTGTCCCTTTGTCATATTAACATATGATTTATTTATTAATTCCTTATTGAAATACCTTATCCTATTATCTATAAATTCCCTTTTACAATAATATCCCAAAAAACCCATTTATTCTAAGTTTTGGCCAAAGTTTATTTAATCCCTTTTAAAATAAAAATTCCCCAATAAAACCCTTTGGCTAAAATATACCCATATAAATTATTCCTTACCCCTATGGTTAATAAATAACATTTATTTATTACCATATAATAAAATATCGAAAAAGGATTTTAACATATAGTTTTATATGTTTAAAACGGAAAAATAAATAAACTCGAAGTTTTAATTTAAACTAAAACTTTGAAAATCCCCCAAGCCTTTGTGACCCATTCCCTTGGCATTTTTAATTCCGCCCGACACTTTAACCATAGTTAAAATACCCTAACCCTGCCGCAACCGTGATCAAACAATGGAATTAATTATATCACCAGGATTAATTAATAACCATCGATTCTGCCAATCAAATGCCTCCCGGGACATTTAATTAAAGTTAATCATTTTTTAAACCCCGTCGCGCCCCCCGATATCAACGGCCCAGGATCATTCTGTTGGCCGTCTCGAGTCCGAAAGTTAACGCCCGGGGGCAAAGTGGTTTTGGAATACTACTCTGACCACGTGTCAAACGATTAATGGAATCGCTGCCTCCCCGCTAAATACCACCATCTCCCAAAAAGCGGTGCGGAAATTACCGCTTACCGCCCGGTCCCGGTGACGTGTCCTCCCGTGCCAAATGACGTCATCCTCGAAAAAATAAAAATCCCCATTGAATTTGTAAATAAAACAAAAACCCGTGTATTTCTGTCATTTTCACTGCTGAAAATGACTGCGTCCTCCACTGAAGAACTCGAAAATTTCGCTGATTAAGACGCTGCCAACCAAAATTGCTGAATGCCATTGTTATACTAGTGCCCAAGCATCCATCTGCCATTGACCAGTACCTGTAAATTTCAAACTTCTCCATCAAACAGGTATTTATTCGATTTCTTGCTGGAACTCTTTGAAAAATCCACTTTCCTGTGTTAAAAATTCACGCCAGAATCTGAAAAAGGGTTAATATCAGTCTATTCTAGTTCACACGGTAAAATCAAGCTCTCCGAGAATCAAAATTGCGCCGTGCATGAAAGAAAACCACCAGAAATTTCCATTTTGAACACACAAGAACCAAAATGGAAGCTCCAACAGCTCTGAATGTAACCCCATTAAATGCCCCTCACAGAGAGTTAGAATACTTGCCCTTAGTGGATAAAGACTTTAAAATTAAAGACTTAGTGTTTGATGAAAGCCCCCTTTGAAGTTATTGTCACTGCAGAGATGATTATTCAAAGGGATTGGATGTCATTGGGTTGTGGGAATCCAAATTCCCGAGATATCTCATCCCCTCAGTCCGTATTTTCCCAGAAATTATTCACTACTGCCATTCTAACTATGATCCAACTCAAAGAGCAGTAATTTCCCCTGACCAAAGTGTTCTTTTCCCCATTACTCCTCAAGCTATCAATACAATGCTTCATTTTGATCCTGATCAAGAGCTCACTCCCTTGTCTATGGAAGAACTGCTTGAAAAATCCACTCAATTAACCCCAGAAAAATTGAAATGCATTTTCCAGACCTTTATGCTACCGGAGCATCAACCTAGGGGCCCTCCTCCCTATGGTTTCTCTTATTTCACTGAATTAGGAAAGCTCATCCTAAATATGATATCCTTTGTCATGGGTTTCAATACAAGTGAATATGTTGATGAAATAATTGTGGTTTCGATGTCTATCTTTACTCCTGGGCAACCTCCTGCAGTAAAATATGACTTTGCATCCTTCATTGCCAATAAAATCCATGACCAGTTCATAAGATTGGATAATGAGAAAGTGTTTAAATATTCCTCAGTCATTTACCATCTCATCATCTATTACCAATCAGAGAAATTCCCTTTTCCTGTTCAAAAGCTTGATGCCAAGGGAAACCCTAGATCTGTTATATTTTGGTCTCCCATAACTCATTCTTCCTATAATTCTCCCTATTCTTATGCTGAGTTCATCGATCTTTTTGTATATCCTGCAACTACCTTGTTGGCAGGAATTCCACCTCCAAGACTCAGTAATGAGATTAAGAAGACTTTGCAGCTTTCAAGGACATACAAAGTTGGAGATTGGTATTTTTACCAAAATCATTCAGTCATCAGAATATATGGATGTGAATTGTATCCATTCAGGTTGCCAAAATATGTGCCTATGAGACTTTTTGCCCTATAATATTTTAGGCAAATGAATAATTCTGATATGATTCATTTTTGTAGTGTAAAAAATAAAGCACAACTCAGGATCAAAAGTCAATTAGGTCCTTTTATATGCAATTCTAGAGATGCTGAGCGAGAAGCAAAAGATATACTACAAAACCATTACAAGTTACAAAGGAGTTTCCGTTGGGTTCCTTATGATCCATTCGGTTTTATCTATGACAAAAGAATAAAGAACAAATCATCCCCTTACTTTCACCATAGGATTCCAGAAATAGAACAATATGCTAATCAAGATGAGTGGGTTGAAGGAACACTAGTTGAGTAAGATAGTGAAGAAGACACTATAAAAAAAATTATGAAAGATCTTGAGAAGAATTATGACCTAGAATCTTATGGTCAAGTGCAGGTACCTCACATTGGCACTTCTTCAGCAGGAAATCTCCAACAGGGATTACATGAAGGTAGTCCATCAATTGCAGTAGAGTCTAAAGGCAAAGGGAAAGAACCTGAAATACAGGTCATTGAAACTTTTATCATGGCAGAGAAACCTCAAACCTCCAGAGCACCAGATCAAACACAGGTTTCTCCCACTCAAGTAAATCATCCTGAAGTTTCAGAATTGCAAACTCCATCCAATATGGAAATAGGCAAGAAAAGACAGGTTCCAGATACTACTCCTCCCAAAGAATCCTCAGAGCTACATCAAGCTAAAAGATAGAAACTCAATCCACTTCGAGAAGTGGAAACTATAGATGAAATAATTGATGATGAAAGAGAAGATAGTCAACTAAGTGGCACAGTTAGTGAAACACACACAGGCCACAAAGGAAAAGATTTTCAAAGACAGTTGAGTACTGAAGTATCTTCCTTTAAGCCACCAAAAGCAGATGCAGGTGATATAAAGAAAACTTTCATTAATATAAAAGCAAAGAATGACCCATTGAGAATGCAGGTATATGATCAGTATCTTAGAATGGATCCACACAATCAAGAAAGATTGATGTCAGCATTTGACATTCAACAAGGCAAATGATGATGAGCCATTTCAAATCCAAGGTACCAAAACCAAAAACAACATCTAATTATATTAGGACCAATTTTGAAGTCCTGGCAAAAAACATTCATCCCTTGGACCAAACAGAGTTGCATAAATAAAGCAATGGCAGCCCATACATTGCAAGATTCTTTAAATAATACAAACACCCAGTTGCAAATTGAGAAGGCTTCTTCTCAGGCAAAAGATAACAGAATAAAGTCTCTGGAAGAAATAATCATCAGTTTGGGTAACAATCCCAAAGATATCAAAAACATTGAGGCACTAATTAAAAAGAAAGATGATGATATTGCTGAACTGAGAAAGCAGCTCAAATTGCCAGCCTCAAGGCACCCCCAGACTCAAGAAGTTTTGAAGGAGAATTCACAGGAAGAAATGATGGAGTTGCTCTTGAAAATGACTGAGCAACTGAGTGAAATAGAGAAAGAATTGGAACAGGCATTAAAAGAAAAAGAAGATATCATGCAAGCATCTACAACAGAGATCACTACAGGTACCATAACAGCAGATCCACAAACAGAGTCAGCACAGGAAAACACTTCCAGTTTGAGTTCTGATGAATTGGTAAAGCAAATGGAAAGTTTAAAACTCAGAGTTACAGAACTTCAAACCACAAAATTGCAGCTAGTAAATTTGGAGCAGAAATATGATGCGTCTAAAAAGACTGTTGCTGATAGTACCAGGGAAATTAAAAGGCTGGAAAAATTGGTTAAGGCTTTAGAAAGAGATCTTTCATTAGAAAAGCCTTTGAGGGAAATAAATAAGATTCTTTGGAATAATATAGTTGAGTCAATAAAGATTGTTTGGTCCTTTGTTCAAACAATCTTTGAACAAAATGACTTGGTAAAAGTAGCCATGGAAGAAATAAACAGAACAAGAGATGAATTAAAGGGTAGACCTGAGCAGGCCAATCAACATACGGTTTTGAACACCGGACAGGGCAACGACTTACGAGCTTGGAATTGATGACGGGACGGTACTATTTTCAAGTAAAAATAGTTTTGCAAAAGAACTCTGCTTTAAAAATTTGGAAAGGAAGTATAGGATATTACGGAAGAAATTAATGCTTTCAAAGAAAAGTTTCGGGTTTTATTGGACAATGGGTTACCCAGTCCTATGCTCTAAGAGGATAAAATAATGGACCTAGAAACCTATGTTAATAAAATAAGTATACATGCTCATAACACAACTGCTTATTCTATCAGTTCGTCAGAAGCAACATTGCCAACAGGGAGGAATCTCTACGACAGGTTAAAGGATTTGTTTCATCTTGAGTATGAAATAAGGTATTTATTCCCAAACAGACCTACTTTCTTCAGGTACACAGAGGCCGATGAAACATTTAGAAAGGTCAAAAGAACCATAATAGCAGAAGATCAATGGTGGGAAGAATTATTAGAAATTTTGTAAAATTTATCTTCAGGTAGAAAATTTTGTCTTTTTACCATTGTGTAAAGGATAAATAGATGATTAAAGGTTAAAGAGTATCAGTTTGACAGTTGAAAGTGTATATGTAGAAATAAAGAGTATCAGACAAGCAAGGTAGTTAAAAAATAATTACTCAAAAGGATAGCATCGAGCCCTATTGTAGGACCTGCCTCCAGCACATCCACAAAGGGAGGAAACAGCACACCAGCAATTACTTTTTGTCCTATCTACGAGACCATCTGTCTCCTCTTTTATTGTAACTTATTAATTAGTCACCCTAGATTATTTCCTAGGTTAGTGTGAGATATTTTAAATCATTTTTTGTATAAATAAACCCTCGAATAAAGTATTGAGGGTGGATTCTACTACTTGGCTGTGACATTGATATTTTTGGAATAAAAGTGTTTTGGAGAAATTTACTTGTGGCTTGCTGGATGATAATTTGAAGCTCAGGACTTTTTGCAGGATTCATGTGTCAGACTGCAGTTCAATAAGTCTTTCTATCCTATGTTTTCATTTTTATATCTGTTTATAATATCATTGTGTCCATTTCTGAATAATTGACATAAAAGAATAAATCAGAATTTACTTAATTGTACTCTGATTTCAGCTGTAATTATTCTTAATGTTTTCTTCTAAATTGGTTATAAGCAACAAATTCTTAATTGCTCTTGCTTCGCTAATTTAAACATTTTGGTTACTATAGTAAAGAATTCTTCACTGCTCTTTATTTGTAATCATTCACTTTCTTTCTTATTAGACATATTTTTGAAAGATTCTTAATGCCTTTCATCCACATGCCTTTCATCCTTACAAACCCATTCCATCAACTTTAAATTCTAAAGAATTGTTCTCTGCATTTGTCTATCTTGCTGCAAACCATCTTGTGTATAAAATAGTAATCCGGTAAACCGTCAACTTTGACTCCATGACGATGGCTGAAAATATTCAACCTTGCCCTTAGTTGGCCAATTCCACCATTTCCAAACAAATTTCTTGGACTTATAACTAGCACAAAAATTTCTAAGAACAGATAAATCATAAAGAGAGAGCCCTCACGGGATGCAGATTGGTGGAGTGCATCAGAAAGTTGGTTTGTGGTTACCCTCGCGATGTACTTTCCTTTTCCACAACTTCAAGGAAAACACGAGTGATAACATGATCATTGAGAGAGGTGTACATTGAGCGACTGTGAGATTTGAGATGTTGGTCACATGTTAGAACTCAAAGTGTTGTATGGGCTGAAGCAAGCACCACATGCTTGGTACACATGGATCGACAACTATTTCACCAGAATTTGCTTCACCAAGAGTGAGGTGGATGCAAAATTGTACAGAATTGTGGTGGATGGTAAGATTTTAATCATTGTTATTTATGTTGATGATTTAATACTAACAGATGATGAGCATTTTATATACTCATGCAAGGCAGATCTTGCAAAGGAGTTTGAGATGAAGGATTTGGGCCTCCTCCATTATTTCCTTGGATTGGAAATATGGCATCGAGAAGGTGAACTGTTTGTGTCTCAAGGCAAGTATGCTCGGGAGATAGTTGGTAAGTTTCACATGGAGGACTACAAGCCCATGGATACTCCTCTTTCAAGAAATTGGAAGAAAGAGGATGCTACATCGGTAGAGGTAGTGGATGCCATTGTTTATCGACAGTTGGTGGGTTCGCTCATGTATTTAGTTAATACAACCAGACATATTCTATGTGGTGGTTCGACTTAGTCGAGCGATGGTTAAGAATACCAAGCTCTTTATGGAAAGGCAGGAAAGCATGTCCTGAGGTATCTCAGGGGCACATCTAAGTATGGCTTATGGTACAGATAAAATGGATGAAATAAATTTACTTGACATGGATACCTTCGTTAAGTGAAATTGACAAACGAAGAAAGGAAAGGAGGGGTTTTCAGTATCGGATCTACAACAGTTTCTTGGTACAACAGGAAAAAAATATCAGTGGCACTCAGTTCAGCGGAAGAAGAATACATGGCAGCAAGTCAAGCTGCATGTGAGACTATCTGGATGAGGAAGATCATGTTGGTTTGTTCAGTTATCATTTAGATCCTACAATGATACATTGTGATAATCAGAGTTGCATTGAACTCTCGATTAATCTTGTGTTTCATGATAGATACCAACATACAAGTATTTAGTATCAATACGGGCAATGTCTGGGTGGCAGATCATGTTGTAGTACATTCCTACGGAAGATCGAGGATGCGGATATTACGATGGTAACCGAGTTGCGGGGAGAAAGGGTCGAGGAATACCATAGAGACAGGATCGGGGTGGCAGATAATCCCTATCTTGTTGAAAGGAAGTGTCAAGATTCAACAAGATGATGAGCTTAGTGAAAAGAGTCGCCTTCACTAAGCAGTAGGCCACTACTCATGCATTTGATGTCACATTCTGTTTTTGAACATGAGCATATTCTATAAGTTGCGGAGTGTTGTTGTAGATGGTTGGTCAAATATGAAAAATAAATAGAAATTATATTTTTATAATATTGGGAAAAGTCTATTTATAGATACATGATGAAAATATGTATGTTTGAATTATTATAGTCCATAATAAATAAATAGCCATCCTCAACATTTTCTTAGAGCACTTTATTTTAGTGAATAGATTTGGAAAATCAGTGGGCTAAAGGAATTATGTAATTCCTGGGGTGGTTGGTGACTGATGCATGGAGGACTCAGTTAGAGCTGAAGTGGCAAAGTTGTGATAGAGTTGGAAGAGTAGTTATGGGAGTTGTTATTTAGTTTAACTCAGTTAAGTGAGTTAAACTCAGTTGAGCTAGTTGTATCTAGTCTAACTGAAAGATACACTAGTGAGATTTTAGTGAATTAATTCACAACTAATAACTCACTTGCAACTGAACAAGTACAAAAATTAATTACTTGCATGTCAAATCCAGTGAAGACCCAGTGGAGAGATAGGCGAAAGGGTGAGATTCTGTTGTGGCTATAGTGATGCATTCAATGCATCTGACACACATTGGAGATTCCAATAAGGATTGCGCAGTCAAGGCAAGGCCAATTCAAATTCATTCAGGGGTCTTATTCAGCAGGGATTGCGCAGTGGAGGCAGGCTGTCAAGAGGCAAGAAATTAGTGTATAGATATGCAAATTTCTGCATGACAGCATGTAATGATTGTTGATTGTACTGAGAGCTTGATGTACTAAGATTTGTATGAGATTGTTACATGATTCCATTGATATACATAATATATGATAGTTGGGGCTTTTAGCTTTAATATTTCCCATTAAACAACTATGTTTATGTGCAATTGATTTTCTTGATGTGTTTTTCAATTGGAGATTTAATTTTCGCAAAGAATTAAGTGGACGGATTTTGTATTTAACATAAGATTAATTTGTGAGATTAGGAGAATCTGGTAATACTATCAGTATTAATAAATTTCTATAGTTTAGAGGTTTAGGGGGTTAGGGGATTTAGTAGTAAAGGATTTTATGGGGTTAAATGGCTTCAGGTCTTAGGGGTTTAGGGAGTTAAATGGATAAAGGCTCAGAAATTATCGTTTAAGGGGTTAGGGGTTAATGGTTTAGAGGTTTATGGTTTAGGGGGTTAAATCGGTTAGGGGTACATAACATACCTTGTCACTCCCTCCTTAGCACACCTAGAACTTGCTAACACTCCCTATAACACACTCTTATTCATTCATTTCCATGCAATTGAAAGTAATCCTCCTTTATGTTTCCTCAACACTCCCTAGCATATTTTGGGGCCAAACCAAGTCATCGAAAAATAGGGTTGTGTTTAGCCCAAAGTCTCCCTTTGTATGAAACTTCTTTTCCCATCCCCTTATCGTGTGAGGGCACCCAAGGAAACATGTTCAGGTGGGTCGGGTCGTGTGATGGCACCCAAGGAAATGCATTAGGGAGGGTCGAATCAGGTCATGTCGTGTGAGGAAGCCCATTAAGGAAATGCATTCGGGCGAGTCCGGTACTCGGGTCGGGTCGTGTGAGGGAACGTAGGGAAACGCGTTCGACCGGGTTGGATTGGGTCGTGTCATGTGAGGGCACATAGGAAACACATTCGGGAGGGTCAGGTTGGGTCATGTTGTGTGAGGCGGCTATTAAGGAAACACGTTCGGGCGGGTCGGGTACTTAGTTTGTGTTAAGTGAGGGCATGCAGGGAAACACATTTGGGATGGTCAGGTTAGGTCGGGCCATGTGAGGGTGCCTAGGGAAATGCATTCGAGCAGGTCGGGTCGGGTCAAGTCGTGTGAGGACGAACAAGGAAACGTGTTCGGGCGGGTCGGGTTGGGTCGTGTGAGGTGGTCATATAAAAAATGCTAAGTTGTGATTTTCTGTGTGCCTTGTGCATGTTCGTGCAACCCATTTGACATGCTCTCCCTCATGCCTTCATTTGGGCAGGTTGGGTCGTGTCGTGTGAGGGAACCCAAGGAAATGCGTTTAGGTTGGGTCAGGTCGGGTCATGTGAGGGAGGTTGTATAAAAAATGCTAAGCTGTCACCATCCCTGTGCCTTGTGCATTTTCGTGCGACTTGTTGTGACATGTTGATTCATGTTGGTTGCTTCATAAAGGAAAGAAACATTGATT
This sequence comes from Pinus albicaulis, assembly GCA_034641835.2. Lineage (NCBI taxonomy): Eukaryota > Viridiplantae > Streptophyta > Pinopsida > Pinales > Pinaceae > Pinus > Pinus albicaulis. The sequence continues at coordinate 1,790,576,349 of CM076578.1, read as the reverse complement.
CAGGTTATTTACCATTGTTTGTAATAAAAAAAAATCCAACCAAATTACCCTTCCTGCCGGAACACATTTCCTTGGGTGCCCTCACATGAGCTGACCCGATCCGCTAGAACACGTTTCCTTGGGTGCCTTCACACGACATGACCGACCTGACCCACGAGAACACATTTCCTTAGGTGCCCTCACATGGCCCAACCTGACCCGCATGAATGTGTTTCCTTGGGCACCCTCACATGACCTGAACTGAACCGACCTGGCCAAATCGAACATGTTTCATTAGGCGCCCTGACCTAGCAAAATTGAACACATTTCCTTGGGCACCATCATATGACACGACCCAACTCAACCCGCCCAAACGGGTTTTCCTGGGTGCCCTCACATGAAACGAACAAACCTGACCCGACCCACCTGAATGTGTTTCCTTGGATGCCCTCACACGACACGACCCAGCCTGACCTTCCTGAACGAGTTTCCTTGGGTGTTTTCACATGGCACGACTCGACCCTCTTGGACTTGTTTCCTTGGGTTCCCTCACAGAGTGACCTGACCCGGACACATTCCTTGGGCTCCCTCAAACGACCCCACCTCACCCCACCCCACCCACCTAAACATGTTTCCTTAGGCGGCCTCACAATATGCCATGACCTGACCCGAAACAACACAACCATGTTTCCTTAGGCGCCATCACATGACCTGACATGCGCAAAATTCGATTAACTAGGCATGACGAGGGAGAAAATGGAAAATTGGTCGCATGAACATGGACAAGGCACACGAGAGGTCACAACTTGGCATTTTTGATACGAACTCCCTCACACGATCCGACCCAAACGTGTTTCCTTTGGAACTCTCACACGGCACGACCTGATCCGCCCAAAAAAAGGGTGCACATGGGAGAAAATGGAAAAAGGATCACACAAACATGCAGTACAAGGCACACGAGCAGTCATAACTTCACATTTTTGATACGTGCACATTCACACAACCCGATTCGACCCACCTGAACACATTTCCCTAGGTGTCCGAACATGTTTTATTGGGCGCCATCACATGACCCGACCCAACCCGACCAGCTTGAATGCATTTCCTTGGCCGCCCTCACATGAAATGACCCAACCCGACCCACCCGAATGTGTTTCCTTGGGTGGCCTCACATGGCACGACCATACCCAACCTGCCCTGACCCGCATGAACGTGTTTCCATGGGCGCCCTCACACGACCCGACCTAGACGCGTTCTCTCGGCGCCCTCACATAACCCGACCTGACCTGCCTGAACGTGTTTCCTTGGGCGCCCCTACAATACATCATGACCCAACTCGAATGCGTTTAGTTGGGCGCCATCACCCGACCCAACCCATCTCGACCCACCCGAACATCGAAAGCATGAGGGAGAAAATGAAAAACTGCGGGTTGCACAAACATGCATAAGGAATACAGGTGGTCACAAATTAGAATTTTTTATATGGCCTCTCTCACACTATCCAACCTAAACATGTTTCCTATGGCGCCCTCATGGATAAATTATACAAACAATATGTATATCATGGATTCAATCCGATCTAACAATGTACTAAAGATAGATACTTAATCGCTTCCACAAATCAATTGCGGAAATTAAACACAATTTCCAATCACATGAAGAAGGGAAGAATCAATCAAACCACAACACAAATAATATCCCGGGGAAAGCTTGCTGCTCAAAACCCCTCTATCATATATTTTATATTACACAAGGAATCGTGAAACAATTACAATGAAACTCTTCTCACAAGAGTCTCCTACAATTTTCCTATTGTCTCACATTGATCCAGAAAAAATCGGGCCAACACTTAGCCAAATATCAGCCTGTCTTTAGCCTGCCTTGCTCACACAATCCCTAATGAATGTAATCCACATTATTTAGGAATTTCAGCCTTCCTCAATCACACTAAGTATCATGGGCATCCTGTGGTGTTTTAACTACACTTAGGTAGCCTGCTAATATCACAACTGATAGTTAAAATCCTTTTCACCTTTGTCTCAACTTGGTCTCCACTAGAGCTGACATGCACGAAACTAATAATAGTAAATCATCAGTTGCATGTTAGATCATTGATTGTGAATTAAATAATGTTGAATTCACTTGATCTCTCACTAGTTCAACAAATAGTTACAACTAGCACAACTAACTTCAACTCACTTAGCTGAGTTAACTAATTACAACATGCATTAAACTAATGCACCACTACACTTACAAATTTGTTACAACTAGAATTTCTCTGCATGCCTCACCAACTACACTCAACTCAAATTTAATGAGCTAGCTGAGTTTTTCACACTCAGTTAACTATTACAAGTGATTTTGATATAATATTACATTTTATTTTCCAATTTAATTAAGGGATAATTAAAATAGACATGCACCAAATTTCTCCTAGACTAGTGTAGGTGCTGTTAGGACCTGTGGTCCCACACTTAGTGTAGGTGCTGCTTGGACCTCCTAGTACCACACTTAGTGCAGGTGTTGTCATGTTTCTTCCAAATGCCAATTTCATTGTTTCATGTTGGAAACTTCAACAGTCCCTCTTAACAAGAAAGGAATTTATTTGCATGCGACATGCACCTCTTGCATGCGACATGAGACTCTTGCGTGCAACACTTATCTAGTGTTTCTCGCACATGTAACCTTTTCATGCAACACCTATGAAACAGAATATCCTCCAAAAAAATAAATCAATATAATGCATCTATCATTAGATTCTTTTGACTGGTGCTAGCTACTGCACATGTCTACTGGATTCTCTGCGTTGTTGACATCTGCATCCATGAACTTTGCATTGCTGCCAACTATGATCTGTGCTCTAGTATCTGACACTTGTCACTCTAATTTATGTTCTCCTAACATCTGACTGCATCAATCTAACATATCATTCTACTGTTGTACATTGGGCTTCTTGTAGCCAAGTTCGATCCATGAGACGCACCATCTCTAGGACCCTGCCTAAATTTCTTCTTGGGATTAATATTGCATGTCACCCCACCTCACACCTGGAGGTATAGTTGAATACACTCCCTCTATCCATCTGGCTCAAAATTTCTCTGCTTGAGTGGTTTTTTCCACTCCATGATCCTCTGTATGTGGATGCTCCACATCTTGAGGTTCATTCTTTGGAACCAAGAGTTGCTCACCTACATGAAAATCAAGCTCCCTCTCAAGGGAAAATTGCATGGCTTTCTCACACTTACCAATGGTTGGAATATTTGTATAAATTGCATCTACATCAATTCTATAGAGATTATTCACATGAATCCCAATCTTCTTGGCTTGTCCTGTTTCTTTGTGTTGAAGAAAAACTTTTCCTTCACTACAAACAACATCATAGCCTCTAACCTCCAACGTTGCAACTGAAACTAATTTCTTCTTCAAGCCTAGTACATGCATTACATCCTTTAATAAAAAAGGTTTACTATTGTCTCAAGAAATTAACTTTACCAATCCTGGTAGTGTTATACCTTCCATCATTACCCATTTCGATATGCATCTAGAGGACCATCTCCTCCAAGCTACTGAAAATTTCTTTGTTTCCTGTCATGTGGAAACATACAGCACTATCCAAGTACCACCCTGATCCCATCGCACTTGACACCATGCATACAAGCAGTGAGAAGTCCAACTCAAATTGCGAGGCCAAAGCCTCACCAGCTGCAAATCCCGAAGCCTTCTTGTTTTTCTTCTTTTGTGGACAATTAGTGGCATAATGTCCATGCTCATGATAATGAAAACACTTCACTCTAGACATGTCGTGTTCCTTTCCTTCTTCACTAGTCTTAGATTTGGAATGGAATTTATTTCCTTTCCCCTTCTTCACCTGGGTAGCCAAAGAAAAATCTTCTTCATCTTCATTCTTAGATGAAGACCCATATATAGTATTTCATCTGAACACTTCTTGCACCAAATCCAACCAAATTCGTTTCCAATCTGGCAACTTCTTCCTCGCATTGACAAAGTCCTGGTAACTATGCCAACTCTTGGGAAGTCCTAGAAGACATTAGGGGAATTTTGAGGTCTAAAATGAGCCTCCTAAGAAAAATGTACAACAAAAATAAACTTTATAAGAACCAATATGATTCAAGATGATGATGTCAACCATGGGGGATGTTTCACCATTTTTTAAGTAAAAGGGTAAAAATATTTAAAAATAATAAAATAATAAAATTACTTTTTCAACTCGTATTTTCAACTTATCTCCAAAATTTTTAATCAAATTTCGAGTGAGAGTACTTGTTGGATGAAAAATTCAATTCATCATCCAAGGAGTACCTATGTTGCATACTTTTGATGGATTTTTCTACACAAAAAATGAGGAATACAGAAAAAAAACATGATTACAATTATGTTTTTCATGTATTTCTAATTTTTTGTGTAACAGAGTCCATCGAAAGTATACAACATGGGTGCTCCTTGGATGAGGAATTAAATTTTTCATCCAACGAGTACTCCCACTCGAAATTTGAGTAAAAAAATTTGGGAGATAAGTTGAAAACATAGTTTTTTCTTTTTTCCCTCTAAAATTTGATAATGTGATCAAATCTTATTTTATTATTTCTACTATTATTTTATAATTTCTCTAGGAGGCCAATTTTAGACCTCAAAATTTTCCTAATGAGCTAGGCTCACCAAATCATCATCATCGACAATAATTCCTACACTCCCAAGCTCATCCTGACATTGGACAAACTTTGTTAAGTATATCAGAATAGTGTCATTTTTCTCCATTTTAATCTTCCTAAGTTTATCTTTCAATCATAATTTCCTATGATCACTGCTGCTCTAAAATAGATCTTTCAAAGTTTTCCACATTTCATATGGTGTTTCTTTGCCATGGAGACTTGAGACAATGTGGTCTCTTACTCCCTCCAGTAAAATCCTCCTCTCTCTTGCAACTTTCTTTTGCCATGCATCAAGATTTGGAACATCTGTCAAAATAGGTTTTGGAACATCATTGTCAATGAATTCCTTCAAGCCATTGTCTTCAGTAGTGCCTCCATTCTATCTTTCCAATCAATATAGTTAGATTCCCTAAAATGCATGCTCCAATCTCAAGCCATTTAAAGCCATTTTGATCCTAAATCACCTGTAGCACCAAGAAAGTCTTCTGTAAATTTGAATTCTATTCAGTAACTAACTTAGCTCATCCTCTACTACTGTGATTTCCTATGCTCTGATACCATGTAGAAATTATACAAACGATATGTATATCATGGATTCAATCTAATCTAACAATGTACTAAAGCTAGATGCTGAATCACTTCTACAAATCAATTGTGGAAATTAAACACAATCACTAATCACATGAAGCAAGGAAGAATCAATCAAACCACAACACACATAATTCCCAGGGAAAAATATCATTGCTCAGAACCCCTCTATCATATATTTCATATTCTACAAGGAATCATGAAACAATTACAATGCAAATCTTCTCACAAGAGTCTCATGCAATCTCCCTATTGTCTCACACTAATCCAGACAAAATCAGGCCAACACTTAGCCAATTCTCAACCTGTCTTCAACCTTCCTTTCTCACACAATCCTAGATGAATGGAATCCCCATTATTTAGGAATTTCATCATTCATCAACTGCGTTGAGTATCATGGGCATCTTGTGGTGTTTTAACTACACTTGGGAAACTTGCTAATATCACAATTGATAGTTAATATCCCTTTCACCTTTGTATCAAATTGGTCTCCATGGAAACTGAAATGCATACAAATAATAATAGTCAATCATCAGTTGCATGTTAGATCACTGATTTTGAATTAAATAATATTTAATCCACTTGATCTCTCTCTAGTGCAACAAACAGTTACAACTAACACAACTGATTTTAACTCACTTAACTATGTTAACTAATTACAACATGCATTAAACTAATGCACCACTACACTTTGAACTCTTTTACAAATAATTACTCTGCATGCCTCACCAACTACCCTCAATTCGAAATTAATGAGCTAAATAATTTTATCACACTCAGTTAACTATTACAAGTGATTATGAGATAATATTACATTTTATTGTCCAATTTAATTAAGGGATAATTAAAATAGATATGCACAAAATTTAGCCCACACCAGTGTAGGTGCTGCTAGGACCTGTGGTCCCACACTTACTGTAGGTGCCGCTTGCACCTCCTAGTCCCACACTTAGTGTAAGTGCTGTCATGCTGCTTCTGGATGCCAATTTCACTCTTTCTTGTTCCAAACTTATCCACCTCACACGACATGACACGACTCGCGTGAAGGAAGGGCGCACAAGGGAATAAATAGAAAATGGATTGCATAAATGTGCACAAGAAATACGTGTGGTCACAACTTAGCATTTTTTATACAACCACCCTCACACGACCCGACCCAGCCTGACCCGACCCAACCTGACCTGACCTGCACGAACGCGTTTCTTTGGGCGTCCTCACTCGACATGAACCGACCCGACCCAACCCGACCCACCCGAACATGTTTCCTTGGGCGTCCCACACTACCCGACATGGATGCTTTCCTTGGGCACCCCCACACGACCCGAACCGACCTGACCCTTGCAAACATGTTTCCTTGGGTGCCCTCACAGTGTGGCATAACCTGACATGATCCGACCCAAACACTTTTCCTTGGGCTCCATCACATGACTCAACTCAACCCGCACGAACGTGTTTCCTTGGGTGACCTCACATGGCATGACCTGACCAGACCCAACCTAACCTGCCCGAGCACATTTCCTTGGGCACCCTCACACGACCTTATCACATGACCCGATCCTGATGCATTCATTGGACGCCCTAACATGACCTGACAAGACCTGACCTCGACACGTTTCTTGTGCGCCCTCACACGACCCAATATGACCTGACTTGGATGTGTTCCTTGGACTCCCTCACATGACACGACCCATCCCAACTCGCTCGAATGATGCGTTTACTTGGGCACCCTCACATGGCACTACTTGAATTGACCTGACCCGAACGCGTTTACTTAGGTGCCATCACACGAAAACGTCGCTATTACGATGCTTTTGTCCTTAACGTCTCACTTCTGACACTTATTCCCAAAACATCTCACTTCTGATTCTTTCCATAGAAAACATCAATATTCTGACGCTTTTTTCCTCGACTTCGCACTTCCGACACTTTCCCTAAACATCATTATTCGGACAGTTATTTCCTAAATGTCACACTTCCGACGCCTGTGTCCTAAACATCGCTCTTTCGACAATTTTTCCAAACATGTCATTATTCCGACAATACCCCTAAACATCACTATTCTATCGATAACCCCTAAGCGTCACTACAGCGACGCTTATTAGCGGGAATAAAAAAATTGAGAAAAATTAGGGAACTTTCCGACAATACGTAAAAACTGTCAGAAATAAAGTGTTAGAAAATTGACCATATGTACTAGTGGAAATTCTCTCGTCTACACCTAGGTGCCCCACCTTCGTAAAGGCACGGTGATGGGGTGCGTTCTCCTTGTCACTTTAATGAAACGACTTCCCATGAGTTGTTCCAACTTGATATGGCATGATCGTCTTGTACTAGGAACATGATGCCCAACCTTCATGCAGGCACGCCTAGGGTGCACAACCCGTTCAACCATTTTTCACCAAGTCGCCTTGCCAACTTGGTTCCTCATTTTCATTTTTCACCACTCTAAGTGGTTGTGGGTCATCATTGGCACCCGTTGGTCTTGGTGACAACTCGAGGCCTTGACATCCTCCCCCACTTCAAAAGGGTTGTCTCCCTTGACAAAATCATCTCAAAAAACTCCATTTCCAAGGCCAATTGTAACAAAGTTCCACCAACTCCAACACCTAGGAAGAACCATCCATCTCCAATCGTCCTTGGTGCACGAAATTTCTGCCTCCTTCACAGAAGCCTTCATCAAGTCTCTTGAATTTACATGGGAAATTCTCCTGAATGTCATGGTAATTAGATGAAAATGATCAAAATCCCCCGTAATTCCCTATCTCATGGAAAACAACCCCCTTCCAACCTAGTTGCATGCCACTATCAAAAGTCACATTGTGCTAGCCCACTGTGTCGACATGTCAACTCTTATTTCCATGCTAAAACTTACTCCAACATATCTCAACACACTTGTCAGGTTCATAAACCAAACTAGCTGGGTGATCAATCCAACATTGCGTTCAACCCACGAGAGTGCACTTCCCCATGCCTTTGTTATTTTCTTCTCCCACACTTCATCATATCTTTCAACTTCGATCAAGAACCATTCCCATCTTCATGCAATAGTACTCCAACCAATTCTTATCATGTCATACCCATGTCCATGAGTAAAGTTCCATCACATCTGCGATATGATGCCCATCAATTATATCATCCATGTGTTTCCTTCAGTCATAGACCAACAACCACGTCCATCCAATAATTTCTTCTTTCTACTACAAGGTCTCTCCTCCGAAAGCCCCTTTGTTGTGGTGGTGCACTATCTCTCACTCTAGAAAGGTGCTACACTCACACATACCCAAAGGTCTAGTGCATGGAAAGGGACAAGAAGTTGCCTCCCTGACTCTAAGCCACCCGTGTATCCAATTGGTGTTGCCTCTGGAATTAATTTTGTAGAGCATCAACTTATTCCTTTGTACATACCACCTTTGCAATTCTCTCTTTGCATAAAATGAATGTTATAACGTGCTAAAAATATTAAAAATATTTGAATGTTATAACACACCGACAATATTAAAAACAAACAATATTAATAAGTGTAATATGTAGTGTTGTTGCTTAGTACATTCCTCTTATGCAAAAAATAATTGATAGCAATTCTTGAATGCGTGAACAAATTCATAAATCTAATAATGAAAAATATTTGAATATGACAAAGGGAAACAACGAAATTAATTAATGAACTAGATAGGTGCTTAGTTAAAAAAAACTTAGCCCCGACATTATTAATTGCTATAAAAGTTAAGAGATTATTGAATTGTGCTTATGCACATTTTATTCCATGTTTAGCTTAAAGGACCATATATATATATATATAATAAAAAGCTAATTATTGTAACAAATTATTTATTGAGCATCAAATAGATAGTCTATGGTACAAAATCATATGAATTATCTAGTGCCATTGTAATTTCATGGAAAACAATCCATATGTAATAAAATATTTAATATGAAAGATAACAATGTTTAACATATTAAAATAAAAAAATTAAGTTACGGAAAAAGTTAAGTGGGAATGCAAAATATTGTTAAATATTTTTTATTTATTTGTATTTTTAAATTCTGATAAAAAATGTGGAAACAAAAAAGAAAATCTTGTTTATTATAGGGTTGACTTAAATTTTCTTTTTTTTTATATTGCATCATGGTTTACAATTGAATTATGAAAATTTATAATATATTGAATTATGAAAATATATAATATAGGTAAGTTTTATTAAGGAAAATGATTGAACCTAAGTCCATTCAATAATGAAAATCAACAAGGGAAAAATTAGTGTAATATGCAGGTTGATACTTTTGTTTTTTTAAATTAGCCAATTTTCATTGTTAGTAGAAACTTGTAATGATAATTTCTTTTTTAAGGAAATATTAATTATGGAAAAATTTACAATTTTTGATTTTTTTTTATAATTAATTTATGAAAACACTGTTTCATTAGGGTTTTTTTTTCTTATTTTTAAATTTTCAAATAATTTTAATTCTAAAAATTTAATTTTAAACCAAAATTTGTCATCTACCAATTAAAAATTAGAAATTTAAATTTCGAAAATTTAAAAATTAGTTTTCAATTTTCTAAACCAATAAATTTATTAGTTAATTTTACTAAATAAAATTTTAAAATTAATTTATAAAAAAATAAAAATGAATGAAAAAAAAATAATTTTTGAAATAAATTGTAAAAATTTACAAATTGATTAAAAATAAAAACATTTTGAACCAAACATATCCTTTTTCCTTTTATCTAGGTCAACACAATGTCCAACACAACTTTACAGATTCCAAGATATCGACCCGATTTGCGACTAGTCCGATTGTGTTCTCCTCCACCGAAAACAAGCCTGGCCTACAGATTGATATGCAGTACACTTAAAACAACTCGATACAGGCAGAGTGGAAATGCTAATTAGTCGGGAAGTGGCTCAATGTTCCGCATACAGGTTGAATAAGGCCAAGTAAGATAAGGTTGACACCCGACCTGACTCACCCGAACGACGTGTTTCCTTGGGCACCCTCACACGGCACTACCCGAACCGACCTAACCCGAATGCATTTACTTAGGTGCCATCACATGAAAATGCCGCTATTTTGATGCCTTTGTCCTTAACGTTGCATTTCTGACACTTATTCCCGAAACTTCTCACTGACAATGCTTTCCTTAGAAAACGTAGCTATTCAGACACTTTTTTCCTCGACTTCACATTTCTGACACTTATTCTCGAAATGTCAAACTTCCGACACTTTCCCTAAACATCGTTATTTTGATAGTTTTTTCCTAAACGTGACACTTTCGACGCCTGTGTCCTAAACGTCGCTCTTTCGATAGTTTTTCCAAACATATCACTATTCCGACAATAGCCCTAGACATCACTATTCTGTCGATAACCCCTAAACGTCACTATAGTGATGCTTGTTAGTGGGATTAAAAAATTTGAGAAAATCTGGGGAACTTTCCGACAATACGTCAAAACTGTCGGAACTAAAGTGTTAGAAAATTGACCATATGTACTAGTGGCAATTCTCTCGTCTACACCCAGGTGCCCTGCCTTCGTACAGGTGTGCTAAGGGGGTGGGTCCTCCTTGTCACTTTTCCAAAATGATGTCCCACGAGTCGTTTCAAATTGATATGGCATGATCGTCTTGTACTAGGAACATGATACCCAACCTTCATGTGGGCACGCCTAGGGTGCACAACCCATTCAACCATTTTTCACCAAGTCGCCTTGCCAAATTGGTTCCTCATTTTCATTTTTTCACCACTCTAAGTGGTTGTGGGTCGTCATTGGCACCCGTTGGCCTTACTGACAACTCGGGGCCCTGGCATCCTCCCCCACTTCAAAAGGGTTGTCTCCCTTGACAACATCATCTCAGCAAACTCCATTTCCAAGACCAATTGTCACAAAGTTTCACCAACTCCAATGTCTAGGAAGAACCATCCATCTCCAACCATCCTTGGTGCATGAAATTTCTTCCTCCTTCATAGAAGCGTTCATCAAGGCTCATGAATTTATGTGGGAGAGTCTCCTGAATGTCATGGGAATTAGATGCAAATGATCAAAATTCTCCATAATTCCCTATCTCATGGAAAACCGCCCCCTTCCAACCTGGTTGCATGCTACTATTAAAAGTCACATTGTGCTACCCCACTGCGTCACCATGTCAACTCTCATTTCCATACTTAAACTTAATCCAACATATCTCAACACACTTATCGGCCTCATAAACCAAACTGGCTGGGTGATCAATCCAACATTGCGTTCAACCCACGAGAGTGCACTTCCCCATCCCTTTGTTAGTTTTTCTCCCACACTTCACCAGATCTTTCAACTACGATCAAGAACCATTCCCATCTTCATGCAATAGTCCTCCAACCAATGCTTATCATGCCATACCCAAGTCCATGAACAAATTTCCATCACATCTGCGATATGATGCCTATCAATTATATCATCCATGTGTTTCCCTCAGTCATAGACCAACAACCACACCCATCCAAGAATTTCTTTTCTACTACAAGGTCTCTCCTCCGAAAGCCCCTTTGCTGTGGTGGTGCACCATCTCTCACTCCAGAAAGGCGCTACACTCACCCATACCCAAAGGTCTAGTGCATGGAAAGGGACAAGAAGTTGCCTGCTTGACTCTGAGCCACCCGTGTATCCAATTGGTGTTGCCTCTGGAAGTAATTTTGTAGAGCAGTAGCTTCTTCCTTTGTACATCCCACCATTGCAAGTCTCTCTTTGCATAAACTGAATTTTATAACGTGCTGAAAATATTAAAAATATTTGAATGTTATAACACACCGAAAATATTAAAAACAAACAATATTAATAATTGTAATATGCAGTGTTGTTGCTTAGTACATGCCTCTTATGCAAAAAATAATTGACAACAATTCTTGAATGTGTGAACAAATTCATAAATCTAATAATGAAAAATATTTGAATATGAAAAAGGGAAATAACGAAAGTAATTAATGAACTAGATAGGTGCTTAATTAAAAAAAATTGGCCCCAACATTATTAGTTGCTATAAAAATTAAGAGTTTAGCCCCAACATTATTATTTGCTATAAAAGTTAAGAGATTATTGAATTGTGCTTATGCACATTTTATTCGATGTTTAGCTTATAGGACCAAACAAGGAAAACAAATTAATATATATATATATATATATATATATATATATATATTAAAAAGCTAATTATTGTAACAAACTATTTATTTAGCTTTAAATTTATAATCATCCTAATTGAGCATCAAATAGATAGTCTATGGTAGAATTTTTGATGTAGAAAAAACAAAATGATATGAATTATCTAGTGCCAACCTAATTGCATGGAAAACAATCCATATGTAATAAAATATTTAATATGAAAAATTAAAATGTTTAACATATTAAAATAAAAAAATTAAGTTGTGGAAAGGATTAAGTGGGAATGCAAAAGATTGTTAAATATTTTTTATTTATTTGTATTTTTAAATTCTGATTAAAAATGTGAAAACAAAAAAGAAAATCTTGTTTATTGTAGGGTTGACTTAAATTTTTATTATTATTATTTTGCATCATGATTTACAATTGAATTATGAAAATATATAATATAGAACGTAAGTTTTATTGAAGAAAATCATTGAACCTAAGTCCATTCAATAATGAAAATCAGTAAGGGAAAAATTAGTGTAATATGCTAGTTGATGCTTTTGCTTTTTAAATCAGCCAATTTTCATTGTTAATAAAAACTTGTAATGAGAATTTTTTTTTTTTGGAAATATTAATTATAGAAAAATTTACTATTTTTTATTTTTTTTATAATTAATTTATGACAACACTATTTCATTAGGTTTTTTTTTTCTTATTTTTAAATTTTCAAATAATTCAATTCTAAAAATTTGATTTTAGACAAAAATTAATCATTTACCAATTAAAAATTAGAAATTTAAATTTTAAAAATTTAAAAATTAATTTTCAATTTTCTAAACCAATAAATTTAATATTTAATTTTAGTAAATAAACTTTTGAAATAATTTATAAAAAAATACAAAATTAATGAAAAACAAATAATTTTTGAAATAATTTGTAAAAATTTACAAATTAGTTAAGAATAAAAACATTTTGAACCAAACATATCCTTTTTCCCTCTATCTAGCTCAACACAAAGTCCAGCACAACTTTACAGATTCCAAGATATCGACCCGATTTGCAACTAGTCGGACCGTGTTCTCGTCCACCGAAAACAAGCCTGGCCTTCAGATTGATATGTAGTACGCTTAAAACAACCCGATATGGGCGGAGTGGAAATGGTAACCGGTCGGGAATTGGCTCAACGTTCTGCATACAGGTAAGATAAGGTTGACACTTGAAGAAGTTAAAATGCAATTATATATATTTGACGCGCAAAACAGGCCGCATGTTTGCTATGGGGAATATCGTGGATATTGCGTGTCTGACTCTTTTTCTCTTATTAAATGAGCTGCTTGTTTTTATCAGATAAGAAACTCAACGCTCCATACAATTGGCCAGCTCTCCAGTATAATAGGTATATCGCACACAACACATTAGAGAACCATCTCTGGATTTGGTTAACTGTGACAATCTGTTGCAGCCATATTTCTCATCTCAAATCAGGTCAGGTCAATATAATGGGACGCCAGTCAGGATCCAGTTCTTCAGCCTTCGCTTGCAGATTGCTTATATCATGGTTGCTTCTACTTCTCTGCACGATCTCGCCAAATTCAGAAGCACGTCCCTTGCCTCCTCAGTCAAAGGCTCTATCAATGGAGATTAATCACAGCGATAATGACCATAATCAGCAAATTAGCGGATCTATGCACCCGAGATTACTATTACATCTGCGCCCATCTCATGTTATGGGTAAGAGAGCCACCATGCAGTTACACAGAGGGCCCGTTCCTCCCTCCTGCCCTTCCCCATCTAAAAACAAATCTCCCGAAGCCGAGTCAACTCAGATCTCTCCCGAAAACGTTTCAGATCAGCCATGAGCTGCTGTTGGCATTAATCAATAAGGAATTTTCACTAGCAAGATCGGGTCAGGACTTCCGTACTTACAGTCAGGGACAAATCTTCATTTTATTCAATTAATTAGTTCATTATGTTTACATATATGTAGGTTCTTTTCTAGAGAAGCAGTCTTTAGGATTTCTCTACATTTCTCCTCTATTGTTGTACACTGGCATATTCTTTAAATCTGAATCCCTTCCTATCAAATGGAACTATGCCAGTGAATAATTTATAGCTCTATCCTACTCTTAGTCAAGAGTTCGTAATTAGTCTATGGCCGTAAAATTGTTTCCATCGATGCATTGAATGGCTTTCTAGAATCTATACTCGTGGACATAGAAATCGTAGTGACAGTAGTGGCACACAGCCGTAACATAAGAATACAGTAGGCCATGGCAGCTGCTCCTTGTTTGTTTTTTCAAATACATGTATGCATCAATCTGAGCTCAATACATCACATCCTCTGATAATTTAAAATCTTCGGGAAGATTTCCTTGCTAAGTCATGGGGGGTTTATTTTCACTATGTGCATGCATCGTGAAGTTGTGTAGGACAATGGACTCATAATTCATAAGGAGCAATTTGGCTGGCTTATCAAGCCACGAAAAGAAAAAGAAAACTTATCAATTAGTGGAAAGTCTAACAATAATAACAACATAGATTGGCTTTTGCTTAGAATGTTATGTATCCTCATAATATCTTTTTCTTGAACTTTTTAGGAAAAGAAAATTTATGGATAAAAATTTTAATCTTAAAAAATTAATTTATTTATGTAGATAAATATATATGAAGTTGATATAGACATAAATTAGTTAATATAGATCTTTAAATATTTTATTTAAATTTCATTGAAATATTTTTGAAAAGTATAAGATTTAAAAGATAAAAACTAGCTCACAGTTGAGTACTGCACATGGACACTGCACTCAAACAGAGAGTACACACTCTACATTCATTAATGGAATGATACAACTATAAGTACATCACAAAGAATCAGGGAGTTGTAAACAAACTCCTATATCCTAGGAACTAATCCTAACTTAAGAAGCTACATTACAACAATGTAACCATTTCTCCATTAATATATAAATAATATTAATTATTTCCAACTCTCCCCCTTAATGGAGAAAGGATTACCCTGAATTCCTAACATCCCTCTAAACAATTCAAACTTTATTCTCCCAAGAGGCTTAGTAAAAATATCTGCCATGTTGTTACAAGATTTACAATATTCAACACATATTTCTTTTGACTGAAGTTTTTCTCGAACAAAATGGAACCGAGTATCGATATGTTTGGTGTTTTTGTGAAATATTGGATTGCATGCTAGCTTGATAGTGATCTGGTTGTCACTTTGAATGATATTTTCTTCCTTCTGTTCTTCTCCTGCATCATTGAGAAGTCTTCTCAACCAGATAGCTTCACATGTGGCTGCACACAATGCTTGGTACTCAGCTTCAGCTGAAGATAAGGCTACAGTACTTTGCTTTTTACTGCTCCATGCTATGACCCCGGATCCAATGCTGAATGCATAACCTATGATAGATCTTTGATCATCTAGGTTGTCTGCCCAATCGGAATCTGAAAAATCTGCTAAAGTAACATCAGATGTGTCAGTGTATAAAATACCATAATCACTAGTACCACAAAGATACCTCAACATGCTCTTTGCTGCAACCCAATGACTTTCGAGAGGTTTAGAGATGAACTGGCTCAACACACTAACAGAGTATGCCAAATCTGGTCTAGTTGTAGTAAGATATATCAGACTACCAACTAGTTGTCTATACTTAGTTGCATCCACCTCCTTAGTGCCATCGTCACTGCACAACTTTAGATTCTACTGCAATGGTGTTGCTGCTGACTTACACTACTCCATCCTGAATCTTCCTAGCAGACTTCTGGCATACTTCCCTTGAGTAAGAAAAGTATATCCAGAATCTCTCCATACTTCTAGACCCAAACAATAATGGAGATTTCCGAGATATTTCATTTCAAATAATTGTGACATATGCCATTTGATTTCTTTATCAAAGTATCTGCATTGCCTGTTATAATCATATCATTCACATACAAAGAAATAAAAATAATTTGTCTCTGTTTATTAAACTTGGTATATAGATTTGGATCATTCATGCTCTTATGAAAACCATGTTGTACAAAGAATGAATCGATCTTCTCATACCACGACCTGGGTGCTTGTTTTAAACCATATAACGCCTTTTTCAATCTACAAACAAGATGTTCTTGCCCCTTTTTAACAAAACCTTCAGGATGAACTAAATAAATTTCTTGTTTCAAATCACCATTCAGAAATGCAAACTTAACATCTAACTGGTGTATCTTCCACTTATATTTTGTAGCTAAAGAGATTAGCATTCTAATGGTATTTAATTTCGCTATAGGAGAAAAGGTTTCATCGAAAACTATTCCCTCTTTTTGTGAATAACCCCTTGCTACCACTCTAGCTTTAAGCTTTTCTATACTCCCATCTGCATTCAATTTAGGTTCATACAACCACTTACAACCTCTGGGTGTTTTTACTTCAGGAAATTCAACTAAATCCCAAGTATGGTTTCTAGTAATTGATTCAATTTATTCATTCATCGCAGCTCTCCATGCATCAGATTGACTTGCTTCTTTATAATTTATGGGTTCTACAATGTTTAAAATATTTGTCATTAAAGCATAGTCTTTCAATCTGGCTGGTAATTGAGTCTTCCTACCTGATCTTCTTGGTAGGGGACTTACCTCAAATCTGTCTGCTTCAGATTTATACACGTTTGCATTATTGGCTACACCACCTGTTTCTTCTTCTTCTTTCTGCTCCTGCTCCTGATCATCCCATCTAATTTCTTCCATCAATAATGGAATGTGCCAATCATTATCACTGTCATCCTTTCCTTTCTCAACCTATTCATGAAATACTACATCTCGACTTGCAAATATTTTATGAGTCACAGGATTAAATAACTTATATGCTTTAAACTCGGTGCCATATCCTACAAAGATACATTTCATGGCTTTAGGATCTAACTTCTTTCTATCCACCTTAGGTATATGGGAAAAATATTTTGACCCAAATACTCTTAAATGACTCATTGCTGGTTTGAATCCGTATAATGCTTCAAAAGGAGTTTTGAAGCCAAGACATTTAGTAGGATTCCTATTCTTTAAATAAACAGCAGTGTTGATGGCTTCCGCCCAAAAACCATTTGATAGACCCTTACCTTGAAGCATACTCATTGCACACTCCACAAGAGTTCTGTTCTTTCATTCTGCCACTCCATTATGCTCTGGTGTATGCACGGTGTATGAGGCACTGTAAACTGTTGAAAAATCCCATGATATCTGCAAAAATTCATGAACTCTCCCTGTCTGTATTCTCCCCCTTGATCTAAGCGAAATTTTTTTATACATTTTCCTGTCTGCTTCTCTACCATACTTTTAAAATCTTTGAAACACTGAAAGGTCTGACTCTTTTTACTCAAAAAATATATCCATGAGAATCTAGTGCAATCATCGGTAAACAGAAGAAAATAATATGCACCACCTAGCGACCTTGTATGCATAGGCCTGCATATGTCTGTATGTACCAGCTCTAGAATATCTCTTTCCTTTCTATTAACATATAGAAGAAATTATTCTCTCTGCATTTTCCCTAATGCACATCCATCACAATCTAACTGAACACTATGAAAAGTAGGGAGTTCATCGACCATACCTTTTCTCTGAAGTAACATGAGGTCTTGCAAATTAAGGTGACCGAATCTCTAGTGCCAGAGGTTTTCGGCTGTCAATCCTGTTGCAACCATGGCTTGTTGTGGCATGCTTTTCACATCTAGTCTGTACAGGCTCCCCACACGCACCCCTGATGCAAAAGTTTCCATCTGCAGCTCTGATTTTCCAACACCAGGAAAATTCGATCTACCACCACCGAGCAAATCCGATCTACCACCATTGGGAAAATCCACAACTTCAATCTGCCACCACCGGGCAACTTCGATCTACCACCACCAGGCAAATCCGATCTAACACCACCGGGTAAATCCACAACTTTAGTCTTCCACAACCGGGCAAATTCAATCTACCACCACTAGGCAAATCCAATCTACCACCACCAGGTAAATCCACAACTTCGGTCTACCACCACTAGGCAACTCCGATCTGCCACCACTGGGCAACTCCGATCTGCCACCACCGGGCAACTTCGATCTGCCACCACTGGGAAAATTCGATCTACCACCACCATTGGGCAACTTCGATTTGCCACCATTGGGCAAATCCAATGTACCACCATTGGGTAAATCTATAACTTCGGTCTGCCACCACCGGGCAACTTTGATCTGCCACCACTGGGCAAATCCGATCTACCACCACCGAGTAAATATGATGTACAGAACCTGCACAGAGAGAGATTGGCTCTTTCCCGAGCCAAAAAATCCACGCCCAAATAAAATCATTGCAAGTCACGAAATTGGTGCGGGTACGGCCTGCACAATTGCGCCAATCACATGTTTCAGTGCGATGGCACGGGTATGGCTCTAACAGTCACGCCAATTAGGCGTTTTGGCACGCCTGTTAGCAGAAAAATCGCGGCAACCTTCTTTTGCTCAGAGATCAATCAAACATTTGACACCTGAGAGCACGAAGCTCCTATGAGCATAATGCTCTTGTGTACACCATAGCCACGAAGGCTCTGTAGCCACTAAGGCTCTCTAAAAAGAAAATCAGGCTCACCCAATCTGAGCTCTGATACCAAGATAAAAAATGAACTGAAAAGAAGTTGCAGCTCACAGGTGAGTACTGCACCTGGAGACTACACTCAAATGAAGAGTACACACTCTACATTCATTAATGGAATGATACAACTATAACTACATCACAAACAATCAGGGAGTTGTAAACAAACTCCTATATCCTAGGAACTAATCCTAACTTAAGGAGCTACATTACAACAATGTAACCATTTCTCCATTAATATACAAATAATATTAATTATTTCCAACTTTAAACATATGATTCACACATTTTTCTTTACTTCTTATTAATTTAGAGTATTATATATCATTTTTGGGATTCAACTGCTTTAAGCAAGTCATACATCTATGACCATTTCCATGAGAGGTGTCATACAATAATCAGTGACTTAGCACTCATTGCATCCGGTGATGTTCACATGAGTGAAGAAATGAGATTGAAACTAGTTAAATGAATCAAATAAAGTCAATGATTCATCTATAACCATTTCCACGAGAGCACATAGCTTCAATCATTCATCTATGACCATTTCTATGAGAGTTTATCATTCAGATCTATGACCATTTCCATGAGAGGTAGTTGTAACTGACTAATTTCATTTCGCATGAGTTTTGAGATCTATGACCATTTCCATGAGAGATAGTAGTAACTCACCAATTTCTCAAATTTTTTGAATAGTCCACTTAGCACTCATTTCATCGGGTGATGCTATCAAGGGTGAAGAAGTGGGATTGCAACTAGTGAAATGAATCACATGGTGTTAATCATCACTTCCTGGGCTTGCACCCAGTAACCAGGAATTGTCGAGAGGTCACCCATCCCAAATTGCCTCTGACTCAAGCGTGCTTAACTGTGGATTTTTCCCCACAATCAAGCTCACTTAGCTGGCTACCCCATTTGCAAACTCTTAGCAAGTATTGTGTCTAATATAATGCAGCGTGAAAACCCCTCAATACTTAATTCAGAGCATATTCATATTTTTTATTATAGCCTACATTCTTTCTTTATTTAGAACATAATTTTTTATTTTAAAGAGACACAAACGGATAGACAAATTTTCACATCTCCTCATACTAGGCTATAGAATAAGCCTCTGAAGCTTTCTCTGTTAATCAATTGTTAATAAATATAGAAATGTAAAAAACTATCCTTTATATATACTAGATGTAAATTGATTTCCTTTTTATATATTAGATGTAAGTTGATTTGAACTTATAGTTTAGATCTATGACTACCTTTGAGAGACATCTAACTCTATTACAATTATCCTAGATGATTTTCTAGATTTCCTTTAGATCTACTACTCTCCAAAGACAACCAATTAAGTGCTTGTTATTTTTGACTTGAAAAGCGCTGGTATCACATGCACCAGGATTGGTATATTCCACCTATGGGCAAAATATGGTGGATAATGGAGAGAATCGACTTGAAAATCCAATCCTCTTTGCAGAAACCCTAATGCACCTCAACAAATCTAATACTTTATATTTACATTTATTAAATTTTATATAATTATAAAATTTCAAAATATAAATTTATATTAATTATATCCTAAAATTGGAAATTGGATTATTATGAATTTTTTATTTGATAATATTTGTCCTTATAAAAATTTTAACCCCTTAACCTTAATAGCTATATCCTTCCTGTTTTAAAAATCGACAATATGCGTAAAATGATTTTAACAAAGCTAGATCAAATTCATTTCTCATATTCAAAATGATTTTAACAAAGCTAGATCATATTCATTTCTCATATTCAAAGTAAGTTTTTGACCAATAAACATCCATGTTCTAAAAATCTCAGAAGTGTACAGAATTTTAAAGTAATTTGAGCAAAATGCGATCCGTCGTCCTCTTCTAATATAAAAATAATAAGGTATCATATTTTCAAGGGGTTATTCTTTGAAGTCGAGTGCGAAGAGCTGAACAACGAGATTGCTAAATGAATCCATTTACCGATTTTAGAAGGATAGGGAATGAAATCCTTATATTCTCTTTTTTCGAAGGAGAGGATATTGTATTGAGTTTATGGTGAAATATATTTTTATATTTTTTAGTTGATTTTAAAAAATTGTTAAATTTTTATAATCTAATTTGGTATATTAAAAATTATTATTTTTTAAAAATATTTTAATTTATTTTTTATTATTTAATTGGTTATAAGAATGAACCTATTATTGCTCAATACATGGATTAATAAGCAAAAATACAAATGTGAAATTGTGATCCTACAATATATATTTCACTTAAGCTGACATCTTTTTTTATTAATGGTAAAGAAATCTCTAATATAAACATCACTTTTCGTTATCCTTTTCGTTACAATGACTAGTCCTATTTCTTTAATACGATTATATACAAAAATATTAACAAATTTTCTCAAAATGACTTTATAATCTGTATTGATCTGATTTATCAATAATACTTTTTATCTGTTTATATGGTGTATTTATCATTCAAAAATATTGTAAATACCTGAGGTGTTGATGAAAATTTGGACATTTGATCTATCCAAAAAGTGTTCAAGGGATATTTAATGTACTTTATAAAAGTCCGTGAACAATAAATATGGAAAATAATCAATGTGACATAGCTATGCCAATGCTGTAGTCTAAAAACCTCACAGAATAACTCAGAAATTTTGGTAAAATTATGAAACATTTCGGCAAAGATTTTTTAAAATATTGGTTATAGTTGTTAGACTTCAGTATTTTGGGTGTCTTAAGGGTTTTTGATGGTGTTGAATCCATTTCCATCATGAAAAGCACAATTCAAACACTCCAACTACCTGATTTTTGGAATTCTTTTTTACCAGATTCGAGCAAAACACTGCAGTTTTCCCTATTCTATTGCATCAGTAAACAACTCCTACACCAACAAGTAAAATATTTGTTTATATCAAAATATACAAATTCACAGGTTACTCTCCTATCTATATGCCTTTCCTTTAAAATTAAAACTAAGGAAAAACAAATATCCTACATTGCAAGTCTTTTTCAAAATTTTGGTGTCCATCAACTTATCTCTAAAACTAAATACATAAAAGAACTAATATGGTTTTCATTTAATGATTCTCATTTCTTATTAATAATAAATAATGCTTAATTTTATTATTAATTAATAATTAAATTATAATAAATTATTCTAAATATAAAAAAAAACTATAATATAAAATTATTTATGAATAAATAATTAAAAATTAAATTTTATATAAATTAAAATCCCAATACTTAAATATAAAAATGTCTTATTCCTTATTTAATATATTTTTAAAATTAATAAAAAATTTCATTAAATAAAAATTATAAGCTTTTTATCACACCAAATTTTTTATTACATAAATAAAAAAAATTTCTTTATAAATATCCACAAATATGATGTTGAGTAATATTATTAAATAAATTTATTTAATTACACATAAAAAATATTACAATATTTCTTCATTCCATAATAGTTACACTTAATACTACTTCACATTTTAATTCAACTATATTAAACTATGCGGTAGGGATTAGCTACTATTTGTCACTTGTTAATATGACGTTTCTATAGAGGTGGGTTGGCGGAAGGCCAATCAATAGGGAGAGGGAAATAGATCATGATCTAAGCTGTTAGATATTGATCTTCCATTCTAAACATGAGTACAAGCGATAAATTGTTGTTTTAGAAAGTCTGGTTTAATTTATTTTAAATAAAATATTAGTAATTGCTGAGGCACACCAAAGGAATAGAATATTTGGGAATATTATCTCGCTACTCACTCAAATGCAAGAATAATTAATCATTTCTATGTGTGGAGAAAAGTTGTTTATTGATAAAAATATGTAGATGAAAGGTATCTAAAGCCACTCTAAGATGGACGTACAAATTTGCAGAAGACTCCACCTATTAAATTTTAATGATTGATGCACAAACTTAGGCTACATAGTAAGATTTGTCAATGAAAACCACTTGTGACGACATTGCAGGTGCCATGTAATATCAAACTAAACATGAATGATATAACATGAACTTGCCAATGCTATTGCCAAAGCACTTGTGGTCATCAAATTAGAATAGAGGAAAGCATTATGTGAACCCCTAGACAATGATGATGAAGATGAAAGAGATAATTAACAGTCTCACACATATTGTGTTTGTGTATGCTTACACCCCTTTTAGTCACTTATTCATACACCAATTAATGTGTTGTGGTGTTTTGTGAGAATAGCGAATATACAAATGCTAGCGCCTTCCAAAGAAATCTAAACCAGGTTTTGGACTCTTCAGCAGGGAATGTTTCTGCGATGAGATTCGATACATCTAGTGCGGTGAGGGGGAAAATTTTCTACTATAGTTTATGGGGTGGCCCAATGCATGAGAGATTTAAGCTCCTCTGATTGCAAATAGTGCATGGAGACTGCAACTACTTATATTTTATCTAGCACGGATGGATGCAAAAAAACTTCAGCATCTGTCATGTTGGATATCTTCTTCTTATGTTATGACACTCAACCATTAAGTATCTTGCACAACTCAAATTCTCAAATTGAAAAAATATCAACCAAACTTTAAATGAATAATCCCAAAATTTTATTGTAAAAATATTATGGTTCATACTCTAATATAAAGTTTCCTGAGTATGAGAACCGAAAATCCTTACAAATGAGAATGATAATTGAAAATATGATCCATTTATCACATGTCTTATGTTTCCAAATTATGAGAACTAAATATTCCATCTATTTATAGAGTGTGTCCAAATTATGAGAACTGAAAATACCATCCATTTCTAATGTCCAAATTTACAATTTTGTTCATCAAGATTGAACCTTTTCCTCAAGCAGATTTCCATTAAGTAATCCTTTAGAATTAAAAATTCTCCAGAACGGGTCAATTTTAATACTTTCTATAAAATATTCACGATATTGAATTCAAGACAGTTTATTTAATACTTCAAAGATCTCACAAAATAAATTGAATTTGAAAAATAATATATAATTTTTGAAGGTTTAAATTTGAAAATAAAAATATAATGGAATTTGAGGAAACATGAATTCCAACGGGGAAAAATAATTCTAGTAACAATGTTTTTAATTTTTGTATCACTAATCATACATTATGACTAAAATCATGAACCTATGTTTTTAATTAATAACGTGGATACTGAGAATTGCAAAGAAAAAATAATGAAAAATCCAATCCAGACATAAGAATTGATGTGAGATTACTTTCCTTAATGGGTTTCACCTACTTCCAAAACATGTTTGCAGGTTATGGCCATTCACAATAAGTTAGCTTATACACCACCTTTACGATAACATTGCTAAATGTAAATATATGCATTACTTTAAGGAGAAGGACGGATATATTCGTTATTATGGCTCAAGGAAAATATATCTGTAAGTATAATTGATATGAAATCTAAGCCTGGAGTCCAAACCCCACCTCTATAGTAACAAGTTTTGAAAACACATCTAGGAATTATAACAAATCCAGGTGATATATGGCTCAAGTTTTAGCTAAAAAATGAAAGTGCTCAAAATTGCTTCAAACGTGAACGACCGCATAGAGTTCATCACCAGGATTTTGGTGCAACTCATTTCATCAAAATCCAAGTTTGTATGACTGAGTTATCATCTGTTGTTCATTTTCCAAAACAAGCAAAAAAGGAGCAGACCAGGCAGAGTGATGATGTGGCAGGTACAGTCAGCGTTGCAGGGAATATTTTCCAGATTGCAGCCAGTGACACTGTGAAAAGTGTCGTCTTCAGATTTGCCAGCTGGTTTAAGTGAAGAGAAAAATTGTCCAATGACCTCCAATTCTTCGTAAGTTGGAATTTGAAATTTTTTTAAGGGTTGAAGTATAACCCAACTAGAGGGTGCCACATGTCCTCTCTGGTAGGACATCTCCTAACCTATGTGGGTCGAATTATTTGTTTGGACATTAGTCTATATGGTGGAATTATATATATATATATATGGATATATTACAATGTTTTTAAACCCACCAAACATGGTGGACAAAACAATATTTGGAAGAGCTCCTATCTACATATAGTGAAGGCCCAAACCTGGCTCAATCGACAAGTATGGCGGAAAATTTCATTTATAGTGTCGAGTAAAATTTTATGGCGAAGTGGGGGGTCGAAACTCTAACTACATGCCCACTACTACACACCTCTACCGTCTCTCCTATAGGGTGGACCTTAACCGTTAAGAAATCTGCATTAATTTAAATTTTACAACACCGACGGTTGGGATTTGGAGGGGGCCAGCCCCCTCCCCATGTGGCCAGAGCCCGAAGTCCGGGTGCTAAGACATTTCAACAGCTGACAAATGTTAATGGAGTTCAATTAATGGTTAAACGTGGTTTATCCATGAAAAATCATCATTAGCGCCTAAAAAGTGTTTAACATTTAAACCTTGTTTATCTGCTCGTAAGCTTGTTAAACGCTAATTAATCCATAGTTTATGGTTGGCGGAAATTTTGAAGGGCACACCAATTTTGGTGGTTTTCCAAATTTGGAATGTTAACTGGTAGTTCCTCAAGTTTTAGAGGAGAAATTGGGGAAAATTTGGTTTTGGTCGTAACTCACTCAATTTTCGACCAAATTGAGCTCAATAAAAGTCATTATAGGATAATTGGCATGTTGGGAACACAATGGAGTAGCTTTCAGAGGCATAAAAGGTCATCTACAAGTTTTTTTGTGCATTTGAATATTTTTTAAGGCTAGGGCTACCGGGTGTTGGGGTCATTGCCAGAGCATCGAGAGTCCAAATTCAACAAAAAATTAGTCATTTTTGGGAGATTATGTTGTTTTAAACTGATTGGAATAGGTTCCAAGAGGTTTTGAAGCTTGTAACAAAAATTTTAGCACACTTGAATCTAATACAAATGTCACACTATGAAGCTAGACCAAGGAGATGTAGGCGAGGAGGGGTGAAATCCTTTATCAAAATTCTATATGTTAAGCTCTGTTATGTGTATTTGTTTTATTTTATATTTCTTCTATTTTGTCATTTAAAATTATTCTTTTTAATCTTATGGCAAATTCATAATTTCACTAAGTACATTATTGACAATCACATGCTCATAAACAAACCTATGAAGGATAAGTAAAAAAATGCAAAGAAAAGTTTATATCTGAAATGAAAATAGCACAAAAATAAATAGAATTCACTTTTAGATCAAGTTGGTATTAGAGCACAAGGTTTCTTGCTTTTTTTACTTGAAGGGTTTTAATAGTGCAAATTTATTGATGCTTACAAGATTGAGATTGTGGAGTGGAGAAGGGAAGCTACTGATAGAAATTCAAAAAGTTAGGAAAAGAAGGAAGAAGGATGAGAAAGCATTATCCGTACCCAAAGTACCACTCAAGGAAACACTTGAAGCACAAGAGGAATTAATTGCATAAGAGGCTGAAGTGATTGAAGAGATACAAGTTGTAGAGATAGAGCTTGAATCTAAAGCCAAAATGTCATGACATGAAGGAACTCATGAACATTCTGAAGAAGAGGATGTTAAGAAGGATTTAAACGAAATGCAAAGAATGGTGAAAGTTAAGTATGAAGATTTTATGGCAATGGAAACTGGAGAAGGTTCAAAACAACCTCATAGAGAAGAATATTCAAATAGTAAAAAGGAGGAAGAGAGGAGCTTAAAAGGAAGTTATTGAAAACCACCTCCCTCTCTACCATCATCATGACCATCATCCTCAACAACATCTTCATCTTCCACAACCACTACAAAAAATCATACCCATACTCATTCCAAGATCCCAAAAGGTAAGACTATGTTACTCAAGTTGGACATCAAATTTGAACTTCCTACATACAATGGAGAAGTTAATGTTGAAATACTAGACAATAAGATTCATCAATTGGAAGTTTATTGTAGAATTCTGAATCTACAAGAAGAAAATATTAAAATCCAATTGGCTTCATTAAGGCTAGATGGAGTAGCACTAGTTTGGTGGGAGGCAAAGAAACAAGAGGAAATGTGAATCCATGGTAATATTTCCATTTCTTGGGTCAAATTCATTTCTTCAATTCAAATACAATTTTATCCATTAGCATATATGCAGAAAGCAATAATGAGATGGAAAAAATTTAGACAGATCAAAGGTCAAAGTGTCCAAGAGTATACACAAGAGATTCAGAAAAGTGCTTTATTACTTGGAGTAGACTTAAATTGACAAGCCACACTCTTGAAATATATAGGAGGTCTACATTCCTACTTAAAACACACTATTCTCATGTTTAACCCAAATAACTTAGATGAAGTATGTGTACAAGCCACACATCTTGAAGCAAGGGGTAAAAAACATTTTTGAAGAGGGTAGTAAGAAGAAGACATTCAAGGGTAATGGAAAAGAGAAATGGGGAAAATGGAAGGGAAATAAGAATGCAAGTGTTAAGGAAGAATGGGAGAAAATTACATGCAAACATTGTTCCAAAGAGGGGCATGATGAAGCCCACTATTGGAAACTACATCCCAAATTAAGACCAAAGAAACCAAATAAAAAAGGGAAACAAAAGACGACTGTCACCACACAAAAATATCTTGGATCTGATTCAGGAGATGAAACCAATATAGTTTCCATGGTTAGAAAAGGAAAGAAAGCTATAGAAAGTGAAAATTCTATTACCTTAAACAGTCACAATAAAAATTCAAATGAATATACAAGGATAGAATTATTCCATGTTAGAGTAATTTCTAATTGTACAAAGACTGAAGCATTGTTTGATACAGGGTCACAAGAAAACTTGATTTCAGAAGACTTAGTTAAAAAATTGAACCTTGAAATTGTACCTCATCATAAACCATACCCTTTGGGTTGGAAATTTAACAATGCCAATTTGTTGGTGACAAGCAAATGTATTTTCAGATTTGCTATTACTGCAAACTTTGTTGATGAAGTTGAGTTAGATGTGGTTCCACTTGACATTTCAGGGATTATCTTGGGTAGTCCATATTTGTATGACAGGAAAGTAGTATTTTACAGTCATGAGAACAAATATCATTTGATTAAAGATGGAATGTAGTATATTGTGAGATCTTATCACAGGAAATTGAATATCTCTTTAGTTAATGTAGGGAAAATGAAGAGGCTAGTAAATGCAAGTAAAAATTTCATGCTTCTTATGATCAAGAAAAAGGAAGATGTTAACTATGAATGTTTTGAAGAATGTGATGAAAAATTGAAATATGATTTGTTTGATGTGATAAGTTAGCATGGCGAGATGTTTCAAGAACTAAAGGGGTTTCCACCCAACAGGGGAAGTTAGCATGAGATTCAATTGCAGCAGGATGTTCCACTTCCAAATATTGGTATGTATCTCATATCAATTATGGAAAGTTTGGAAATCAAGAAGTAAATCCAAGATTTGTTGAATAAAGGTATCATATGCCCATCTAATTTTCCATGTGGTTATCCAATAGTTTTCGTTCCAAAGAAGGACTGGACTTAGCGCATGTGTATCGATTTTCGTGCACTGAATAAAATCACGGTAAAGAATTTCTACCCACTTCCATGCATTGATTATTTTCTTGATCAGTTAAAGCATGAAAAGTATTTCACTAAGTTATATTTGAGCAGTGGTTATCAGCAATTTAGGATAACTGAAGAAGACATTTGGAAAACTGATTTCAAGACTATACAAGGATTGTATGAGTGGTTAGCTATGCCATTGGGCTTAACAAATGAACCAGCTACTTTCATGAGAGTAATAAATGATGTACTTAGACCATTTCTAGATGAATTTGTTATTTTTTACTTAGATTACATACTCATATTCAGAAAATCAAGAGAAGAACATGTCATGCATGTGAACAAGGTACTTGATGTTTTGAGAAAAGAGAAATTATTTATTAATATGTCAAAGAGAGAGTTTGGTAAGACTTCTTTGGTATATTTGTGACAAAGTGTTTGAGGAGGTGAGTTGAATATTGATCCTTCCAAAGTTGAGGTCATTTTGAATTGGCCCAAGCCCAATACAGTTACCGAGGTAAGAAGCTTTTTAGAGGCAACACAGTATTGGAGGAAATTTATTGCTAATTTTTCTACCATTGCAACATTGTCACATGCATTGAAAAGAATAACTAAAGTCTTCCATTGGGTAGGTTTGCAGCAAAAAGAATTTTATGCTTTAAAGCAAAAGATAAGTTCAGCACCAGTTCTATCACTTCTAGATCTTATACATCCATTTGAGATCCAAATGGATGCAATTGATTATGTTATGGGAGTAGCGCGCATGTAGCATGGAAAGCCTATCTCATTTCATTATAAAACTTTTAATGGAGCTGTGACTAAATATCCTACCT
The DNA here is from genome assembly GCA_034641835.2 of Pinus albicaulis. NCBI lineage: Eukaryota > Viridiplantae > Streptophyta > Pinopsida > Pinales > Pinaceae > Pinus > Pinus albicaulis. Next base: position 1,790,547,048 of record CM076578.1, on the reverse strand, counting down.
ATGATAAAGAGTTATATGCATTGGTACAAAGTGTAAAGAAATGGAAGCATTATTTGATGGGAAAAGAGACCATTATCCATACCGACAATCATCCATTGCAGTAATTACAATCATAGTCAAAATTTCAGCAATCAAGACATTTCATGTGGATGCGTTTTCTACAACAATTTCACTTGGTTATCAGGTACAAAAAGGGAATCTACAATAAGGTAGTTGATATGCTCTCTAGGCCTATTGTAAATTTAGTTATTCTTCTCAAGCACAATTCTATTATGCATGGAAGTTACATCAAATAGTATGTGCATGATAGTGTTTTTAAAGATGTGTATGAGAACTTGAGAAAGCGCAACCAAAGTGAAGAGTTAGATTATCATGTGCATAAAATTTTGTTGTATCACTTGGGCAAGTTATGTATACCACAGGGAGAAAGAAACAGTATCATAAGGGAGGCACACACATCATTGATTGCAGTACATTTTGGTGTAGGCAAAATAATAGCGCATATTCAAAGGTATTGTTATTGGCCACAAATGAATGAAAGTGTTTCTCGTTTTATTAGAGAATTTTATTTATGTGCAACAAGTAAGCCTAGAAATAGGAAGCTTGGTTTGTACACACCACTTCTAGTTCCTTCTCATCCTTAGGAGAGCATCTCAATGGATTTTGTAGGAGGGCTTCCTATGTCAAGGAAAGACCATGATTATTTGTATGTTGTGGTAGATAGGTTAAGAAAAATGTGTATTTTGATGGCATGTAAGAAAACTATTGCAGCTGAAAAAACCACTAATATTTTCTTTAAAAATGTAGGGATACATTTTGGTCTTCCTACTTCTATTTTAAGTGATCTAGATTCTCGATTTGTTAGGAATTTTTGGTCAAAATTATGGGACATGATGGATAAAAAGTTGAAGAAGAGTACAACATTTCATCCACAAATAGATGGTCAAACAGAGGTGGTAAATAGAACTGTTCTTCATCTTCTAAGAGGCTATTGCAGAAAACATCCCAAGTTGTGGGATGAATAGTTACACTACATACAACATGCATACAACCGTGAAAAGCATTATTCCACAAATACATCGCCATTTGAGGCATGTTTTGGTTACTTGCCAAGATCGCCATTGGACTTTATCTTTGAGAAAGATGTTGCTATAGACAGACATAGTGACATAGATAAAGCAAGAAATTTCATTGAGAAAATTCAGTTGGTACATCACACAGTGCAAGAGCAACTTGAAAAGAGTCAAAGCAGCTACAAGGCAAGGCAAGACAAACATCGGGTTGATCAAAAATTCCAAGTTGGTGATGAATTTTGGTTCTACATAAGCAAGGAAAGATTGCAAGGGGAAGGTAAAAATCTCAAACCAATCTATTATGTTCCATTTAAAATTCTGGAAAATATTGGTGCAAATACATTCTAGCTAGATTTTCCTCCTTACATGCAAATTTGTTCTGTCGTTAATGTTGAGAATTTGAGATTTTTTGAGCCTCCTTGATTGATGCTCAAGGAGAGCATGTACCACTACCATCAATAGATTATTTATCACTAGAATATCTTGATGAAATTTAGCAAGATCTCATACTTGACAAAAGAATTAGAACTTCAAGAAGAGGGAATGTTGAATACCTTAGAGTTGGACTCAAAGGTCAAAATCCTTCAAAGGAAAAATTGTTGGAGATTGGAAAAGTGAGGGATTTGTACCTTCACATGCTGACCAATTGATAATATATTTTGGGGTCCAAAGGGCTTCTAGTGGGGAGCAATGATCTAAGGCTCAATTTTTAGCTAAAAATTGAAAGTGCTCAAAATTGCTTCGAACATGAATGACTGGATAGAGTTCGTCACTAGGATTTCGGAGCAACTTGTTTCATCAAAATACGTGTTTGTATGACTAAGTTATCATCTATTGTTCATTTTCCAAAACATGCAAAAAAAGAGCAGAACCGGTATAGTGATGATGTGGTAGGTACAATCAGCATGGCAGGGAATATTTTCCATATTGTAGCCAATGAAACTATGACAAGTGTCATCTTCATATTCGCAAGATGGGTTAAGTGAAGAGAGAAATTGTCCAATGACCTCCAATTCTTCCTAAGTTGGAATTTGATTTTTTTTTTAAGGGTTGGAGTATAACCCAAGCACAGGGCACCACATGTCCTCTCTAGTTAGGCATCTACTAACCTATGGGGGTTGAATTATTTGTTTGGACATTAGCCTATATGGTGGAATTATCTTATAATATATATATGTGTGTGTGTGTGTGTGTGTGTGTGTATTACAATGCTTTTAAACCCACCAAACACGAAAAACTCAACTATATTTGGAAGAGTATTTAGAAGAGCTGAATCGACAATTATGGTAGAAAAGTTCAATTATAGCGCCGAGTAAAATTTTATGGTGAAGTGGGGGGTCGAACCTCTGACCACACACCTACTGTCACATGCCTCTATTGTCTCTCCTATAGGCTGGATCTTAGCCCTTAAGAACGCCACGTTAATTTAAATTTTACAACACTGACGGTTGGGGGCTGGAGGCGACCAGCCCCCTCCCCATGTGGCCAGAGCCCAAAGTCCAGGTGCTAAGATAGTTGAACCGATAGAAAATGTTAATGGAGTTTAATTAACGACTAAATGTGGTTTATCCATGATAAACTGTCATTAGCACCTAAAACGCGCTTAACATTTAAACGTTGTTTTTCCGCCCATAAGCATGTTTAATTATAATTAATCTAGAGTTCATGGTTGCGGGAAATTTTGGAGGGCGCACCAATTTTGCCAGTTTTCCAAATTTGGAATGTTAACTGGCAGTTTCTCTAGTTTTAGAGGATAAATTGGGGCAAAAATGGTTTTAGTCATAACTCACTCAATGTTTGACCAAATTGAGCCTATTAAAAGTCATTTGAGGCTTATTGGCATGCTAGGAACTCCATGGAGTAGGTTGTAGAGGCAGAATATGTCATCTACAAGTGTTTTTGTGCATTTGAATATTTTTTAAGGTTAGGGCCACCAAGTGTTGGGGTCATTGCCATCACATATAGAGTCCAAATTCAACAAAAAAATAGTAATTTTTGGGTGATTATGATGTTTTAAATTCCTTTGAACATGTTCTAAAATGTTCTGAAGCTTGTAACAAAAAATTGAGCACACTTGAAGCTAATACAAATGTTGCACTATGAAGTTGGACTAAGGAGATGTAGCCGAAGAGGGGTGAACTCCTTTATCAAAATTCTATGTGTTAAGATCTGTTATGTGTGTTTCTTGTGTTTTATATTGCTTCTATTTTGTCATTTAAAATTATGCTTTTTAAGCTTATGACAAACTCATAATTTCACTAAGTACATTGTTGACAATCACATGCTCATAAACAAACCTATGAAGGATAAGTAAAACAATGCAACGAAAAGTTGATATCTGAAATGAAACTAGCACAACAATAACTAGCATTCATTTTCAGATCACCAAGATCAAGGCTCAGACTCAGAGAGAGACTTAGGCTAAGGTTATTGTCAATATATATATATATATATATATATATATATATATATATAGATCTTGTGCATGCCCCAAAAAGTACAAAATTTACAATGGGAATGGGAATAATTTATGGATTCAATCTCCAAAAAACATAAACACTACCAAATTTTATGCATGAATTAAAATGGAAGCTTTACAAGAGGACTTACTACGCGAACTAATAGGAAATACATATTGTGGTAAAGGAGAAAAATCGAAAGGAAGTGACGAGGCCTCCATTTACCCTGATAGTATCTTGACACAATCAGTCATGGAGGATCTCGTTGTTGGAAATATTCGTAGGAATGATCTATATGTGAAGTTCCATAATATTTATATAAATTTTGCAAGTGATTCAATTATGGTTTTAAGCCTCTTTTATCAAATTATCGAACACATAAACATGGAATTAAAACTCAGTTTTTGCAGAAAACATAAGAAAATATCACCATAACAGTAAAAAAACTTTCACAAATGCTGAAGGACTTCACCCCTCCTAAGCTACGTCTCCTAGTCTAGGTTCCAATGGTTGGGCCTCTTTCATTATGCTCAAAAAATGGTGTTTTCATCAAGTTACAATGCTCAAATGGTTGTGCTATTAGATCCAATGGCTTTAGAAGTATCAAAAACCCATGTCTAGCCTTTTTATTCTCCCAAAAAGGCTAAAAATTGAATAATTTATGAGGCTCCCATGTTTTCTGCAATTTGTCCTACAAATTTTCCAATTCATCTATGTGTCCTACAAATTTTCCCCAAAAATCGCTAATGGAGCACTGTTTTCTCTACCCATCGGCAAAAATGGCGGGCTCCTTAATTTTCCTCTATCAACAATGGACCAAATATTTAATTAAAAATCAAGGGTCAGGCTAAGCCATGTCCCCTAGTCCCGCCCCTTATTTCTCATGTGTGCGATGACCAGGGCTAGGGCTAACCCTAACTCACCGTCGAAACATTGTGCCAATAAAATTTAAATAAAGGTTTTAACATATTATTAATAAGAACCAATGTGGGGCACGATGGTTGGGCACTGGTATTGTAGGTGGGAGGTCTCATGTTCGACCGCTGTCAACCTCAACTTGAGCATTGAGAATATTTTGGCCACTAGGGATGCGCCATGCAACGAACTCTCATTGGTCCACTCACCAACCAATAAAAATCATCCAATTCACTGAAAATCTAGTGATTTCGAGTATTGACCAGCCATTATCTGAAGGAGCCCAGTCATCGTGCTGATGTCAACATGATGTCACCTGTACAAACTCATAGTCAACATGTCTGTAAAAAATTTCTGTGTTTGACCAAAACTTCAAATTGTGATTACATGAGCATAAAGTGTCGGTTTTGTGTGAAACAAGTTGCATCATATTCATAACAGTGATATCTATGAGGTCATTCATGTTTGACACCATTCTAGCAAATTTGAATTTTGAGTACAAATTTGATCCACTGAATCATTCCTCTCCATTGGAAGGTTTTGGAAATCCAAAATCTCTTTATCTGTCAATAAATAGATGAGGGCTCAACTCCCTCACCATTCGAGTCTCTATCCACTAAAATGTCTTAAATGTGACATTTTGAGATTTTCATGAAAATTGGTCATTACCTTGACTTGTTATTGTAGATACCATCTTGTTGCAATTTCCCAAAATTTACAGAACAACAAGCTATCCTTGAATGAACAAGCACATTCCCTCCTTGGTCTTCAATCAAAGGAAACTTAAAAAACTTCAATCACTTCTCACCTTGAACATTCTCGACACGTCAATGCTTGACATATCTCTCCTTGTGCTTGACTCGATTCTTGACCAAATGTGATTGCATCATACCATTTCAAATACAACACTTTGTGAAACCCACAAGAGGGAATTTTTAACCCAATGCCCTCTTTTTCAAATTTATTTGGCACTTTCTCTTTTACCTTTGCACTCTCGTGTACTAACATCTTGTTCACATCATTGTTCATCAATGATGCATGCTCCTGCAAATTTACTTTATCTTGTTTACCTATTTTAGAAGGCAATATGTTAGACTCTTGAAGTATCATATCACAACTATTAAAAACCTCAGTGAACTCATATTTTTCATTTGATGCATCTCCTTGAAATGCCTCATTCACAAAAGCTTCATGCCTGAACATTAACAAAGCAAAATTCTGACTAGCATTAACAATTCTTTTCATTTTTCCAACATGTATAAGAGATAAATTCATCTTCTCACTATGCGCTCTAACAATGCACTCAATCCCATTCTTGAACAAGTGATACTTATTCTTATGGCTGATCTAAATTTATGAAGGAACGCAAAAAAATACACCTATAACCATAAATACAAAGATGCAGTGGAAATAACATTGCATTTCATTAATATCAAAGAATTGAAACTTGTTTAGAGACATAATGGAAATAAACTAGCTAAGGCGTTGGTAGCTTATCTTTAAGAAGATATGTGGTGGCTACAGGCCTCTGAACTGTGTTACAATGCGGCTCGAGGGCCTATTTATTATTAAGAAATAATGGAAATCCCAAAACATCAAAAACCTAACCCTAGGAGATGAAGCGCCAAAAACATGGGCTCTGTTTGGGTAAATTTCTACATCAAATTCCCGGGGACGTAACTTTGGCATACGATCTTCGTTTGATGCACACAATACCTTTTTAGAAATATCTATATGAGTAATACAAAATTTATGTGAGAAAAATCATAGGAATTTACTTGTTGCTCTCGATTTTCCAAAAAATCGTCGTTTAGGGCCTCAAAATGACCCTGGAAGTTCAAGGCCTGAAAAAATACTAAAATTAGTAAATTATGCTAGAATTAAGGAAAATAAAAAACTGAAAGAAAAAAATGGTGGGGCCCCAAGTGGAATAGGTGGGTGGCCAACAATATCCACCTGGATCATTCCTCCCCCCTTAGGAAGCAATGGTCTCCATTGCATTGAGTTCCTCCATGAGATGAGGATACTTTTGTTGAACTTTGTCCGTGGTGAACCACTTGCCTTGGTGCAGGAGTTGGCTAGCTTTAACATCCCGATATAGTTGGATCTTCTACTAGCGAGTGTTTTTTATTTGCATGTCCATGATATGATATGTGGTGGCCTCTTCTATGCAGTCCAAGTTTAACTATTTTGGTGTGAGTTTTTATGTAATGTTGGAGGTGTTCAATAGAGGTGGGAAGTAGGGGCGAAGGTGGTCCACATTGAACACTCAGTGCAGACCAAGGAATAGTGGAATACTGAGATCAAAGGCATTAGCCCCTATAGCCTTGGTGATGGTGTACAACCCATACTGAAGCAAGTGAAGCTTGTGGTGGGGTCCAACGAGGTGCTTCTTCTACAAATGTAGCCACAATTTGTTGCCCACTTAGAAGTAGTGTGGCACTCGATGTCTATCATGTAGTTTCTTGTACTTAGCATTGGATTTGTCCAATATGTCATGAAATTTTTGGTGGATGTGGTGAATGCGCACAATGAATTTTTTTTCCTTGTCAGCTTCAGACCTGACATGAGCTGAATCGACCTGATTAGCCATAAATGGCATGAATATGCCAATGGCACATAGTGGTTAGATCCCAAGCCCATCTGAAAGGGGTTGTGGTGGGTTGACTTGTGTAGAGCTTAGTTAAAACTATGTTGTGCATAGGGAAGGCTCTCATCCCATGTGCGTGGATGCTTTGAATTGTACATGTGCAGAATGTGTATGATCATCCTATTGATGATACCTTTCTGGCCATTAGTTTAGGGATGGAAAGATCTGGACTTGGTGAGCTTGGTGTCCAACATTGACCATAAGCTTGAAAAAAATGTGCTCAGGAACATGTTGTACATATATGAGATGATAGATTGTGGGATCGCAAAGTGTAGCCACATTCGTTCAAAGAAGGGTTTAGTAGTGGCCTCTGCAGTAATATTATTCTTGCATGTTGCCATAATGGCCATATTCGATAATCTATCGACGACCACGAAAAAACAGTCTTTTCCATGGTTAGAAGAAGGAAGGGCTGACATGTAATCCATGGATATAGATTCCCAGGTCAACTAGGGGTAGGTAGAGGGGTATAGAGGCCTTGCTTCTTGATGGTTATTTTGGTAATAGCACAAGCAGTGCAGCACGTACTGCGCTTCCCAACATCCTATCGAATGTTTGGCCATTAGAACTACTTATGCATTACTGCAACTGCTTTCTCGGCCCTAAAATTCCCAACGACCCCACTGGTGTGTGTTTCCTAAATCATCTTGGCAGGATTGGTTGAAGGAACACAAAGGTGTCCCACGTGACATAATAGTGCATCCTGGAGGTGAAATTTTGGAACTTGCGTACCCTCCAAGAGTGTCTTGTATATGTGGCCGAATTCTTGATTGCTCTTGTAGAGAGGCGACCAACCAGATGTCTTGTGCACACAAGAGTTGAGAACGATGGTTAGCGCCACGATCGGTGGTCGACTAAGGTTGTCTGCAACATTATTGGTGTTTTCCTTCTTGTACTTGATGTTGAAATGAAACTATTGCAGATATGTGGATCACTTCCGATCGCAATTGTTCTGCAACCTCCCTCGTGTCTAAGAATTTATGGATAAAAATTTTAACCATAAAAATTTAATTTATTTATATAGATAAATATATATGAAGTTGATATAGAAATAAATTAGTTAATATATGTCTTTAAATATTTTATTTAAATTTCATTGAAATATTTTTGAAAAGTATAAGATTTAAACAAATGATTCACACATTTTTTTTACTTCTTATTAATTTAGAGCATTATATATCATTTTTGGGATTCAAATTCTTTAAGTAAGTCATACATCTATGACCATTTCCATGAGAGGTGTCATACAATACATAGTGCTCAACTTAGTGTTCCTAAATTGAGGTCATAAATTATCAACCAGGGTTAGTAAACTGCTGAAGTGAGGTGCACTATATGTGCCTAGGTATCTATTTCTCACTACGTTGTGTTTAATGTTTTTATGATGTTTTTGGTTTTGAGGTTTTATGTTAAGAAGGAAAATAACTAAATGTTGAAAAAGAATAGTTGTTGGTCATACTAAAAACAGAGCAAAACCTATACTAAAGAACAGAAAATGCAAAGTTTGATAATGACTCATAGCAAGAAAATAAATCACAACATGAACTCAATAACACATAACATAAACTCATCCAATTCATTCATTAGAAATATGTTGGAATAGCTTCAGAAAATGACAAGTTTAGTGCAAATTAGGTTCTCCTAAGTAAACAACCATCTTACAATATTACAAAGAATCTCATCCATGGCTAAAAGTTTATTGGAACACAATTGGAAAAAGACTATTTGTAGCACAATAAGATTTCTACTCTGAATTAACTTGTAATGCTAAGATCAATCCATTCTGCAGCTCAACTTGTCACCACTAAGCCTCATTCAAAAGTTAGAGATTTTCTAAAATAGTTTTTGGTAAAAGGCTTATTTGTGAAATTGCAAAAGATTGCAGAACAATCAAGGCCTTAAACTGATATCACTAAATCATTCTTGTCCATATGATGATACATTAATAGAAAGTCAGAAAAATATTATTTTGTAAACAATGAAGGCCATGAAGTCTAATTTTGACAGTTAAAAAAACTTAAAGAACAATGGATAACACTGAACTAGAATGCAATTGATCAAACTTGAAACACAGTGATCACAACTAAACTAGAATGCTTTTAGCCTAACTTTGAAATACAATGAACTGGAACTGAACTAGAATGTCACTAATATAACTTAAAGTACAGTGAATAGAGTTAAACTAGAGTGTCATTATCAAACTTTAAACATAGTGAAAGAATTAAACTAGAGTGACATCTACCTCTAGAGTATTTCAATTGAACTAAAATGCAACTAATTCTATGAAATGTTTCAGCTCTTTCTCATTCGAAGTTAGTGGTTTTTTGGAATAATTTATAGAACAGGACTTGCTGCAACATGTTATGTAAATACGCATAAAAGCATGAAATTCAACAAAATACAACAAAGCTCTAAAACACCACAGCTATGTCTCACCCAGGGTTAGTGATATTTTGGAAAAGTTATAAGAACAAGACTAGCTGTAACAACTAATGTAATTGAGCACAAAATCATAAAGTTCAGAGAAATGCAACTAACTCCTAAAATACTACAATTATATCCCATCCAATTTTAGTGGTATTTTGGAAGAGTTTGTAAGGATAAGACTAACTGTGGCATCCGCTGCAAGTAAGTATAAAAACACAAAGTTCAGAAAATTGATTAAACTAGGAATGAAACAAGGTTAAGTTACTTATCTAAACCATATGAACAAAGCTTCTCAGGTAGCAGGGGCCCTCTACCACCGGATTATCACGCAAATCTACTCAAGAATGACTCAGCTCTTGCAATAAAGTGATGCTTCTTTCATTAAAGGAGAAATTCTTCAAAACAGAGTATTACGGTCTTCTGAGATCTAGCAATAAAACATAAATCTAGCTAACTATTTCTCGGTCTCCCGAGCCATACTTATAACATAATTACATAACTGTCTTTGAGATAAAATAGAAATAATTGTCTTTCCCAACTAAAATCAAACTAGGACTCTGGTGGTGGCCTCGTACTATGATTAAGGACATCTGTACAGTCCTTGTCCTATTAGAAGTCTATCCCCTAGTTTTGGTTTCTCACGTGCATAACCACCTGTAGACTCGAGCTCAGACTTCGTGGAGAGCAAGAAATGATGGGGGAGTGATGTGGAATACGACCATATGTGTTTTTCCATGAGGTGACACCTGGAACCTACGTAAACATGAAGATAGCTGTGTAATAGGCGACTGGCTATAGAATGACTGCGTTCTGTAGCCGAGTCTTAGTCAAAAATTGCTACAATAAAAAAATCATGAAAAAATAGCAATTTAGTCATTATATACATTCTTAAAGTAATCCTAATTAATCCTATTGATCATTTAAGCCTGCAATTGATGAGGGACAAGGGAAATGAAGTGAAATGTGGTGGAAAAGAAGGACATCTTTGGGGCTCAACACAATAATCAGTGACTTAGCACTCATTGCATCGGGTGATGTTCACATGACTCAAGAAGTGAGATTGAAACTAGTTAAATGAATCACATAAATTCAATCATTCATCTATAACAATTTCCATCAGAGCACGCAGCTTCAATCATTCATCTATGACCATTTCCGTGAGAGTTTATCATTCATATCTATGACCATTTGAATGAGAGGTAGTCGTAACTGACTAATTTCATTTCGCATGAGTTTTGAGATCTATGACCATTTCCATGAGAGGTAGTAGTAACTCACCAATTTCTCATATTTTTTGAATAGTCCACTTAGCATTCATTGCATCAGGTGATGCTATCAAGAGTGAAGAAATGGGATTGCAACTAGTGAAATGAATCTCATAGTGTTAATCATCACTTCCTGGGCTTGCACCCAGTAACCAAGAATTGTCGAGAGGTCACCCATCCCAAATTGCCTCTGACTCAAGCGTGATTAACTGTGGATTTTTCCCCACAATCAAGCTCACTTAGCTTGCCACCACATTTGCAAACTCTTAACAAGTATTGTGTCTTATATAATTCATTGCAAAAACCCCTAAATACTTAAGTCAGAGTATATTCATATTTTTTTATTATAGCCTACATTCTTTATCTATTTAGAACATAATTTTTTATTTTATTTTTTTATTTTAAAGAGACACAAATGGATAGACAAACTTTCACATCCCCTCATACTAGGCTATAGAATAAGCCTCTGAAGCTTTCTTTATTAGTGAATTGTTAATAAATATATAAATGTAAAAAACTATCCTTTATATATACTAGATGTAAATTGATTTCCTTTATATATATTCGATGTAAGTTGATTTGAAATTATAATTTAAATCTATGACTACCTTTGAGAGACATCTAACTCTATTACAATTATCCTAGATAATTTTATAGATTTCCTTTAGATCTACTACTCTCCAAAGATAACCAATTAAGTGCTTGTTATTTTTGACTTGAAAAGGGCTAGTATCACATGCACCAAGATTGATATACTCCACCTGTAGGCAAAATATGGTGGATATTGGAGAGAATTGACTTGAAAATCCAATCCTCTTTGCAGAAACCCTAATGCACCTCAACAAATCTAATACTTTATATTTTCATTTATTAAATCTTATATAATTATAAAATTTCAAAATATAAATTTATATTAATTAAATCCTAAAATGATTTTAACAAAGCTAGATCATATACATTTCTCATATTCAAAATAAGTTTTTGACCAATAAACATCCATGTTCTAAAAATCTCAGAAGTGCATAGAATTTTAAAGCAATTTGAGCAAAATGCGATCTGTCGTCCTCTTCTAGTATAAAAATAGTAAGATATCATATTTTCAAGGGGTTATTCTTTGAAGTCGAGTGGGAAGAGCTGAACAACGAGATAGCTAAATGAATCCATTTACCGATTTTAGAAGGATAGGGAATGAAATCCTTATATTCTCTTTTTTATAAGGAGAGGATATTCTATTGAGTCTACAGTTAAATATATTTTTATATTTTTTTTAGAGTTGAGTTAAAGAATTTGTTAAATTTTTATAATTTAATTTTGTATATTAAAAATTATTATTTTTTAACCATATTTTAATTTATTTTTTATTATTTAATTGGTTATGAGAATGAACATTTTATTGCTCATTACATGGATTGATAAGAAAAAATACAAAAAATTGTGATCCTACAATATATATTTCACTTATTTGATAATGTAAGTTGTTGACATCTTTTTTGATTAATAGTAAAGAAACCTCTAATATAAACATCATTTTTCATTATCCTTTTCATTACAATGACTAGTCCTATTTCTTTAATACAATTAAATACACAAATATTAACAAATTTTCTCAAAATCACATTATAACCTGTACTGACATGATTTATCAATAATACTTTTCATCTGTTTATATGGTGTACTTATCATTATATATTTTATTTAATAACCAAAAATGTTGTAAATATCTAAGGTGTTGATGAAAATTTGGACATTTGATTGATCCAAAAAGTGTTTTAGGGATATTTAATGTACTTTATAAAAGTCTATGAACAAAAAATATGAAAAATAACCAATGTGGCATAGTTATGCCAACGTTGTAGTCTAAAAAACTCACAAAATAACTCAGAAATTTCCGTAAAATTATGAAACATTCTGGCAAAGATTTTTTAAAATCTTGGTTATAGTTGTTAAAATTCATTATTTTGGGTGTCTTAAGGGTTTTTGATGGTGTTGAATCCATTTCCATCATCAAAAACACAATTCAAACAATCCAACTACCTGATTTTTTGAATTCTTTTTTACTAGATTTCAGCAAAACATTACAGTCTGCCCTATTCTGTTGCGTCAGTAAAAAAACTCCTAAACCAACAAGTAAAATCTCTGTCTATATCAAAATATACAAATTTACACATTGCTCTCCTATCTATATGCCTTTCCTTTAAAATTAAAACTAATAAAAAACAAATATCCTACAATGTAAGTCTTTTTCAAAATTTTGGTGTCCATCAACTTATCTTTGAAACTAAATACATAAAAGAACTAATATGGTTTTCATTTAATGATTCTCATTTATTATTAATAATAATAATACTTAATTTTATTATTAATTAATAATTAAATTATAATAAATTATTCTAAATAAAAAACAAATTATAATAAAAAATTATTTACTAATAAATAATTAAAACTTAAATTTTATATAAATTAAAATCCCAATGCTTAAATATAAATATGTCTTATTCCTTATTTAATATATTTTTAAAATTAACAAAAAAATTTATTAAATAAAATTTATAAGTTTTTTATCATACCAATTTTTTGATTACATAATTACAAAAAATTCCTTTAGAAATATCCACAAATATGATGTTGAATAATATTATTAAATAAATTTATTTAATTACACATAAAACTTATTACAATATTTCTTCATTCCATAACAGTTACACTTAATACTATTTCACATTTTAATTTAACTATATTAAACTATGCGGCACGGATTAGCTACTATTTATCACTTGTTAATATGAAGTTTGTATAGAGGTGGGTTGGTGGAAGGCAAATCAATAGGGAGAGGGAAATAAATCATGATTTAAGCTGTTAGATATTGATCTTCCATTCTAAACATGAGTACAAGTGATAAATTTTTGTTTGGGAAAGTCTAGTTTAATTTATTTTAAATAAAATATTAGTAATTGCTGAGGCACACCAAAGGAATAGAATATTTGGGAATATTATCTCGCCACTCAGTCAAATGAAAGAATAATTAATCATTTCTATGTGTGGAGGAAAATTTTTTATCGATAAAAATATGTCGATGAAAGATATGTAAAGCCACTCAAAGACGGACATACAAATTTTAATTATTGATGCACAAAATTAGGCTACATAGTAAGATTTTTCAATGAAAACCACTTGTGACAACATTGCAGGTGCCATGTAATATGAAACTGAAGATGAACGACATAACATGAATTTTCCAACGCTATTGCCAAAGCACTTGCACTCATCAAATTAGAATAGAGGAAAGCATTATGTGAACCCCTAGACAATGGTGATGAAGATGAAAGAGATAATTAACAGTCTCATACCTATTGTATTTATCTATGCTTGCACCCCTCTTGGTCACTTATTCGTACACCAATTAATGTGTTGTGGTTTTTTGTGAGAATAGCAAATATACAAATACTAGCGCCTTCTAGAGAAATCTAAACCAAGTTTTGGACTCTTTAGAGGGGAATGTTTCTGTGATGAGACTCTATACATCTATTACGATGAGGGGAAAAAATTTCTAGTACTGTTTATTGGGTGGCCCAATGCATGGGATATTTAAGCTCCTCTGATTGCAGATAGTGCGTGGAGACTGCAACTACTCATATTTTATCTAGCATGGATGGATGCAACAAAACTTCAACATCTGTCATGTTGGATATCTTCTTCTTACGTTATGACACTAAACCATTATGTATATTGCACAACTCAAATTCTCAAATTGAAAAAATATCAACCAAACTTTAAATGAATAATCCTAAAATTTTATTGTAAAAAAATTATGGTTCATACTCTAATATAAAGTTTCCTAAGTATGAGAACCGAAAATCCTTACAAATGAGAATGATAATTGAAAATATGATCCATTTATCATGTGTCTTATGTTTCCAAATTATGAGAACTAAATATTCCATCTATTTATAGAGTGTGTCCAAATTACGAGAACTGAAAATACCATCCATTTCTAATGTCCAAATTTACAATTTTCTTCATCAAGATTGAACCTTTTCCTCAAGCAGAATTCGATTAAGTAATTCTTTAGAATTAAAATTTTTCCAGAATGGGTCAATTTTAATACTTTCTATAAAATATTCACGAGATTTACCAAAAAAATATTTAAATTCAAGACACAATTTATTTAATACTTCAAAGATCTCACAAATTAAATTGAATTTGAAAAATAATATATAATTTTTGAAGATTTAAATTTGAAAATAAAAATATAATGGAATTTGAGGAAACATGAATTCCAATAGGGAAAAATAATTCTAGTAACAATGTTTTTCATTTTTGTATCACTAATCATACATTATGACTAAAATCCTGAAACTATGTTTTTAATTAATAATGTGGATACTGTGCATTGCAAAGAAAAAATAATGAAAAATCCAATCCAGACATAAGAATTGATGTGAGATTACTTTCCTTAATGGGTTTCACCTACTCCCAAAACATGTTTGCAGGTTCTAGCCATTCACAATAAGTTACCTTATACGCCACCTTTATTATAACAGTGCTAAATGTAAATGTATGCATTATTTAAGGAGAAGGACGAATATACTCATTATTATGGCTCAAGGAAAATATATCTGTAAGTATAATTGATATGAAATCTAAGCCCGGAGTCCAAACCCCACCTCTATAGTAACAAGTTTTGAAAACACATCTAGGAATTATAACAAAGCCAGGTGATATAAGGCTTAAGTTTTAGCTAAAAAATGAAAGTGCTCAAAATTTCTTCAAATGTGAACGACCGCATAGAGTTCGTTGCCAAGATTTCGGTGCAACTCATTCCATCAAAATCTGAGTTTGTATGACTGAGTTATCATTTGTTGTTCGTTTTCCAAAAAAAGAAAAAAATGAGCAGAACAGGTACAGTGATGATGTGGTAGGTATAGTCAGCATTGCAGGGAATATTTTCCAGTTTGCAGCCAGTGACACTATGACAAGTGTCGTCTTTAGATTCGCCAGTTGGGTTAAGTGAAGAGAGAAATTTCCCAATGACCTCGAATTCTTCGTAAGTTGGAATTTGAAATTTTTTTAAGGGTTGGAGTATAACCCAACCATAGGGCGCCACATGTCCTCTCTGGTGGGAAATATCCTAACCTATGGGGGTCAAATTATTTGTTTGGACATTAGTCTATATGGTGGAATTATATATATATATATATATATATATATATATATATATATATATATATATATATATATATATATATATATATATATTCATATATTTCAATATATATATTACAATGTTTTTAAACCCACCAAACATGGTGGACTGAAAAATATTTGGAAGAGCTCTTATCTACATATGGTGGAGGCCCAAACTTGGTCGAATCGACAAGTATGGCAAAAAATTTCATTTATAGTGCCGAGTAAAATTTTATGGCGAAGTGGGGGGTCGAACCTTTAACTGCACGCCTACTACTGCATGCCTCTACCATCTCTCCTACAGGGTGGATCTTAACCCTTAAGAACTCCACATTAATTTAAATTTTACAACACCAATGATTGGGATTTGGAGGGGCCAGCCCCCTTCTGATGTGGCCAGATCCCAAAGTACGGGTGCTAAGACAGTTGAATCACCAACAAATGTAAATGGAGTTCAATTAACGGTTAAACGTGGTTTATCCATGATAAACTGTCATTAGCACCTAAAAAGCGCTTAACATTTAAACCTTGTTTATCTGCTCGTAAGCTTTTTTAATGCTAATTAATCCAGAGTTTATGTTTGGTGGAAATTTTGGAGGGCACGCCAATTTTGGTGGTTTTCCAAATTTGAAATGTTAACTAGCAGTTCCTCGAGTTTTAGAGGAAAAATTGTGGCAAAATTGGTTTTGGTCAATTTTCAACCAAATTGAGCTCAGTAAAAGTCATTCTAAGATAATTGACATGTTTAGAACATAATGGAGCAGCTTGCAGAGGAATAAAAGTTCATCTACAAGTGTTTTTGTGCATTTGAATATTTTTGAATGTTAGGGCCACCGGTTGTTGGGGTCATTGCCAGAGCATCGAGAGTCCATATTCAACAAAAAAATAGTCATTTTTTGGAGATTATGATGTTTTAAACTCATTGGAATAGGTTCCAAGAGGTTCTGAAGCTTGTAAAAAAAAAAATTAGGACACTTGAATCTAATACAAATGTCACACTATGAAGCTAGACAAAGGAGATGTACGCTAGGAGGGGTGAACTCCTTTATCAAAATTCTATGTGTTAAGCTCTGTTATGTGTATTTTTTTTGTTTTATATTTCTTCTATTCTATCATTTAAAATTATGCTTTTTAAGCTTATGAAAAATTCATAATTTCACTAAGTACATTGTTGACAATCACATGCTCATAAACAAACCTATGAAGGATAAGCAAAACAATGCAAAGAAAATTTTATATCTGAAATGAAACTAGCACAAAAATAACTAGAATTCATTTTTAGATCAAGTTGGTATCAAAGCACAAGGTTTCTTTCTTTTTTTACTTGAAGGGTTTTAATATTGCAAATTTATTGATGCTTACAAGATTGAGATTGCAGAGAGGAGAAGGGAAGCTACTGACAGCAAGTCCAAAATTTAGGACAAGAAGGAAGAAGGATGAGAAAGCATCATCCATACCCAAATTACCACTCAAGGCAACACTTGAAGCACAAGAGGAATTAATTGCATAAGAGGCTGAAGTGATTGAAGAGATACAAGTTGTAGATATAGAGCTTGAATCTATAGCCAAAATGTCAGGCCATGAAGGAATTCATGAACATTCTAAAGAAGAGGATGTCAAGAAGGATTTAAATGAAATGAAAAGGATGGTGAAAGTTATGTATGAAGTTTTAATGCAAAGGAAACTGGAGAAGGTTCAAAACACCCTCATAGAGAAGAATCTTCAAATAGTAAAAAGGAGGAACAGAGGAGCTCAAAAGGTAGTCATTGAAAACCACCTCCCTCTCCACCATCATCATCACCATCATCCTCAGTAGCATCTTCATCTTCCACATCCACTACAAAAACTCATACTCATACTCATTCCAAGATGCCAAAAGGTAAGACTCCATTACTCAAGTTGGACATCAAATTTTAAATTCCTGCATACAATGGAGAAGTTAATGCTAAAAGACTAGACAATCGGATTCATCAGTTGGAATTTTACTGTAGAATTCAGAATCTACAAGAAGACGATACTAAAATCAAGTTGGCTTCATTAAGGCTAGAAGGAGTAGCACTAGTTTGGTGGGAGGCAAAGAAACAAGAGGAAATGTGAATCCATGGTAAGATTTCCATTTCTTGGGTCAAATTAATTTCTTCCATTCAAATGCAATTTTATCCATTAGCCTATATACAGAAAGAAATAATGAGTTGGAAAAACTTTAGACAGATCAAAGGTCAAAGTGTCCAAGAGTATACACAAGAGTTTAGGAAAAGGGCTTTATTACTTGAAGTAGACTTAAATTGACAAGCCACACTCTTGAAGTATATAGGAGGTATACATTCCTACTTAAAACACACTATTCTCATGTATAACCCAAATAACTTAGATGAAGTATGTGTACAAGCCATGCATGTTGAAGAAAAGGTAAAAACATTTCTGGAGAGGGAAAAGAGAAATGGGGAAAATGGAAGGGAAAGAAGAATGCAAGTGTTAAGGAAGAATTGGAGAAAATTACATGAAAACATTGTTCCAAAGAGGGGCATGATGAAGCCCACTGTTGGAAACTACATCCTGAATTAAGACCAAAGAAACCAAATAAAAAAGGGAAACAAAAGACGACTGCCACCACACAAAAATATCTTTGATCTGATTCAAGAGATGAAACCAATATAGTTTCCATGGTTAAGAAAGGAAAGGAAGCTATATCAAGTGCAAGTTCTTGTACCTCAAACAGTCACAATAAAACTTCAAATGAAGATACAAGGATAGAATTATTCCATGTTAGAGTAATTTCTAATCATACAAATATTGATGCATTGTTTGATATAGGGTCACAAGAAAACTTGATTTCAGAAGACTTAGTTAAAAAAATGAACCTTGAAGTTGTACCTCATCATAAACCATACCCTTTAGGTTGGAAAGTTAACAATGCCAATTTGCAGGTGACAAGGAAATGTATTTTCAGATTTGCTATTACTGCAAACTTTGTTGATGAAGTTGAGTTAGATGTGGTTCCACTTGACATTTCAGGGATTATCTTGGGTAGTCCATATTTGTATGATAGGAAAGCAGTCTTTTACAGTCATGAGAACAAATATCATTTGATAAAAGATGGAATGGAGTATATTGTGAGAACTCATCACAAGAAATTGAATATCTCTTTAGTTAATGTAGGGAAAATGAAGAGGCTAGTAAATGCAAGTAAAAATGTTGTGCTTCTTATGATCAAGAAAAAGGAAGATGTTAACTATGAATCTTTTGAAGAATGTGATGACAAATTGAAATCTGATTTGTTTGATGTGATAAGTCAGCATGGCGAGATGTTTCAAGAACCAAAGGGGTTTCCACCCAAGAGGGGAAGTCAGCATGAGATTCAGCTGCAGCAGGATGTTCCACTTCTAAATATTGGTATGTATCGCATATCAATTATGGAAAGTTTGGAAATCAAGAAGCAAATCCAATATTTGTTGAATAAAGGTATCATATGCCCATCTACTTTGCCATGTGGTTCTCCAATATTTTTCGTTCCAAAGAAGGACGAGACTTAGCGCATGTGTATCGATTTCTTTGCGTTGAATAAAATCACAGTAAAGAATTGCTACCCACTTCCATGCATTGATGATTTTCTTGATCAGTTAAAGCATGCAAAGTGTTTCACTAAGTTAGATTTGAGAAGTGGTTATCATCAAGTTAGGATAAATGAAGAAGACATTTGGAAAACTGCTTTCAAGACTATACAAGGATTGTATGAGTGGTTAGCTATGCCATTGGGCTTAAAAAATGCACCAGCTACTTTCATGAGAGTAATAAATGATGTACTTAGACCATTTCTAGATGAATTTTTTCATTTTTTATTTAGATTACATACTCATATTCAGAAAATAAAGAGAAGAACATGTCATGCATCTGAAAAAGGTACTTGATGTTTTGAGAAAAGAGAAATTATTTATTAAGATGTCAAAGTGAGAATTTGGTAAGACTTATTTGATATATTTGTGACACATTGTTGGAGGAGGTGAGTTGAAGATTGATCCTTTCAAAGTTGAGGTCATTTTGAATTGGCCCAAGCCCAATACATTTACCGAGGTAAGAAGCTTTTTAGGGGCAATACAGTATTGGAGGAAAATTATTGCTAATTTTTCTGCCATTGCAACTCCGTTACATGTATTGATAAGAATAAATAAATTCTTCCATTGGGTAGGTTTGTAGCAGAAAGAGTTTGATGCTTTAAATCAAAAGATAAGTTCAGAACCAGTTCTATCACTTCCAGATCTTAGACATCCATTTGAGATCCAAATGGATGGAATTGATTATGTTATGGGAGCAGTGCTCATGCAGCATGGCAAGCCTATCTCATTTCATTCTAAAACTTTTAATGGAGCTGTGACTAAATATCCTACCTATGATAAAGATTTATATGCATTGGTACAAAGTGTAAATAAATGGAAGCATTACTTGATGGGAAAAGAGACCATCATCCATATGAACAATCAGCCATTGCAGTACTTACAATCATATTCAAAATTGCAGCAATCAAGACATTTCATCTGGATGGGTTTTCTACAACAATTTCACTTGGTTATCAGGTACAAAAAATGAATCTACAATAAGGTAGCTGATATGCTCTCTAGGCCTATTGTAAATTCAACTATTATTCTCAAGCACAATTCTATTATGCATGCAAGTTACATCGAACAGTATGTGCATGATAGTGTTTTTAAAGATGTGAATGATAACTTGAGAAAGGGAAACCAAAGTGAAGAGTTAGATTATCATGTGCATAACATTTTGTTGTATCACTTGGGCAAGTTATGTATACCATAGGGAGAAAGAAACACTATCATAAGGGAGGCACACACATCATTGACTGCAGGACAATTTGGTGTAGGAAAGACAGTAGCGCATATTCAAAGGTATTGTTATTGGCCACGCATGAATTAAATTGTTTCTCATCTTATTAGAGGGTGTTATTTATGTGCAACAAGTAAGATTAGCAATAGGAAGCTTGGTTTGTACACACCACTTCTAGTTCCTTCTCATCCTTAGGAGAGCATCTCAATGGATTTTGTAGGAGGGCTTCCTATGTCAAGGAAAGATCATGATTATTTGTATGTTGTGGTAGATAGGTCAAGAAATTTTTTAATTTTGATGCAATGTAAGAAAACTATTGCAGCTGAAAAAACCGCTAATCTTTTCTTTCAAAATGTAGGGATACATTTTGGTCTTCCTACTTCTATTTTAAGTGATTGAGATTCTCGATTTGTTAGGGATTTTTAGTCAAAATTATGGGACATGATGGATACAAAGTTGAAGAAGAGTACAAAATTTCATCGACAAACAGATGGTCAAACAGAGGTGGTAAATAGAACTGTTATTCATCTTCTAAGAGGCTGTTGCAACAAACATCCCAAGTTGTGGGACGAATAGTTACACTACATACAACATGCATACAACCGTGAAAAACATTATTCCACAAATACATCGTCATTTGAGGCATGTTTTGGTTACTTTCCGAGATTCCCATTGGACTTTTTATTTGACAAAGATGTTGCTATAGATGGACATAGTGACTTAGATAAAGCAAGAAATTTCACTCAGAAAATTCAGTTGGTACATCACATAGTGCAAGAGAAACTTGAAAAGAGTCAAAGCAGCTACAAGGCAAGGCAAGACAAACATCGGGTTGATCACAAATTCCAAGTTGGTGATGAAATTTAGTTGTACGTAATCAAGGAAAGATTGCAAGGGGAAGGTAAAAAGCTCAAAACAATCTGTTATGGTCCATTTAAAATTCTGGAAAATATTGGTACAAATGCATTCTAGCTAGGTTTTCCTCCTTACATGCAAATTTGTTCTGTCGTTAATGTTGAGAATTTGAGATTGTTTGAGCCTCCCTGATTGATGATCAAGGAGAGCATGTTCCGCTTCCATCAATAGATTATTTCTCACTAGAATATCTTGATGAAATTTAGCAAGATCTCATACTTGACAGAAGAATCAAAACTTCAAGAAGTGGAAATGTTCAATACCTTAGAGTTCGACTCAAAGGTCAAAATCCTTCAAAGGAAAAATGGTTGGAGATTGAAAAAGTGAGGGAGTTGTACCCTCACTTGCTGAGCAATTGATAATATCTTGTGGGGTACAAAAGGATTTTAGTGGGGAGGAATGATCTAAGGCTCAATTTTTAGCTAAAAATTAAAAGTGCTCGAAATTTTTTCAAACATGAATGATTGGATAGACTTCGTCGCCAGGATTCTTGCGTAACTTGTTTCATCAAAATACGTGTTTGTATGACTGATTTATCGTCTATTTTTCATTTTCCAAAACATGCAAAAAATGAGCAGAACAGGTACAGTGGTGATGTGGCAGGTACAGTCAGCATGGCAGGGAATATTTTCCATATTGCAGCCAATGACACTGTGACAAGTGTCGTCTTCATATTCACAAGATGCGTTAAGTGAAGAGAGAAATTTTCCAATGACCTCCAATTCTTCCTAAGTTGGAATTTAATTTTTTTTTAAGGGTTGGAGTATAACACAACCAGAGGGTGCCACGTGTCCTCTCTGGTTAGCCATCTCCTAACCTATGGGGGTTGAATTATTTGTTCGGACATTAGTCTTAATGGTGGAATTATCTTATAATATATATATATATCTATATATCTATATATCTATATATCTATCTATCTCTCTCTCTCTCTCTCTATATATATATATATATATATATATATATATATATATATATATATATATATATATATCTGTGTGTGTGTGTGTATTACAATGTTCTTAAACCCAACAAACACGACAGACTCAACTATATTTGGAAGGGTATTTAGAAGAGCCGAATCGAAAATTATGGTAGAAAAGTTCAATTATAGCGCCGAGTAAAATTTTATGGTGGAGTGGGCGGGCGAACCTCTGACCACACACCTACTGTCGCATGCCTCTACTGTCTCTCCTACAGGGTGGATCTTAGCCCTTAAGAACTCCACATTAATTTAAATTTTACATCACTGATGGTTGGGGGTTGGAGGGGGCCAACACCCTCCCCATGTGGCCAGAGCCCGAAGTCCGGGTGCTAAGACAATTGAACTGACAACAAATGTTAATTGAGTTTAATTAACAACTAAACATGGTTTATCCATGATAAACTATCATTAGTGCCTAAAACGTGCTTACCATTTAAACCTTGTTTTTCCGCTCATAAGAATGTTTAATTCTAATTAATCTGGAGTTTATGGTTAGGGGAAATTTTGGAGGGCGTGCCAATTTTGGCGGTTTTCCAAATTTGGAATGTTAACTGGCAGTTTCTCTAGTTTTAGAGGAGAAATTGGGGAAAAAAAGGTTCTAGTCATGACTCACTCAATTTTTGACCAAATTGAGCTTATTAAAAGTCATTCGAGGCTTATTGGCATGATGGGAACTCAATGGAGCAGGTTGTAGAGGAAGAAAATGTCATCTACAGGTGTTTTTGTGCATTTGAATATTTTTGAAGGCTAGGGCCACCAAGTATTGGGGTCATTTCCATTGCATCTAGAGTCCAAATTCAACAAAAAAATAGTCATTTTTGGGAGATTATGATGTTTTAAACTCATTGGAACATGCTCCAAGGTGTTCTGAAGCTTGTAACAAAAATTTAAGCTCACTTGAAGCTAATAAAAAGGTCACACTATGAAGCTGGACTAAGGAGACGTAGCCGAAGAGGGTTGAACTCCTTTATCAAAATTCTATGTGTTAAGCTCTGTTATGTGTGTTTTTTGAGTTTTATATTGCTTCCATTCTGTCATTTAAACTTATGCTTTTTAGGCTTATGACAAACTCATAATTTCACTAAGTACATTGTTGACAATCACATGCTCATAAACAAACCTATGAAGGATAAGTAAAACAATGCAATGAAAATTTTATATCTAAAATGAAACTAGCACAACAATAACTAGCATTCATTTTCAGATAACCAGGATCAAGGCTCAGACTCAGAGAGAGACTTAGGCTAAGGGTATTGTCAATATATATATATATATATATATATATATATATATATATATATATATATATATATATATATATATATATATATATATATATATATATATATATATATATATATAAATATATATATATATATATATATATATATATATATATATATTGTGCATGCCCCAAAAAGTACAAAATTTACAATGGGAATGGGAATAATTTATGGATTCAGTCTCCAAAAAACATAAACACTACCAAATATTATGCATGAATTAAAATGGAAGCTTTACAAGAGGACTTACTACGCAAACTAATAGGAAATCCATATTGTGGTGAAGGAGAAAAATCGAAAGGAGGTGACGAGGTCTCCATTTCCCCTGATAGTATCTTGACACAATTAGTCATGGAGGATCTCATTTTTGAAATATCTGCAGAAATGATCTGTATGTGAAGTTGCCTCATATTTACATAAATTTTGCAAGTTATTCAATTAGGGTTTTAAGCCTCTTTTATGAAATGATCAAACACATAAACATGTAATTAAAACTCAGTTTTTGCAGAAAAAATAAGACAATATCACCATAATAGTAAAAAAAACTTTCACAAATGCTGAAGGACTTCACCCCTCCTAGGCTATCTCTCCTGGTCTAGGTTCCAATGGCTGGGCCTCTTTCATTATGCTCAAAAAATTGTGTTTACATCAAGTTACAATGCTCAAATGCTTGTACTGATAGATCCAATGGCTTCAAAAGTATCAAAAACCCATGTCTAGCCGCTTTCTGCTCCCAAAAAGGATAAAAATTGAATAAGTTATGAGCCTCCCATGTTTTCTACAATTTGTTCTACAAATTTTCCAATTCATCTACTTGTCCTACAAATTTTCCCCAATAATCGCTAATGGAGCAACTTTTTCTCTACCCATCGGTGAAAATGGTGGGCTCCTTAATTTTTCCTCTAACAACAATGGACCAAATATTTAATTAAAAATTGAGGGTCGGGCTAAGCCATGTCCCCTGGTCCCGCCCCTTATTTATCGTGGGTGCGGTGACCAGGGCCAGGCCCTAGCTCACTTCCCAACCATTGTGCCAATAACATTTAAATAAAGGTTTTAACATATTATTAATAAGAACCAATGTGTGTCACAAAGGTTGGGCACCGGTATTGTAGGTGGGAGGTCTCGTGTTCGACCCTTGTCGACCTCAACTTGAGCATTGAGAATATTTGGGCACTAGGGATGCGCCATGCCGCGACCTCTCATTGGTACACTCACCAACCAATAACAATCAACCAATTCACTAAAAATCCAGTGATTTCAATTATTGACCAGCCATTAACTGAAGGAGCCCATTCATCATGCTAACGTCAACATGATGTCACCTATACAGACTCATAGTCACATGTCTGCAAAAATTTTCCCTGTTTGACCAAAATTTTAGATCACGATTACATGAGCATAAAGTGTCGTTTTTGTGTGAAACAAGTTGTGGCATATTCATAACAGTGATATCTATGAGGTCATTCAGGTTCGACACCATTTTGCGAAATTTAAATTTTGAGCACAAATTTGATCCACTGAATCATTCCTCTCCATTGGAAGCTTTTGGAAATCCAAAATTTCTTTATCTATCAATAAATAGATGAGGGCTCAACTCCCTCACCATTTGAGTCTCTATCCACTAAAATTTCTTAAATGTGACATTTTGAGATTCTCATGAAAATTGATCATTACCTTGACTTGCTGCAATTTCCCAGAATTTACAGAACAACAAGCTGTCCTTGAATGAACAACCACATTCCCTCTTTGGTCATCAATCAAAGGAAACTTAAAAAACTTCAATCACTTCTCAGCTTGAACATTCTCGACATTTTGATGCTTTACATGTCTCTCCTTGTGCTTCACTCGATTCTTGACCAAATGTGATTGCATCATCCCATTTCAAATAGAACACTTTGTGAAACCCATAAGAAGGAATTTTTAACCCAATGCCCTCTTTGTCAATTTTCTTTGGCACTTTCTCTTTTACCTTTGCACTCTCCTGTACTAACATATTTTTCACATCAATTTTCATCAATGATGCATGATCCTGCAAATTTACTTCATCTTTTTTGTAGAGGTAAATCCCCTCTGCGGATAGAGGCGATCCCTACTAGCCTAGACCGGGTCTAGCAACAATCGTGTCACGCTGAGGTGCAAGTTCCTAATTGCAATAAACCAAATCGCGAAGAAGGCCTAACTCAAGTTTAACACTGTCGTTTGTAGAGAATATGACATTCCCGTTTCCTTGCTCCAGTAGATCACAATCCTCTCACTTGCAGCGATCGAACACCTGCACACACAAGAAACACGACAAGCACAAGTGTAAAACCCAATATATGCAATTATGTATCAGTCAGAGAAGACACAACTCATGATCATAATGAACAATATGAGTGGAACTATAACCAATAGTCTCTTATCATTAATTCATCGAAGGAAAATACAACCTGGCTCTGACACTGAACCTTCCTTCGGCGGGTCGTCAGCGGAATACGTCTCGGTAAAGCTTTTCGGGAATGGGGACAAGCCTCTCTCTTCGATCGTCAATCTCCTTGCTATGGATTTGGCACTATGAGGACTATCAAAGCTCTTGCAACATTCTTTAGGCTATGAAGGCTCTTGGAGATTAGCTTGCAAAGGGAAATGGCAAGCTTATATAGATGGTGGAAGAGGAGTTGGGATCCCTACAATCATGAGATTGGCCCTATCCTCAAGGAAGCTTCCATGAGAGGTGGCAAACTACTTCCTCTACATGGAAATCTAGAGCCAAACGTCCCAAATCAATTTAGAGTCCAGTTCAGGAGTTAGTTGGAGTCAATCTTCCACCATTTATTTTTAAAAAACACTCTTTATTAAGCCTGGCGCGAGTGCAATTCTAAGAGAAAGCACCAATTGGTGCACCCTCTTTGAAGGATTTCCCCCATTGGCATGGGTATAACACTGTCTAGTCACGCCAAGGATGAAAAGGCTATTTTTAGGGTTTTTTACAAGGAGATGTCTTCAGGGGAATGAAAGTCCATGTCTAGGGGAATGCCATGAAAGTGTTTTCAGATCTTGTCACTGCTCACAGGTCACGGAATAAGCCCTCCAATGTGCAGGACGGGGAATTGCAGGGACGGTGACAAATTGTTGTGTAACAGATGCCCCCTAAAGCATGAGGACCGAAAGAGTGAGAGGGATGAAATGCTTTACAAGAACGTGTCCAACTGAAAACACTGCCGTCGGAAAACCTGCGTAGAGAAGTACAATTGATATCTCAAATACATGATATATGTGGTATGGGTGCAACTATCCATAATAGAGTATACAAGAATCCAGATCCAAGGCTTGGACGCATCCATCCAATAAGGACCGATAAAGATACTCAGGTCTGGCCGTAGCCATCCAATCAGTGAGTCATGTAACCAATCATAATAACCCACAAAATTGGAGCCTAGATTCTAATAGACAAAATCTAGGGTCTTGCGCTCCATCTCGACCCAAAAAAAGTAAAAGTTCAAGCATGCGAATAAGTGAGCTGAAGTCGAACATGCGAGAACATCGCCTGATTACCAGCCAATGATGAAAGTTGTTAACAGACGCGAGAGGTACCACCAATAATGACAATGGTATTCAAGGTACTATAGGTACAATCTACGGCATGTGAATTAGTGAGCTGGCATCAAACACCTGTAGAATCACTCGATCAGAGGCCAATGATAAAAACCTCACGTCAAACGTGAAGAACTTGCCATTGAGGCATGCAGGCTCCAAGGTACTAGAAGGGAGTCTGTAGATCAGCTTCCCAGATAATGAGCTGAAGTCGACAAGAAGTGACCTTGATCGAAGGTGGGCCATAATGTTTCCCACATCATCGACACGAGACAGAGGAACATAATTTTTTTGTGAACCAAGATCATATGAGAATCAGAGGAAGGTTGAAATTCTGCAGAGGTCAACTTCTCTTGAAGATATCGGTGCCACGATAGTGAATTTGGCAGTATTTGACATCAAAATATCAAAGGTCATGATGACAATGCAAAGAGCAGATGAGAGGTCAAAAGGGATTACCCAAACCCACAGAGGCAAGTGAAAAAACGAGATGAGATGTCCCCAACCCGACACGACAATGATGTTGGTTCCATTTTTCCCCACCATTTATGGCGAGTACCTCTTTATTTTTACACAAGCTTGAATAGGATACCATATGCTTGTCATATAAATTCATCCTTCGGACAAATCCATCCAAGTACATTTAACGAGCCCTAGGAAGGAGAAACTCGAATATCGTCATTACGACTTGATCCGATGTCATCAGGGTTTAATGAGTCTGACAAAGGAAGAATTCAGCGTCTTTTCATGTTTAGAGAGTTTGAAAAGATAGCGGAAAAGTAAACTCCAATGGTCCCTTTTCGTAAATAGTTCCTTAGACCCGAAAAGGTAGAAAACTATGTCTGAGAAAACCTCCTAGTCGCGATAGGCTAGGGTATTCCTTTTTCGTAAGTAATCCATCTCAGCCCGAAAAAGGGGTAAACATATATTGGGTGGATGTTGTTTCATGTCCACTTTAATGAGATCGAAACGACAAGGGACTCGGTGATCTTTTCATGTTTAGAGAGTCAGAAAAGAGTTGAAAGTTGACTCTTCCTGGAGGAACGAGTGGTATAAAGGGTAGCGACTAGTTCCGGTAATGGTGGAACTCCTCAAAACATGATAAAAGTCAAGAGGTTGGCTAACAAGACCACTCATCGCAGTGGTTCCTCAGGAACAGGTAAAACAACCAAGAGAAGGCATATGATCGGCCAAGTAGATAGTGACGATGGAGTGAGAAAACCAAGGCTCATCTGACAAAAACAGGCAGCTAAAATGGCAATCACAAGAGGTAAAATGGGAAAGGTTTTATTTTTACACAAGCTTGAAATTAGGAAACTTTGCTTGAAGTTGGTTTCATTTTTACACAAGCTTGAAACAAAGATAAACTATGCTTGAAACCGGTTTCATTTTTACACAAGCTTGAAATGGAAACAAACTATTCTTGAAAAAGTAAGCATGCCCCCAGCATGGTGACTCAATTCGAGGTACATGCCCCCCAAGCTTCAATCCATATGAAAGGCAGAGGGAGTGAAGGTTCGAAATACGAGATCAAGAGACAGACTCGACTGGGATTTTACGAGAACTTATCAAACACTCGAATTGAACGGGAACGTGTTTCATTGTTTTAATGAGGTTGACACATTAAAAGAACTATCCTCAAAAGAGCTTGTTTCAATTTTTAAGGAGCTTGACACAAGAAAATGAACTATGCTCTGACACCTTGTTTCATTTTTTAACGAGCTTGACACAAGAAAACGAACTATGCTCCGACAACCTTGTTTCATTTTTTAAGGAGCTTGAAACAAGACAAGGAACTCTGCTCCGACAAGATTTTTTCATTTTTAAGGAGCTTGACACAAGAAAACGAACTGTGCTCCGATGAACTTGTTTCATTTTTTAACGAGCTTGACACAAGAAAATGAACTTTGCTATGACGAGACCCGGTTTCTTTTTTTAAGGAGCTTGACACAAGGAAATGAACTCTGCTCCGACCGACCTCATCATAATGAACAAGAAGTCATCGCTTCCAATATTTCCACTCCCGATGGAAGGAAAACATCCTGGAAGTTAGGACCCAATGCCCCCAACACCTAATGCACAACGACACTATCACTGAGTATAGGCACGGGGTAGGTAGCCACATAGTTGACCTGCGGTGGGGCAGATACAATGGGTGGATAAAAACCAGGAGGGGATGATGGAAGGCTAGTTGCCACATCAGGACCAAAGAAAAAAAGCTAATTAATGGTCACAATCCGTCCTTCATGTGGAAAACAGACCACACGAAAA
Source organism: Pinus albicaulis (assembly GCA_034641835.2). NCBI lineage: Eukaryota > Viridiplantae > Streptophyta > Pinopsida > Pinales > Pinaceae > Pinus > Pinus albicaulis. Next base: position 1,790,517,209 of record CM076578.1, on the reverse strand, counting down.
AGGGAGGAGACAAGCGCTCCCATGGCATAGGTGTAATCGCGCCCCAAGATCATATTAAAATCCAAAGGGCCTGGAACAACCATCACGTCCATATGAACGGTTTTACCTCCCAAGGTAAAAGGTAACCTTGGAAGGATTCCTAATGGTTGACTAGTTCTTCTGTTGAATGTCAACATATTCTGTGTAACAAGCACAAGCGGCGGCGAATCGAAAGCTTGCCGAGTAGTTCAGGATAGAACACTAATAGATGTGCCTTCATCTATAATGGTGCTGGGTACAACCAGACCAAAGGCCTGTACCGTTATCTCAAAAGGCACATAATACGAAAGGAAATATCCTTAAAATCGACTCCAATCGAAGGAAGTGACAAAACTACTTGGAGGGGCTACCATCGAACCGAGATGGTCTTCCCCTAGTGTTACGACCGAAGAAGGAGCATCCTCCATGACCTCCATATCGAAGGTGGGAGGGGTATCCTCTGGGACCTCCATCACGGGAGGCGGAGGAGCAGCTTCTTGAGGTATAGGGACAATGGAATATTTCTCCAAGTCTGAAGAATTTGAAGAAAAAAGAAGAACCTGAGGGGTGTGAGGTCCACTCTCAACGGAAAAGACCTGGTGCACCGTAGACGGGACCAGTTCAACCGATCCCACCACTAATGGTTAGTCGGGGATGGATTCCTGAATTTGAATTTTTGAGGGAGCGGGATCGACCAAGCATGACTCTTGACCAATCGTAGGTTCAGCTAGCGGAGGACTTAAAGAAAGCCGTTTATAACCATCCGGGAGGCATGGTGTAGAAGCGGTTTCATTGTCCAAGACTCTTTTGGCTTCATCCATATATGGACAAAGGTGAATGGCATGGTGCCCTTCACACAAATTACAGGGATTGGCAAGCTTACCGTACTTCTTAGGAGTTTTACCAGCAGCTGAAGACGTGCCCCCAACCTGATTCCCAGAAGCTAAAGACAACGGCGGGCGACCGTTGGACCATACTTCGAGCACCTTGGGAATGCCAGGGAAGTCTCGAAGAAGATGGTCTCCCTGACATAACATGCAGGGGAATTTGAATTTCTGTGGAGGGTTGGAAGGTTTGTCAAGAAGAGATGTTTCAAAAGTAGTAGCTACACTCTTAGCCTCTTGCTTATCAGACTTCTTCTTCTTTGTCTTCTTCTTCTTCTTCTTAGCCACCCGGTTACTCGAATCCAGACTTTCACTAGGCAAAGTAGAAGAGGAGGACGCAGAAATAGGCGAAGAAGGGGAGAGGTCCACCTTAGAATCAACATGATGTTGTTCAGGCGGAGGAACTGATTGAACAGTAGTTGAGACATTTGGGACCACAGAGGTTGAAAAAAGCCAAACAGGCAACGCAACAGTTAACCCAGGAAGGGACAACATTTCCATATAAGGAGCACCAACATTTCCAAAAGGAGGAAAATGACCAGGATTTCCATCGGAGGGGATCCCTTGGTTGGTGAACACTGGAAAAGTTGCCATCAACACCTCAAAACCTCACATAGGCTAAAAACCAAGACACACAATCAAATAGCCAACAAGAAAATTCTAACAGGGCGTGTGATCGCAGGTGATTTATTTTACCACATTGAAACTTAGAAACTTCATCGTTTCATGTTTTAAGAGTTGAGAAATGGATGAAAGATGACTCTATCTCTTTCAGTTTTGACGCAAGTGTGAAAGGACAAGCGCTTGGTGATATTTTCAAATTTAAGGAGTCAGATAAGATCAAAATGACTGCTCAGGAGTACTAGGAAAAGGGTGTACCAAATAGCTGTGAACTGCAATATACACCTTGGTTTTAAAATGAAAAAGAAATCAACCAAGGACTTAACGTACGTGCAGGAAATCTCTCCGAATGTTGTGTCCGGTGTATCACGGGTATAGGGCGGTAGACTCAGCTTCCTATGAATAAATGATAGAAACCTAATGGGGTCTCACTTTATATACGCAACGGTACAGGGAGCACAAGTCCATACTAGTGGTGTGTAAAGCCAAGAGGTGAACGACAACTACTAGGTTTAAAGACGCCGGAACACGTCTCTAGCCTAGACCTCTAAATATTTCGTTAATGTTTCAATGATGCCTTAGTGTAAATTGAATGAATTTTAATGTTTATCTTCAATTATGTTTCAGTTTTTAGGCCCTAGCGAGTGTTATGTCTCAAAGGGCAGAAACGTGAAGCTGGGTTACACTTTTGTGAGAATCGGGGGTTGAAATTTTTTTTCAGCAATAGTTCGGTCGAACTTTCTTAGAAAGTTCAGTTGAACTCGTGATTCCATTTAGACTAACGGACACTGACGGCGTGGGAAAACAGAATTTTTGCCGGAGATTGGAAAACCGGTAACTAAAGTTCAGCCGAACTTCTAAAAAAGGTTCGGCCGAATTGTAAGTTCGGTCGAACTTTTACATTTAAAAGAGTTCGGCCGAACTATTTTCTATAAATAAATCAGCCGCGAATTTCTGTGGTTTACCGGTTTCATTGTTCGCGTGTTTTTTTCTGGTCGTTGTTGCTCCTCGTGGTCGCGCTGGTGTTCCTCACGTCCGCGCTCTTCGACTTCGTCGGGTATGTTATACTTGTTACAATTAGACTCCTGTGTATGTTATACCGGTTATTCTCTGTTTGCTTATAATTTTCGACCAAGAATACCATGGTGTTGTTAATCTTTCTGAAATTAAAGATTTTTGGATGGATATACAGTGGATATATGGTAGGTTTTTAGTTTGTTGTCAGTTCTGTGTTTTTTTTTCACATTTCTAAAAAACGTTGTTTTGTTTATATATAATGAGAAAACAGTATGTCAGTCATTACATTCGCATCTGAAGGTAGAAACCCAATTTTCCATCCAGGAGAAAAGGGTGACCCATGTCAGACAAGAGATAATAATCCCAAAACACCTACAGGGACTTGTTAAAATCCCATAGATGATCCACATGTATATACTTTTTTACTGAGATGTATCCAAAATTGCCCAATCAGCTAATAGAAAAAGACCCAGGTAGATAAGAAAAAGCCTGCAACAAAGATCTGACATACATAGATTCCAAAAATATCTCAAAGAATCCAAAACATCCAAAACAAAATCATTAATCATGAGGGCTAGAGATCTGTCCAAAATAATGCTGACCGTCATACCATATCAAAATGTCAGCATCATGGCCATCCGGTACTAACATTGTAGGCAGTATGGAACCTGTCAAATAGAAAGAAAAAAAACACCAATACCTGGAGCAGGTAATGTGCACCAAATCCTATTATACCAACCACGGAAAGTGTACCCAGGTTCGGTAGAAGAGGTCTGGCTTGCTTGATCCCGAGATAATGGTTGTCAGTTCTGTGTTATGGCATGGTTTGTATTTCAACGTATTAATCCAGAAAACTAAAAATCACAGCATCTATGTTACCACTGTACTTAGATGATGGGCACTGAGCCTTCGGCCTGAAGACCATGTATATGAAATAACTGATAATTTATCTTTCCATACGCATCCTGTAGCTCCTGATTTGACAACTCATCCACAACATTGTTCTTTTCGCGGTATATGTGCTGATAAGTAATACCTGCATAAAAAGTTTTAAATTGTTTTTATTATTTTTATTATATGTTGGATGTGATTTTGATTGAAAACGCTTCTTTTTTATTTATTAATTAAAACAAAATTATTAGAAAAATTATTGCTTTAAGCCTTGGAATTTTCAATCAAAATTAGAAAATGTATTTTTATCTAAACTATTTATGAAAATTTTAATATTGTTTGATCTTCTCTACCATGTCATTTTTACATATATCCAGAATAATATTATTTGTACCTAGTTTCTCATTTTTTGTAACATTTTACTACCATAATCAAAATCTATAGAAATAATAATCTAACATTATAATATCTTGAAATGGAGCTAGCCAACTCAAATATAGTATTGCAAATCCTTGGCTAAGTTAGATGAGGAGGCTATGTATTACATATGGTCTTGAATGAGCATTTAGACTCTTTAGATATATATCTAAAGAGTCCAAAAGCTCATTCAAGACCATATGTAATACATAGCCTCCTCATCTAATAAAAATTCATACCTTAACAAAATTTTTAGATCCTTTTAAAGAAAACGTGTCATATAATCAACTTTCATCGAAATATATGATAAACTCAACCCAATTTTATGAAAAATAGTATACCATTTTTTACATTTCACATAATACAAATAGATAAATATTACTTAAGTATTGAACTATAAAGATTTAACTACCCATAGAGAGATGGCCAAGTGATTGAGAGAGGGCATCATCACAATAAAAAACCAAGTACAAATTGTAGTAATCCTAGAATCATGCTTTACATAAGGTAAAATTGGGGAACTCATGACTTGTACTATATATAAAAAAACATTTACCCTTACCAAAAAATATATGATAAAAATTGACAAACTACATAAGCTTAAGCTTAAGGGGATATAATCCTTCTTGCCTTCCATATAGATAATGAAAATGATTGTTCCAAGTCACATGTTGCTTCTCATGTTATTTTATAAACTTTGATTGGAAAGAAAAATAGGAGGGCATAAATTTAATAAATATAAAACATAATGAAACACAACGTAAGAAATAGAGAACATAATGAAACACACACATACATATCTCTAGACAATCAACACAATTATTTTCCTAGGAAATCCTTATGGGAGACTAGCAACCCTAAAAAGTAATGATGCTCTAGACTCATTTTTCCCTAGGAAATCCTTATGGGAGAAAAACAACACTAAAATGTAAACATGCTCTACTGTCTCTTTTATGGTATGGAAAATATGTGAGTACAAAGAAAGAGATAATCTCTCTAGAGTTAGCTAAGACTTTTAATGTGTAAGGTTGCTATAAAAACTTAACTTCATACATTTTTCTCTCTAACTTCACACTCCTAGTTGTATTTTCAACTATTGAACAAAATACAATAACACAAAATGGAACTCTTATTCCTCCTAGTGGCCAAGTATTTAACATAGCGTGATAGCCAACTAGGTGTAAGATTTGACTCCATCAACCATTAACGAGGTTTGTGATTTTATACCTTTTAGAGTCTTATTAAAATTCCACATGTAGCTAGCTTGCCATGCATGAGTAATGGCGATAAAATGCCATTCTCTCATACCATGGTGGTCAACATGATAGGTCAACTTGCTAAAGGCATAAATTTTGAATGAACTTCATTTGATGTCTTTCTTGCAGCATTGGATATGTCTTTAAGTGTAGAATAATGGTCAATGTTTCGGCACAAGGGATAATCGTTTGACCCCCAGAAATGTCATTTAATACCTCAAAATGACTCCAAAAGGTTTTAGACCCGAATTCTCCACCCACCATTAAAATTACCCTACAACTTGATTCTTTCAGTTTTTTCACTCTATAAGCATCAAAATATATGACAAATAATATAAGTATCCAATCTAGATCATTATTTAATAATTTGTTAAAACTATGAGTAAGATATACATCATGGAATTTAAATAAATAGCGTTAATTCATTGAACACCCTTGCACATTCCTTGTTGATACTTTGAAAGTAATACATTTTGAAAAATAATTTGTTTATGGATTCTATTTTCCACATTCTCTCAACCATATCAAAAACCTTCTTATAATATTTGAAACCTAAGGTATTTCCCATACCAAAGTATGTTCTTTTAAAACATGTTTTCTTGGTGATATGGGTGATTTAGAAATTATTGGGAGAGCGAAATTCCTCATTTAATATGTATAATATGTTTGGTTGAATCCACATGAAAAACAAGACTCCCAACCACGAGAAGAGGAAATTACATCCTATTTCTCCCCCCTAGCACAATTACTAGTACAGTTAGAATTTAACAGCCCCAAACTAGATTTTACTCCCAGGTACTGGAACCTCTACAAAGGTTCAACCTGTAAACATAGTTTTTCCTTAGGTTTCTCCACTGGTTCTACGTCCAACTTGGATAACCTACAACAACATCCTTCTTTTCATTTTTTCTATCCCCTCTTGGATAACCATAATATCTTGAAATGGAGCTAGCCAACTCACATATAGTATTGCAAATCCCTGGCTAAGTTAGATGAGGATTACATATGGTATTGAATGAGAATTTGGACTCTTTAGATATATATCTAAAGAGTCCAAAAGCTCATTGAAGACCATATGTAATACATAGCCCCCTCATCTAAAACTTTAATCCATGTGCTTAACCTTAACATTGACACAAATGGAATACAATTTTACTCACTGCTTTATGATAGAAAAATATGCAAATGAATATTGCCCACATGTCTGAAGTCAAAAGGGATAGATTAAAAAGGGATGCTCTGGTCATCTATAAAATATAAATTAAAGAAGCATGACATATTAGTAATGCAAATTAGATATGCGTACCAATTATGTTCATATAACACAACAAATAGATGATTCAATACAAATGTCACATATAAGTCATATTTATCTCATGGGCCTTCAACTTAAATCATATATCTAGCATTACATTAAGCTATAGGTGATAAATCAAAGAAGCATTTGAATGCAAATTAAACATGTGTGATAATTATGTCCTTTCTAGTTCAATAAATAGATAATAATTTGCAAATGCCATATCTAAGCTATATTTCATCTTAGTAGCTTTCAATTTAAACTTATATCTAATGTTAAATTATATAAAAGAATAATAGTAATCCAAAATTCAAAATAATATTTAGAACTTTAGTATAAAATGTGACATATAATTTTCCTGTGTGGAAAAACATAGTTACCGAGAGTTCAAAACTCATGCATTTGAATAGAAAGTTGGTATACGAATGAGCAAGTAGATTTTTTCTAGAAATGAGGAAGTGAAGGTTGATAGAGAGCCACACAAAATTGCAAATTCATACCTTAACAAAATTGTTAGATCTTTTTAAAGAAAACGTGTCATATAATCAACTTTCATCGAAATATATGATAAACTCAACCCAAATTTATGAAAAATAGTATACCATTTTTTACATTTCACATAATACAAATAGATAAATATTACTTAAGTATTGAACTATAAAGATTTAACTACCCATAGAGGGATGGCCAAGTGATTGAGACAGGGCATCATCACAATAAAAAACCAAGTACAAATTGTAGTAATCCTAGAATCATGCTTTACATAAGGTAAAATTGGGGTTCATGACTTACTATAGATAAAAAAACATTTACCCTTACCAAAAAATATATGATAAAAATTGACAAACTACATAAGCTTAAGCTTAAAGGGATATAATCCTTCTTGCCTTCCATATAGATAATGAAAATGATTGTTCCAAGTCTCATGTTGCTTCTCATGTTACTTTATAAACCTTGATTGGAAAGAAAAATAGGAGGGCAGAAATGTAAGAAATATAAAACATAATGAAACACAACGTAAGAAATAGAGAACATAATGAAACACGCACATTCATATCTCTAGACAATCAACACAATTATTTTCCTAGGAAATCCTTATGGGAGACAAGCAACCCTAAAAAGTAATGATGCTCTAGAAAAATAATTTGTTTATGGATTCTATTTTCCGCATTCTCTCAACCATATCAAAAAACTTCTTATAATGTTTGAAACCTAAGGTCTTTCCCATACCAAAGTATGTTCTTTTAAAACATGTTTTCTTGGTTATATGGGTGATTTAGAAAATGATTGGGAGAGTGAAATTCCTCATTTAATATGTACAACATGTTTGGTTCATGCCACTAAGCCAAGAATTTTAAATTCAACTGAATTTTAATATAACCAAGTAAATCCTGCAAAAAAATAATAAAACAAATGTTAGGGTTGTGGATTCAGGCATTGAAACAACACACCATGATATTTCAAATTTAAAAATAATGGTTTGAGTCCTAGGTAGCTTAGAATCCTATTTGTTTTCAAAATAAGGATGCACTCCCATTTGATTCTCATGATAAGGTTGTAATCATGAGGCTCTTGCTCAATAGTGGACCTTCCCAAAATCTTGTGACGTCTTGTCACAAACAAAACCATCAAACTGAAAAACACATCATGCAAGAAACATAGCTTTGTCTCCTTCAAAGAAAAAAAATTCACATCATGTGAATATCTCCATGTACTCTTACATATTGGTGTACAAAACCATCAACCAAACATAAGTAGAAAAAACATGCCTCTTCAAACAACTGACTCTCAAGTCAAATAATAGCTCATGTAAAAATTTCCATATTTGTTGCATTTATGTGTGTCAACATAACTCTACTTTCAACATCTTTCTTCATGCAATATGCACCATACTTTGAATTTGCAAAGAAATTCATGAGACATCAAAATGCATGCAAGGCCTTAATTGGATAAGAAATCTAACCATCTGTTAGAAAACCATTTCAAAGGCGATTCTTTTACATTCTCATTAGCTGCATGATTATTAACATCTTCTCGCAAAGTGGGTGTCGAACTATTCCATTCATCATGAACACAAACTTCACAAGCTTGAGGTAATGAACACGAAATAAAATTCCTTATTAGAACAGCTTCATGTGACTCTTTGGCTTTGGAGCATTCTCCATCATGTTTTCCATAACCAAGACCCAAATAATTAGGACCTTCCTCAACAACATTTGGCTCAACTATGCCTTGTAATCAACTATGCCTTGTACATGTTTTCCTTTAAACCTTTACTTTCATAGCACATTTTCATCAAAAATTTGGACCTTATTCCTCTAGTGTGTCTCTCAAAAGCACGTACACATTCATTTTGAGAGGAAATTGAAGATAGAAACCAATAGCTAATTATTCTAACTAACCTTGACTAAAATGAGCTAAATTGTACTTTGATACCAACTTGATTTGAATATGGACAAACTAGTTTTGTTGGGCTATCTCCCTCATTAGTTAAATAAAAATGTGTTTAGGATCATCTAAAGTTAGCCAATTGGAAAGGGGTATATGTGTCAAGCTTTAAGTGCATTTTGTGAGAATTTTATTAGTTAATTAGCTTTTAAAAACTCGTGTACAACAAATAAAATGCAAAATTTTTATTTCTAGGAAATTTGTTCCCTCAATCCAGATTTCGATCATTGGACATGTAAGAGGAAGAAAGAGGGAATTCAATTTTCAAATTCTAGACCTTGTCTAAACCAAAATAAACTATAGGTTTGGTTTTCAAATACATTCACTTATTTGGAAAATTTATAGCTACCAAAAGTCCATATGCCAATCTAACTCCCAAGAAATCCATTTATTACACCACTGGTTAGTTTTTTGTCTTCCTATATTCTTTATCAACCTCTTTTAAGAAACAAAACTAGACAAAAACCTTCAGTGAGAACAAAAAAATCTAAAACCTCTTCAAGGTCTTCAATCTGCTCGTAAAGTTAAATTGTGTCTTGATCAAGTCCAACAACAAAGAAACATTCAGTGACAACACCAAAATCTACAACTTCTTCAACATCTTATAAACCATCTTCAAAGTCAATATTGTGTGCATCAAATTCCTCAGCAAGGTCATCAATGGAGTCATAAAAACTACTATTTCAAACTTCAATGCCAAAAATAAGTCGAAAGAATTCAATTTCTCCTCCAAAACCTTCTTCTCTGAGCAAAGCTAGCATGATGTCATCAAGAAATTCAGTAATTCCATGAGGAAATTCTATCAAAGTTAAAACAAATCCTTTTCATCCATATTTAATGCCTACTTTTTCAGGTGGAACACCTCCAAATTTAAGGACCATAATGCCATAAAATATGTAACTTTACCTAATAGGTGTAGACCTAGAACCCCCAACTTTGTGTGACATGTACAATTGAAGATCTTATATGGTAAGCAGTGTGAGAAGAGAGTCATGGTCACTGAGTTGAGCAAGAGAAATAGTTTTGTATGACAACCTTACTTGTGATAGGTCTAGCTAGCAGACTACCAAATTACACAGTAATGGCATTCAAAATGTGAAAATTCCCATTTCACTTGGAAATAAGATGGTAGAGAAGGGTATAGATGAAAGGAGATATCCATCTATGGTAAAGAAATAAAATAGTTCTATCAATTCCACCTTGCAACTCTAAGAGACATTGAATTAAATTTCATCTCAAGACAGGGCTTTGAGAGGACACTCTCAAAGCCAACCTTCATTATGGCTTTGAATCACATGGTAAGTATCAAGACTTAGCAACCTTATTTGCATAATTTTTTCTAGCATGTACCTTAATGTCATAGCCTTCTTTTGCCTAAAATGAATGCAAATTTCCTTGCAATTTGGCTTGCGACATTCATAATTCATGCTCATGGAACATGATTGTGTTGAAATTGTGATAACATCTACTGTATGTAGAAGCTAATAAAAAATGATCGAAAATGACATTTTTGCTCTGTTTTTTTGAAGATTTAACGAAAATTACACCAAGTAGCTTCCAACCTCATATGACCATCATGTCAAACTCATCTCAGGATATTGTCCATGTAAGAGCCACTTAAGCAAGCAATCTAGTATACATGACTCCAATTTCAATTAGCAACAATGACAGTTCTAAGTATGGTGCAAACATTGCTCCAGATCCTCAATGGGGCATGTTTGATGACAATAATTTGGGGACTGAGAGAGGGAGATGGTAGGAGAAAAAATTCAAGGAATCCATGGGAAATTGAAAAAAATATAACTAATAAGGTGGAATACATTTGTAACCTAAGAGAGAAACCTATTAGGAAATGGCTGAAGTTGGTATTACACACCCAATTGGACAACCTCGAGGAGAAAACATTTCTACCACTTTATTTGTTGGCATAACCTAGTAACTGTTATTCACTAGCATGTATTTTGTAAAGGCCTTGACCTAGTTCCCATTCAACTCCATCCACCAGGTTGTAGAGAATTCCAATCCTAATTTCATGAAAAGTAAGTTGGGGGTGATCACATTGACCTGCTTGATGACGTGTCTATGAAGATTAACTACCTTGAACTATTTTTTTGTGTATAGGGAAAGAGACACATTGCCATGTCTGAGCATGAAAACGTTATTTGATATTGTTAATGCCTCTAGTGTTTACTTCTACAGGTTCTATAGGCAAAGTCTATAAAGGGCTAGGTAGCCTCTAGATCTCATCTTTTATGAAAGGTGACATATCTAGTAAATTCCCCTACAGTCAATCTCTGGAATGGATCTAAATATAAGTTCTTCATTTTGATATCCATAAAACACAAAACATTTAAGGTAAACTATGTACATGTGTCATTTCTCCCACAAACTAAAGTGTATAAGTGGTAAATTTTATACCAAGTGTGCTTCCACCATGTAATGCACAATTTGGTGAACTTATCATTTTTATAATTTCTTTTTCGATTAAATTTAGTTTCACACATGATCAATTATTGCTTTGAAAGTTGTGTTCTACATAATTTGTGTACACTGAATTACAAATTGATTTTTTGAGATCTATTTGGTGTAAATGTCAATCAATAGATATATATCATGGAGGATGAACGATGAAGATCAGCTGAATCCCATATGGAGGTTCAGGGATCGGGGGCTGTTCACGGTATTTAAATATAATCTTAAATATCCATACATGTGTGTACATATGGAATTGATTTTTTGTTAACTTTGTGAGTTAAATTAGTTTTTAATAAGTTTCATATTTTAATTTTTAGGAGGTAAGAGGAGAATGGTTTCTACTCCATCCATGGAGCGTGGCCAAGGTTCAATCGGTCGAGGTATGAGTGGTAGAATGTTGCGGGAAGGGGGTGATATTTATTCCCCTGAAGGCCAATCAATGGCTGCTGGTTCTCAATAGGGTCATTATGGGTTTGGTTCTCAGCAGCATCATTCTGGGTCTAGTTCTCAGCAGGGTCATGTTGGAGAAGATGTTAGCCAACAACATCAAGGTTGCCATCAATTTCAAATTTTTCTCATTAAATTTGTACAACTTTTTTTACACGTGTTTTTTCTAATATACGAAATTATATATATATTGATGCAGAAGCCGAAAATGTTCGAGCTAGTGGTCAAAATAGACGCAGGGCAGCCCGCTACATTCAAGAAGAAGGTTGTCAACCCAACACAACTCATCCGGCCGAGATTACTGATATACCATGGGAAACCAACATGGCAGAATGCACCTTACAAAGGTGTTAAAGCCTTCATGCAAAATTGCAAAGATATCTCGTGGCTTTGTCTCTACCTGCTGAGAGTCTACAAAGCCTTGAAATAGTTACACATTCATTGGGTGAAATGGTAAATGTGTACGGAAATATTGGGCCAATGACTGATTCATTTGTAGAACTAATGAGAAAGAGAAAAGAAACAGTGATGGGTCCCGATAAATGGGAGGACGTAAAACAAAAAGTTACAAGAGAAGTGGACAAGTCAATGTTTAATTATAAGGAAGGGCCAAAAATAAAAATGTTGAAGGTGCAGTATTTCAAGCACCCAGACAAAGCTCGTTATTTGTATGATTGACATCTTGCGGCCTTTGGAAGGCTTCCATGGAACGATGAACTTCCTGTTTATTTTGCACAAATGTTTTATGTAGAATTCTTTTTGGGTATGAAACCCAACTACAATGACCTTCCTTCAGAATTTTTTGGCCTGGGGAAAGGTCGATTATATGACCATAAGGGCGCTAAGCGAGATGTGGAGTTGCCTCGCCCTGAGCCACCATTGGTGAGTCAACCGTTTCGAGTCGAAACTTTGCGTTCAGAGATGGATGCGACTTCTAAAATAAGTCGAGAAGCAAGGGATGTTATGATCAACAATGGTCATAGCGGATTGAGTGGAGTTGATATTTGTTTAAATCGACAAAGAGCACGTGAAAATGCACGTGCCAATTTTGTTTATTGTATAGATGAGGAGATTTACAACATGAATGTTGAAGATCTCCGAACATATGAAATAAATTGTCGCAATGGTTTGCAAGACCTAATTTTTCATGAGGAAAAGGGCACCGGAACAGTATGTGTTAGTGACCTTAGGGTTTGAAATTATTTTTACATATAAATGTGTACAATTTGTAATAAATACATGTGTATGTACATGTATATATTTATTTGTATGTGTACATTAATCTAACAAAAATTTATGATTATATGTTAAAACACCATTTGCAGTTCTCAGGCATGATGCGTGACGAAAATGTTAATATCACGTTTGGGACCTCTGGTTCAAACGATGCAGATGGGTCTGACCATCATGATATGTTGGCAAATGTTAGTGTTTTTTAAGTGACTCTAAAATAAATAATTGTTGCCACACATGTACATGTATGTATATATATATAATTTGATAAAATGTTTTAACAGGTATCGATTCCGTCTAATGTTTTTGGGATGGTGGTACCTTCTTCTTCCTTGGGAGATGTACCTTCTACTTCCTTGGGAGATGAGTCACAAGTATGGAAAATTTTTCACAAGTTTAAAAATTATGTTTAAAAGTTATATATATATATATATATATATATATAGAGAGAGAGAGAGAGAGATCTTTTTTTTTTGAGTTATTTCAAATTTTTTGAATTTAGGTTCCTATAGAAGATTTCTTTAATCCGCGGACTCTAGCGACGGAGATAGGAACATCCACAGCATTTGAACAAATTGTCTTTAGTTCCTTTTTTTAATATTATTGAAAATAAGTTTATATATGTACACGTGCATTTTCAGTTGAAAGTTTTTAATATATATATTTATATTTATATTTAATTGTACATGTATATTGTACAGTTTACCACTGCAGATGTTCCTATGGGAGAACCTGTTCATCAAATGGAGAGGGAACCTTATGAGGTATTGCATGATTTTTTTGTTATATTTTGTTTTTTACATGAAGTTATAGATATATATATTCTCATTCATTTTTAAAACATCAAATTTTAATGTTCAAGTACATGTGCATTGTGTATGTAGGTTTCCCATTCACAGGATAGGGCGCGGAATGAGACCCTAGTAGGGAAGACGCTAGATTCGTCTCCATTTGATGGACATGATTTACGGTAGATTTGATTTCAAAATTTAGATGGTTTTAAAATTTGTTAAACTTGATACAGTTTGATACTTGTGAGATTTACAATTTTTGGACATATTTTATTACATTGTTATTATATAATTTGTTTTATTTAATTTTTGGATGGTTTTAGTACTTTTTGCATGTGAATGTGAAGTAATTTTGTCATCTATAAATTAATGTTGTCATGTGAACTACATTTGGCATGTTATGTAATGACATGTGTTATAATTTGTTTTGTTTTTAAAATTTAAGTTTTGGATGCTTGGAGTACATTTGGCATGTGAAGTAATGTTTTGATCTATATTTTTTTTTTAAATTAAAGTTAAAAGTTTTGGATGGTTTCAATCTACATTTGGCATGTGATATTTAATGTTAAATGTTTTTGTTGGATAGTTGAATTATAATTGGCATGGCATGTGAAGTTTTTAAAACTCAAGTTTTGGATGGTTTCAATCCACATTTTGCATGTGATATTTAATGAACTTTAAATGTTTAATGTTTTAATGTTGCACAATATATAATCAAAAGGTTTTTAAAACATAAAGTTTTGGATGGTTTCAATCTACAACTTAAAGTTTTGGATGGTTTCAATCTACATTTTCACATGTGGTATATAATGTTAAATGTTTCTATTGGATCTAGTTGAACTATAATTGGCATGGCATTTGAAGTAACGATCTATATATAATTTAAAGTTTTTAAACTCAATTTTTGAACAGTTTCAATCTACATTTCGCATGTGATGTTTAATGTTTTAATGTTGCACGATATATTATCAAACGTTTTTAAAATTTTAAAGTTTTGGATGGTTTCAATCTACATTTGGCACATGTGGTATATAATGTTAAATGTTTATATTGGATAGTTGTTCACTATAATTGGCATGGCATGTCAAGTAATGTTGCACAAATCCCTTTTGGATGGTTGAAGTACATTTGGAATTTTAAGATTGCTTTTGATCTCTCCATGTAGTTTTGTTTGAATGAAAAAATTTTCAATAGGAAGAACATAGCTTTTCAATGCAACTAACCATGTATCAATTGAGCTCTAATTGAAAAAAGAGTTTAAAGAAGTAGATATATGTACAAATTATCCCTTTAATTTTGATTGGAAATATAATTCTCTAGTACATATATATGTTTGTTGAATTTGGGTCAATGTCGTTAATGCACTCAAATAGGTAGCCTTGTCGATTTATTTACATTGTTGAAACTTTTTACCAAAAAATCCAACTATTTTTTCATCAATGCACATAGAAAAACAACTTGGAACAATTAATTGTGCATTCTAGAACATATCTATCCAAGACAAATAACATTTTTCATCGATGCACATTGAACATATCCGACCATTGGACAAGCAAATTTTGTACTAGATTTTCAATCAGGATTAGAGATGTGGGTCAAATCCCACCAAAAGTCGGAGAAGTGCTCCAAGTCTCTCGTCTGAAAGGAATTTTCGTACAAAACTATAATACAGATGATTTATTTACATTGTGTCCATACTTTTTACCAGAAAATCCAACTAGTTTTTCATCAATGCACATAGAAAAACTAGTTCCACTTAATTGCCTTCTAGAACATATATATTGAGTACGTAAATAATTTTTCATCAATGCACATAGTAAAACTAGAACAATTAATCTCATTCTAGAACATATATATATATAACATTTTTCATCAATGTACATGTATAGAAAAACTACTTTCAGTTGATGCTAGAGCACGTGCTTATACCCAAACAATTTTTACGTGTGCAAACACTTGCACAAATAACACAAGCAGCTCAATTTTTAGTTGAGTACTGGAAGTTCTAAAACATATTTAATCCAAATATAATAAATTGTTGGACAATTCACTCAAAAAAAATGGAATTCCATCCTCAATAATCCGTTCATGATCGGATTTTGACATTTTCCATCTCTTAATTTTTGATTTTTTCTTTGATTGAACTTCTATCAACTTTATGCGTGCTGCACACACCAAGTGACTATATTGACAACTTATGGAATCAATTTCATAGTCTTCAAAGTAAACAAAGTCTCCACTTTGATGAGTTTGTCTGAAAAAATAACCTTTCAGTATAATAGACCCTCTGTCATACTGAAATACGTGATCATTATAGCTTTGTAATAATTTCGTTTTTCGTTCAGTGCAACACATCAAATAATACTTCACATTTTCATCATTGTCAATAGGTGCAATTCCAGCAAAAACATCTCCTGCACAATAAAATAAATTTAACAAAATTATGCATATTTAAATTTATTTCTAGATCTTTAAGTCATTAGAAAGAAATTCAAATGTTACCTTCTCTAACAAGATCAGAAACTCGATCACCATTGGATGATATTGTAGTTTCCTGAAAATATTTAATTCACACTAACTAATCCAACGCAAAAGAGATTTTTTTTGTATTTCAATGTTTAAGAGAAAAATGCACTAACAAAATGAAAACTAATGAGACAAGAAATTTGAGAAGCAAAAGCAAAAGAGAAAAACAATCAAATTCCACTCAATGCAAGTACACAATCAGATCTCAAATCAACAAAAGTCCCTCAAATGAACCATGTAATCTAGGCCCAAAACGAGACAAGGCGGAATTCGAATGAAGAAGAAGCCAATCACTCAAATAATGCAATAAAATGATAGAAAACCACCAAACGAATGCAGAGAAGAAATCACAAAGTTGATTGAACAGACAGAAACCACAAACTCCCAAGGGAGGCTCGACGCACAATAGCACGTAGATGCCCTGGGGCTAAAATGTAAAATCGATAGAAACAGGTAAAAAACCGAAGGAAGAAGGTCACAGTCAGTCAAACAAGGCTCCAGAACACTCAGGCAGTCGAAAAAATGAAACCAAAACCACAAATCAAGCTCATAAAGATCAAAACCAAGCAAACCCTAACACCTCACAGCAGTGGCGTGACTGTCAGGCTGAAACTAGTGCCATAACAGGATTGGCACAGGTAATAAACTGGTAACTAGCACCAATTGGCGCGACTGTCAGGCTATTAAGCGCGCCAATCAAGTTCACTATGTGAAAAATAAAAATAAGCAGTCCAAGAAGCAGACCAGTGATGTTGGAGCTTAAACCAAAAGCCAAACTCACAAAAAGAGCTGACCAAGAAGGAAAAGTCAATAAACGACCAAAAGACAAGACAATACTCCAAGTTTTCATTTCATAAACTAAACCAGAGATTGACTGAAGCAGCATTCATCTACTTTCGCAAATGTAGAGCAAGAGTGTTTCGAAGGCTAACTAGCTAACTTTAGGCTTTGTTTGTAGTTTATAAAGCAAACAACAAGCTAACTCCCCGACGGAGTCGCCAATTTGTTGTAGAGGTAAATCTCCTCTGCGGACAGAGGCGATCCCTACTAGCCCAGACCAGGTCTAGCAACAATCGTGTCACGCTGAGATGCAAGTTCCTAATTGCAATAAACCAAATCGCGAAGAAGGCCTACCTCAAGTCCAACATTGTCATTTGTAGAGAATATGACGTTCCCATTTCCTTGCTCTAGCAGATCACAATCCTCTCACTTGCGGTGATCGAACACCTGCACACAGAAGAAACACGACAAGCACAAGTGTAAAACCCGATATATGCAATTATGTATCAATCAGAGAAGACACAACTCATGATCATAATGAACAATATGAGTGGAACTATAACCAATAGTCGCTTATCATTAATTCATCGAAGGAAAATACAACCTGGCTCTGACGTTGAACCTTCTTTTGGTGGGTCGTCAGTGGAATATGTCTCAGTAAAGCTTGTCGGGAATGGAGAAAAGCCTCTCTCTTCGATTGTCAATCTCCTTGCTATGGATTTCGCACTATGAGGACTATCAAAACTCTCGCAGCATTCTTTAGGCTATGAAGGCTCTTGGAGATTAGCTTGCAAAGGGAAACGGCAAGCTTATATAGATGGTGGAAGAGGAGTTGGGATCCCTACAATCATGGGATTGGCCCTATCCTCAAGGAAGCTTCCATGAGAGGTGGCAAACTACTTCCTCTACATATAAATCTGGAGCCAAACGTCCCAACTCAATTTAGAGTCCAGTTTAGGAGTTGGTTGGAGTCAATATTCCGCCATTTATTTTTAAAAAACACTCTTTATTAAGCCTGGCGCGAGTGTGACTCTGAGACAGAGTGCCAATTGGTGCGCCCTCTTTGAAGGATTTCCCCCATTGGCGCGGGTATAACACTGGCTAGTCGCGCCAAGGATGAAAAGGCTATTTTTAGGGTTTTTCACAAGGAGATGTCTTCAGGGGAATGAAATTCCATGTCTAGGGGAATTCCATGAAAGTGTTTTCAGATCTTGTCACTGCTCACAGGTCACGGAATAAGCCCTCCAATGTGCGGGATGGGGAATTGCAGGGACGATGACAAATTGTTGTGTAACAATCTTGTTTACCTATTTTAGAAGGCAACATGTTAGACTCTTGAAATAACGTATCACAACTATTAGCAACCTCAGTGAACTCATATTTTTCATTTGATGCATCTCCTTGAAAGGCCTCATTCACAAAAGCTTCATGCTTGAACATTAACAAAGAAAAATTCTGACTAGCATTAACAATTCTCTTCATTTGTCCAACATTCATAAGAGACAAATTCATCTTCTTACTATGCGCTCTAACAATGTACTCAATCCCATTCTTGAACAAGTGATACTTATTATTATGGCTGATATAAATTTATGCAGGAACACAACAAAATACACCTATAACCATAAATACAAAGATGCAGTGGAAATAACACTACATTTCATTAATATCAAAGAATTGAAACTTGTTTAGAGACATAATGGAAATAAACTAGCTATGGATTTGGTAGCTTATCTCTAAGAAGCGATGTGGTGGCCACAGGCCTCTGAACTATGTTACAATGCGGCTCGAGGGCCTATTTATTATGGAGAAACAATGGAAAGCCAAAAACATCCAAAAACCTAACCTTAGGAGACGAAGCGCCAAAAACATGCGCTCTGTTTGGGTAAATTTGTACATCAACTTCTCGGGGACTTAACTTTGGCATACTATCTCCGTTTGATGCACACAATACCTCATTAGAAATATATATTAGATTAATACAACATTTTATGTGAGAAAAATCATAGGAATTTACTTGTTGCTCTCGGTTTTCCAAAAAATCGTCATTTTGGGCCTCAAAATGACCCTTGAAGTTCAAGGCCTGAAAAAAAAAACTAAAAGTAGTAAATTATGCTACAATTAAGGAAAATAAAAAACGGAAAGAAAAAAATGGTGGGGCCCCAAGTGGAATAGGTGGGTGGCCACCAATATCCACCTGGATCATTCCTCCCGCCTTAGGAGGCAATGGTCCCCATTGCATTGAGTTCCTCCATGAGATGAGGAAACTTCTGTTGAACTTTGTCCCTGGTGAACCACTTGCCTTGGTGCAGGAATTGGCTAGCTTTAACATCCCAATATAGTTGGACCTTCTACTGGCGAGTGTTCTTGATTTGCATGTCCATGATATGATACACTGTGGCCTATTCTATGCAGTCCGAGTTTAACTATTTTGGTGTGAGTTTTTATGCAATGTTGGAGGTGTTCAATAGAGGTGGGAAGTAGGGCTGTAGGTGGTCCACATTCAACAGTCGGTGCAGGCCAAGGAATATTGGAATACTGAGATCAAAGGCATTGGACCCTATAGCCTTGGCGATGGTGTACACCCCATATCGAAGCGAGTGAAGCTTGTGGTGGGGTCCAACGAGGCGCTTCTTCTACAAATGTAGCCACAATTTGTCACCCACTTGGAAGTAGTGTGGCACTCGATGTCTATCATGTCATTTCTTGTACTTTTCATTGGCTTTGTCCAATATGTCATGAAACTATTGGAGGATATAGTGAATGTGAAAAATGAAGTTTTTTGCCTTGTTAGCTTTAGAATTGACATGAGTTGAATTGACCTGATTAGCCATAAATGGCATGATTATGTCAATGGGACATAGTGGTTGGACCCCAAGCCCATATGAAAGGGGTTGTGGTCGGTTGAGTTGTGGAGAGCTTATTTAAAACTATGTTGTACATAGGGAAGGCTCTCATCCCATGTGTGTGGATGCTTTGAATTGTACATGCGAAGAATGTGTACGATAATCCTGTTGACAATATTTGTTTGGCCATCAGTTTAGGGATGGAAAGATCTGGACTTGGTGAGCTTGGTGTCCATCATTGACAAGAAGCTTGACCAAAATGTACTTAGGAACATGTTGTACGGATATGAGATGATAGATTTTGGGATCCGAAAGTGTAGCCACATTCGTTCAAAGAAGGGTTTAGTAGTGGCCTCTGCAGTAATATTATTCTTGTAGGCTGTCATAATGGCCATCTTCGATAATCTATCGATGACCACTAAAACACAGTCTTCTCCATGCTTAGAAGAAGGAAGTTCTGACATGTAATCCATGGATATAGATTCCCAGGTCGACTAGGGGTAGGTAGAGGAGTATAGAGGCCTTGATTTTTGATGATTGTTTTGGCAATAGCGCAAGCAGTGCAAGACCTAATGTGCTTCCCAACATCCTATCGAAGGTTCAGCCATTAGAAATACTTATGCAGTACTGCCACTGCTTTCTTGGCCCTAAAATTCCCAATGACCCCACTAGAGTGTGTTTCCTAAATCATGTTGGCATGATCGGTTGAAGGAACACCAAGGTGTCCCACGTGACATAGTAGTGCATCCTGGAGGTGAAATTTTGGAACTTGCGTACCCTCCAAGAGTGTCTTTTATGTGTGGCCAAATTCTGGATCACTCTTGTAGAGAAGCAACCAACCAGACATATCGTGCACACAAGAGTTGAGAACATTTTTTAACGCCACAATCGATGGTCGACTGAGGTTGTATGCAACATTATCGGTGTTTCCCTTCTTGTACTTGATGTTCAAATGAAACTATTGTAGATATGTGGACCACTTTCGATCGCGACTATTCTGTAACCTCCCTTATGTCTATATGAATTTTAGGGATCAGTGGTCTGTGTGGATGTTCTTTTCCTTTGAAAAAATGTAATGCTTAAATTTTTTGCAAGCCTCCAAAATGGAATACATTTATTTGTCATAAGTGGGATTCTTCAAGACTGTATCGAACAGTGTCTCACTATGATATACCAATTAATGCCTCTATTGAGTAACAACTATGCCAATATCATAGTAAGAGGCATCTATCTTGATCTCAAATGGTTGTTGCAAGTCTAGTAATGTGAGCACTGGGGAGGAGTAGAGGCGATGTTTCAATTATGTGAATTCCTTCTGTTGAGATTCTGACAAAAATAATTTTTCTTTTGCTCCTCCCTTGCTGACTTGACTCAATGTCCAAGTGATATGAGAGAATCCTATCATGAACCTTTGGTAGAAATTAGCAAGACCCAGAAATATACGAAGCTCTGTTAGAGTGGCTGGGATTGTCCAATCCAGAATGACTTGGATCTTGGTTGGATCCACTTGCACCCCTCGCTCATCAATAATATATCTCGGATATTGAACCTAGGTCATGCAAAAAGTGCACTTCCCCAAATTGGCACACAACTTGTATTGTTGCAGTGTTTAGAGGACCTGTTGAATGTGCTAGAGGTGCTCTTCCCAAGTCTGGCTGAATATCATGATGTCATCCAAGTACACTACTACAAATGAGTTGGTGAAAGTCTGCAAGATCTCTTCCATCAGCCTCATGAAGGTGGCAGGAGCATTCGTCAACCCTAAAGGCATGACCAGCCATTCTAAAAGGCCCTCCTTGGCCTTGAAGGTAGTTTTCCACACATCATAGGGTTCGATTGGTACTTAGTGATACCTAGAATTCAAGTCAATCTTTCTGAAATAATTCTCCCCTTTGAGTTGTTCTAGAAGGTCATCAATCTATGGGATCAGGTACCTATTCTAGAAAATGATCTTGTTCAATGCCCGATATTCAATATAGAGTCTCCAAGTCCCATCCTTCTTCTATACCAACATGATTGGGCTTCCACAGGGTGATGAACTTGGCCGGATGTGACCTTTCTGCAGTAGCTCCTGAATCTGCCTCTTGATTTCATGGTTCTCCAGAACAGAGCACATATAGATCAGTCCATTTGGAAGCGTCGCACCTGGGGTCAAATTGATGGGGTTCTTGACCTCATAGTGAAGAGGCACCCATGTGGGTGAGGTGAATATGTCCTCGTACTCGTCCATGACCTTGTCCGTTTGTTGTTTTCATGTGGATGAGCCCTGTCTAGAGGTCGTGGCCACAGTGTTCTTCTTGCCCTCAGGGAAGATCATCAGGGAAATAAATTTCTCGATTTTGGAAATGAGCTTACTGCATTGTTTTGAAATAACTAAAGAGATAGCGGTAGGTAGTGGTTGATGAGCTCCATCATTAGACATATTTGGAGGGGTTAATAGTCACCTTTTTGCCTTCTTGGATCTCTTTTCTTGCATTTTTATTATTATTTGGGTTTATGATGCTAGTATAGGTGGTGATTAAGGCTAACGTACTTTGAATGCCTAATATAAGGTTGAGTGTAGAAAATCATGATTTATTAAGAATTTTTATAAATATTTTATCACAAAGACTTGGAGGAGACAGCAAGGAGAAATTATAGGAGGATTTTCCACCCTTAAAGGTAGCCGAAGGATCCCAAGGATTCTCTCCAGAAATTCAAATTCCAGAGGTAGCCGAGCAACTCAAAGAGGAGAGCACTCAATCTTGGTTTACTTGGAGTCCACTGGACTCAATCACCATTTTCTAGGGAGTTGTTGGTAGCTGCCCTGTAGAATAAATAGATCAGAGCTAAAGCTAGGAAGAGGTAGTCTATCCTAGTCTCACTTCCATTTAGAATTATTGTTGTGAACTATTGAAGTTTTTTGTTCTATTCAGGGATCAAAACTTTCAGAGATGTATGTAGTTATTATTTTATGAAATGAATAGAATGATTTCATTTGTTCGATGTAAGTTGTGTTAAATTCTGTTAAAAGCTCTTCCATAACCTCCGTTACCAAAAACAGATGTTGTAGAATTTTTTTTTTGACGATTTTGGCCAATTTTATAACACTAAAAACCTCCTTTATAGCCTCCGTTAAAGGGTATTTCCCTTGTAGTGAAAGAAAAACACCATCATCATCATCATCATCATCATATAAACAACGTAAAATAAAATATCAAGTGAAGAGAAGCATGAACACATAGAGACACCAGGATTGGTCCAAGACCATGGAAAAATCCACTATGGGGAAAACCCTTGGAAATTCTTCTTCTTAGATCTTCATTGAATGATTCAGCAACAAGATTACAATGATCCATGAGTACACATATTTACGATTCAAAAAACAAATAGAATACTAGCGCTAAAACCATTCCCATAATTCTGAATCAAGCAAACTGAATCTGAGAACTGAAATGCACTAACACTGGCTGTAACAAATTGATAAACACGGCTAATACTGATTGAAGACTGAAGATACTTATGGAGCTAAAACAAAAAGATACAATGTACAAACCAGTAGATATATAATACAAAAACACATATCTGATAGATCACCAAGTGATCTCATCTCAAAGGTCCTAGATATGAATCCAGGAGACTTCTATCGACTACTTTGATGCAACTGTGACTGAACCACTGATCTCTGAAGGCACTGCGAAATCAACTGAAGATGAACCAAATATAATTTTCTCAGAAACTCTCTTGTTCATGGCCTTAACTTTCTCAACCCATAGATGAAGGCCTCTGATCTACTACCACAATGTTCTGTGCCCGTGGCTAAACTTCATGTCAGCTCGATCTGATCTCAAGACTTTGGTCGTTCCCTTTGCAAGTTATGCCAACGACTTTGGCACCATGGTCGTGGGCACAACACACCTTTCCTATGGCTGAGCTTCAACAAGGCCACTACCAGGGCCTTACTTACCCATGGCTCTGCTCCAATAGACCGAAATTTGTAA
Source organism: Pinus albicaulis (assembly GCA_034641835.2). NCBI lineage: Eukaryota > Viridiplantae > Streptophyta > Pinopsida > Pinales > Pinaceae > Pinus > Pinus albicaulis. Next base: position 1,790,493,282 of record CM076578.1, on the reverse strand, counting down.
TGTGCATTAGACTCTGACCCGGATACACTATTTTGCCACTACGCAAGCTCCTTCCGACGTACCTATGCGATCCAAAAAATAAACATAGATGAAATAAACTGATGAATGCAAATCATGGATCGCTTGAGAAAATGTACAAATGAGCTTGAGGTCACCTTTATTTATAATTTTGTGAGTGACCGCTTGGGGCTTTGACCAGATCAACATGTTGTTAGGCCAACCCATAAAATATTAAATTAATTCATAACTTAACTTCTTCTTAATTGATTGGGGTGATCTATATGTCGATTTTCATCCTCTTGAAAAGGGGAATCTAATTAAATTATTATCTTAATCATCTGAGCTGTCCAATGTGGAATTTGACCTTAGCTGCAAAAATTAATAGGCCTTGGTGCGTTAATTATTGTAACAAATTATTTATTTAACTTTAAATTTATAATCATCCTAATTGAGCATCAAATAGATAGTCTATGGTAGAATTTTTGATGTAAAAAAAAAATGATATGAATTATCTTGTGCCATCCTATTTGCATGGAAAAAAATTCATATGTAATAAAATATCTAATATAAAAAATTACAATGTTTAACATATTAAAATAAAAGATTCAGTTACAGAAAGGTTAAGTGGGAATGCAAAAGATTCTTAAATATTTTTTATTTATTTGTATTTTTAAATTCTGATTAAAAATGTGAAAACAAAAAAGAAAATATTTTTTATTGTAGGGTTGACTTAAATTATTTTTTTTTTTTATATTGCATCATGACTTAAACGTCACTCTTCTGAAAGTTTGTCCAAACATGTCAATATTCTGACAACACCCCTAAACATCATTATTCTGTTGATAACCCCTAAACGTCACTATAGAGACGCTTGTTAGCAGGATTAAAAAAATTGAGAAAATCTGGGGAATTTTCCGACAATACGTAAAAAATGTCAGAACTAATGTGTTAGAAAATTGACCATATGTACTAATGGCAATTCTCTTGTCTACACCCAGGTGCCCCACCTTCATACAAGCACGCTGAGGGGGTGGGTCCTCCTTGACACTTTTTTGAAATGACGTCCCACAAGTCGTTCCAACTTGATATGGCATGATCGTCTTATACTAGGAACATGATGCCCAACCTTCATGCGGGCACGCCTATGGTGCACAACCCATTCAACCATTGTTCACCAAGTCGCCTTGCCAACTTGGTTCCTCATTTTCATTTTTTCGCCACTCTAAATGGTTGTGGGTCGTCATTGGCACCCATTGGCCTTAGTCACAACTCGGGGCCCTGACATCCTCCCCCACTTCAAAAGGGTTGTCTTCCTTGACAACATCATCTCAACAAACTCCATTTCCAATACCAATTGTCACAAAGTTCCACCAACTCCAATGTCTAGGAAGAACTATCCATCTCGAATCGTCCTTGGCACATGAAATTTCTCCCTCCTTCACACAAGCCTTCTTCATCAAGGCTCATGAATTTATGTGGGAAAGTCTCCCGAATGTCATGGTAATTAGATGCAAATGATCAAAATCCTCCATAATGCCTTATCTCATGGAAAACCGCCCCCTTCCAACCTGGTTGCATGTTACTATCAAAAGTCACATTGTGCTACCCCACTGCGTCGCCATGTCACCTCTTATTTCCATACTTAAACTTAATCCAACATATCTCAACACAATTATCGGCCTCATAAACCAAACTAGCTGGGTGATCAATCCAACATTGCGTTCAACCCACGAGTGTGCACTTCCCCATGCCTTTGTTAGTTTTTTCTCCCACACTTTGTCAGATCTTTCGACTTCAATAAAGAACCATTCCCATCACGTTCATGCAATAGTCCTCCAACCAATGCTTATCATGCCATACCCAAGTCCATGAATAAATTTCCATCAAATCTGCGATATGACGCCCATCAATTCTATCATCCATGTGTTTCCCTCAGTCATAGACCAACAACCACATCGATCCAAATTTAATTTGTTAAAATTTACAAATTAATTAAAAATAAAAACATTTTGAACCCAACATATCCTTTTTCCCTTTATCTAGGTCAACACAATGTCCAGCATAACTTTACAGATTCCAAGATATCGATCCGATTTGCAACTTAGTCCGACCGTGTTCTCCTCCACCGAAAACAAGCCTGGCCTTCAGATTGATATGCATTACGCTTAAAACAACCCGATATGGGCGGAGTGGAAATGGTAACCAGTCGGGAAGTGGCTTAACGTTCTGCATACAGGTTGAATAAGGCCAAGTAAGATAAGGTTGACACTTAAAATACAATTATATATATTTGACGCGCAAAACAGGCTGCACGTTTGCTATGGGGAATATCGTGGATATTGCGTGTCTGACTCTTTTTCTCTTATTAAATGAGCTGCTTGTTTCTATCAGATAAGAAACTCAACGCTCCATACAATTGGCCAGCTCTCCAGTATAATATATATATATCTCACACAACACATTAGAGAACCATCTCTGGATTTGGTTAACTGTGACATTCTGTTGCAGCCATATTTCTCATCTGAAATCTGAGTTGAGTTCAGGTCAGGTCAATATCATGGGACGGCAGTCAGGATCCAGTTCTGCAGCCTTCGCTTGCAGATTGCCTATATCATGGCTGCTTCTACTTCTCTGCACGATCTCGCCAAATTCAGAAGTACAAGGCTCCCTTGCCTCCTCAGTCAAAGGCTCTATCGATGGAGATTAATCACAGCGATCATGACCATAATCAGCAAATTAGCGGATCTATGCACCAGAGATTACTATTACATCTGCGCCCATCTGATGTTATGGCTAAGAGAGCCACCATGCAGTTATACAGAGGGCCCGTTTCTCCCTCCTGCCCTTCCCCATCTAAAAACTAATCTCCCAATGCCGAGTCAACTCAGATCTCTCCCGAAAACGTTTCAGATCAGCCATGAGCTGCTCTTGGCATTAATCAATATTGAATTTTCACTAGCAAGATCGGGTCAGGACTTCCGTACTTACAGTCCGGGACAAATCTTCATTTTATTCAATTAATTAGTTCATTATGTTTACCTATATGTAGGTTCTCTTCTAGAGAAGCAGTCTTTAGGATTTCTCTACATTTCTCCTCTATTGTTGTACACTAGCATATTCTTTAAATCTGAATCCCTTCCTATCAAATGGAACTATGCCAGTGAATAAGTTATACCTCTATCCTACTCTTAGTCAAGAATTCTTAACTACTCTATGGCTGTAAAATTGTTTCCATCGATGGATTGAATGGCTTTCTATACTCGTGGACATAGAAATCGTAGTGACAGTAGTGGCACACAGCCGTAATCATAAGAATACATTAGGCCATGGCAGCTGCTCCTTGTTTGTTTTTTCAAATACGTGTATGCATCAATCTGAGCTCAATACATCACATCCTCTGATAATTTAAAATCTTCGGGAAGATTTCCTTGTTAAGTCATTGGGGTTTATTTTCACTATGTCCATGCATCGTGAAGTTGTGTAGGACAATGGACTCATAATTCATAAGCAGCAATTTGGCTGGCTTATCAATCCACGAAAAGAAAAAGAAAACTTATCAATTAGTGGAAAGTCTAACAATAATAACGGCCACACAGACGGGCTTCATCTCGGAATGCCTACAATGTTATGTATACTCATAATATTTTTTTCTTCAAATAAGATATGTGGATACAAATTTATATATGAAATTGATATTAATATAAATTAGTTAATATATATTTTTAAATAGTTTATTTAAATTTCGTTAAAATATTTTTGAAAATCATAAGATCTAAATATATGATTTACATAGTTGGTTTATTTTGAGATTCAAATGCTTTAAGTAAGTCATGTATGTATTACCATTTCTATGAGAGATAGTAGTAACTAACTAATTTCACATAGCATTAATCATTCTTTTATGACGATTTTCATGAGAGGTAGTGGTAGCTGAGTATAAGGGTGAAGAAGTGGGATTGAAACTAGTGAAATGAATGGCATAGCTTCAATCATCACCTCCGGGGTTCACACCAGGTAACCAGGTCTTCGAAGGAGGTCACCCATCCCACTCTGGCTAAAGCTCACATAACTGTGGAGTTTTCCCCACAATCAAGTCCACTTAGCTTGCTACTCCATTTGCAAAACCTTAATATTCCCCACAATCAAGCCCACTTAGCTTGCTACTCCATTTGCAAAACCTTAGAAAGTACCGTGCCTAATACAATGCACTACGAAAGCCCCTGGATACTCAATTTAGAACATTTTTTTTTTTAAATTATAGTTGGCTAATTGTTAAAACTTACACATCTCCTCTTACAAGACTCCCCTCATACAGAATTATAAAATAAGTATATACTCAACCAAAATTTTCTTTATTACTGACTTGTTAATAAAAATAAAAATATAAAAAATATAGTATGACCTTTTATATATATATTAATTGTAATTTTTTTTTTTTTTAATGATGTATACTCATACTTTAGACTCGTGACGACTACCTTTAGAAGACATCTAATTCTATTTCAATTATCCCAGATCATTTTCTAAATTTCCTTTAGATCGACTACTCTCCCAAAACGACCAATGAAATCCTTGTTATTTTTTACTTGAACAGGGCTACTATCACATGCAGCATGATTGATATACTCCACCTGTGGTCAAAATCTGATGAATAAGGGAGAGAAACGACCTGAAAATCCAATCCTCTTTGTAGAAACCCCAGTGCCCCTTAACCAATCTAATAATTTATATTTACATTTATTAAATCGTATGTAGTTATAAAATTTCTTCAAAATATAAATTTATATTAATTAAACCTGAAAATTGCAAATTCTTTTTTGTGATTATTACGAAATTTTTATTTGATAATATTTGTCCTTATAAAATTATTAATCCATTAATAGCTATACCCTTCCTGTTTTAAAAATCTAGAATATGCATAAAATGATTTTAAGACAGCTAGATCATATTCAAAATACGTTTTTGACCAATAAACATCCATGTTCAAAAAATCTCCAAAGTGCACAGAACTTTAAAGTAATTTGAGCAAAATGCGATCCGTCATCCTCTTCTAATATAAAAATAATAAGATGTCATATTTTAAGGGGTTATTATTTGAGATCGAGTGCGAAGAGCTGAACAACGAGATTGCTAATTGAATCCATTTACCGACTCCAAAAGGATAGGGAATGAAATCCCTATTTTCCAGAAACAATATTCTTATTATCCTTATTATCCCTTTGTACGGAGAGGATATTGCATTGAGCATATTACATTGAGTTTATGGTCAAATTTATATATTATTGTGCAATTGATTTAAAATCTTTGTCAAATTTTTATAATTTAATTTTCTATATTGAAATTTATTATTTTTTTACTGTAACACTCACCATATAAAAAAAAATTTAAAAGATTTACCAATTAAACCATAATTACCTACCCCATAATGCAACAGGTTCATTTCACTTCCGGATCCCGAGAAATACACAAACCAAGTGTTAAAGATTCTAACAACACTAAACTGGAATCATTATATATATAATTACTTTAGAATTCGGGCTGCGGTATTTGTGATTGGTCTTACGTACCTACAGGTTAACACCGGATTGATTTTGTTTTAAAACTATGCTACGGTAATTCAATTCACCTATCATATATTTATTACACAGGGTCTTCGGATTTGTTGGTACCACCGGCCTTATCCGAACTCCAAAACATTTTGGCTTACCTGTCTTCTCCGTTTGCATTGTGTTTATTGCGTGTTAAATATGGATGACCGGAACTCCTGGCATGCTAGCTCGAAGTTACCGCCCCTACGTGGCTCTAGATCTGCCGTTGAAGGGTTTTCGATCCACGGTGGTTAATTGATTAGGGTTTTCTATGACCTTCGTTCTCTAACCGCTTTCCATTCATTCACGCCTCTGTGCGATGGTTCTGGAGGCGGTGCAGTTGGGAGGAAACTCACAGGGTTTCGACTGCTCCTTTGGCGAATGATACAGGGCGAACCCCACACAGCCTTCTCCCCATCACAGGTAATCTATTCCGCTCCCACCGTGCTCATGCACAGAGAAATTGGTCTGCTATCTTCTTCTGAAAAAGTTTGTATGCTCAATAATTGTGGTTATTTACCTCAGGGTTGTATTCTGGACGAGTTTTTGTTCCAGACTTCTTCATTAACAATCTTCGTTACAGTCTTGTTGGATTCGTTGACGGAAGAGATTCACAACCCTCGGGTTCTGCTAAATACTTCCACAGGTATTTAATCCTTCAACGCTATTGAGAATCTGAGGTTTCCTGTTTTCCCTTTCGCTGTATAAGAATGTTGAATGTCATTATTTCCTCATTTCTGTTCGTTCCTCCTGTTAAGTTTTTCTATTTCGGTGTGGCAGGTATGGCGTGAACTTCCCATACCCGCTTGGTGGTTACCGGTGTTATTCAAGCTCTTCAAGGCTGCAGCCGAATCCGGCACGCATCTACAGGTATTTACTGCGTAGGAATGGAACCCTCCTCGGCTTGCTTATCTAATAGGTGTGAAATCGGTAGGGTTCGAGTTTGAGTGTAATCCACCTGTTATGTATTATTTCAGGATTTTAATGGCAAATAGCCATGTTTACGGCCTCACGCCGACAGGATGTGATGATTCAGTCCTTGGAAGGGTTTCTAACTTCCGAGTTTTCAATTCTCAGACTCTTATATGTATAATTTATGCTGTTGCTGAAGGGCTAGAGTTATACTCGCCCAGACTTTTAGTTAAGAATTGAATTGTCCTCGAACTATTGGATTTGCCTATATAATTTCACCGTTGACTGTTTACCGCATGCCTATGCGATGACTGTGTGTATGGCGTTCAGCTCATCCCAGCTCTATTTATATAAGTTTCTGTTCTCATGATTTAATTGCGTAGTTATGCCATACTGTGGGTAATTTACCGCTGTTTCCATTCTTGGTTTATGGTTCTGTGTATTAGGTTATATACTTTGTTTTCCTTACTGTGTTAATGGAAGTAATGAGTTTCATTTCGGTTTCTTGCTCAGTGCTTTGTTATGAAATTTCCGTATCCTATTTTGTTTCTGTCAGGCTGAGTCGACCTTATATAAATGATGATTTGTTGTCTTCTACTGGAGTTATCTAAATTTGAATCTACAGAACTTCTTAGTTTGTTCTCAGTTTGTTCTTGTTTTACACCGATTTGTTTATGGATTACGGCGGGCGGACCGCCCATCTGTCCGCGTAACTATCATAGGAGGAAAAGACGACCAACCCATGACTCAGGTTTACAGGTTTTGGGTTAACAGTCTTTCCGATGTTTACCATTCAGTAATTTTTATCTTATAAGCCTCCTCCTACTCACGAGAGTTAACTCAGGAAAAGAAAGATTAGGGTTCAGGGTTTTCAGATTTACTTCACTAGCTTCTATAATAAAAGAAACCCAGAAATATACATGTATTACAGTTTCCTTCCAGAAATATACAAGTATCACAGTTTCCTTCTAGATTCCATCAATTTTTCCAACAGATTCAATAAAATAGAGAACCAAATAAACAACGCTAATCTTACCGTCAGCCTTATCATAACCACAGAGTTGGAACAACCAGGAAGCAATTTCTTTTCCTATTTTATAAAAACAAGGGTTATCTGCATCTTACTTATTTACATGCAATTCTGCCTGATGGTTCTGTTTCCTCCCTTCCACGAGCTGGGCAATTACGTCCCTCTGCTCTCCCCCTAGCTTCAAGTATGGAGCGTTACACTCTGTTCGGTAGGAGGAATTCGTGACATTCCGGTCCAACCCTCCTACTCCAGAGGCGTAGAGATCTGGGGAGATTTCGGGACAGTCCGGTCCAATCTCCAACCCAGCAGACAAATCTGTTCTGGAATTTTCTCTCCAGTTTTTACAAAGTCCTCTCTCTTCATAGCCAAGAACCCCAAAAATTCCCTTGGAATCCCTATTTATCCCAGAGTTTTCTTTTTGGGTAACTGTAAAAACCGTTTTTCTTTAACTAATTCCAGATCTTGAGTTATATTTCTTTTTACCATCAATTTTTACTCATGAAAACTAATTCCATAGTAAATCCTTTTATTCAGAAATCAAAAATAGTTTGCTCAAATATTTAAATTAATTCATCCTTAATCAATAAAACACAACCATTAGTCAGCAGCTAATAAGGTGGTTACAGTTTTCCCCCTCTGGGAGAGAACACCGTCCCCGGTGTTCTTATTCTAGCTCAGAAAAAAGTTCAGGATAAGCCTCACGGACGAAACTCTCGTCTTCCCAAGTAGCCTCCTTCGGTCCAAAGTGCTTCCACTCCACTTTAACCTGGGCGATGGCTCGTTTCCGGAGCATGATTTCCCTCCGGTCTATTATACTGTGGGGCTCGACCAGAAATTCTCCGTCCAATTCTACCTGCACACAATAAACTTAATTAATCAGACACGTCTTTATCATTATGTTATTATTTGAACCACTATGCTTACCCTCTACCTGAATGTTCTGCCAATGGATTATATGTCTTGAATCATGAACATATCATTTCAGTAACGATACATGAAAGACGTTATGCACCCGAATATGACTGGGAAGGGCTAAGCAATACGCTACTGGTCCTACTCTTTCCAGTATCTGGAAAGGACCACAAACCGAGGTGCTAACTTTTCACAGGAGGCCCATCTCAGTGTACTCTTCTTTGGCTTAATCCTGACATACACATGATCGCCAACCTCATACTCACGGTATGACCTTCTTTTGTCTACGTACACCTTCTATCTATCCTGTGCTACTTTCAAGTTATGTCGAATTTTCTTCACCTCTGCTTCCATTTCTGCTAGCATGTCTGGTCCTAGCATGAGTCTATTCTCGGGGCTGCTCCAATTAATGGGAGTTCTGCATTGCCGCCCATATAGCGCCTCAAATGGACTCATCTTTAATGACTCTTGGTAACCATTATTGTAGGCAAACTCTATCAAGTGTATGTACTCCTCCCATTTTACTGGTGGCTGCATAACATACATTCTCAGCATGTCTTCCAACACTTGATTCACTCGCTCGGTCTGACCATCTGTTTGTGGGTGGTATGCAGTACTAAAATGTACTTGCGTTCCTAATCCTGTAAACAGCGCTTTCCAGAAAGCTGATGTGAATTTCACATCTTTGTCTGAGATAACGGTCTTAGGAATGCCATGCAGTCTGAAGATTTCCCGCATAAATAAGTCCGCTATCTGTACTGTCTTATAGGTGGATTGGACAGGTATGAAATGTGCCGACTTACTTAGTCTGTCCACAACTACCATTATGGAATCATTACCTCTCTTTGATTTTGGTAACCCAGTGATAAAATCCAATGAGATCACCTCCCATTTCCATTCGGGGATGGGTATAGGTTGCATTAAGCCTGCTGGGTGCCGATGCTACACTTTCACTTGCTGGCACTCTAAACACTTGGTTAGATAGCTTGCTATATCCTTCCTCATGCCTGGCCAACAGTAGTCCTTTCTTATAGCTGTCAGCATCTTTTGGTATCCTGGGTGTCCCGCATAATTGCTTCTGTGATATTCGTCCAGCAACTTAGTTTTTAGTTCCACCCTGTTTGGAATGACAATTCTTTTCTTGAAGATCAACAACCCGTCCTGGTTAATCTCATAATCCCCTTGTCCACCTTGTCCTTCAAATTCCTGCGTCTGCTGCCATAAGTATTTATACTCAGGATCCTTTCCTGCTTCTTTTCTGATTTGTTCCAAAAATCTGGTTTCAATTTGGTTGACATATAACTCATAAAGGTTATGCAGTTTTCTGCTTAATGCATCCGCAACCTTGTTCTCTTTTCCCTTCACATGCTGTAGATCAATGTCAAATTCGCTCAACAAAGCGTTCCATCTTGCTTGTCAGGAATTTAAGTCAGCTTGTTTAAAATAGCTGGTTAGACTACTATGATCAGTCCTCAACACAAACCTTTTCCCAAGTAGGTAATGTCTCCACACCCGGAGAGCATGCACAACTGCAGTCAGCTCTAAATCATAAGCTGAATAACACTGCTCATGATATTTTAACTTGTAGGATTCATATGCAATTACCTTCCCTTCTTGCGTTAATACATCCCCAACTCCTTCCTTACACGCATCTGTACAAACCTCGAACTCCTCATCTGGATCTGCTACACTTAATACAGGCGTTGTTGTCAATAACTGCTTCAATCTTTCAAAGCTTTCCTGACATTCTTTTGTCCACTTAAAGATTTTCCCTTTTCTTTGTAAAGTAGTAATGGGAAATGCTATTTTTGAAAAACCTTTTATAAATCGCCGGTAGTAGCCAGCGAGGCCCATTAATGATCGTATATCTGCCACGTTCTGTGGCACCTTCCATTCCATGATAGTCTTAATTTTCTCTGGGTCTACCGCTATACCCTTTTTGGATATTACATGTCCGAGATACTGTATTTCGTCTTTGAAGAAATCACATTTACTGAATTTTGCGTACAAATGATGTTTCCTTAACATCTCCAGTACCATACACAGATGCTGCTCATGTTCCTCCACACTCTTAGAATAAATCAATATATCGCCAATGAAGATTAACACAAAGTTATCCAGATAAGGGTGAAAAATACTATGCATCAGTCTCATAAAGGTGGCTGGTGCATTAGTTAGCCCAAAAGGTAATACCACGAATTCATAGTGGCCATATCTGGTGCGAAAAGCAGTTTTGTGTATATCCTCATTTTTAATTCGAATCTGGTGATATCCGGACCGCAAATCAATTTTTGAGAACACAGTAGCTCCCTTTACCTGGTCAAACAGGTCATCAATTCGAGGTAGGGGATACCTGTTCTTAACAGTTAGCTTATTTAACTGTCGGTAATCCATGCACATGCGCATAGTTCCATCCTTTTTCTTAACAAACAGTACAGGTGCTCCCCAAGGGGACACACTGGATCGTATATACCCTTTATCTAATAATTCCTGAAGCTGCATTTTTAGCTCAGTCAATTCTGGCACACTCATACGGTAGGGAGTTCGCGAAATTGGCGAAGCTCCTGGTAGCAGTTCTATTGTGAAATCAACATCTCTTTTAGGTGGTAATCTTGGTATTTCTTCAGGAAATACCTCTTTCAATTGCTGTACTACATGTATGTTTTCTAACACAGCTGCTTTATCCTTAGACTCAGATAGTCCAACTTGTATGGCATACAACTGGCATCCCTTTCTCATGCATTTTTCCATATGGGAAGCGGTAATTGGACGCAGATGTACAGGCTTCTTTATGCCCTGAATTTCTTGGCGCTTACCATTCTGATCTCTGTAGTAAACTATCTTTTCTTTACAGTCGATGAGAGTCCAATGTTTCTCTAACCAATCCATACCCAACAATACGTCATAGGATCCCAAAGGCAGAATATTTAAATCTACCATTAACTGCTGCCCATCGATTTGTAGTGCACAATCTGGTATTTTGGCATTAACTCTTCTTTTAGCTCCTGTAGCTAACTGAACCAACCAGCTCTTTTTAAATTTTTGACTTGATAGTTTACAGGTTTCCACTAATTTAGGACTTATATAACTTAGACTTGCACCTGGGTCTACCAAAACAGAAACAGTTTGGGATGAAAATTTACCTTCCAGTTCTATCATGGTGGGTTGGAAGTCAGCTTGCCGGTCCTCCAATGTTGCGTTAATTCTGGGTATGCTTCTGGCAATATCTCCCACAGTAGAAGCCTCCTGCAAATTGTTCACTGTTTCAGTTTTACCCCGTTGTGGGCAATCTCGGTAGTAATGTGCTGCCCCACAGCCCCAACACTGCAGAGGTGGCCTCTGGTTGTGGGGTTGCTCAGGTTTATTTGAAGCTTCCACCGTCTTGTCCTCCCCCGGCCATCTAATCCTCTGATGGTTCCTATCAAACTGCTTATTAACTGCACTCCTAGCTGAGCTTCTAAAATTACTGGTTTTGCCCCTTTTGAAACCAGCACTGTTTCTATTTTCCTTCTTTGTTTGCCACCCTTTACCTTGGTCCACTTTATTTTTTTCTTGCTGATAACACAACCTTGCCTTTCTGATGGCCTCATCCATTTTCTTAGGGTTAACAAACTCGATACGTTCCTTCATGTGAGCAGGTAAACTGCTCAGAAATTGCTGAACCTTGGCCTTCTCATCTCTTAAGTAGGGTACATAGCGCAGTAATGATGTAAACTTAGTGATGAACTCGTCCATGGTCAATTGTCCCAGCTTTAAATCATGGAATTCTCGAGCCTTTTTATCATAGAAACGCTCAGTTAAGTACTTGTCCTTGAAGTACTGTTGGAACTTATACCATGTCACATCCTGATCCTCTATTCCCCGCACATTCTTCACTTCTTCCCACCATAGGGTGGCTTTATCTTTCAGCTGGTAAATGGCTAACCGTGCCTTGAGACCGCTGTCATAATCATACACCTGAAAATATTTGTTCATATTAATCAGCCATGCCTCTGCCACTTCCTCCTTTTCGCCATCGAACGTAGGTGGCTTTATCTTTCTGAATTCTCCGTGCAGCTCCACCTTCTGTTTTTTATTTTCCTTCCGTTCAGTTTCATTTTCAGACTCAGCTTCATTAAAATTTCTGTGTGGAAAAATTCGCTGTGACACATTTATTTCTCTTCGGTCTGTACCTTGCTCCTCTGAGTGCTGTTCGTCTCCTCCTTGAAGTTCTCTATCAGCACTGGGCTTTTCAACCCTTTGATTTTGTTTATCGGAGAGGCTCTTTAATATCCTCTCATGTTCCTGCATCATCCTTGCATTATCCTTGCGTAATCTTTCCATCTCTTCCTGTAACTGTTGTACTGTGTGCAACAAAATGCGAGTCTGATGTTGTTGTTCTTCAATCAATCTGTTAGACCGTTGATGTTGCTCTATTCCCAGCTGAACCCACATTTCGGGGTTTCCTTCTGGTGGGGGTTGAATCTCTCTGGCATTTCGCTGTTGCTGTTGCAACGGTGTCCGCCTTGGTTGTCGTTCCATTATTGATCTGGCTGTGCATGAAATCATACATTTTATAACGTCAATCGACCCAATTAGGGCCCAGTGTTGTAACCTGGCTCTGATACCACTTGTAACACTCACCATATAAAAAAAAATTTAAAAGATTTACCAATTAAACCATAATTACCTACCCCATAATGCAACAGGTTCATTTCACTTCCGGATCCCGAGAAATACACAAACCAAGTGTTAAAGATTCTAACAACACTAAACTGGAATCATTATATATATAATTACTTTAGAATTCGGGCTGCGGTATTTGTGATTGGTCTTACGTACCTATAGGTTAACACCGGATTGATTTTGTTTTAAAACTATGCTACGGTAATTCAATTCACCTATCATATATTTATTACACAAGGTCTTCGGATTTTTTGGTACCACCGGCCTTATCCGAACTCCAAAACATTTTGGCTTACCTGTCTTCTCCGTTTGCACTGTGTTTATTGCGTGTTAAATATGGATGACCGGAACTCCTGGCATGCTAGCTCGAAGTTACCACCCCTACGTGGCTCTAGATTTGTCGTTGAAGGGTTTTCGATCCACGGTGGTTAATTGATTAGGGTTTGCTATGACCTTGGTTCTCTAACCGCTTTCCATTCATTCACGCCTCTGTGCGATGGCTCTGGAGGCGGTGCAGTTGGGAGGAACTCACAGGGTTTCGACTGCTCCTTTGGCGAACGATACAGGGCGAACCCCACGCAGCCTTCTCGCCATCACAGGTAATCTATTCCGCTCCCACCGCGCTCATGCACAGAGAAATTGGTCTTCTATCTTCTTCCGAAAAGGTTTGTATGCTCAATAATTGTGGTTATTTACCTCAGGGTTGTATTCTGGACGAGTTTTTGTTCCAGACTTCTTCATTAACAATCTTCGTTACAGTCTTGTTGGATTCATTGACGGAAGAGATTCACAACTCTCGGGTTCTGCTAAATACTTCCACAGGTATTTAATCCTTCAACGGTATTGAGAATCTGACGTTTCCTGTTTTCCCTTTCGCTGTATAAGAATGTTGAATGTCATTATTTCCTCATTTCTGTTCGTTCCTCCTGTTAAGTTTTTCTATTTCGGTGTGGCAGGTATGGCTTGAACTTCCCATACCCGCTTGGTGGTTACCGGTGTTATTCAAGCTCTTCAAGGCTGCAGCCGAATCCGGCATGCATCTACAGGTATTTACTGCGTAGGAATGGAACCCTCCTCGGCTTGCTTATCTAATAGGTGTGAAATTGGTAGGGTTCGAGTTTGAGTGTAATCCACCTGTTATGTATTATTTCAGGATTTTAATGGCAAATAGCCATGTTTACGGCCTCACACCGACAGGATGTGATGATTCAGTCCTTGGAAGGGTTTCTAACTTCCGAGTTTTCAATTCTCAGACTCTTATATGTATAATTTATGTTGTTGCTGAAGGGCTAGAGTTATACTCACCCAGACTTTTAGTTAAGAACTGAATTGTCCTCGAACTATTGGATTTACCTGTATAATTTCACCGTTGACTGTTTACCGCATGCCTATGCGATGACTGTGTGTATGGCATTCAGCTCGTCCCAGCTCTATTTATATAAGTTTCTGTTCTCATGATTTAATTGCATAGTTATGCCATACTGTGGGTAATTTACCACTGTTTCCATTCTTGGTTAATGGTTCTGTGCATTAGGTTATATACTTCGTTTTCCTTACTGTGTTAATGGAAGTAATGAGTTTCATTTCGGTTTCTTGCTCAGTGCTTTGTTCTGAAATTTCGGTATCCTATTTTGTTTCTGTCAGGCTGAGTCGACTTTATATAAATGATGATTTGTTGTCTTCTACTGGAGTTATCTAAATTTGAATCTACAGAACTTCTTAGTTTGTTCTCAGTTTGTTCTTGTTTTACATCGATTTGTTTATGGATTACGGCGGCCGGACCACCCATCTGTCCCCGTAACTATCATAAGAGGAAAAGACAACCAACCCATGGCTCAGGTTTACAGGTTTTGGGTTAACAGTCTTTCCGATGTTTACCATTCAGTAATTTTTATCTTATAAGCCTCCTCCTACTCACGAGAGTTAACTCAGGAAAAGAAAGATTAGGGTTCAGGGTTTTCAGATTTACTTCACTAGCTTCTATAATAAAAGAAACCCAGAAATATACATGTATTACAGTTTCCTTCCAGAAATATACAAGTATCACAGTTTCCTTCTAGATTCCATCAATTTTTCCAACAGATTCAATAAAATAGAGAACCAAATAAACAACGCTAATCTTACCATTAGCCTTATCATAACCACAGAGTTGGAACAACCAGGAAGCAATTTCTTTTCCTATTTTATAAAAACAAGGGTTATCTACATCTTAATTATTTAAATGCAATTCTGCCTGATGGTCCTGTTTCCTCCCTTCCATGAGCTGGGAAATTACGTCCCTCTGCTCTCCCCCTAGCTTCAAGTCTGGAGAGTTACACTCTGTTCGGTAGGAGGAATTCGTGACATTCCGGTCCAACCCTCCTACTCCAGAGGCGTAGAGATTTGGGGAGATTTCGGGACAGTCCGGTCCAATCTCCAACCCAGCAGACAAATCTGTTCTGAAATTTTCTCTCCAGTTTTTACAGAGTCCTCTCTCTTCATAGCCAATAACCCCAAAAATTCCCTTGGAATCCCTCTTTATCTCAGAGTTTTCTTTTTGTGTAACTGTAAAAACAGTTTTTCTTTAACTAATTCCAGATCTTGAGTTATATTTCTTTTTACCATCAATTTTTACTCATGAAAACTAATTCCATAGTAAATCCTTTTATTCAGAAATAAAAAATAGTTTGCTCAAATATTTAAATTAATTCATCCTTAATCAATAAAACACAACCATTAGTCAGCAGCTAATAAGGTGGTTACATTTACAATATTTTAATTTATTTTTTGGTTATTTTATTAAATATGAGAATGAATATATTATTG
Organism: Pinus albicaulis; assembly: GCA_034641835.2. Taxonomy (NCBI): domain Eukaryota; kingdom Viridiplantae; phylum Streptophyta; class Pinopsida; order Pinales; family Pinaceae; genus Pinus; species Pinus albicaulis. Next base: position 1,790,477,370 of record CM076578.1, on the reverse strand, counting down.
CTCAATCTATAGATTAATGAATCAAAATATAAATATGCCATCGCAAATTGTAGTCTTACACTATATATTTCACTTATTTAATAATGTAAGGTAACTTATTTTTACAGATTAATGGTAAAAAAGCATCACTTTTGGTTATTCTTTTAATTATTATGCTGTAAGGTGTTTTTATTTGAAAACAACTTCTCTAGCTGCCAATATGTCCATGTGTGAGCCATTGGATCTAATGTTATACGATTGAAATGTTTTAGGCCATTAGATCCACAAGTAAATAGTTATATATATATATATATTTTTTATAATGTTAGTTTTTTTTCTTTTTAATAAGTTAGATTGATTTTAGGTGTATGATAGAAATGTTGTAATTTCATGTTTAGCATTTTTACTATGTCAAATTACACAAAAATAAAAATAAAAGTAAATTAAATAAAAAACAAAAATAATAATAAATTATAAAAGCAACCCATGGTATTGACCTTATTTGAAAACAACTTCCCTACTTGCCAATGGACCTTATTTGAAAACACCTTCCCTACATGCCAATGTGTCCATGTCTGAACCAATGGTAGACGATTGAAATTTTTTAGGCCATTAGATAGATCCACAAGTAAACATATATATATATATATATATATATATATATAATGTTAGTTTTTTCTTTTTTTCTTTTTAATAAGTTAGATTGATTTTAGATGTATAATAGAAATGTTGTTATGTCATGTTTAACCTTTTGACTATGTCAAATTACAAAAAAATCAAAATAAAAGAAAATTAAATAAAAATATTGACAAAATGTAATGAACATTTTAACTAGGTCGAAATAAAATAAAAAACAAAAATAATAAATAAAAAAATAATAAACTATAAAAGCAACCCATGGTATTGACCCATGGTATTCATGTGGAATATAGTTTATTAAATTATTTTGCAGTAAATGATTTATCTTGATCAATAATGATGAATGTTCATAATTCTCATTTCTTAAATAACACTAAATTTACCTTTAATTACTTAATTGTAATAGTTTGTAACTACATAACAGTTTGTAACTACATATATAATTTATCCGATTTTTTTGTTAATGAATATCAAATTTGTTCTATTAAAAAAAATTATATACATATCTTTAATTACCTAATTGTAGTTAAAAAATATTACGTGTTTTTTATTTATAATTATAAACAAATTTCATATTATATGATGTCAAACTTACTCAACTTTTTATTCTGAAATTTTAAACAAAATTTTTCACTACATAATTTCAGCTTTTATAATTTTTTTATTTTTCAATTTAAACAAAACTTACAAAAAAAAAGAAAAAACCCACTTAGTCCTTACTGTAAATTATAGTTTTACAAAATTGGCACTTGTTGGAAATATGATGCAGAGTGTTGTCCTTGATGGCAACCCACTGAATGAAGATGAAGACATGAGATTGTTGGCATGTGTTGTCCTTGATGGCAATACACCTGATGAAGTTATTCTTGACTTGATGGACTTGGTAAATGATGTAAATATGATGTGAAATGATGTTAGTTAGCAATATGATGCTGAGTGTTGTCATTGAATGGCAACCCACTTGATGAAGAAGATGGCAACTTACTTGATGAAGTTGTGCTTGATAGAATATGTTCTTGATGAAGTAAATCTGATGTATCTACAGAGAGTACAAAAGGTAATGAAGAAAGGAATTCAATATGTGCTAGATCCATGATGAAAAGAGTATGTTTCAAGGAATACATGGGACTGGTTTAAGGGAAGTCGTGTATGCACACGAAAAAGAACGTGCAAAGTCGCGTATGGGCTAAAGCGCTCTAAAAGTGCAAAACCAGGGGTGACCACTATGGTATTGACCCATTGTATTGGGTAATGATCCGCCTATTGACCCCGTCCAGGAATACCATCGGAAGTAATGTTGTTTTGGCTCATGGTATTGAAAAAGGGGCCTGGTATTGGACAAAGTGGAACTTATAAGGAGAAGAAATTCATTGTGCAAATGATGAGTGTGGTGAAAATGTCTAGCTTGAATGAATACCTACTTTCTCTCGAAGTATATTTTGAATGAAAAGGGTTGCACTTGAATGATAACCAATGTATGATGCACCAATGATGAAGAAGGGGATTCAGATTCAATTGCACTTGTATTCACTAGACCAATGATGGAAGACTTAGGATCTGAATTGAGTAACATCTCGTCTCTCTGAAGTAAAAGGGTAAATTTGAACTGAACATCTGATCTGAAGAAGTATGCTGCTCTATAATGATTGAAGATCTATACGCTACTTCGCCGCAGAGGAAGCGCGTATATACGCAGCTTCGCTGAAGAGAAAGCGCGTATGTGTAATGAAATATACACAAAGGTATACGATGGTTTGTGTGGACGGAAGCGCGTATATACGCGACATCAGTGAAGTGAAAGCGCGTATGCAAACTGGGGTTTGCTGAAGCATGGGGTATGAAACATCTGTTCTGTTCTGCTGTATTACTGCTATCTGATCAGTGTTGTCTGAATTGGTATGTATCAGTGTGGATGTATGTTTGTGCTTAAAAGTATTGAAAGGGTCCAAATCTGAAAATATGATGAAACGTGGCTTGCAAGTGTTGTTCTATTGAAGTTGTTGGATCCAGTGTGAAAATTGATAAAACGTGGTCCAAGGTGGTGCTGAGGGTTGTAGCCTTCAGTCAGGGGGTTGTAGCTCCCTTCCAGGTGAGGCTGGTAAACGAGATCGGGGGTCGTAGCTCCCTTCCAGGAGAGGCTGGTAAACGAGTCAGGGGGTTGGAGCTCCCTTCCAGGAGAGGCTGGTAAACGAGCGCAGGTGGGTGCCTGCGTGCTGGTCAAGTCTGCGCCAGCACATATGTTGTAAGATGTTTTCTCTATAATAAAATATTGAAGGGTGAGCAACTGCAGCGGTGGTTTTCTCCCGATTTGGGTTTCCACCTAAAAATCCTGGTGTTCATGTGTGATGCTTTGTGTGATGGTTTATTCTGTTCTTACTGCACATGTTTACTGTTTATAGAACATCTAATGAATGAATGATGGAATGATATAAGTGAAGAACTAATGGTATAATTAGATCTCTGTGTATACGCGAGTTTTATGAAGGATATCCACGTGTATACGCTATTTGGCTTCAGCAAAGTAGCGTATGGGTTCTAAGGAATAAAAAGTAAAAAGTTTTGAATATGCTGTACATACTGATTCAACCCCCCTCTCAGTATTTTTCCCAACAATTGGTATCGGAGCCGGTTCTTCTGCAGAAGCTTGATCGCTTGAAGGAGATCCGTCGCAATGGGAAGTCAAGAAGGAGTGATGTCTATAAATCCACCTCTATTCAATGGAAGCAATCTGATATTCTGGAAGGTACGAACAAAAGCATATCTACAAAGTCTTGGTGCAGATGTATGGGCAATCGTGGAAGAAGTTTATCAATATCCTGCAAGTATTCCTACTAATGCAGCTGAAAGGAAGAAGTATGAAATCAATGCCAAAGCAGTGAATGTCTTATTAGGAAGCATGTCTGAATCAGAATTTGCTAAAGTGATGCAGCTACATTCAGCAAAAGAAATATGGGACAAAATCATTCTAAGCTATGAAGGAGACATAAAGGTAAAAAGTGCAAAACTCCAAACTCTTAGAATTGAATATGAAAATTTGAAGATGCATAGTGATGAGAGTGTTGCCAGTTTCTTTCTTCGTCTGGATGATATTGTAAATCGAATGAGAAATTTGGGTGAAAACATAACTGATACTACTCTGGTGGAAAAGGTCTTAAGATCCTTGACTTCAAAATTTGACTCTAAAGTTTCAGCTATTGAAGAAAGGCAAGATCTGCAAACTCTTACTATTGTTCAATTACATGGTACTCTGACTGCTTTTGAAATGAGACAAGGAGGTCCTTCTCAAATAAGAGAAGCTGCTTTTAAGGCATCCACAAAAGGAAAGGAAAAGGAAGTTGTCAAAGAATCCAGCTATATATCCGATGAAGAAGAAGCGAATTTCGTGAGAAAGCTCCAACTAGGTACTGGAAGATTCAAAGGTAAGCTTCCCTTCAAATGTTTTGAGTGTGGAAAAGTTGGTCACTATGCTGCTAAATGTCCTAATAGAGAAAAACATGGTAAAGGGAAAAATTTGAAAAGAGAAAGAGTTATTATGCAAAAGAAGATGATGATGAAGTGTCCAGTGAAGATGAAGAAGATTCTGACCATGATCTGAAAGTGCTCATGGCAAAGAAGCAAAAGAAGAAGCCTACTCGAAACAAGGAGATCTCTCAGAAAACATGGTTAGCAGAAATTGAAGAAGATGAATCAGATAGTGATTGGGGTCATCCTTTGCATGATCTTGATGGTACAAACAATAATGAAGTTTGTGAAAGTAGTGTTTTGGAAATAGAGAAAGCTCTCAAGATCAAAGATGAAGAACAACAAAGAGCAATTGATAAGAAAGATTCTATCAACAAAGAAATGATCTCTCAAATGAAAGAACAAATAGAAATGTTGAATGGTCAGGTGGACAAGTATCAAAATCGTATTAAAGAACTAGAAGTAGAAATCAACGATCTAAATGCAGATCTCGAAAAATCAAGCAAGAAGAATGAAGGACTTGAAGCTGCAATCATCTTTCTACAAACAGATCTTGAAGCATCAAATAAGAAGAATGAAGAACCTCTGTCATTTGAAAAGGAAGGCCTTGAAGAAGAAATCATCTCTCTCAAAGAAGATCTGGAAAAATAAAATAAGAAGAATGAAGAGCTGCAACAAACATGTGAAGAAAACGAAAATTGGTTGAAAGAAGAGATTCTAAATCTGAAGGATCAAGTAGAAGATGGAAGAAGGAAAGAAGAAAGCATGACAAAGCAATGTCAAGTCCTGGAGGTTGAGGTAAACATTCTCAAAGGTAAATTAGAAGAAAAGATTAAACTTTTGAGGTTTCAAGATAGTACCAATATTCTAGACAATATACTGAGTAATCAAAGGTCTCCTGCTATCAAACTTGGTCTTGGTTTTCATGAAACTGTCAAAGGAGAATCTAGCTCACAAGGAAGTGCTAAAAATTCAGAGGATGTCAAAGCAAAAACTGAAGTGTTGAAAGAGACAAAAGATCAACCAAAAATCATGAATTCTCAAAGGAATTCACTCAAGAACATTGAATGTTTTAAATGTCATAATTATGGGCATGTTGCAGCAAATTGCAGAAGCAGAACAATTCAGCCACAAACAAACAGGTTCTACTCAGAAAGGTACTCTAGTAGCTTTAAGGGATATTGTTTTTCATGTAACAAGTATGGACATAAAGCAACTGATTGTAAAAGGAGGAAGAATAGAAATACTCATTATGATTCTTATGTGTATTTCTCTGACCACATGAGATGTTATGCTTGTAACAAGTATGGACATGTAGAAAAAGAATGCAGGATGAACAGATCTGGGAAAGTGGACAATTTTCAACACACAGTTGGAAAGCTCAAGCAAATTTGGAAAAAGAAGGAGGACCGATCAGAAACGTAGGGAATTCTGACCCTACTGCAGTCATCCGCTTCTGAAGCTGACTTTTCTTATTGACTGCAGGAATGATGTGAGATACATTATGAGATCTAGTAGTGTATCGTCACAAGGGGAGCAATGCATGATGACTCTCATGGTTGATTTGATTATACTGGTTATGTTTACTTCTGACAGCGCATCTGATGTGGAAAGGACAGGTACAGGAGGTACAAGCTCAGGAAGAAATGAAGGAAGATGAAAAATTTCTATGCTTCACTTTCCATACGTGAGTTCTATGAAACAAAGTCGCGTATACACGCGAGTTCCAGCTGACACAGCCGCCTATGCATTGATAATGAGAAAATTTATCTGATAGCTGAAGATCTGGAGCAGAGGTTCAGGGGGAGCATCAGTCTGATTGTTAATAATTGTATTATTGAATCTGTATCAGCTTAATTTCTCAGTTCTAAATGATGATGATATGATACTTATGTTGAAGATTATGGATGAGTTCTGTTTGTTGAAGAGTATTCGTTGCTGAGATGAAAGTCTTATAATTCAGAGACAAGGACAGATCATGCAGATATTGTTGTTGATGACTTGCTGTTGAAGGTGTTTCATATTGCACGAGTTAAGGAAGAGCACTGGTTTAGGGGGAGCAGCAGGTTGAATACTAATGATTGCATTGTTGGCAATATGACTGCTTATTCTTGGTTATTGTGATACTCATGCTTAAATGATGATGACTTGGTCTTGATGATATTGGACCACATGGATGATTGCTTGACACCTATGTGAAGATGTTGTTCTGATATGAGAATCTCTCTTGGAAAGATTGTATTGATGCTGCAAAGAATCTAAAGGCTTGGTTACTATTGTGCTGATGCTACAACCGTTGGATGACGCTTGAAGACACAACTACACTGTTCTATCTATCTGTAGTCCAGGGAAGCATTCAAAATATCTCAGAAAGAAGCCGAACACTGGTTGAAATTTAGAAGATGGCTTGGGATACGCGGGTTTACTGAAACACAGTCACGTATATACGCGAGTTCCTACACAGAAAACCGCGTATGTCTGATTGCTGACAATGGAGTCAGCTCTTTTCAGCACAGCTGCAGTGCTGTTTGGCATCTCTGATACTGTTTGGTATCTCTGGTGGTGTTCCAGTTCTCATAATTCTTTTTCTAATGATTTGATGAAGATGCCTTGATGATTTGTTGGTGAAAGTGTTCAGGATGCATAAACTAAGGGGGAGCCTTAGTCATATGAAAAGGATGCTTGGATGCACATATTCAGGGGGAGCAGTGACATTGCTGAGTATAATGCATTGTTGGCATTATGGTGGTTCTGAAATATGTTCTCTTTCTTGAGGAGCTTCTGGTGTTGGTTATGAAAAGTCATATTTGTATCTTGATGAAAAGGTCATTGTAATTTTCAGTCATGTAAGGACTTGTCAAATTTGTAAACCCACTTGGTTGGGTAGCTGAGTCAAATTTTGTAAACCCACTTGGTTGGGTAGCTGAGTTGAATTGTGTAAACCCACTTGGTTCGGTACTTGAGACTTATATGTAAATCCACTTGGATGAATCTTTGATGTAAGTATGAGTCATTGGTGATAGGAATGTCATAGAGTCATGTACTTCATTGGAAAATATGTTTGAAGATTCAGCATGAACTCAGGGGGAGCTTGGTCACTTCAGTTTATATCAGATCTGCAGAACGCTTCTTCCACATGAGGAGAAAAGGGGGAGAGTATGCTGGTTTTGATCCGCCCTTTGCCCTTGATGTCAAAGGGGGAGAGAGACATGGTGTTTGAATGCAGATAATGGTGTCAAAGAATTGGGAGAGTGACATGGTGTCAATGTACTTATCTGTTGTGGTAACCAAACACCATCGTGGTTGCCATCAAGTCCAAAGGGGGAGATTGTTGGAAATATGATGCAGAGTGTTGTCCTTGATTGCAACCCACTGAATGAAGATGAAGACATGATATTGTTGGCATGTGTTGTCCTTGATGGCAATACACCTGATGAAGTTATTCTTGACTTGATGGACTTGGTAAATGATGTAAATCTGATGTGAAATGATGTTATATGATGCTGAGTGTTGTCATTGAATGGCAACCCACTTGATGAAGATGATGGAAACTTACTTGATGAAGTTGTGCTTGCTAGAATATGTTCTTGATAAAGAAAATATGATGTATCTACAGAGAGTACAGAAGACAGTGAAGAAAGGAATTCAGATTGTGCTAAATCTTGATGAAAAGAGTATGTCTCTAGGAATACGCGGATCTGTCTAAGGGAAGTCGCGTATGCACGCGGAAAAGAACGTGCCTAGTCGCGTATGGGCTAAAGCGCTCTAAAAGTGCAAAACCAGGGGTAGTCACCATGGTATTGACCCATTGTATTGGGTAATGATCTGCCTAATTGACCCCATCCAGGAATACCATCGGATGTAATGTGGTTTTGGGCTCATGGTATTGAAAAAGGGGCTCATGGTATTGACAAAGGGTAAACCTATATAAGGATAAGAAATTAATTGTGCAAATGATGAGTGTGGGTGCAAAATGTCTGAGCTTGAATGAATACTTCTCTCTGAAGTATATCTGAATGAAAAGGGTTGCACTTGAATGATAAATCTGAATGTATGATGCACCAATGATGAAGAAGGGGATCTAGATCTGAATTGCACTTGTATCTACTAGATCTGCTAATGGAAGACTTAGATCTGAATTGAGGGGAACATCTGTCTGAAGTAAAAGGGTAAATCTGAACTGAACATCTGATCTCTGAACATCTGATCTGAAGAAGTATGCTGCTCTATAATGATTGAAGATCTATACGCTACTTCGCCGCAGAGGAAGCGCGTATATACGTGTCTTCGCCGAAGAGAAAGCGCGTATGCGCAATGAAATATGTACAGAGGTATACGCTGGTTTGTGTGAACGGAAGCGCGTATACACGCGACATCGCGGAAGTGAAAGCGCGTATGCAAATCCAGGGTTTGTCGAAGCATGGGGGGCGAAACATCCGTTCGTTTCCTATCAGACATCGCTATCTCGATCGTTGTCCGAATTGGTATGTACTGGGCAGATGTATGTTTGTGCGGGCAAGTATTGAAAGGGTCCAAATTTGAAAATAAGGGATGTGAACGCAACGCAAGTGTTGTTCTATTGAAGTTGTTGGGATCCGAAAGGTGAAAATTGATGAAACGTGGTCCAAGGTGGTGTCGAGGGTTGTAGCCTTCGCCGTGGGTTGTAGCTCCCTTCCGTGAGGTCAAACGGTAGACGGGGGTCGAGCTCCCTTCCAGGAGAGGTCACAAACGAGTCGTGGGTTGAGCCCCTTCCAGGAGAGGGCCGGTAAACGAGCATGTGTGGGTGCCCGCATGTCGGTCAAGTCTCTGCGTCAAAGACATATGTTGTAAGATGTTTTCCTTATAATAAAATATTGAAGGCTGAGCAACGGCAGCGGTGGTTTTCTCCCGACTTGGGTTTCCACCTAAAATCTTGGTGTTCATGTGTGATGCTTTGTGTAATGGTTTATTCTGTTCTTACTGCACATGTTTACTATTTATAGAACATCTGATGAATGAATGATGGAATGATATAAGTGAATAATTATTGACATAATTAGATCTCTGTGTATACGCGAGTTTCATAAAGGGTATCCGCGTATATACGCGAGTCTGTATCAGGAAAGTAGCGTATGGGTTTTAAGGAATAAAGTAAAATTTTTTGAATATGATGTGAATACCGATTCACCCCCGTCTCAGTATTTTTCCCAACAATTGGAATCAGAGCAGGTCCTTCTGCAGAAGCTTGATCGCTTGAAGGAGATCCGTCGCAATGGGAAGTCATGAAGGAGTAATTTCTCTAAGGCCACCTCTATTCAATGGAAGTAATCTATTATTCTGGAAGATACGAAAAAAAGCATATTTGCAGAGTCTTGGTGCAGAAGTATGGGCAATCGTGGAAAAAGGTTATCAGTATCCGGCAATTATTCCTATTGATGCAGCACAAAGGAAGAAATATGAAATCAATGCCAAAGCAATCAATGTTTTATTAGGAAGCATGTATGGATCTGAATATGTTAAAGTGATGCAGCTAAATTCAGAAAAAGAAATATGGGACAAAATCATTCAAAGCTATGAAGGAGATACAAAGGTAAAAAGTGCAAAACTCCAAACTCTCAAAATTGAATATGAAAATTTAAGGATGCATAGTGATGAGTAGAGTGTTGCCAGCTTTTCTTTCTTTCTTCGTCCGGATGATATTGTAAATCGAATGAGAAATTTGGGTGAAACCATAACCGATACTACTCTGGTGGAAAAAGTCTTAAGATCCCTGACTTCAAAATTTGACTCTAAAGTTTCAGCTATTGAAGAAAGGCAAGATCCGCAAACTCTTACTATTGTTCAATTACATGGTATTCTGACTACTTTTGAAATGAGACAAGGAGGTCCTTCTCAAATCAAAGAAACTGCTTTTAAGGTATCTGCAAGAGGAAAATAAAAGGAAGTTGTCAAATATTCCAACTATATATCCGATGAAGAAGAAGCGAATTTTGTGAGAAAACTCCAACTAGGAACTGGAAGATTCAAAGGTAAGCTTCCTTTCAAATGTTTTGAGTGTGGAAAATTTGGTCACTATGCTGCTAAATGTCCTTATAGAGAAAAACATGGTAAAGGGAAACAATTGAAAAGAGAGAAAGAGTTATTATGCAAAAGAAGATGATGATGAAGTGTCTAGTGAAGATGAAGAAGATTCCGACCATGATCTAAAAGTGCCTAGTAGAAAAGAAGCAAAAGAAGAAGTCTACTCGAAACAAGGAGATTCTCAGAAACATGGTTACAGAAATTGAAGCAGATGAATCAGATAGTGATTGGGGTCATCCTTTACATGATCTTGGTGGTACAAATGAAATTTGTGAAAGTAGTATTTTGGAAATAGAGAAAGCTCTCAAAATCAAAGATGAAGAACAACAAAGAGCAATTGATAAGAAAGATTCTATCAACAAAGAGATGATCTCTCAAATGAAATAACAAATAGAAATGTTGAATGGTCAGGTGGACGAGTATCAAAATCGTATTAAAGAACTAGAAGCAGATATCAACAATCTAAATGCAGATCTCGAAAAATCAAGCAAGAAGAATGAAGGACTTGAAGCTGCAATCATCTTTCTACAAACAGATCTAGAAGCATCAAGTAAGAAAAATGAGGAACCTTTACAATCATTTGAAAAGGAAGGCCTTGAAGCAGAAATCATTTCTCTCAAAGAAGATCTGGAAAAATCAAATAAGAAGAATGAAGAGTCGCAACAAACATGTGAAGAAAAACGAAAAATGGTTGAAAGAAGAGATTCTAACTGAAGACTGTGTAGAAGATGGAAGAAGGAAAGAGGAAAGCATGACAAAGCAATGTCAAGCCCTGGAGGTTGAGGTAAACGTTCTCGAAGGTAAAGTAGAAGAAAAGGTTAAACTTTTGAGGTTTCAAGATAGCACTAAGATTCTGGAAAATATTCTTAGTAGTCAAAGGTCTCCTTCTATCAAACTTGGTCTTGGTTTTCATGAAACTGTCAAAGGAGAATCTAGCTCACAAGGAAGTGCTAAAAATTCAGAGGATGTCAAAGCAAAAACTGAAGTGTTTGAAGAGACAAAAGATCAACCAACAATCATGAATTCTCAAAGGAATTCACTCAAGAACATTGAATGTTTTAAATGTCATAATTATGGGCATGTTGCAGCAAATTGCAGAAGCAGAACAATTTAGCCACAAACAAACAGGTTCTACTCAGAAAGGTACTCTAGTAGCTTCAAGGGATATTGTTTTTCTTTATGTAACAAGTAGACATAAAGCACCGATTGTAAAAGGAGGAAGAATAGAAATACTCATTATGATTCTTATGTTTATTTCTCTGACCACATGAGATGTTATGCTTGTAACAACTATGGACATGTAGAAAAAGAATACAGGATGAACAGATCTGGGAAAGTGGACAATTTTCAGCACACAGTTCGAAAGCTCAAGCAAATTTGGAAAAAGAAGGAGGACCGATCAGAAACATAGGGAATTTTGACCCTACTGCAGTCATCCTCTTCTGAAGCTGACTTTTCTTATTGACTGCAGGAATGATGTGAGATACATTATGAGATCTAGTAATGTATCATCACAAGGGGAGCAATGCATGATGACTCTCATGGTTGATTTGATTATTCTGGTTGTGTATTTCTGACAGAGCATCTGATATGAAGAAGACAGGTACAGGAAGGACAAGTTCAGGGGGAGATGAATGAATGTGAAATTTTCTATGCTTTACTTTCCATACGTGGGTTATATTAACAAAAGCCACGTATACACGCGAGTTTCATCAGACACAGTCGTGTATGCATTAATGATAAGAGAATTTATATGCTAGCTGAAGATCTGGAGCAGAGGTCCAGGGGGAGCATCAGTCTGACTGATAATAACTATAGTTATGACTCTGTATCAGCTTAACTTATCAGTTCTAAATGATGATGATATGATACGTGTATGTTGTGATTATGATGAGGCCCTCTGCTTTGTTGAAGAGTATTCGTTGTCGAGATGAAAGTCTTATCATTCAGAGATGAGGACAGATCATACAGAGATTGTTGCTGATGACTTGCTGTTGAAGGTGTTTCAGATTGCACAAGCTAAGGAAGAGCACTAGTTTAGGGGGAGCAGCAAAGCGACGACGACAATGATTGTATCATGGGTAACATGACCGCTGTTTGGTTATTGTGATACTCATAAGAAATGATGATGACTTGGTCTTGATGATATTGGACCACATGGATGATTGCTTGACACCTATGTGAAGATGTTGTTCTGATATGAGAATCTCTCTTGGAAAGATTGTATTGATGCTACAAAGAATCTAAAGGCTTGGTTACTATTGTGCTGATGCTACAACCGTTGGATGACGTTTGAAGACACAACTACACTGTTCTATCTATATGTAGTCCAGGGAAGCATTCAAAATATCTCAGAAAGAAGCTGAACACTGGTTGAAATTTAGAAGATGGCATGGGATACGCGGGTTTACTGAAACACAGTCGCGTATATACACGAGTTCCTACACAGAAAACCGCATATGTCTGATTGCTGACAATTTTTGCTTGGAGTCAGCTCTTTTCAGCACAACTGCAGTGTTGTTTGGCATCTCTGATACTGTTTGGTATCTCTGGTGGTGTTCCAGTTCTCATAATTCTTTTTCTAGTGATTTGATGAAGATGCCTTGATGATTTGTTGGTGAAAGTGTTCAGGATGCACAAACTAAGGGGGAGCCTTAGTCATATGAAAAGGATGCTTGGATGCACATATTCAGGGGGAGCAGTGACATTGCTGAGTATAATGCATTGTTGGCATTATGGTGGTTCTGAAATATGTTCTCTGAGTCGGGTCTCTGTGTTGAGCACAGTATCGACGTTCAGGCCTACTGGTCGGGTGCTGTCATTGTAATTTTCAGCCTATGTAAGGACTTGTCAAAAGTGAGGTTTCCAATTTGCTGTGGTATTTCTTCAAATTTTGCAAACCATCTTGGTTGGGTAGCCGAGTTGAATTGTGTAAAAACCTTCTTTGAAGTTGGGTACTTGAGTCTTATATGTAAATCCACTCCTGGATGAATCTTGATGCATTATGAGCTGGTCATGATGAATGCTGGAGTCACGTACTTCTTTGGAAAATATGTTTGAAGATTCAGCATGAACTCAGGGGGAGCTTGGCCACTTCAGTACATATCAGATCTGCATAACGCTTCTTCCACATGAGGAGAAAAGGGGAAGAGTATGTTGGTTTTTGATCCGCCCTTTGCCCTTGATGTCAAAGGGGGAGAGTGACATGGTGTTTGAATGCAGATAAAGAATGGTGTCAAATATTTGGGAGAGTGACATGGTGTCTTAATGTATCTATCTGTTGTGGTAACCAAACACCATCATGGTTGCCATCAAGTCCAAAGGGGGAGATTGTTGGAAATATGATGCAGAGTGTTGTCCTTGATGGCAATCCACCTACTGAAGTTATGAAGACATGAGATTATGGGTCCATGTGTTGTCCTCATGTGGACACATACAAGGAAGTTATTTCAGACTTGATGTAATTTGATTTATAAAATGATGCAATCTCATGTGATATGATGTTATATGATGTTGAGTGTTGTCCCTGAAAGGAAACCCACTTGATAAAGATGATGGAAACTTACTTGATGAAGTTGTGCTTGCTAGAATATGTTCTTGATGAAGAAAATATGATGTATCTACAATGTGCACAGAAGGCAATGAAGAAAGGAATTCAGAATGTGCTCAAAGTATGATGAAAAGAGTATGTCTCTATGCATATGCGGATCTGTCTAAGGGAAGTTGCGTATGCATGCGGAAAGGAACGTTCCAAGTCGCGTATGGGCTAAAGCGCTCTAAAAGTGCAAAACCAGGGGTAATCACCATGGTATTGACCCATTTTATTGGATAATGATCCGCCTAATTGACCCCGTCCAGGAATACCATCGGATGTAATGTGGTTTTGGGCTCATGGTATTGAAAAAGGGGCTCATGGTATTGACAAAGGGTAAACCTATATAAGGAGAAGAAATTCATTGTGCAAATGATGAGTGTGGGTGCAAAATGTCTGAGCTTGAATGAATACTTCTCTCTGAAGTATATCTGAATGAAAAGGGTTGCACTTGAATGATAAATCTGAATGTATGATGCACCAATGATGAAGAAGGGGATCTAGATCTGAATTGCACTTGTATCTACTAGATCTGCTGATGGAAGACTTAGATCTGAATTGAGGCGAACATCTGTCTGAAGTAAAAGGGTAAATCTGAACTGAACATCTGATCTGAAGAAGTATGCTGCTCTATAATGATTGAAGATCTATATGCTACTTCGCCACAGAGGAAGCGCGTATATACGCAGCTTCGCTGAAGAGAAAGCGCGTATGCGCAATGAAATATACAAAGAGGTATACGCTGGTTTGTGTGGACGGAAGCGCGTATATACGCGACATCAGTGAAGTGAAAGCGCGTATGCAAACTAGGGTTTGCTGAAGCATGGGGTATGAAACATCTATTCTGTTCTGCTGTATTAATGCTATCTGATCAGTGTTGTCTGAATTGGTATGTATCAGTGTGGATGTATGTTTGTGCTTAAAAGTACTGAAAGGGTCCAAATCTGAAAATATGATGAAACGTGGCCTGCAAGTGTTGTTCTATTGAATTTGTTGGATCCAGTGTTAAAATTGATGAAACGTGGTCCAAGGTGGTGTTGAGGGTTGTAGCCTTCAGTCAGGGGGTTGTATCTCCCTTCCAGGTGAGGCTGGTAAATGAGATTGGGGGGTCGTAGCTCCCTTCCAGGAGAGGCTGGTAAACGAGTCAGGGGGTTGGAGCTACCTTCTAGGAGAGGCTGGTAAACGAGTGCAGGTGGGTGCCTGTGTGCTGGTCAAGTCTGCGCCAGCACATATGTTGTAAGATGTTTTCTCTATAATAAAATATTGAAGGCTGAGCAACTGCAGCGGTGGTTTTCTCCCGACTTGGGTTTCCACCTAAAAATCCTTGTGTTCATGTGTGATGCTTTGTGTGATGGTTTATTCTGTTCTTACTGCACATGTTTACTGTTTATAGAACATCTAATGAATGAATGATGGAATGATATAAGTGAAGAACTAATGGTATAATTATATATCTGTGTATACGCGAGTTTTATGAAGGATATCCGCGTGTATACGCTACTTGGCTTCAGCAAAGTAGCGTATGGGTTTTAAGGAATAAAAAGTAAAAAGTTTTGAATATGCTGTAAATACTGATTCACCCCCCCTCTCAGTGTTTTTCCCAACAGCACTATGTGATTAACAATAGAGTAATTTGACATAACCCTAAGGGGTTCTTTTAAAATTTTAATCATAACCTTTCCCTTCATTCAATATATATTGTAGAGTCTTATGAAGAGAGAGTGTATTCTAGTTTATAACTTGATCCACAATCAAAGAAAATGGCTAGGTATTTCACATAGTATTAGTTTGTAACCTGATCCATAATCAAATAAAATGGCCAGGGATGTCATAAGCTATCATTTGCATACTGATATATTGACGTTTTCAGTTGAAACAGATCCTATTAGATGCATGGTGGCCATAGACACTAAAAATTCAAAATAGATATCTGTTATGACATCCATATTCTCTACAAATCATCCAAATTTCCCATCTTATACAACAATTTCTAACAATAACTGCTCAATTTACTCTCCAATTTTTGAAACCCCCACCCATGTTGGGGAGATCAGAGTGTAAAATCAGATGCTCCCATGGTTTTTTTAAAGGGTTCATAAAGAAAAACAGACATTGAGAAATTCAAGCAAACCATCACATTAGCTCACAAAATATATCTAATGATATAAGGATTTGGGACGATAAGAATGTTTTGAATCATGATAACTAGGTGACAACCAAAAATATTTTTTAGCCATCAGAAAAAAATTCACAACAACTCACATAATATATCCAAGGTTGAAATCAACCCCATACATAGTGATGGACATCATGGGAATTTTAGTGAACATGGAACACCACCCTAAAAATTCTATATTGTTTGATAAATTTAGAATAACCTAATATGTCTAGATTGGATGTCGAGGTGGGTGGTACAATAATTGAGGATGCTTCTTAAAGGGTAAGGGAATTTAGATACTCTATCCTTCCACCAAAGCTATGAAAAGGGAGACTTGTAGATTATAGTTTTACAAAATGGTGGCCAGAGAGACTAAAAATTCAAAATAGATATATGTTATGACATCCATATTCTCTACAAAGCATCCAAATTTCCCATCTTATACAACAATTTCTAACAATAACCGCTCAATTTACTCTCCAATTTTGGAAACCCCCACCCATGTTTGGGAGATTAGAGTGTAAAATGAAATGTTCTTGTGGTAATGCTTCCATTTTCAGCAAGCCTATATAATGGAATACATTTATTTGTCATAAGTGGGATACTTGTGGACTGTGTCTCATTGTGATATGCCACTGGATGCCCCTATTGAGTAACGACTACCCCAATCGTATAGTCAGAGGCATCTATCTTGATCTGAAATTGTTGTTGCAAGTCTGGTAATGTGAGCACTCGGGCATAGAAGAGAGGCGGTGTTTCAATTCTGTAAATGCCTTCTATTGAGATTCTGACCAAAAGAATTTTCTTTCGCTCCTCCCTTGGTGATTTGACTCAATGTCAAAGTGATATGAGAGAATCCCATCACGAAACTCTGGTAGAAATTAGCAAGGCCCAGAAAGTTGCGAAGCTTTGCTAGAGTGGTTGGGGCCAGCCAATCCTGAATGACTTGGATCTTGGTTGGATCTAGATGCACCCCCTGCTCATCAATAATGTATCCCATATGTTGAATCTGGGTCATGCCAAAAGTGCACTTCTCCAAATTGGCACACAAATTGTATTGCCGTAGTGTTTACAAGATCTGTCAGATGTGGTGGAGGTGCTCTTCCCAAGTATGACTAAAGATCAGGATGTCATCCAAGTACACTACTAGAAATGAGTTGGTGAAGGGTCACAAGATGTCATCCATCATCCTCATGAAGGTGGCAAGAGCATTCGTCAACTCGAAAGGCATGACCAACAATTCGAAAAGGCACTCCTTGGCTTTGAACGCAATCTTCCACACATCAGAGGGTTCGATTGGTACTCGGTGATACCCAAACTTCAAGTCGATCTTGATGAAATAATTCTCCCCTTTGAACTCATATAAAAGGTCATCAATCCATGGGATCGAGTACCTATTCCAGACAATGATCTTGTTCAGTGCCCGATAGTCAATACAGAGCCTCCAATTCCCATCCTTCTTTTGTACCAACATGATTGGGCTCCCACGGAGTAATGAACTTGGCCAGATGTGACCTTTCTACAACAACTCCTGAATCTAGCTCTTGATTTCATACTTCTCCAAAACAGAGCTCCTATAGATTGTTCAATTGGGAAGCCACTTACCTGGGGCCGGATCGATGGGGTGCTTGATCTGACAGTGTAGAGGCACCTGTGCGGGTGAGTTGAATATGTCCCTATACTCCACCATGACCTTGTCCATTTGTTTTCGTCGTGTGGAGGAGTCCTGTCTGGAGGTCATGGCCACCGTGTTCTTCTTTCCCTGAGGGTAGATCATGAGGAAAACAAATTTCTCGATTTTGGAAATGAGCTTACTACATTGTTTTGAAATAACTAAAGAGATAGCATTAGGTGGTGGTACCTCTAGTATCCTATATAACTTATTGCCCAAAGTAACAATAACATCGCGAGGTTGAGACTCATGCACAACATGTCGCTTCCACAAGTATTGTTGGCCTAATAATACATTATAAACATCAAGAGGAGAAATGGCACATAATACCTCATCCGTCAAGGGCTTGATGTTGTAGGGAAGGTGGCAATGCTAGCTGGCATGGAGATCTCGTCCTTGGTGAAGCCACTCGATGGTGTACGGCTATGGGTGTCCTCTGGTCGGAAATCCCAACCGCTTCAAGACCTCTACTGAAATTAGGTTCTTTTGGCTCCCACTGTCGATAATGAACTATAGCAGGGAATCCTTTACCCACATTTGGGAGTGGAAGAGACACCTCCTCCTCCTCTGGATCTTATGGTTCCTCCTTCTGGGTCTTCGTGGAGGCAACAGTGGCGTTGAGCTCGGTATCGACAATCTACTTCCCTTTATAATTCTTCTTGTTACGTTCTGATTCAGTGTTAGAGCATGCATCTGATTCAGAAGCCTTCATCTCAACCACCAATAACTTCCTTGCCCGAAACTCACTTGTGATGTGAGTGAAGCCCTTATGCAACTCACAGCACTTTCCCCTATCCTTCTTCGACTTCACGGTGTTTTTATTTTCTTGCGGATTTGGCAAGTTTTCTTGGGCTACCATGCCTTGGCTTTATCCGTTTTTATGCGGTTTGGGGGAACCTTTCCCTTTATTTTGATTCGCAGATCCAAAGTCTCGCTTCTTCTGTTTGAATTTCTCCTTAATCTTGGCAGCATACCGATATTCCGTAACAAGCGAGGAGATGTCGACGAACTCCATTTTCTCCTAAATGTATCTGTGAAGACAACTATGGTACTTCAGCACCAAATTTTTCTCGGATCTTTGATAGCCAAATTTGTGCATAGGGTATGGAATAGATTCATTAACGCATGCACATATTGATCCCTTTACTGTCGCAACATAGTCCATTATATGTTCTTGTCCTCATAGCTCCCCACGGGATAATATTGTTCCTTGATGGCATCTCGAAGATAACTCCAAGTGGGTACGACCGGGAACAGAGAGGGTTCCTCCTCATATTTTTTCTCACAGTAGGTTCCCCACCAATCCTTTACATGGGGAGCAGCTTTGAGGAGTGCAAAAAATCTACTCCTAGTCTAAAAAGTCATAAACCGAAAAATATCCTTCTAATAGAATCAACCATATCTCTATGATGTCTGCAACTATTTAGCCCTCAAATATAGGAATGTCAAAGTTTACTTGTACCTTAAAAGGGGTTGTGCCTCCAGAGTGACTGCTGGATGCAGATGCACCCACGGTGGGCAGTCATTGAAGGATATGTGCAAATTTATCCATCATCACGTTTTTTTTTTTTTAGGGCCTCCTCGAGCAATATTTTGATAGGATCTCCTATTCCCTCATATTTTTTTTTTGTCCCCCATGGCCGGTCGTCAAGGATTGCGAGGTTGATATTGAAATGGTTTAACAAGTACGATTCCTAACTCCTTATACCTCAACCTCGAGGACATGCAAAGAAGGATCGAGAAAGGGAAGACCGCTCTGACACCGCTTATCCAAATTTATGTAGGAATGCAAACGAATACACGTATAACCATAAATACAAATATTAAATGTAAATAACACTTCATTTCATTCATATCAAAGAAATAAAATTTGTTTATAGACAAAATGGAAATAAACTAGCTACGGTGCTAGTATCTTATCTCTGAGAAGAGATGTGGTGGCTACAGGCCTCTGAACTATGTTACAATCAGGCTCGAGGGCCTATTTATTATTGAGAAATAATGGAAAACCCTAAACATCCAAAAACCTAACCCTAGGAGATGAAGCACCAAAAATATGGGTCCTGTTTGGGTAAATTGATACATCAACTTTTGAGGGACATAACTTTGGCATACGATCTCCACTTGATGTGCACAATACCTCTTAGAAAGATCTATCCAAGCGCTACAACTTCTGATGTGATAAAAGTCGCAGGAAATTCCATGTTCCTCCCAGTTTTCCCAAAAAACATAGCTTAGGGCCTCAAAACGACTCTGTAAGTTTTGGAACATAAAAACTACTAAAAATACTAAATTGTGCTACAGTTAAGGAAATTGAAAAACTGAAAGAAATAATGGTGTGCCCCAAGTGGAATAGGTAGGTTGCCACCAATATCCACCCGAGTCAATGGCGATGAAATATTTCTCTCCTATCATAAAGATATCGGATCCCAAAAACAATACCAAAAATATCAAGCGTAACAACATCAAGTTCAACTTCATCAAGAATTTTTGTAGTGATTGCAAATATAAGTATGCACTTCCTCGTAACTTGGAAATTTTCATTCTTACATATCCAACCTAAAGGAAAATGTATTGGATGAGGAATTATCTCTAAATTAAACTTCTTGACTAAGTCTTCAGAAATAATATTTTCTTGTGAACAAATATCAAATGGGGTGTCAATCTTGGCATGCTTTGAAATAATTCTAACATGGAAAATCTCAATTCTTGTTTCATCATCTTGAGTACTATTGATACAACTTGAAGAACTAGTACTTACAATTTCCTTAACATTCAAACCCATTGTTTCAATTGTTGTTTCATCTTCGGAATCAAAACCTAAATCATGTTGTATTGCTGTAGTTGTCTTCTCCTTCTCCTTGTTTTTCAACTTCTTTGGTCTCATTTATGGATGAAGTTTCCAACAATGATATTCATCCTGGACTTATTTGGAACAATGTTTTCTTGTGAGTTTTTATCTCTCCGTCTTGGTGGAAACATTCTTCTTACCTTTATCGTTGAACTTACCCTTTTCTTTCTCTCCAACCTCAAAGGTAGTCTCACTTGTCTCATATGAAAAATGTTTCCCTCTTTCCTATAGATGTGTGGATTTTACAAAAACTTCATCTAAATTTGAAGGATTAAACATGAGAATAGTGTGTATTAGGTAACTATGCAAAACTCCAATGTATTTTAATAAATTTTCTTGAGATGTCAAATATACACCCAATATTGGTGCTTTCCTCCTAAATTCTTAAGTATAGCTTTGCACACTTTGTCCTTTACCTAGCCTAAAGTTTTTCCAGTCCATTATAGCTTTTTTGCATGTATGCTAATGTAAAAAATTGTCTTCTCAAAGGAAAATAAAAAATAATTCTAGGAGGTTAAGACCTTACCATGTTTCTTCATGTCCTCTTGAGTTTTGGCTTCCCATCAAATAAGTGTTGTACTTTCCAATCTTGGTGAAGCAAGCTGAACCTTGGTGTCATAATCCTTGATTCTTTATATCCTGCAATACACTTCAAGCTGATGTGCGTTTTGGGGGCACCTTTCCCTTTCTTTTGATTCACAAATCCAAAGTCTAACTTCTTCTATTTGAATTTCTCCTTAATCTTGGTAGCATAAAGATATGTCGTAACAAGCGAGGATATGTTGAGGAACTCCATTTCCTCCTGAATGTATCTGTGCAGACAACTATGGTACTTCAGCACCAAATGTTTCTCGAATCTTTGATAGCCAACTTTTTTCTCAGGGTATGGAACAGATTCGTTAACTCATGCACATCTTGATCCCTTTACTACTGCAACATAGTCCATTGTATGTTCTTGTCCTCATAGCTCCCCACGGGATAATATTTTCCCTTGATGGAATCTCTAAAATAACTCCAAGTGGGTACAACTGAGAATTTGGACGACATCTAATACAATCAACCATATATCTATGATGTCTGCATCTATTTGGACCTCAAATATAGGAATTTCAAAGTTTACTTGTACCTTAAAAGGAGTTGCGCCTCTAGAGTGACTGCTGGATGCATATGCACTAATGGTGGGCAGTCTTTGAATGATATGTGCAAAGTTATCCATCATCACGTTTATTTATTTTTTAGGGCCTCCTCAAGCAATAGTTTGATAGGAACTCATACTCCCTCGTCTTTCTTTTCGTCCCTTACGACCGACCATCAGGGTTTGCGAGGCTGATCTTGCAAAGGTTTAACGAGTTCGATTCCTAACTCCTTATACCCCAACCTCGTTGAGGGTATGCAAAGAAGGATCAAGAAAGGGAAGACCGCTCTGACACCACTTATCCGAATTTATGTAGGAATGCAACAGAATACACATATAACCATAAATACAAATATGAAATGTAAATAACATTTCATTTCATTAATATCAAAGAACTAAATTTTGTTTACTGACAGAATGGAAATAAACTAGCTAAGGTGCTAGTACCTTATCTTTGAGAAGATTTGTGGTGGCGACAGGACTCTGAACTATGTTACAATTAGGCTCGAGGGCCTATTTATTATTGAGAAATAATAGAAAACCCTAAACATCCAAAAACCTAACCCTAGGAGATGAAGCACCGAAACTATGGGCCCTATTTGGGTAAATTGATACATCAACTTCCGAGGGACGTATCTTTGGCATACAATCTTCGTTCGACGCGCACAATACCTCTTAGAAAGATCTATCCGAGCACTACAACTTTTGATGTGATAAAATTCATAGGAAATTCCATGTTGCTCCCAGTTTTCCCAAAAAACGTAGCTTAGGGTCTCAAAACAGCTCTGGAAGTTTTGGACCCGAAAAACTACTAAAATAGTAAATTGTGCTACAATTAAGGAAACTAAAAAACTGAAAGAAACAATGGTGGGCCCCAAGTGGAATAGGTAGGTGGCCACCAATATTCACCCGGGTCAATGGCGATGAAATATTTCTCTCCTATCATAAAGATATCGGATCCCAAAAACAATACCAGAAATATCAAGCGGAACAACATCAAGTTCAACTTCATCAAGAATGTTTTCAGTGATTGCAAATCTAAGTATGTGCTTCCTCGTAACCTAGAAATTTTCATTCTTATATATCCAACCTAAAGGAAAATATATTGGATGAGGAATTATCTCTGAATTCAACTTCTTGACTAAGTCTTCAGAAATAATATTTTCTTGTGAACAACTATCAAATGGGGTGTTAATCTTGGTATGCTTTGAAAGAACTCTAAAATGGAAAATCTCAATTCTTGTTTCATCATCTTGAGTACTATTGATACAACTTGAAGAACTAGTAATTACAATGTCCTTACCATTCAAACCCATTGTTGTGATCGTTGTTTCATATTTGGAATCAAAACCTAAATCATCTTGTATTGGTGCAGTTCTCTTCTCCTTCTCCTTGTTTTTCAACTTCTTTGGTCTCATTTCTGGATGAAGTTTCCAACAATGATCTTCATCCTCGACTTCTTTGGAACAATGTTTTCATGTGATTTTTTATTTCTCCATCTTGATGGAAACATTCTTCTTACCTTTACCATTGAACTTACCCTTTTCTTTCTCCCCAACCTCAAAGGTAGTCTCACTTTTCTCATATGACACATGTTTCCCTCTTTCCTATAGATATGTGGATTGTACAAAAACTTCATCTAAATTTGAAGGATTAAACACGAGAATAGTATGTATTAGGTAACTATGAAAAAATCCAATGTATTTCAATAAAGTTTCTTGAGATGTAAAATACACACCCAATATTAATGCTCTCCTCCTAAATTCTTGAGTATAGCTTTGCACACTTTGTCCTTTACCTGGCCTAAAGTTTCGCTAGTCCATTATAGCTTTTTTGCATGTATGCTAATGGATAAAATTGTCTTCTCAAGGAAGAAAAAAAATAATTCCAGGAGGTTAAGAACTTACCATGTTTCTTAATTTCCTCTTGAGTTTTGGCTTCCCATCAAATAAGTGTTGCACTTTCCAATCTTAGTGAAGCAAGTTGAACCTTGGTGTCATAATCCTCGATTATTTGTATCCTGCAATACACTTCAAGCTGATTTACCCAAATATCTAATCTTTCAACATATACCTCTCCATCGTACATAGGCAAATAAAACTTAATGTCAAGCATTAGAAATGGAGTTTTACCATGACCTTTTCATTAGGGGAATTTTGAGGTAAAAATTGGCTAAGGATATTATAAAATAATAGTGGAAATAATAGAATAAGATTTGATTACATCATCAAATTTTAGAGGGAAAAAAGAAAAAAATACTTTTTCAACTTGTATTTTCAACTTATCTCCCAAAGTTTTTACTCAAATTTCGATATGGAGTACTCATTGGATGAAAAATTTAATTCCTCATCCAAAGAGTAGCCATATTTCATGCTTTCGATGGACCCTTCTACATTAAAAATGATAAATACATGAAAAACATGATTGTAATCACGTTTTTTCATGTATTTATAATTTTTCGCGTAGCAGGGTTCATCAAAAGTATGCAACATGGGTACTCATCCTTAGAGGAGTACCAAATTAAATTTTGCATCCAACGAGTACACCCATTCAAAATTTGAGCAAAAACTTTGGGAGATAAGTTGAAAATATGAGTTGAAAAAATAGTTTTATTATTTTATTATTTTTTAATCCTTTTCCCCTTTTACTTAAAAAATTGTGAATCATCCCCCATGGTTGACATCATCATATTGAATCCTATTGGTTCTTAGATAGTTTATTTTGGTTGTACATTTTTCTTAGGAGGCCCATTTTAGACCTCAAAATTCCCCTAACGTGGAGTATGTCGAGGTGTTTGCAAAGGAATTTTTGTGGAAGAAGATGATGGTGAAGATGGTGGTGAGGATGGTCATGAAGATAATGGTGGTGTCTGTTAGCACCCAATTTGGACCTCAGGCTGAAAAGGGCGAATCAGGGTAACAACTAAACCAAGCTCAGCCTTGTAGCTAGCCGTACAAGGATAGGAGAGGGCTCTCTCCGTAGAATAGATATTTAACAAAATGGTAGTTAACTGATTTTAGGCTAGGTATATAAATGGGAAAAAGAGTTTTGATGAATAACTGAAATTTCAAGGATGTATGGAACAAAAGGACAGTATGAACTAAGGAATTAATTCATGATACAAGGTACTTCATGTGGCAAGATAGGCAGGAGATTTAGCAATCTAGGTTGAGATAAGATGGAGTGGAAGGACTGTTGAGAAAGTTGAAAAGGGCATAATAAATGGATCCTTTTCATACAGAAGAAAATACACATAGTATGAATGATTCCCCAAGGCAGAGCATATAAAATGGATTCTACCTTTCTAACTTGAAAACATTCAAATGGAAACGTCTATGAATGAATGTTGCAACATAACAATGTACATATGAAACACAAAGAAAAGACATATGATAAAACTCATACCACATGAATCCCACAAATCAGAGCTGCATCACTTTATTAATTCCCTGCCAAACTGCACAACGGAGCACAGAGCTCACTACCACACTATTCCCCTACTTCTGAGTTTTTAGACCTCAGACTTTCAGCCCCCTTTTACAAATAATTAGAATTTATAATAAATAGACAGATTTGCAGGAATACAAATCGATGGGAAGGGGAGAAATCACAACTGAATATAGAAGGCCAAAATCCAACAGTCTCTTCGTAAAAGAAGAGTTGTGTTACATTCGGTCAGTGGGAAGGCGAAACGTTGTAATGCAGATCTTTTGAATTGTAACTGAAGATGTGACTGTCACAAATTTGGGTCTCGGCCTCTGGCTGTCTCTTTGCTTTCCATTATTTCTTTTGAATAAATGACTTTTAATAAGATGTCATTGCAGTAATCTGGAATAAACTAAAATAATGCCTTACGTGAAGGGAAATAGTGAATAGGAAGGAAGGGAGAGGAGGCAGGACCAGCATCTTAATCGCAATCGGGATCGGGGAGCGGGAAAATATATACGAAATAAAACTTTTGATGTGGTTGGATTAAACCATGGGAAGTCCTTTAATAAACGTAATAAAATTCAATTTGAGACTTATAAAGGGGAAAGGGCCTTTGTATTATAATGGGGAGTAGATTCTGTATGGTGGGCCCAGGGATAAACTCGCAATCGCAATATTGGAATTTGCGATGGGAATTTTGCGACGGGGATTTTGCGATGGGAAAATGCGATGGGAAAATTGCAATGGTCGCACATCGCACATCGCAAATTCCACATCAACAAGACACTTGAATCTCTAGGCTTGCGATCTTGCGATTTTGCGCTAAAGTGGTGGGGTTTACACGGAAAAGGGGAAGTGGTTTAGTAATAAATCGCATATTTTATTAAATGTTTTATAATGCGATATTACAATCGGAAAGGGGGAAAAGGGGTTTTAATAAAGGAATATAAAACTTTGAACATAAATTTTAAAGGGGGAGAATGGGAAATAGAGGCTATATGAGGATATAAGGGCTTTTACTTCACTTAGGCATAGAATTTGATCCAGAAGTCAGTTTTGAGAGTGTAATATACCGTTGGAAAGCTCTTGTTGGGATCCTTCTAGTGGATCTACTTTGAAGGTGATCTGGCGCTGAACAAGCTGTGGAAAAATTATCTGAAGACAGGGACATATTCTGAATTGTGGCTGAAAGGCAAAGTATCATGTCTTTACCTCAAAACATGATTTTGAGGTGAAGCTTGCATCAAACCAAACAAATGATATCTTTTATCTTCCTAGTGCTATGAATTTGTATTTATTGACTTCCTCATGACTTCACTGATCTTTATTTGACACTTGAATCATTAATTTGACCATGGCGAGACCTTAGAGGCTAATGAGATCCATCCTATAACCTACTAATATGATTTTGAGAATGAAAGTGACATATGACTAAAGAACCTAGGAAGGAAAATCAGTAAGTACCTCATGAGGGAAAACTGGTAACAACTTACTACCATCGATGAATCCATGACCTAACGGAATGGTGAAATTTATTATTATGGGACTCCTAATATGCAAATGCAAAAGAGCAGTTTTGATCACTGATGGCAGTATGACTAGACTGACGCTAACATTGGCTCCAATGAGGATGGTAGCTCCTTGGAGGTGCCAAGAACACCGTAGACCTAGTAGCCTTATCCATTGGGCATGGAGTCAAAAATACCGAAAACCGACACAATGCATACTGACACTAACTCAAGACTAAGACTGAAAAACTGAAATAAACCAAACCATATACATATCTTTCAAGTTTTATAGCCTTCACCTCGGGCCCCAAACTTCAATGACTGTGTACTTCAAACTCTGAATATAGCATGGTATATACAATGATGATGACATAAATTCTGATCTTTTGTTGTCAACAATGGTAGTGCTTCAAAATCCTACCATTTATTGCTCCTCCAGGGCAATCTTGGCCATCCATTTCTGAAAGAAAGAAGGCATTCTGTCCTCTGTAAGCTGAGATCCTGTATGGTCCTTTCCACAGATTTTCGAACTTACCATGCTTCCCTTTGTCTTCATTTCTGGCATCCCATTTCAACACTATATCATCCAGCTAGAACTTATATGCTTTTTTCTTCCTGTCATAGATCTTTTTAATTTTTTCTTGCAACTGAATAGCATTCTGTGACACTTCCTCTCTTGTTTGTTGAAGGTGGATCATTTGATTGATCCTTCGCTGATTGTCATTGTCCTTGCTGCCAACTTCTTGCAATAATCTCATAACTGGGACTGTAAGAGATGTAGGAAAGACAGCATCAGTACCATAAACCAACTCAAATGGTGACATACCTATTGATCTCTTACTGCTAACTCTGTCTGCCCATAGTGCGTTGATGAGATTTTGGTGCCAATTTCTTTTGTTTGTCTCCAACATTTTCTTAATTATATTCACCAATGATTTGTTAGATGATTCAGCCAGGCCATTTCCTTGTTGATAATACACTGTCGAATGGCCCAGCGCGATGTTGTATTTGTCACAAAAGTCGATCATTTTCTTGGATCTGAACGCTGCTGCATTGTCTGTTACGATTTTACAGGGGTAGCCAAAACGAGATAGAATATTTGATTCCAAGAATTGAATGATTACCGTGTCTGTTGCTTGCCTGGCTGGGACGGCCTCGATCCATTTAGTAAAGTAATATGTCCCTGTCAAGATCCATCGGTGCTGTGCTGAGGACGCGGGATGAATCTCTCCTATAAAATTGAGCCCCCACTGCTGGAAGGGAGCGTTTGCCGAAACTGGTTTCAAAGGAAGTGGAAGCAATTTCTTCTTCCCTTGGAAGATTTGGCATTCATGACATTTCATCACGGTCTTATATAAATCCGAGAATAATGTGGGCCAATAATATCCTGCTCTCAATATTTTGTTAGCTGTAGTCTTCCAAAACAAGTGACCGCCGTAGTCACCTTTATGAAACTCGTGCATTACCTTCTGTGCTTCTTCTTCAACCAAAAAATTGAGCAGAACGCCTCCCGGATCTTTCCAATACAGAGCGCTGTCTAAAATGCAGTGTTTTGCATATTTTAACTTCAGAGATCTGCCTTTACTCTTGGACATGCCCATAGGAGGTGACAAATGCTGAAGGACATAGACGATGTCTGAATACCACGGGGACTGCAGAAAAATATCTGAAATAGGAACCATCAAACCTTCATCTTCATCTTCTGCCACTGCTGTTATGAGGTTTATATCCAAAGCACGCAGATTTGATTGGGCCATCAGCTTTGCCAAGCCTTGGCCTTTGATCAGCTTCATGGGTTTGATCTCCAAATCATACTCCAACATGGCTGCTATCCACTTACCACTATGACCTTCTGGATTAGTTTGTATCAACACATCCTTCACTGATGCGTTAGGGACATATGCTATAGTATGTGAATGGAGAATATAGATCCTGAAATCCTTCAATGCCTTGATAAGAGCCAATTCCTGTTTCTCGATAATATTATATCTCAACGCCGCATCTCTAATAGTTCTACTGAAAAAGGCAATTGGATTTTCGATCTCGTCTCTCTTTTGCATTAAAACAACAGCTAAAGTATGTTCCAATGCAAACAAAAATATGATGAAGTCTTGAGTGTAGTCAGGACTGATCAAAACTGGGGCATTGGAAAAAGCAAACTTTACCAGATTGAATGATTTGATAGCCTCCTCGCTCCATTTAACAGTGCTATCCTTCTTAAACATGTTAGTTATTTCCCTCAAATGTTCCGCCAGATTGGGTATAAATCGACGTAAAAAGTTCATTTTACCATTAAAGCCCTGGATCTCCTTCTTGTTTCGTGGCAGGTCTATGAGCTGGATTGCCTCCACTCTAGCTGGATCGATGCGAATACCATCTTTGGAGATGATATGTCCCAGCAGATTGCCTTCATCCATGGCGAAGAGACACTTCTTGGGATTAAGGGAAATTCCAAATTTTCTACGTCACTGGAACACAACTCTCAAATGGTGTAGATGTTCATCATCTGATCCTGAAAACACTGTCAAATCATCCAAATAAATAACCAAAAAAACATCTTTTTCATTTGCAAAGGCGATGTCCATTGCACGTTGGAAAGTAGCTCCTGCATTCTTCAGTCCGAAAGGCATTTTGGCATACTGGAAGGTTCCCTAGGGTGTTGTGAAAGCATTTTTATCTTGGTCTTTCTCATGCACCGAGATTTGGTTGTAGCTTGAGTAGCCATCAAGTAGTGACATCCTGGATGCTCCAACTACTCTCTGCAGAATATGGTCCATTTTCGGAAGTGGATAATTATCCTTTAAGGAGGCCTTATTCAAGTTCTGAAAATCTATACACAACCTTATTTCTCCAGTCTTCTTGCGCACTGGGACCAAATTCGAAATCCAATCAGAAAATCTAATAGGAACTATGATTCCTGCTTTGTACAACCTGTTTACATCCTTTTCAGTTGATGGCAGCAGCTTTGGATTGATTCTTCTCAGCTTCTGTCTGAATGGATTTTGATCTGGCTTGATAGGAATAGTATGCTGGATTATGTTTTTATCATACACTTTCAAGTCTGAATAATCCCATGCAAATACATCAGAAAATTTGGAAAGCAACTTCACATACTTCTCCTTCGCTTCAGGGGACAATGTCTTTGACAATTTGACAAACTTGGGCTGATCAGCTGTTCCAATATTCACATCTTCAATTCCTTTCTCTGTGGGCACCAAGCTTGGCTTCTTCGCAACATCGTCCTGATCAAATAGCTCCTCTAGAGGTATGAGACCTCTAGGAATTACGTTATCTTTCAGCTGCAATATGTCCATCTGGTTTGTTTCCAATTCTTGATCATCCACCACATACTCACCTTCTATGAGAGTGTCCTTGAATTTTCCATCACCCTGCAAAAATGCATTTATCTCATTATCATCCCAAAATACTTGCTAATACCTTAAATTATCCGGAACAGCAGGCCTATGTTTGACATGGATTTCGAATTTGTTGCTAGAGTTCATCGTAATTTTCAGGCTACTTGCAGTAGTTGCAAGAGAATCAACAATAAGATTCTGCATCCTGGGCACTGTTGTCAAAGTGTACTCTGGGAATGTCTTCAAAATGTCCAGAACTGCATTTTGGTATGCCCTCAGTCTTGGATGTTTAGCTTGGTATTCTCCTTTCACCTGCTTGATTATTAACTCAGAGTCACCATACACAGAAATCCTTCTTGCCTTCAACTTCTTCAAGATTTTAAGGCCTGCGATCAGGGCTTCATACTCTGCTTCATTGTTGGAGCAGTCAAAAGCCAACTTGTAAGCACATACTCTAACATTACTAGGGACCTTCTCAGGTTGAAAAATAGGACTCCTAATCCATATTCCAATGCCAACTCAATCCTCACCAACAGCTCCATCAAAATCCATACGCCACAGGCCTTCTTCTTCTTCTTGTAGATGCTGAAAATTTGTTTCTTTCTCTTCTTTGCCTTGGCTGATTTCTGGCTGTTCATTATCCATTTGCTGCTGGCAGGCATAAGGCTCAGAAGTACTTGTTGCTTTATCCTTTTTCTGTTTGAGGATTTCTCTGAAATTTTCTGAAATCTTAGGTATCTCCTCCACTTGTACCAGCTGAACATCCTCATCATTTAAACCACCATATGAATATAAGACAAAAGACTCTAAATCAGTGTGGACTGCATTGATGGGATGATTTACTGGCTTGTCTTTGCTAGTGAACATGTATTTCATTTTCTTTTCCCTATACAACTTTCTCAACTGGCCAAATATCGGGATTGTGGCATAGGAGAAATCAAGCTGTATGGTCCCCTTAAGTTTTTCTCCCCAAGACCTAGATAGGAGCATTCCGAACCGTGGTGGGTCATCAGCAACAACTACATCCATCAAGACATTTTTGGCTGGGATTTGATCTAAAGACACTACTAAATCTTTGATGAGACCAATGCAGTGGACCCTACTTGAATCAAAAGAGTACAAATCACAGTACTTTATAGTAACATCAAGGCCTAACCTCTCCATGATGGATTTGGGCATTAAATTATGGGAGGCCCCGGAGTCCAACATGGCGTTATGCAAGAAAAACTCATGCAACCTAAGACTTAGGTAAAAGGGAGGCACTTCATTTTCTTCAGACTCTTGTGTGGCTGGACCAAAGATTAGTTCAGGGTAGTCATATTCCACATTAACCATATCAGAAAAAGGGTTTATTTGAAAGACTTTAGATACCTGACTCTTATATACACTGTTCTTTACCAACTCGATCAAAGGAACAGACACTTTTAACTTGGAAATTTCACTTTCTAAATTAAAGGAGGGAGCCTTTTCTACCTCTTTAGTAGGAGGGTATTTCTTCTCTGTTTTCTCTTTCGCTGTGTTTTGCTGGCCTTTCTCTTTTGCAATGTTATCAGCTGTATTAGTAACTACGGGTGCTTTGCTGGATGAAGGATTGGCTGGCTCTTTTCCTTTCTTCTGTGCTTCGTCCTTCATTTGGATTTCTTTTCTTTTTTTAATGGGGATGATTGTGATGTTCCTGTTCCTCAGAGAGTACTACCTTTGCTGGGCTGATAAAGCGTTCATATATCCTCTCTGGTAGTCATCAGATTCTTCTTCTAACACCACGTCATTGGCCAAAATGAAGTTTTTGTCCCCTTGAATGTCTGGAGTCGCCATTGTGTATTATTCGTCTTCTGTGATGAAAATGGGAGCGCCATCAGCTGTGAAAAAATGATTGGTTTCGAACAGAGGACCATCTTCATCTGAGTCAGTCCCTTGCACGTAGTTTTTCTGTAGCACTGTTTTAATCTGTTGCTGTGGTGCCGCTTGGTCCTGCGCCCTTTGTTCTCTCTGTCTAATTATGAATTGCGGCTGTTGTTGTCCTCTAAAATTCGGATTTCTTATTTGGGTTTCAGGTCTATTCGAAATCGTTAATCGATCAACCATCTTTTCCATTGTATGAATTAGTGTGTCCATTTTGCTGTCTGAAGGGGAGGCCTCCTCTTTCACCACGACTTTCTTTTCAGTTCTGGCCCGAGCTCTTCTAGCCAGCAAATTAGCTTCAACGCTTACTGCTATCTTTTGCATCTCTTCAAGTGACAGTGGATCTCTTTCACGTAGCTGATATGCCATATCGGCATCAAAACCGTCCAGAAACTTCAGCATAGATGAATCCACGGGTGGTTTGAGGTTGGCCGAAATAGCATTGTATGCAGCATTGAATCTTAAACAATAGTCTTGCACCGTTTCACCCACATTTCTTTTCATATTCTCATATTCAGACATAATTTGGTGTGGGTTCCTTTTCACCTCCCATCGCTCTAGGAACTGTGTGTCTAACTCTTGCAAAGTGTGAATAGAGCCTGCTGGTAAAGCTCTAAACCCCTTTCTCAATTCACCTCCGAAGCTTTGAACAAACAACCTGGTAGCTACATTCTCTTCTTCCACTTCATGCAAGTCAAAAAAGTCATTCATCTTGTCAACATGATACTGGGCTGTAATACCCTGAGTGGCATCA
Source organism: Pinus albicaulis (assembly GCA_034641835.2). Taxonomy (NCBI): domain Eukaryota; kingdom Viridiplantae; phylum Streptophyta; class Pinopsida; order Pinales; family Pinaceae; genus Pinus; species Pinus albicaulis. The sequence continues at coordinate 1,790,444,873 of CM076578.1, read as the reverse complement.
AAGATAGCAATCTTACTCTGATAATCAGCAAGCATATCATTGAGAACCTGAGGTAAAACCAAGGGTGCATACCGGGCAGCCATAATTCTGGGAGGATTTACCACAACGTTTGTAGTGCTGGAATTTGAGGTAGGTGTTGATGGAGGAGATGAAAACTGGGAATTGATTGATGGGAATGCTGATGAATCAAGAGGATGGAATGCTGCGCCTGATGATTCTGAAGGCTCAGGAATATAAGTTGCAGTGACGGGCTGAGGTGAATTCAAAATGTAATCATCAATGGAAGAATTTGCTCTCTGAACTTCGATATCTACAAGAAACTCCGGATCCAAAACCGTGTCTTCAAGCACAGTTTCAGACTTATTTCTAAACAAAGAAAGCTCAAAATTCTCATCAAAAGAAATCTCTTCTACAAAACACCACTCACTGGGCCAAGTATGGGACATGAAAATAGGTGTAGGACTTAGCGATCCTTCTTGTCTTCTGACTATTCTTGGGATAAGATTCGGATTTTCAAACACAGGGGGAGGATTTGGATCAGGATTGGCCCTTGTATATCTTCTTGAAGCTAGTGTGGTCAAATTACTACTGTACAATATTTATATCAGCATAAAAAAATCTGAAATATCATCATCGAGACTTTACAAGAAAAATATTACTGGGGTGATAGATTTTCTATGCAAAAGTTTCGTAATTGTTCCCCAGTATGGTCGCCAGAGATGTTAGGACCCAATCTGGACCTCAAGATGAAAAGGGAAAATTAGGGTAACAACTAAACCAAGCTCAGCGTTGTAGCTAGCCCTACAAGGATAGGAGAGGGCTCTCTCCGTAGAATAGATATTCAATAAAATGGTAGTGAACTGATTTTAGGCTAGGTATATAAATGGGAAAAATAGTTTTGATGAATAACTGAAATTTCAGGGATGTATGGAACAAAAGGACAGTATGAACTGAGGAATTAATTCATGATACAGGGTACTTCATGGGGCAATATAGGCAGGAGATTTAGCAATCTAGGTTGAGATAAGATGGAGTGGAAGGACTATTGAGAAAGCTGAAAAGGGCATAATAAATGGATCCTTTTCAAATAGAAGAAAATACACAGAGTATGAATGATTCCCCAAGGCAGAGCATATAAAATGGATTCTACCTTTCTAACTTGAAAACATTCAACTGGAAATGTCTATGAATGAATGTTGCAACATAACAATGTACATATGAAACACAAAGAAAAGACATATGCTAAAACTCATACCACATGAATCCCACAAATTAGAGTTGCATCACTTTATTAATTCCCTGCCAAACTGGACAATGGAGCACAGCGCTCACTACCACACTATTCCCCTACTTCTGAGTTTTTAGACCTCGGACTTTCAACCCCCTTTTACAAATAATTAGAATTTACAATAAATAGACAGATTTTCAGGAATACAAATTGATGGGAAGGGGAGAAATCACAACTGAAGATAGAAGGTTAAAAGCCAATAGTCTCTTCATAAAAGAATAGTCGTGTTACATTCGATCAGTGGGAAGGCGAAACGTTGTAATGCAGATCTTTTGAATTGTAACTGAAGATGTGACTGTCACAAATTTGGGTCTCGGCCTCTGGCTGTCGCTTTGATTTCCATTATTTCTTTTGAATAACTGACTTTTAATAAGATGTCGTTCTAGTAAACTGGAATAAACTAAAATAATGCCTTACGTGAAGGGAAACAGTGAATAGGAAGGAAGGGAGAGGAGGCAGGACCAGCATATTAATCGCAATCAGGATCGGTGAGCGGGAAAATATATACGAAATAAAACTTTCGATGCAGTTGGATTAAACCATGGGAAGTCCTTTAATAAACGTAATAAAATGCAATTTGAGACTTATAAAGGGGAAAGGGCCTTTGTATTATAATGGGGAGTAGGTGCCGTATGGTGGGCTCGGGGATAAACTCGCAATTGCAATATTGGAATTTGCGATGGGAATTTTGCGACGGGGATTTTGCGATGGGAAAATTGCGATGGTCACACATCGCACATCGCAAACTCCACATCAACAAGACACTTGAACCTCTAGGCTTGTGATCTTGCGATTTTGCACTAAAGTGGTGGCGTTTACATGGAAAAGGGGAAGTGGTTTAGTAATAAATCGCGTATTTTATTAAATGTTTTATAATGCGATATTACAATCGGAAAGGGGGAAAAGGGGTTTTAATAAAGGAATATAAAACTTTGAACATAAATTTTAAAGGGGGAGAATGGGAAATAGAGGCTCTATGAGGATATAAGGGCTTTTACTTCACTTAGGCATAGAATTCGATCCAGAAATCAGTTTTGAGAGTGTAATATATCGTTGGAAAGCTCTTGTCAGGCTCCTTCTGGTGGATCTGCTTTGAAGGTGATCTGGCACTGAACATGCTGTGGAAAACTTCTCTGAAGACAGGGATAGCTTCTGAATTGTGGCTGAAAGGCAAAGTATAATGTCTTCACCTCAAAACATGATTTTGAGGTGAAGCTTGCATCAAACCAAACAAATGATATCTTTGATCTTCCTGGTGCTATGAATTTGTATTTATTGACTTCCTCATGACTTCGCTGATCTTTATTTGACAATTGACTCATTAATTTGACCATGGCGAGACCTTAGAGGCTAATCAGACCCATCCTATGACCTACTAATATGATTTTGAGAATGAAAGTGACATATGACTGAAGACCCTAGGAAGGAAAATCAGCAAGTAATCATGAGGGAAAACTGGTAACAACTTACTACCATCAATGAATCCATGACCTAACGGAATGGTGAAATTGATTATTATGGGACTCCTAATATGCAAATGCAAAAGAGCAGTTTTGATCACTGATGGCAGTATGACTAGACTGACGCTAATAGTGTCAAATCTAGTTTGTCACCATTACCATTAACTTTTGAGTCTTGTCTCCATATCCTCCATCTCCTTTTGAATACTTATCTCCCTTTGGGGGATTAGGGCTATCACCTTGCAAACTTGTGTTTCTCTCCACATATAGAAATTTCATGATTTGTGTCATATCAAAGAATGATTTCCTCAAGGATTTTTCATATTCTACGATATTTAAAGGCTCTCCTTCATGTGACATACTTGCTGAAGATTCAGCTACAAATTGAGATAGAATTTGTGGTGGAGATTGTGGAAAACTCGCTCTCCCTATCCTTGACCTAACTTGAGGACTTGCAACCACAAGCTTTCATTCTCCTCTCTTGAGCTTCAATATTGTAAGCATCAAATACACTTGCAAACAATCAAAAGCTCACAACAACAAAGAAAACCTAAGCTCTGATACAAAATTGATCTGTATGTGAAGTTGCTTGAGATTTATGTAAATTTTGCAAGTGCTTCAATTAGGGTTTTAAGACTCTTTTGTCATCTTATCAAACAAGTAAACATGGAATTAAAACTCAGTTTTTGTAGAAAACATAAGACAATATCACCATAATATTAAAAACACAAGAACAAATGATGAAGGAGTTCAACCTTCCTAGTCCATGTCTCCTAGTCCAGCTTGAAATGGTTGGGACTCATTCTTTACGCTCCAAAAATGGTGCTTACACGAAGTTAAAGTGTGAAAATGGTTGGAATGGTAGCTCCAATGACTTCAGAACTGTCAAAAACCCCTGTCTAGCCTCTTTCTACTCCCAAAAATGATAAAAACTGAATAAGTTATGAGCCTCCCAAGTTTTCTGCAATTCATCCTACAAATTCACCAATTCAGCTACATGTTCTACAAATTTTCCCCATAAATCACTAACGAAGTGAATTTTTCTCTACTCGCCATCGCAAATTATGGGCTCATTAATTTTTCCTCTAATGATTATGGACTGAATATTTAATTAAAAATCGGGGGGTTGGGCTAAGCCCTGGCCCATTGTCCCACCCATTATTTCCCATGGGTGCGAGGCCAAGGCTGGGGCTAGCCTCGAACCACCCCTCAAACATTGTGCCAGTAACATTTGAATAAATTTTTTAACATATGATTAATAAGAACCATTGTGTGGCATGACAGTTGGGTGACGGTCTTGTAGGTTGGAAGTCTCAGTTTTGACCCCCGTCGACCTCAACTTGAACATTAAGAATATTTTTGCGAATGGGGAGGCGCCGTGTGGTGCCATATGATTGGGCGACGTGGAGACCTCTCATTGGTCCACCCACCAACAAATAAAAATCACCCAATTGACATCCAATTCGACGATTGCAAGTGTCGATCATAAATTGACCGAAGGATCCCAGTTATAATGTTAACATCAAAATGATGTCACTTGTATGAACTGCACAGTTAGCATGCAAGTCAACTTATCTCCAAAAATTTTTCTTGTTTGACTAAAACTTCATATTTTGATTACAGGAGCATACAGTCTCGGTTTTCCGCGAAGCGAGTTGTAATAAATTTACAACAACAAGACCTACGTGGTCATTCATTTTCCACACCATTCTGAAAATTTTTAATTTTTAGCATAAATTTGATCCACTTGATCAAGGAAGAGAAGAGGAATGGTGATGCAAAGTATAGGTTGGATTTTATCTTAGTCCTTAGAATGCGTGGCTTCCTCGAGGTCCAAGAAATTACCTGAATGAGCCAAGTGTCTGGCCCATGATATGAGATTTTTTCCCTTGAATTTTGTCATGGGAAACACCATCACCTACAAAGGCCTCCAGTCAAAGATAATTACCAATAGAAGAACCCAAAAATTATAAACATAACTCTTTTTTATGAGAGAGCACCACCACCATGATACTCAGGAGAAACGTAGAAATTGGTGCTTGAAAAGCTTGGTGTGCTTCTCACTCCACTTCTTGTCACATATTTTCTACCCCAATCCCTACTATGGTGTAGGGGCAAGGGTTCTTTGTGAAACCAGTCTTTGCTTCTTCCTGAGCTCTAAACTCGTCTACTACTATAGTTTCTATTTTGGTTCAATTCCTCACAAAAATATTCCTTCCACCATTCCTTATGCTATCTTATCTTTCATTTTTCCTTCTTCTTGGGATCTTCACTCTCATCGTCTTCTACAAGGGTCACCCACCATTTCAAGATTTTTCCCCTCCTTGCCATCATCTTCTCTGACTTATTCCTCCTCCTTCCACATGCGTTTAAATCATGTTCACTGCCACTCAGTCTCTCATTTTTAATTTGAGTACCAATCCACTCTATGAAATAGTCTCACTCCATGACATATTCCTTCGTGCTCAATTCCCCACTACTGCCCTGGTACCTCCTTCAGCAGTCCTTCATAGTATTTTCCCTCTCATTATTGATGCTCATTTTATGTTCATCATCCCTGGAAAATCTAGTTCTACGAGAGTCCATAGATCCTGGCTTGGCCACACTCCCATGGATCGACATTCCCCTATTTTTCTCCAAATCAAAAATCTTGGAAGGTGTTTTTTCATCCTGAGTGTCAGTCACTGTTTTTATCTTATCATTCAAAACCTTGGGTGGATAATTGCTTGACAAAAGGACTAGATTTTCCCCCAGTGATATTGAACTTCTAACATAAGTCTCCGCATGACTCCATATTAAACAGACACCCCATATCTCCATCAATAGATGAGAACCCAAAATTCCGAGCTGTCACGCTCTTTGTTTCTTCCCTCACTTCCTTACATCTATGGTAATCATATCGATTGATGTCAATTCATCCCTATTTACTTTCGCTTTATGCCCCTTGAGATCCTCTTTCTGTTGTTCGAGATCCCTTGAATTCTACTTGGTGAGGTCAAAATTGGAAATTCTAGCACAAAAACCACAATCTAGCAAAATATTTCTATGCTTAATGTTGCCATGATCTTCCATCACCACCTTATCATCTCCAACAATCAAATTAACCAACGTCGGTTCATCCCTCTTTCCTTCAAATTTATGCCTCTCAATATCCTCTTTCAATTGTTCCAAATCCCCTTCCTTTAGCCTAGCGAGGACACAATCAACAATTCTAACAAAGAAGCCACCCTCCAATATAATATTTCCATCCTTAATGTTTTATTTTTTAATTCTAGATTTAGAATATATATTTTTATAAAATATTTTCCTTTTAGTTTAATTTTATTTATTTTTGTTATGATATTTTTCCAAATAATAAAATATCATTTTTAATGAATAAAAACATGTTTTTTTAAAATGAAAATTTAAATTAAAAATTAATTTTTTATATATTTTCTTAAAAATGAAATTATTACATAATATATTATTTTACAAATTAAAAAATTTGTAAATGGTTTTAATATTTAATTTAATAATAATTTTAACATTAAATTATTGTTAGTTCAAAAGATATATTTATTTTGAAATAAAAATTTTAAATTTAAATTTTAATATATATATATATATATATATATATATATATATATATATGTATATATATATATTATTATGTCACACACCCTGTAGTCTAAATCCAAGAAGCCTCCACACAATTCCAACCTCCCGACCATCGTCACATAGATTCCCACTTATCGTGGCATTTCCACAACCAACCACCCCTCGTCGCACAATTTTCCGAGGTACCCACAACCAAAGCCTATTGTAGAGCCAACAAAACACTAAATTTCCTGAGGACATATCCCCTTTCACATTTTTTAATTAGCTCTTATTATTTTTTAATTTTGATAATCCAAAATGTATTGTTGTTTATATCAACTATGATGTAGTATCTCTACAATATATGAAGTAAATGACTATTATTATATGATAATCTTATTACCATGACAATTTTTTTTTACATTATAATTTTTGGCTATTTATATTTGTGAAGTTATAATTTCATTAATACTTTAAAGAGTATATGTAAACCGAATGCAATGACTAATATATACTGCCCCAATACATTAATAAATTATGATGGTTTCATTAATACTTTGAAAAGTATATGTAAACCTTTTGATTTAACCAGTACAAAATTCAATGATTAATATATACTCCCTCCCAATACATTAATAAATTGGTTTTTTTATTGTATATATGGATTTAGCACCATCAGAAACCTCTAGGGAACTTCAATGGTGGAGGGATTAACCATCAAGCTTGTGATTTCAATGATTTCGACCCAGATATTAGAGAAATTAGACCAGAAGGAAATAACCACCAGAAAAAATTCCAAGAAGTCGCATTAAAAACAAATCATTTTTTTATGGTGGAAATAGATTCACTGTGCGAAGCCCCTTGATCCTTGAGACTTGAGGTGCATGTCACGTGATGCACATCATTGGATTCGTGGTACCTCGCCATCGTGCGGGTGCCCCCATGGTGTGTGCCTATCGGCAACATGCACTATAAATTTCACCCATGTCGCTCATACTTATTTTTTCATGTCGCCTTGTGTGTTCACTTAATCAATTCTCTCGTCTCCACCTAGGTGCCTTGCCTTCGTACAGTCGCACCAAGGGTGGGTGGCCTCCTTGTTGTTGACATGGAACGTTCATATTGTATTGAGAACCTGATTCCCCGCCTTCATGTGGGCACGCCTAGGTTACACAACCCATTCAACCGCACCAAGTCGCCTTGCCAACTTGCTTCCTCATTTTCAATTTTTCGCCACTCTAAGTGGTCGTGGGTCATCGTGGGCGCCCATTGGCCTTAGTGACAAGTCAAAGCCCTGACATCCTCCCCCACCTCAAAAGGTTTGTCTCCCTTGAAAACACCATCTCAGCAACGTCTAGGAAGAACCATCCATCTCCCATCATCCCTGTTGCATGAAATTTCCACCTCCTTCACAAAAGCCTTCATCAAGGATCATGAATTTATGTGGCAAGGTCTCCTGAATCTCATGGTCATTAGTTACAAATTATCAAAATCCTCCATAATGCCCTATCTCATGGAAGGTCGCCTCTCACTCCAAAAAGGCGTTGCACTCACCCATACCCAATGGTCTAGTGCATGGAAAGGGATAAGAATTTTCCTCCCTGATTCTCAACCACCCATATATCTAATTAGTTTCGTGTCCTTAAGTAATTCTGCATTGAATCAAATTCTTCCTTTATACATCCCATCTTTGAAAGTATCTCTTCAGTCAGCTAAAAGTCATATATTCCAATAATGTATCTACAAAAATCCACTATCGCTGTCAAATCTCTACCTTCTCTGTTAATTCCTTTGCTTAGCATGGAATAAACACTCATACCTCCTCCCTCTTCAACATTCTCTTGGTGAATACTTATGGCATAAGTCACATATTTCTTCTTTTTGATTGGAGAAGTCATTCCCCCACCGTAATCCTTATTCTTCTTCGTAGCTTGGGCGACAAAGTCTATTAACTTCTTCTCCTTTATTGCTTGAGCGAAAATTACATCCTCTTGTTGTTCCACATATTCATGCTTCACGTTTGGGTCTATTTTGTACAAAATCATAGAATAAATCCTTAGACGATACCCCAAGTGACTCTTCCTTATCATCGACATGGTTAGGGTTTTTCTCATCGGTTATAATCAATAATATCTCTCAGTCCACCATGAATATGGCTTGAGTTGCTACCAATATGTCTTTCCCTAACACCATAGCATGATCATCCATGTCAGCCACCCTTACATCTAAATTTCCAAACAATGAACCAAAATTCTTCTGCATATTCCTTAGAATACCCATCAAAGCCTTCATGCTCGAGTTAATAGATTTGAAAGAAAATAAATCCCTTTCCATTTCAACCTTCAACCTCAAATATTTCTCTGCCCTTCTACTAAGGAAATGGTTTGTCGCTTTGGTGTTAACCAACGCAAGAAACTTCATTCCATAGATAGTCAGGTGCATAAAACTTATTCCCAATGCACCTGAATTTGATGAGGGTATTGTCTTGCGTCTACATTTGTGATCTTCTTCATCGTTTCTTCAACTGAACTACCTCTCCACTTATGCTTTGATCTGACATTACTCTTGAGATATGCTACTGTGACTTTCAACACACTCGAGCACCTCGAACTTCATTTAGCTTTAGTGGAATTTGTTCTATAAAGCTCATCCTCCTTCTCTTGTTTCCCAATCACACCTACTAGAGATTCAATGACTCCCTCAATTTGGGGCACTGCAATCACTTTCCCATCATTATTTATCGCTCTAAACCAGGCTCCAAATATATCAATACATTCAATCTCATGTTCCTCTATGGTTATGTGATATTCTTTATGATTAAGAAAGTACCTCTTGATCTCCTCTTCAAGTTCCTTGACTTCGCCTTGCAACTTAGCCTGTTTCTCCCTTATGCTAACTCATTTTTCCATGAGTTCTTGGAAACTATAGTTTCCTTCTCATATTTATTTTTCAAGTTCCTCATGTGAGGCATACTTATCATGGAAAGTGTTCAAATCCCTTCACAAATATACCATCTCTTCCTTCATGCCATTCAAGTGTTCCAAAAACTACACAAGTTCCTCATAGTGTTGTTGCATTCTATCTTTCCAAAAATAGGCCATCTCCAAGATTCATTGACCAACCCTTGCATATGCCTTCAACATAAATATTCCCAACAAGTGATTCAACTAGCTGTCGCACTTGGTTCATCTTGGCTCTGATCTTAGTTTGTTTCTGCCCCTGTTAAATCAAACTTCATACTTCAAGTGCCAACCTTCACAAAGTAGGCTCTGATACCAACTATCACGATCCAACACTATGGTGCCTTCATCCACCATGGGCGCTATCTGACCCTAGAAAGACTTTTCTTCCTCCTAAGCTAATTTCATGTGACTACACCTACTTCTTAACTCTTATTACTTAGCCAAAATTCAAACTTCAATATTATTCTTATTTACTCTTTATATAAATGTGTGATATCATAACTTCAACATATGCAACAAAATTAAAACATTATTAATAGTGCAATATAGTAAAGTCAATACTGTGTGATGAACAAGAGAAAAATATGCAGTGGGAGGGGGAAACTCCCAAACAAGTTTGTCCCTTGAACTTTATTAACTTTAAGTAATGTTACAATAGTTTACGAAACAAGGTGGGGCCAAACCCCAAATTTTCGATGCCACGACACTTAGCTAACTCTCGTGCAAAACTTAGGTTTCACACTTCAAACGTACAAAAATTTTCTTTTACAACCAAACTAGGGTGCCTTATGGCTTACCCTACCCACAAAAACGCAACATAAAAATTATCGCAAGTCTTCCCAACTTTCCCTAGGCTAGCGCATACCCCTGTGCCTTTATGCCTATTCGCTGCCTCTGCTCATTCACTGTCTCAGAAAACTCTACGATGTCGCAGAATTTGCACTGCGAACTCGTTCTGTGATATTACATCTATGTTCGATGATGCCTTGCTTCCCCGTCCCTTTTATCCTTTTTTATCTGTCCTAGATCTCACATTAAGTCTATTTGATTCCTCTTTATTTTCTCAGTCCAACCTTCCCTCTTTGTGTGGGCGTCCATTTATGGGCAAGCGTACCCCTAAGACGACATGCCTATGGGCAAGTGACACCCCTCCACAGGTCGATGCACCCTTGTGCTTAATTGTAGCAATGTTTGAATCCCTTTGGTTGGTACAGTCGCACCCTTCATAACGTTGAGTCGAACATTCGTTTCATTTTTTTTGTGGAGATGGGGCACCCATGGCGTAGTCGACGACCTCACAACTCATGTTACCAACATTCCTTCACTGCATAGAACCCCTTCATCTTGGAGAATTGATGTGCACGTCATGTGGCACGCAACATTGGCTTCCCGATCAGTGATTAAATTTGAAGGGCATGTCCTAGTTTCAATTAGAAGGGCATGTATTTATGTCACCCTTCCATGATGAAAAGCTTAAAAAAAATCATTTCAATTGACCACAATATATTATTTTTACATTTCATTTTAAGAAACACAAAACCATCAATATTTATGTTAATAAAAAGCTATTACATATACAACAGTGAAGGAGGCTCCATCTTGCATTGCTTAAATATCTCATTGGCAATGTCAACATAAGTCTTGAAGACACTATTATAAGAATTTGGATGTATACCACTGGGATATAGGAGATTGGAAAACTTGGGGATGTTAGGATTAGGGCCCATGTAATAGGATGGAAGTTGAGCAGCACAATTAAACATCTTTTGTGGGATCTATGTAGGGTTACTATTGGTACTATTGAGGTCCATATCAAGAAAAAGAATTTCATATTGACTATATCTCTTATTCAACGTGGTAGAGAGATTGTACAATTGAATAACCAGAGAATAGGCCCACACTTGGCATTCATACCCATTAGCATATTTTGTAGAAATGTGAAATATGGCATGTCATAAGAAATGGAACGCAGGTTTGCTGAACATGATTAGGGGGAATCCCAAAACCTTTGTTATTTTTGGTGTAACTTGGAGTGGAGAAGTAGGTTACATGTGTTTTTTCATCCATGGCAGATGCTGCTGATTCACTTTCAAAAGATATTGCACCCCCAACATTGGTGGGGATACAAGGAGACTCCAAAAGTGGAGGCAAATTTGGAGAATCAATATCAAGATATCCCAAGCCCTAATGGGTCCTTTTTAGCTCTAAAAGATTTCTGAAATATAATCACATCCCATAATATTTTGTCACTCTTATGAATTTAAAATAGGAAAAAAAAATAAACATACAAAAATCACTACGACTTAACGAATTTGGAATAAGAAAAAAAAATGACAAAAGATAAATATTTATATTAAAATTATATTAAAGGTCTTATTTATAAAATTAAAAATAAGTTCTAGCTTATATAAGAGGTATCAATGGAGTTCTAGATTATAAATTTCAGATTTAACCAAATCATTGTTCTATTGTCTATTAAAACTCTTTTGGAATGCTAAGACTTCCAATAATTTCACATCTCAAATAATTGGAACAGTCCCTTGACTTGGCCGCAAAATTGATCCAAGGTAGATTCTTCTTTCAGTTATAAACCTTTGACAGTTCTGGTCCTTTAGCTTAACATCTCTTGTGCGATATCCTGCAATGATTAAACTCAATATGTTAAAAAAAAAACATATTAAAACCTGAAAGATATTATAAAATAGAAAGTAAAATTCAAATGGTATAAAACTAAAAAAATTCACTTACCAAAATTGTTCTTTTAAGTGCTCGATAGGGTAAGACAATGATGGTAATAAACATTGAAGCTTACTAGTTCTTTCAATCTATTCTCATAGTGGAAGATATTTTTTAGTTTTCATCTCTTTCCATTCATCATAAATAGCATTCCAATCTTCCTCATTTAGAGCATGAGGTGCATTAAGAGAGAGAGGCATTAACATATCCAATGTTTTTAAAGAAAGTTTGGATCTATCATCATTTTTATTTGATTTAATTTTGAAAAGCCTCTTTCACATAATGTTGTACTGGTCGGAATAACAAGAATTACTTGCCATAGTTTCATTAAGCATGGGAATATTTCAAACCATTCAATTCTACCTCCACATAGATCCCATGCTCCAAACATATGTTGTTTTGGGTAAGATTTATAAATAGTACATATAAATTCATCAATTTCACCCATACATTTAATTTTGTCCACAACAAGAAAACCTCCAACACTAAATTTTTCACATAAAAATGTAAACCATATTCTTATTTGAGAGTCTCTATCAGCCATTTCTTCATAATAATTATGAGTACTAAAAAATTTAGCTCCATTAAAAATTGGTAAATCTGTGAACCTTGAATTTAGAGAGTTAATCATCTTCATTACAAAACCTTTTCCCAGCATAATGCAATCATCTAGTGTCCCTGATCTTTGTGACTTTGGCGAAATCTCAAACCTAAATTCATGTACATGTACTATACCTCTGCAATATGCAAACTCAAGAGTTCCTTCTTATGTTTTAATTAAAAAATATGATGTGTACATTGCACTTGCCCCAAATGTGAATCTTAGAAATCACTTTTGAAGCAAGCTAATAGTGAAATCCAAAGTCGTTCCAATAAATGTAATGTCAACATGATCCTCTTGAAACTTTTGATTCATCTTATTTAACTCAATAAGCACATTTGCAAGTAAGTGAATGCAAAATTGAACCTGAAATATTGTAGCCATCTCATACATTTTTTTCTCCACTAACTCCCAGTCTCATAATAAAGTAGGAATGAGCTTAATGAGTCTTTCTGTGACTTTTCCTCTAGAAAGCCATCTAATATGATGAATTAGTAACACTTCTAGCCTTGTGATTTGAAATGACTCCATTAGCTATTTCAATTCTCCATGTCTTTTAGTATATTTCCCTAACCATGAATAGATCTTGTTTTCAAACTTATCAATAGCTTGCAACTCTTTAAAATATGACGAAGCATCATTTTCTGCTAATGCTTCTCGATGAGAAATACAATGGATATCTAATAAATGAGGGGCATGTCGACGAAGCTTAGTAGATAAACCTTCACGAATACCCCTCATGGATGATGCTCCATCAGATCCAAATCCAACTAACTTTTTCATGGATACATTCATGCCTGCTAAAAGAGATGTCACAACATCATACATAGATTGTGATGTTACATCCTTAATCTGTAGCAAGTGTATGAATTTTGTAGCACATGGACCTCTTCCTTGATTTGTCAAATATGTAATATAACCAATAAAATGTTGCACCATAGTTTGATCAGTGCTTTCATCAACTAAAAGTGAGTAATATGGGCTTTGGAAAATCTCATCTTTTAATTTTCTCCAATATACCTCCTTATCATCTTCTAAAAATTATTTTCCAGATGTTGTATTTTCATATGCTGAGTATTCATCTATTAAAGGCATGTGAGGAGTGTTTTTATACCCGTTCAAGTCACAAATTCACTTATATACTTCCCAAGGTAAATAATGTATTGCAAAAAAATACATGTTCTCAATAACTGATATAATTCTCTCTTTCTGAGCATAAACCATTAGCTCTACATGTTTTGTAATTGGAAGAGTACTTCATTTTCTTTCTCGCTCTAAAAGTTGCAAAGAAAATTTATCAGCCTCTGATGTTGTATGGATGTTTAAAGAATAACTTGAAGAGTTGTGCTTCCATATTTAGCAAATGGAGTTTCCCTTTTAAATTTTACACACCATGAACATTTTATCCTTTCAACACCATTACAATCTTCTACAGCATAAGCCCATGGAGATCTCATCTTCCATTTGGACTTGAATGTTCTTTGTACCTCTTGGATGCCAGTTCCTCTTCAAGAAGTTCTGCACTATCTGATTCATGGTCCTCATCTACATGGTCATATGCTTCATTTTCAGAAATGTGCAGTTGATTAGATCATTGAGATATACCAAATGCATCGACAAGTGAACATTGTTTGAGATCCTTTTTTGGGCCACCAAGAGGTGGCATTTTATACCTGTAAATCATAATTGATCAACAAAACAAGAAATATAAAATACAGATTCATATAAAAACACACAGATTCTTTGAAAACAAGAGAGTAGATAACAAACTTCATATGAAAACTAATGTAGAAAAATCCATTAATATTTAGTGTCTTGTTATTGGTTTCTAGCCAATTTCTGGTTCTGAAACTCCTTCCAAATTAATAAGAAAAAAAATATACATGATAAGATGTATGGTGATCCTTTATTTAAAATATAAATGTAAAAGCCACCTGAGGTGATATGAAGCATGGAAACTTCCATGCACTCCCTATGATCAATTCACTACTTTGTGACCAGTTTTGCAAAGCCAACCCAAAATAAACTAGCATAATTAACATTTTCCCCAATTCAACAAAGTAGTGATTTTTATTTACACTTGTTTCCAGGCTGACCTATTTTGAATCATCCTTGTGGCATTTTGTGATCAAACTAGCTAAGACAGAGTGTCATTTGATTTGGAAGAGACCATTTTTTTAAAGCCTAATACAAATTTGAAAATGGAAATATTGGATTGATTTTCTAGATGGTAATATGAGGACAAAATTTCAAACTATAACTCATATAGCATGCACATTCAGTGCTTTCATACCTGCACACTCACAACACTTTTTTCTTTATATCCTTGCTTAGGTACCTTTGTTTGAGAGTGCAGATGATCATTTGTTGGATGGAATGTGTGAATGTCTCAAGCCAACACTTTATACTGAACATACATATATTGTTAGATAAGTGGATCCAATTGAACCTTAGATTAGCCTGTTGAACCTTCTTTGTAAAAAATTCTCATTATAAATATTTTTTCTCCTTTTTAAAAATAAGGATAATAATAATAATAAATTTAATATAATCATATTTAATCAAAACTTTCACTATAAAAACAATTTTCAAAATTATCTAAAATCAATATAAATATAAAAATCAACGCCGAAAGGTGAAAATAAAATGCTCACATAAAACTCATATTAAAATATCTATCTCATATTACCTACCTTTTGGAATTGCTAGTCCTAACATACAAAGGTAAATTTTAGAATGATCTCTTATAATTATACATTTGAATTAGACACTTCAAGTCTAACGAGAAAAACTGATATAAAACTAATAGATAGAAACGCTAAGATAAAGCTATGTAACTTAGCAAACACTGCCAGTAAAATGATTCTACTTAACAACGAAGGACTCTCACACAGTAGATTTCAGATCCAAGTCTCCCAAGTTTATGAATATGTGGTAGAGTTGGTTATATGATATAAATAAATTGTTATGAAGTGCACTGATTATATCATAACAAAGTATATGTTTTAGAGGTGCACTGTAACAAATTTCATGGCCTCTTTGGGTAATGAGATGCTAATCTAAATGTTCTAGTCAGAGAAGGGGATCCAGTTGATATGATGCTTTTCATTATTCATGGACGTTTGGAAAGTGCGACACCAAATGGAGGAAGAACTAGATTTTTTAATAGTGGTTTTATTCAAGAAGGAGATTTTCGTGGTGAAGAACTGCTGACATGGGCTTTGGATCCCAAGTCTAGTGCAAATCTTCCATCCTCTACCAGAATTGTAAAATCACTGATTGAGGTAGAAGCATTTTATTTAAGAGCAGAGGATTTGAAGTTTGTTGCAACTCAATTTAGACCTCTGCATAGCTGAAATGTTCAACATACTTTTCATTTATACTCCCAAAGGTGGCAAACATGGGATTCTTATTTCATCCAAGCAGCATGGCGTCATTACTATAAAAAGAAAAATGAATATATTCTCCATAAAGAGGAAAAAAAAAATTCAGGTAGCCTTGTCAGGGAGCAATGGCAATGTTTCTCCCAGTCTTGGAGCAACTATATATGCATCTCAGTTTGCAGCTAATGACCTTCATGCTCACAGACAATGTAATATGAAACTTCCAACAAGGACCACCCCAATTATTAAGCTCCAAAAACTAGCAGAACCAGATTTTGTTGTTGAATATTTTGAATGATAATTAAGAAAATACCGCAATTGCATCTTTGTTACATCTGCTAGTTAAAACATAAACTGCCTCACTATCATCAAGACAAAGTTAGGATAGATTAGGGATCTTCCCTCATAATTTGATCCGGATTTATGCAATAATCCAACAAAATACACCTATAACCATAAATACAAAGATGTAGTGGAAACAACACTTTATTTCATTAATATAAAAGAACTGAAATTTGCTTATAGGCAGAATGGAAATAAACTAGCTAGGGCGCTCGTAGCTTATCCCTGAGAAGAGATGTGGCAGCTACAGGCCTCTGAACTGAGCTAGAATGAGGATCGAGGGCCTATTTATTATTTAGAAACAATAAGAAACCCTAAACATCCAAAACCCTAACCCTAGGAGATGAAGTGCCAAAACTATGGGCCCTGTTTGGGTAAATTGGTGTTTCAACTTCCTAGGGACGTAACTTTGGCATACGATCTTCGTTTGATGCGAACCATACCTTGTTAGAAATATCTATAAGAGGACTACAAATTTTGAGTGAGCAACATCGGTCCATAGACCCATGTTGCTTCCCGTTTTCCCAAAAAATGTCGTTTAGGGCCTCAAAACAACTCCGGAAGTTCAAGACCCGAAAAAACTGCTAAAATTAGTAAGTTGTGCTGAAACTAAAAAAATAAAAGAGACAATGGTGGGCCCCAAGTGGAATAGGTGGGTGGCCACCAATATCCACCTAGATCATTCTTGCCCCCATAGGAAGCAATGGTCCCCATTGTGTTGAGTTCCTCCATGAGATGAGGAAATTTCTACTGAACTTGGTCCCTAGTGAACCACTTGGCTTGGTACAAGAGTTGGCCAGCTTTGATAACGCGATACAGTTGGATCTTATGTTGGCGAGTGTTCTTGATTTGCATGTCCATGATAAAATCTATGGTGGCCTATTCCATGCAGTCTGGTTTTAACTCTTTTTGTGTGAGTTCTTCTACAATGTCGGAGGTGTCCAGTAGAGGTGGGAAGTAGGGATGAAGGAAGTATACATTGAATACAGGGTGCAGACCAAGGAATGGTGGAATATTGAGCTCGAAGGAATTTTTCCCTATAGCCTTGGTGATGGTGTAACACCCATATCGGAGCAGGTGAAGCTTGCGATCGAGTCCAGTGAGGCTCTCCTTCTGCAAATGTAGCCACACTTTGTCTCCCACCTAGAATTTGTGTGGCACCGGATGTTGATCATGTCATTGATTGTACTTAGCATTGGCTTTGTCTAATATGTCATGAACCTATTGGTGGATGTGTTGAATGTGCTCGATGAAGTTGTCTGCTTTGTCAGCTTTAGACTGGACATGAGCTTAATCGGCCTATGTAGCCGCAAATGGTATGGCTACGTCAATGGGACATAGTGGCTAGAATCCAAAGCCCACCTGAAAGGGGCTGTGGCTGGTTGATCTGTGGAGAGCCCAGTTATAACTGTGTTGTACATAGGGGAGGCTCTCATCCCATGTGTGTGGATGCTTTGAATTGTACATGCGCAGAATGTGTACAATCAGTTTGGGAATGGAAAGTTGTGGAATTGGTGAGCTCGGTGTCCAACATTGACTAGAGGTTGGACCAAAATGTGCTGAGGAACCTACTGTCACGATCTGATATGATAGACTGTGGGATCCCAAAGTGCACCCACACTCATTCAAAGAAGAGTTTAACAGTGACTTCTACTGTGATATTCTTCTTGCAGGCTGTCATTATGGCCATCTTCGAGAATCTTTCGATAACCACTAAAACACAGTCGTTTCCATGCTTAGTAGAAGGAAGGCCTGACATGTAATCCATGGAGATGAATTCCCAAGGTCGACTAGGGGTAGGTAGCAGAGTATAGAGGCCTTGCTTCTTGATGGTCAGTTTGGAAATGGTGCAAGCAGTGCAGGATCTGGTGTACTTTCTGACATCCTGTCGAAGGTTTGACAAATAGAAATACTTCTGCAGTACTGCCACTATTTTTTCGACCCCACTGATTTGGATCTTGTGGGGGAGGCCCCCAAGATCTAAAAATTTGAAATGGATCTGACAAGATCTTCAAAATTAGAATGTCAGAAAAAAGAGAGAACACACTGCAAATAAAACCACAAAGAAACTTGTTTTATTAAAATAGAGAATAACTTTAGAAGCAACATTGTGGTGGAAAATCTGTCCTTTTACAAAGTGAGGATTGTTATTTATAGCCTTTTTTTGAGTTACAATACTATGGGTAGATACCATAGGTGGATACCATGGGTAAATACCATGGGTAGATACCACTTAATTCCATGTGTAGATGAATACGATGGATGGATACATACCATGGGTGAATGAATATCATGGATAGATATCACTTACAATACCATAAGCAAATAAATACCATGGGTCGATGCCATTTACAATACCATGGGTAAATTCCATTGGTAGATGGATAACATGGGTTGATGAACACCATGGATGGATGCCATTTTCCATTCGAATCATTCCTCCCTCCTTAAGAAGCAATGGTCCCCATTGCGTGAAGTTCCCTCATGAGAAGGCTTTGTTGAATGTGAATAGCAACCAAAGAGAAGGGTTTTGTGTACCTAACCCATAACCATGATGAAGGAAGATCCGAGGATAGAGTACGCTGTAATGCTTGTGACCAACTGTGATATTGATAGTGTGCGGTATAGAAAATGGACTTCGATGAAGTGTGGGTTTGTGGATGACCCAGAACCATAGATATACCCTGTAATGCTTTTGACCAACTGTGATACTAACAGTGTGCGGCCTAGAAAATGGACTTCGATGAGAAGGCTTTTGTGCGATTGACCCATAACCATGATGATGATTGTTGATGAAGTAGCAGGTGCCTACATAGCTTGGGGTGGTAGGGCACATCTCCAAATAACCCAAGCCAAATACTATTATGCTGAAACTAATGAATGTGAAGCAGGTGCCTACTAAAGCGGGGTAGGAGGGCACGTTTCCAAAGGGAACCCGCTGGGAATGCTGCTCCAGATTTAAAATGAGGAAAACTCGATCAATATAACTTATAATATTTATTATAACCTATTTTTGGAAATGGAATGATCATTTTGCATCTTCCCATGTGTTTGAAATCGCTATCTAGAAAATCTAGACTCTTAGATTCGCACAAGAACTATCCTGCCATGACAAAATTTCTGAAAAAATAACTGATTTTAAATCAGCGATAACTCCCTCGTCCAGACTCTGATTCGTCTGATTGTTTTTTTTAAATCAGGTGATTTTTTAAGGGAAATTCAAATCTGTAACTATGTATCTGAAATTTTGTTCTTAATACTGAAATAAATGATGGGAGAGCCGCCGTCCATGAATTGTCGTCAAAAAAATTGCTGCAACATTGCTGATTTTGAATGATCGATCTCCTTCATCCGAAATCCAATTTGGCCGATTGTTTTTTTGAATTTCAGTATTTTTTCACAAGTAATCCAGATCAGGTCTTTGTTTCTGTAAATATTTCACCAAAAGTTTCATATCTGATCTGAAAAATCGCCACCCAAAAAATTCATGGAATTTGCTGAAGATTGTTTCAAAACATTGAAACTGAAATATGCTTCAAACCCTCATTCCCATGGATTCGTAAGCTAGCTCTGATACCATTGATCCGGATTTATGCACGAACATAACAAAATACACATATAACCATAAATACAAAAATGCAGTGGAAATAACACTTCGTTTCATTAATATCAAAGAACTGAAATTTTCTTACAGACAAAATGGAAATAGACTAGCTAATGTTTTGGTAGCTTATCTCTGAGAAGAGATGTGGTGGCTATAGGCCTATTTATTATTTAGAAACAACGGGAAACCCTAAACATCCAAAACCCTAACCCTTGGATATGAAGCGCCAAAACTATGGGCCCTGTTTGGGTAAATTGGTATTTCAACTTCCCGGGAACGTAACTTTGGCATACGATCTTCGTTTGATGTGAAGCATACCTCGTTAGAAATATCTATCTGAGAACTACAAATTTTGAGTGAGCAACATCAATCCATGGACTCATGTTGCTCCCATCTTTCCCAAAAAATGTCGTTTAGGGCCTCAAAACAGCTCCGAAAGTTCAGGACCCAAAAAACTGCTAAAAATAATAAGTTTTACTAAAAATGAAAAACTGAAAGAGACAACAGTAGGGCCCCAAGTGAAATAGGTGGGTGGCCACCAATATCCACCTGGATCGTACTTATAAAAGTCCAACTTTGCATGAAATGTGCAAGGTTGAAGAAATAGTTTATTCTTAAATGTTTCAGATTATTAATTTGTATAGTCCCATGCATTATATTTGGTTGATGATCAACCTATTTCAATCAATCCAGTGTACATAAGTGTATTTGTGATTCTATTTATAAATTATAATGTGTCTTTGCTATGATCAAGTTACTGATAATCTATATGTGAGTTTCACTGAAGTTTCGCTATAATTTTTTCTATCACAAAAGATGAAGCTAGATGCATTGCTATCTGATGTCAAAAGCATGTGGTGATGCACACCACTACCAAATTGATATCCTCCAGGCCATTTTTTCTGAAGCAATGGTAAAAACCTGATTCTCTAAACCACTAATATTCTACATTTCCCTGCAAGCAACTTCTGATTGTCTAGAAGTTTCTTCTAGTTTCTTGCCAAGCATGTCCCTCTCTTTCTCAATGCAGGATTTCTTCGCAAGCAATGACTCAAACTCCTTATTTCATTCTTCCTTGTCCTCTATTAATTTAAGGTGTTCCTCCTGCAACATGTCAAGTTTTCTCCCTGAAATGGCAAGTGAGGAGCCCAATAAAATATGCCAAATACTTGTCCTTCAAACTCTGTAGAAGCCCCACAAAAAAAACATAAATGAAACCGAAGGATCTAATTTTGTTCCTTATTTTCACTTTATTCTGCAGAGTCCAAAACATTTTGAGACGTGAGTGACAAGTAAATTATATCCACATCAATTTTGGTAGCTTTATCTACACGTTGTCTCCTTATTTTTTGTTGGGATTGAGTAATCAGTTGCAGTAAAGGATTAATTAACCAGCCACGTCAGGAATGGATTACAAGATTACTGTTGAAAGGTTTGTATGTATAATTATTGCTGCAGTGCTGTCTTCTAATCATCATTTTGTATTGGGTGAGCTTGACTATAAAGATGCTCTGCAAAAATAAATTATGCTTTTGGAGGCTCAACGCTCAGGGAAACGGTCCAGCGGTAGCAACATGATCTGGTGGAGAGGATATTTTGGTCTCACAGATGGACAAATGGAAAATGTAATAATACAATTGCTCCTTTTGGTGTTGCCATATGTGTCTGAATGTTTTCCAATGTTCTTAGTTTTTACCCAAAATCAAAAAATAATGAAACACTATCTTAGCAATGCATATTTTAGTTCAAACAGGTTTCCTGCCTTTGTTTTTATATACATTTTTATACTTTGATTTGGCCAAACTTAGAGCTCAGAAGTTTTCCAACGGTAAATTCTAACAGAGTGTTCACTATAAATGGATTGCATTAGGGTCTGTTCCACTCGCTTCATGGCATCTAACAACAATAATAGCAATGTGGGTGTTTGTTCTCTTTCTTAGAGTGTCTCTTGTCCGAGTTTATTTCAACTATCATTGCAAATTAATTAGGTTAGGAATTGCCAGTATAATTGAAATAGACATTGTCTGTACAAATGTTTCAATATTCTATATCTTTTTTTTCAATTTACAATGTCCTTTGTTAAAATTACTTTTTTGTACAGGAATTTTAACATTTTGTGCTATAGGTATTTCAACATTGTTTGTAAAGATATATTTGTAAGCCTTAGTCTAAATCTTATATGTTTTGGTATTTTCAGGACAGAGTTTAGGTCAGTTAGTGTTTTTAGGATATATTTTTTGATCAATTTTATGTGATATTGGGCAGAGATTTGATAGAATCATAAGCTTGAGTTGTGAAATATACATAACTCAAGTGGTCTAGAGAGTTTTTCAAAGTGCTAAATCCATTTATGCATTTAAAAATACAATTTAAGTAATGAAAAATTGTGACTACCCAATTCAACAGTAAAAAACAAAGAAAAGTCACACTCTGCCCATTTATAATATGTTTAATTTCCATTACTCTAATTTCTTATCAAGATTTCATTGTAACTAAATGGTAGCATTAATGGAGTTTTTGGTTGGAGAGTAAAGCATGGATGATGTTATTGTCACAAGATTTAAATTTTTAGATACATGTCTGGCTAATCGTCACAACTCAACCATTTTCATTAAATAGATGACCCATATCGGCTCAGCCCATATCATCTATATTTTGCTGCAAAATTGCATTCCCTCATTTCACCTTTGAATTTTCAATTGAAAGATCTTCACCAGCCTTATTAAGCCCATCCTTCAACTCTGATCACTGTTGAACAACTTCAACCAGCTCGTCTTAGAGACTAACATTCTCTTCTTTCATTTTTGATAGCTATTTAACAACTTCATCTAACTAACTAAGGAGAGGATCCTTTTCTTCTTTCATCTGTTGGTTTCCAACCTGTACGGTTTGGACTTCCTCCTTCATATTCACCAAGTCTACATGCAAATCCTCTTTCTCATTTTCCAAGGAAAATAAAGCATCATCTTTCAACCTCAACTCCTTCAAATATGCGATCTCATCTCTTCGCTCTTCATTTTCTTTGCATGATATTTCAACCAGTTTATTTTCTTTGTCAACCTTTGTTTCAACCTCCTCCTTATCTCTGGTTATCTCCTCTAACACCCTCCTACAGTCCAATAGATACCCACTTAATGTCTCAATCTTAGCATTCAATAAGCTTTTTATAAGCTCGATCTGCCCAGAAAAATATTTATTTTTAACCTGAAGACCTTCAACAGTAGCCTCTAATCCTTGAATTTTCCTTGAGGAATCTGCCAGTGAATAACTTGATTCCTCTGGTTCATTTTTCCATGCCTATAATACCAACTCTGCCTCCTCCTTGTGTTTAACGATCTATTCATTGCTTCTTTTTTCTTCTAAAACTACAGCCAAGAGTTCCTCCTTCTCACCATTTACTATGTAATTCATTATATATAGTTGTTGCCTGAATTTTACTAGTGTTTAATTGTTTTATCATTTTTGTTTTGTCATTGTTGAATAAATGCAGAGTCCAGAATCCAGAGTAATAAGGCCATGTCGGCTCATGGTTATGAAAATTAGCATAGGGGTTTATGTGCATATCACATAATTGAATTGAGTTAAAAATAGAGATAGCAGTTCATTTCAAATTTCTAAGAGTGTGAAAATGGACACGTTGTTGGATGTTGATTGGGATGAGGAAAGCTCATGGTGGTATGAATTTCCCAAATATTTGAAATAGAATATTTTAGCATGGTTGCCCCTATAATCTCTCCCTACATTTTTAGTGGTATTCAATCACTAGAATGCCCTCCTTTCTTGCTCCAAATTTATAACTAATGAATGGGCCACTACAGTTCCTACACGTAAGTCATTTCTTATTCTCTGCACATTTGAATCAGAACTTCCTTTGATGACGTACTCTTTCTTCACACAAACATGGAGAAACTCTTTTTCCTTAAACTTTTTGCAACAAGAGGAAGATGTCAGAAAGATTTAATGTTAGTTACCAAGGATCTATTGGAGGCCTCTTTCTGGTTGGTGCCTGTGATTGCTTTCAAATCACTACTTATCATGTCTGCAATCCTCTCACTAGAACATCTTTACAGCTTCCCACCATGTTATTAATTTAGAAAATCACTGTCATAGGAATGTGTAAAAATGAGATTTCTACCTTGATTGCAAATTCTAGTAATATTTTAGAATTTAACAATAATGAAATTGAATTAGAATACACTGTAGTGGCCATGGGCAGATCACACAGGGAGAATGTGGATATTTTGGAAATCTACAATTTCTCTGAAAATTACTAGAGGATAGTGGGGCAATTGCCCGGGAATTTGAAGCTACTGCGTATGAGAGTGGGAGACATTGGAAGATGGATATTTTGCAATGGATTCTGCTACAGTCGAGTGATCAATATTGACGTCCCTCGTTGTGAACGATGGGGCATTATAGGTTTTAACATTGTAGATGGGATGTCAAGATTTTCGTCACTACCATTTGAGACGTTGGACCTTGCACCCATTGGGTGGCCTAAGTTGCTCACTTGTGGGTCGAGGGTTCTACTCACTGGAGATATATCAGATAATCAGGGACTTTCAAATATTGTGGGTCTATGGGAATTTCATTCAAATTCATCTTTATGGGTTGAGATTACCAAGATGCTAGCATTGATGTTAAATAGAATTTCTCCTATCGGGCGTTTTGATATCGTAGGAGTGCAGGATTGTGTATGTTTCATAGTATACACACACATGCATGAAAGAGAGATGGTTGTAGCAATTTACAACTTGAGTCAAAATTCATGGGGATGGCTTCCCAACTATCCCATGAGTCTCAGAGGATGTCTTATTAGTGGTTTGTACTATTAGTGGATTTTTTTATTAGCAAATAGCAGTCTAGCTAGTAGTAGGATTAAGGGGTTTTGAGTACCTGGTTGTTTGTGCATTGGATTGAATAATATTTTTTTCCTGAGTCCTGACTCCTGACTCATGAGCAGTGAGGAATGGCTCTTTCGCTGCAGGTTGCAAACTTGCAATTCTTCTCCAACGGGATGAAAAAGAAAATATTTGGTGCTAAAGCCTGAGTCACAACTTGGCAAGGAAAAATATCAGGGTTCAATGTTGAGCATGAGCTTGCCAGTATGATGGTTGTTGGCTTGGAGTTGGCAATGCAGTCAATCAAAACTCAACAACCTCTCCCTTGCCATTAATCTCCTTCAATGCTACAACAGAATTTAGGGTTTGAAGTGAAGTTTTGAACAATGAAACTATGAAAGGGAAAAAAACCTAAGTCTAGACTCCAGTGACGAGTCACGAGTCATGACTGAGTCACTGACTCACTGAGTCACCTCTGATGACCGATCCACCACTAACATGTCACACGTAACAACTTTATTGAATACTTAGGAATTTCAAATACTTACAAATTTTAAAAAATGTGACGCACGCTGACAGGCTACAACACTTCTGGGGACACTTTATAATATTATTCAACTTTGTTTTAAACTCATAAAAATCAAAATTAATTTTTTTTTACTAGTAAATTCCTTTCCCAACTTCTCTGACGTGCCAGAGGACCTTTGAAGGGCTCTAACGTGTTCAATTTTTACCACTGTGCCCGATGCCTTGCTAATATACGAACATGCTCAGGTCATGTGGTCATCACCAATTTTCACAACATTTTTTTCCCATGTTGCTCATACTTATGCTTGCCCTTCACCTTTTACATTCACTTAAGTAATTCACTTGTCCCGACAAAGGTGCCTCGCCTTTGTGCAGCACGCCGAGGGCGCGCTTCCTCCTTACTTTTTTCCTGACGTGACACCCCATGGTTCGTCGCAAATCGATATGGAATGTTAGTATTGTGTTGGGTGCCTGACATGGGTTGTCATGGGAATCTATTGGCATTGTTAATTGCCTTGTTAATTTTTCATAAAGCAACATTATTTTTTACATTGATAGTTACATTTCTTCATTAACATGTTTCATTCACTTAAAATAATTTTTCCATTGTAGAGATCTATATCATTAACCATCATAAAATGAAAGTATGTAGAAAGAACAACACCACCACCATCATCATCTAAACAATGGAAAATAAAATATCAAGCGAAGAGAATCATGAACACATAGAGACACCAGGACTGGTCCAAGACTAGGGAAAAACCCATTATGGGGAAAACCCTTGGAAATTCTTCTTCTTAGACATTCATTCAATGATTCGGAAACAAGAGTATAATTATCCATGAGTGCATATATTTAAGATATAGAAAAAAAAATAACATACTAGCACTAAAACCATACCCATAATTCTGCATGAAGAAAACTGAATATGAGAACTAAAATGCACTAACACTAGCTGTAACAAACTGATAAACACGACTAATACTTATTGAAGACTGAAGATACTTCTGCAGCTAAAACAAAAAGATTTGACCTGCAAACCAGTAGATCTATAATACGAAAACACATATATGATAGATCACCAAGTTATCTCATCTCAAATGTCCTAGACTTGAATCTAGGAGACTTCTATCGACTGCTCTGACGCAACTGTGATAGAAGGACTGATCTCTGAAGGAACTGTGCAATCAACTGAAGATGAACCTAAGTCTAATTTTATCATAAACTCTCTTGGTCGCAACCTTAACTTGCTCAACCCGCGGCTGAAATCCTCTGAGTTGCTACCACAACGTTCTCTGCCCATGACTGAGCTTCATATCAGTTCGATATCACCTCAATATTTTGGTCATTCCCTTAGAAAGCTATGCCAACGGCTTTGGCACCTTGGTCGTGGGCACAACACACCTTGTCTGTGGCTGAGCAACGATGGGGCCACTACCAGGGACTTACCTGCCCATGGCTCTACTCCAATAGCCCCGGATTTGTAATTTACACCAGACTCTGACCCAGATATGCTATGTTCCACTGCACGAGCCCCTTTCAACGTACCTGTGTGAGGCAAAACGTAAACATAAAGAAAATAAATTGATGGATGAAAATAATAGATCGCTTGAGAAATTGTATAAATGATCTTGAGCTCGCCTCTATTTATAAATTTGTGAGTGATTGTGTGGGGCTTTGACCAGATCAACATGCGGTTAGGCCAACCCATAAAATATTAAATTAATTCATAGCTTAACTTATTTTTAACCGATTGGGGCGAACTCTAGGTCGATTTTGATCCTCTCGAAAAGATGAATCTAATTAAATTGTTATCTTAATAGTTTGAGCTGTCCAATGTGGAATTTGACCTTAGCTGCAAAAATTAATAGGCCTTAGCCAACTTGGGGTCATGAAAATTGTTATTCAAAGAAAACTATGCCACTTGGATTGACCTACTAATGGTGTGTAAGAGGGTGGGCTTTCACTCTTGCTAGATGTATTTAGGTCTTAGGCCATTAACGCATTTCATTATGTCTCAGAAAGGCAAGCTCTTAGCGAAGCACAAGAAATTTTATAACATACTCCAAACAATTAAAAAGAGACCGACAATAGTAAAAACAAACAAAATTAATAAGTGTAATACATAGTGTTACTACTTAGTACCTGCCTCTTATGCAAAGACTAATTGATAGCGATCCTTGAATGCTTGAACAAATTCATAAATATAATAAGGAAAAATATTTGAATATTACAAAGGGAAGTAAGGAAAGTAATTGATGAACTAGATAGGTTCTTAATTAAAAAAAATTACCCCCAACATTACTATTTGCAATAAAAGTTAACATTTTATTGAAGTGTGCTTATACACATTTTATTCCATGTTTAGCTTTTAAGACCAAATAAGGAAAACAAATTACTATATATATATATATATATATATATATCTATAGTAAAAAGCTAATTATTGTAACAAACTATTTATTTAACTTTAAATTTATAATCATCCTAATTGAGCATCAAATAGACAGTTTATGGTAGAATTTTTTATGTAGAAAAAACAAAATGATATAAATTATCTGGTGCCATCCTAATTGCATGGGAAATAATTCATATATAATAATATATCTAATATAAAAAATTACAATGTTTAGCATATTAAAATAAAAAATTAAGTTACACAAAAGGTTAAGTGGGAATGCAAAAGATTCTTGAATATTATTTATTTATTTATATTTTTTAAGTTATGATTAAAAATGTGAAAACAAATGAGAAAATCTTGTTTATTGTAGTGTTGACTTAAATTTTCTTTTTTATATTGCATCATGATTTACAATTGAATTATGAAAATTTATAATATATTGAATTATGAAAATATATAATAAAGGTAAGTTTTATTGAGGAAAATGATTGAACCTAAATCCATTGAATAATGAAAATCAACCAAGGAAAAATTAATATAATATAAGGGGTTGATTTTTTTTGTTTTTTAAATAGGCCAATTTTCATTGTTAGTAGCCTATAATAACCATTTTAAAAAAATATATATTAATTATGCAAAAATCCACAAATTTAGATTTTTTTATAATCAATTTATAACAATAGATTTTTTTTTCTCATCTTTAAATTTTCAAATAATTTTAATTCTAAAAATTTGATTTTAAACCATAATTAGTAATCCACCCATTAAAAAATAGAAATTTTAATTTTAAAAATTCATAAATTAATTATTAATTTTCAAAAAATAAAGTTAATATTTAATTTTACCAAATAAAATTTTGAAATAATTTGTAAAAATTTATCCTTTTTCCACATCCTCAGGTGCTACATCTACTAGTATAATGTCTCCCTCTCAATTTAAGGTCATCTTTAGAGGCATACTTTGGGGAGCATGTGACTTATCAATACAACCAATGGCTCTAACATTGACAACATTCACCTTACGGCTCCGCATCAACCTATGCAGGAGCTTTTTCTTCTACTACAGGGGTATCTATCTATACTGTAGGAGTATATACCTATAGAGCGATCACTGTCAAACCCATACTTATATCCACACCCACACTTGAGTCCACCTCTACACTGACTTCTACCATCAACTAATTCACTACCTCTAACTCTCATGCCTTGATGACATCCAACTCTCTCCTAAGGCCATCCCTCTCCTCTTCAACCTTGCTTAGCATATCCTACAGTAGATCCCTCTCTTGCTTAACCTACACTTAGGCCTGTATAGCCTATTGTGCTACCTGCACTACCTGATCTCTTTCAGTGGTCATGGTGGTCAACTTAGTTTACAACCTGACAAATTTGATCTCTCATATCCATCACACTTTGCTCAAGCTAGGCTACACTCTCATCTCTAACCACCACCTATTAGTTATGTTATGTACGTTATAACTCAAATCCCCTCCTTATTAACCTACAGCCCTAAAGAGTGGTGGGATCTGTATCCTCCCTACTAGGATCTGCTACTAAGACTAGCCTAAACATATCAATGGAGATCTTATTGTCCCCCACTATTGTGGTCATGATTGAAATAAAAACCTTTTGGCTCATACTTAGAGCTATCTCTATCTCTGATGGGAGCTCTATATCATCTAATGGTTACTCATCTGGCCTCTAAACCTCAATCTCCTCCTCCTCATCACTCTTACCACCTTGTTGAGCTACATCTCTAAGAGCCCTTAGGCCTTGTGTCGTTGTTGCCCTCTATATAGCCACTATCTTCCTCACTCTAGCTAATCTAGCCTCATCCTAATACTGGAAAACTGCATCTACCTACACTATATCCACTCTCTATTCAAGCCACTCTAATGGTATATCTGTAATGGGCTAATCAGTGACATGTCTAAGGGCCTTTGAGGAGGCCAACTAATAATGTCTGGGTGTAAGGAGAAATATAGAAACAAACAAAGGAGAACTGGTATGGACCTATTGATTGTTTTAAGAAGAAATGTGCATAAGGCCCTAGACATTCCACTATTAGGTTTTGTTTTCCATATGACCGGATTGTGACAATGAAGAAGCGGGGGGGGGGTCTTCAAGGCTTAGCTACGTTGGTGGCTCCCCGGCAGGGGGGTTTGGTTTCCCCCCATCTGTATTTCAATTTCGTGAAGGAAGGTGGAAATCCCACGGGTTCTCTCTGGACTCACGGATTCATATTGGTTTTAAGGAAGGCGAAAGGCGTTAGTCAGGGATGCGCTTACCAAAGAAAGAAAATTATCACCAGCATGAGACACCCATCTATCATATTTAATATGTTTTTTAAAAGGCACTATTTTAAGGTACATAATTACCCCTGCATGAGATCGATAGAGATAGGAAAGTAGCATGGGTGGCTACAAATATTAGGACAACACCCACGACTAGCCTTGAAGTGGAGGGATAAACACAACACCTAGAACCTTACTGCTTTGCAATGCCACAATGGTGAGGTTGAAAGAGCAGTTTCTTTTGGACTAGGGGTACAATATAGGGAGATATTATTTAGTTTTATATAGAGTGAAATCAATCCTTATTGTTGGTTTAAGAGTAGTTTGTGAAGCGACCCTCAAGGAGATCCCGACCTAGTTGATGATGTTGTTGGTAAAGGAAGCTCTTATGCCTTTAAACCTGCCAACCATGATAGTGTAGGAACCTGTGCCCTAGGTGGTCTGACATGGTGCTAGAAAGGATAAGTATCTAATGGTGGGATAATACCATGGAGGAATCAAAATGTTTCTAAATTTTTGAGCAAACCCTGAAGGGAGAAGCCATAACTAATCAATGGTGGTTGGACCGGATGCAAGAGACTCGTGAGAGGATAGAGGTTTTAAGAATAGAGATCATCGACAAAGGGAGTAGTGAGTCATGTTGAAAGGAGTTGGATAAGTTGCATAAGCATGGAGAAGAGGTCATTCAATGGTTGAAAGAAGAAAGGTTTCTTATGGAGGGAATCCCAAGGAGAGGGGATGAGGAAGATGAGACATATAAAGGCTCTGGCAAGAAGACATGGATGAGAGGAGTCTAGAGAGTAGATACCTGTGTCCAAACCAGTAGAGATGGTACAATAGGAGGCCGTGTCTGAATCAATTTCTAATATGTTCGATAGGAGATAAGAAAGTGTTCGAGTATAATGAGGTGCTCGAGGATGCGAAGCATGGCTCTACCAACGGGCCGCCATCATTTGTTCAAACTATTTGTTCTGGAATAAGATGATCAAGTAGACATGGTACAACCAAGTAGTAGTAGAACCAACACAAAAGAGTTTCCACCCCTTGTGCATTTGAAATCAAGTGAGGTTATTCTTAATCACTCTCATAATTCTAATATGGAAACAAATCCTAGAAGTAGTTTCGGGAATAGATGTAATAGTCATCCAAGTATGGGAAGAGACCTAGTTGTGAAAAATAGTCTAGTTTCATATCAGAGTTTCTTTTTTCTCATTGGTCTAAATTGGCATAGAAACGATCACGAGGCAAGAAGTAGTCACTTAAGAAATTAGTGCTAATCACGAGACAAGAATTCACTTAAGCAATTAGTGCTAAATTAATATATAACTATGCTTACTAACTATCTAACTAGACTAACTCACTAAGGAACAGCTAATTAAGATGCTTATGTTAGATTATTTAGGAACTAGGAAGTAGCTTATGTTAGAAAGACCTATTACTAACTAGCGGTTAGCTTAGGAAATAGAAAGTATTTTTGGTTGGTTCATAATCCACCCTATGAAAAGATCGATCAGCAACACGAGTCTCGTTCAACAGAAATAAAAGCAACTAACGAGGCTTGCCCATGGGACTCGGACAGTAGAGGACTGGTTGTAAACACTAATACTGTCACAAACCATAAGCTAACCAATGAGACTACAACAAGCCCATAGCTCATACACTGTCACGAATTAAGCTACCTATACTACAACTAAGAGCTCATACTAATAAAGCTACTAAAACGAAGGACTAACTCATACCAATTCAACCACTAGTAGAATAGGAGAGAAAGACTAGCTCATCTGATACTAGAACAAGTCCTTCCTAAACAAGTATCAGAGCTAACAACTAATAGAAGAGCTACTACTACTCGATAATAGAAACGAACTCAGAGATCAGACTGGTTCCGAGACTAGAACAAAGAACAACTCCTACTGAACTACTGCAATAAAGACTAGAAAAATTTCTTCCTAGAGAAAGAGAAAACTCATTACGCCAAGTAGAGCTGACCTACCTCACTCAAGGGAAAGAAGGGAAATTGCTTTAGGGGGCTTGCTTTTGGTTTTTTACGGCCTTCACTTGAGCTCCTGAGCCGGGCCCAAGCATACATATATGCTATGCTACGGCCAAGCTTTTTTTCTTTCCAATCACTTCCCGCTCGTTCGGAGCCGAGCCACCCGGTAGAGGTATGCTTGCTTCTTCGATCTCTTTTTCTTTTTATCCACAGTAGCTGACCGATCCATATCCATTGGAAGTGGCCAGCATCCCGCAAAAGCATAGGTTAGGCGAACAGAGGCCGCTCGATCGAGCAGATCTTTCGAGTAGGAGGAGCTGGCTTCATCAGCAGCAGCTAGAGTGGAAGTAGCATCCTCACCACCATCATAGGGAGTAGAGACAGGGGCTATGGTATAAGAATTTGTAGCAAGCAATCGAATTATACCTAGACCCACCGGCCCGGGATAGTCAATAAAAGCCCTCCATGCGAGAAGATCACTGCCCAGGTCTCTGGTGCTTTTGCTTATGCATCTACAAGCCCAACATATGCAGATGTTATAAGATGATTGGAACATCAGTGAATGTAGGAACAACAGGCTAGCTGGCTGGGATAGGAAGGGATACTGAACGGGTGGCTAAGATCTTCATTTCGAGAAAGCGGACAAGCAAGAAATACCTATCAGTGGTGATAAATTCTATGAAGCGAGGTTAAAGATCTCATATCGTTTTGCTCCTTCAATCTCCTTTTAGTTAGAGGAAGTGGTAATTAGGAAGATGTATAGATGAGATAGAGAGAGTGAGATGGGTATGAAGGATAGAAGGTCTGATGAGGATAGGCATGATGAGATGGGAGGTATAATGAGGAGAGGTATGATGGTATGATGGGAAGATGGGAAGATGGGAAGATGGGGGATGGGATGATAGGTCTGATGGTAGTGATGATGGGTATGCTGGGCTGGATGATATTAGTAGCTGTAGATGCGGTAGCTAGGTATAGAGATAGAGCTAGCTGCGTTACTGTGGTATAGCTGTGTATAGCTAGATAGAAGGATAGAGCTAGATGGGGATAGAGTGAATATTAGCGGTATGAGTCTGATGGATGGTATGGGTGGTAGGGCTGGGCTAGAGGGTCTGTATGTTTAGATGGGATGGCTGGACACCAGAGGAATGGATGGACACACCAGAGAGCAGGA